>JAWWLV010000088.1:68311369-68472027 GCA_035041135.1 Platyrinchus mystaceus | reverse complement strand
GGTTGGATCAAGGGTTGGACTTGATGATCTCGGAGGTCTCTTCCAACCCAGTTAATTCTATGATTCTATGATTCTATTCCCAAAAGCCATTCTCTGTAGTACCTGAGGTTTGTGGTATGTTTGTTGCTATGTAAGCTTTGTTAACCTTAAAAGTAAATAAATAAACAAGTACTAAATATTTCACAGAGCCTATTATGGAATACTTGCAATGGAAAGATCAACAGACTGAACTTTGCAGTTTGCAGTTACTACTAGGCCTGAGCTAAACTATCTATTCACTGTTATTGCTAATGCAAATGTTGCCCTCCTTATTTACCTGTAAACTGCTAATCAAGTCAGTGCTCACGATCTGAGAAGTATCCTCTTGGCTAATCTGATGGAAAGCCTGACCTGCCTCAACCCCAGGCATTGAACATTATTGTAGCTGTTCCTACCACTTCTTTTCACAGAGGCAAACTTGGAATAATTGCCTTTATTTTATCATTCCTTCATTTTGTCTGATGTCATTCAGCAACACTGTTTACTTAGAGACAGAATGCTTTGTTGTGACTTAATGTTGCTCACTCCTTCACTTCTCTACAAACACCATGCTGAGGAGCAGATTTGGTCACCAACAGGACAGGGCAGGTCATTGATCTTGTACATGAAACACACAGATTTACTTTTAAAACAAATACATGTATATTATGTGAAGATTTTGATAGGCTTCTAATCAAATCAAGTTAAAGCACTGGTAGTATATTTAAACTTGTGGAATTAAAAAAAAAAATCTGGTTTTAATCCAGGCTCTTCTTGAATAAGACAGCTATCTCTTTACAATGAAATATGGGTCTACTATAATGTAGCAAAATAAATTTTCTTCTATGTTTTAACTGATGTCCAGCAGTTGACCAGTGATTTAAAATGCATTTCTTTTGAACCTAGAAATTGGTTGGCTCTTTTTATCTGTGTGTCTTGGGATCTTTGGAAATGCATGAATTTTGTGCAAATTAAAAATAGAAAAAATAATTATATTTTTTTAGTGGTCAAAAGTAATACAAATTGTCAAAGCATACTGAGGAGAGCATTTTCCCCTTGCTGTGCTGTTGATAGCAGTTATCTTTCTGATTTGCATTAAGTCTGCTCTTTTCCTGAAGAGCCTGTTTTTCTTGATGACATTTCAGCCTGGCACAGTTTTTCCTTATTGCTCTGACCACATTGATTTATTATTTATTATCCAGACCACATTGATTTATTATTTATAATCCAATCTGAAATCCACTTTTAAGTAATTATTTCATTCATGGCCGTTTATCCTAGCTGAGGCTTCAGGGGAAGCCAGTTTCTGTCAGTAAAGCCTAAAATAGCCTTAAAGAGTTTGTGATGCTAAGTTTGGCGATGCAGTATCAATATCCACTTGGCGATTTCCTAGGTGAGGTCTGTGTCTACATGTCAGAATGGATCATGTGAAACTATGTCGGTCAATTAATCACTGCCAATGAGCCATGGCATGCCAAAGCTCCATTTCATAACAGCCTCCTTGTTAAGTTCACAAAATCCAAATCCACAAGCCAGACCTCCTCCTTTAAGACCTCCAATACAGGCTACAGAAAAATTTGCAGGAAAATACATTTATTGCAAGAATTAAATGTTGCAGGCTTATAGGGTTTATCTATAGAAAATAAAAAAAAATTTAAAAAAAAGGAAAAATGTGGGGTTTAGCTTGATAACTAGTTTATGGAATTGTTTATGCTGGATAGTTCTAGAGAAAGGGTTCTAATGTGAATATAAAATAAACCCACATTAAGCAGTACAGCATAATTCAAAATTGGTTGAAATCTGACATTTATGTTTCACAGCAATGACTGCTATAAGGGACAAAGTGCCATTCATGTTTAGTACTACTCCTGTTTTATCTGTTCCTTCATCCTGACCTTACTAGATGCAAAAATGTAGGGTAAGAGAGGTAGGGAAAGTCAGAACTGAATAGTAGCCTGACTTACTACTGAAATAAATTAAATTCCTGTGACAAGTAAGTCATTGTTGGGGGGGAGGAAGGGTGTGAGGGGGGAAGGGAGAGCGTCTTTTACTTTACTGGCCCATTTAGGAAGTTTGGTCACTGGTATGAAGCCATACAGCTGCACACAATATAAAGTAAGTTTAACAGCATATTTGGTGAGTTTATAACTTCCCCAGGGCATTTTAACATTAAAAATAGTGATTGTTAACCTGGTCCATCTGAACTTAAATATGAGCTTACTTTGCAAGAAATGAGGGGTAACGTCTCAAGTACTTTTCTTTGTGTTTTATTATTGCTTAAGGGCTTATATTGCTTTATAGCTGCATTTTGTCTGTTTTTGCATTTTATACTCAACAGGGATATTCAAATCCACAGTCTTAGTAGGGACTATCCCAGTCTCGGATTAAGAACATGTTCTTTTATAGTTGTGCACAGATATTAAAAAAATAAACAGTATATGATAAAATGGCAGTTGTATATGACTTTGGCATTAGCAGTAAGTCCATTACAAGTTTGTTATCTATCTGGTGACTAAAGATTTTCACAAGCAGCAAAAACTCATTTAAAATCATTAGTGTCTCAGGCTGGTAGCCAAAATAACACTGACAAATATTGAAAGGCAGACAAGAAATTATGCTGAAAAGAATTATCATTATACCTTATAGGATGAAGTAAATTACAGGATATTAAAATGAGGTTCTGTTTAAAAAAGCATAATTCTGTATGTATTTCAAGGCTGTCTTTCTAGACAAAATTCTGTTTTCTGATGAATATGCAACCAGAAACACAGGTTTTCAAAGCTGTGAGTCTGAATCAAAAAAAATCACTATTTTGGCTTAAGGGTTATAAAGATTATAATAATGCTAGAAGTCTTCTGTTTCATAAGCCTTTAGGATTCATTGTGTCAGGCATTTTTCTGCAAATACAAAACCTCAAAGATTATGTATTTATCTTTGAAAACAGATTCTTGTGCACCTGCTTTTTGAGTTGGGCTTTGGATGCAAATGTAACCCCCAAAATACTGCAATTATTGCCAGAAATTAATAGCATTGTGGAGATGCAGGAACCAGCCTGACTCTCATGTCACATGGCATGCTTCTGTGTAGTACTGGCAGAAAAAGACCTCCTTCATCAGTGCTTCTCTCCTGAGACAGTCCCCCTCACTGAACAGCCAGGGCACGCCATACAGGTGAGTCCTGGTGCTCACTGTTGGCAGGAACTCCTTTCATAGTGCAGTCACTGTCCTGATTTTTGTTTTCATGCTCTACTATTTTGCCCTGTCAAGGAGTAAATTATTTTTATATATACATAATGTATTTGAACTATGAATAAACTCTTTCCTCCTACTTCATAAGTTTCCTTTGCCACTCTGTTGATGGAACTGAAATCGCCCTGGAGTGGCTTGCAGATGGGTTTGAGGGCCACTTAAACTTTCAGTGCTGTTTACAAGCCCTGCCTTCTGGTGCTCTGGTATGGCTGCCTGCAATGTCACTACTTCCTATGTTAAGCAATGCCAAAAGGACCTCCATTCTTCAGACCACAGTGACTCCTTGAGAGCTGCTGCTCTCTTTACTGGATTAGCTTGGCATCCATATGCAAGCACTGAGGGTGGGACTCACGTCCCAGTGTAAAGCCTAATGAAACTAGTCCTGCCCAAGGCACCGGTGCAGGGCCAGGAGTGAGCAGAACACACCCTTGGAGGCATTGCTCCGGGCACACCACAGCTGTTTTCCACCACCCCACAGGTCCTGCAACACCCTTCTGTGAAAACTTCCTTGCCAGTTTGTCCCAAATTATTCACAAATTCCCTGGCTGGCTTTCTGCTACTACTGCAGCTGTCCTCAAGGGCATCTTCTCACCCCTCTCCCCCTGTGGGAAACCCTTGCATGTTTTCTTAGCTTCTCACCTACTTTATAGTGCATAAGGGGAGGGTGTCTTGTTAGACCCTGTGGCCTCATCTTCCTTGGGGACCTAACACATAATTCTGACTGCTAAGCACTTAAGTGGTGCAGTAGTAGCAGAGTTAACCCATCCACACCCCTGTCTTGGAACTTGGTTGCAGTCCATCCTCAGTCTATATCAAAGTGCAGTAATAGTGATACTTCACACCTGCTACATGAAAATCCTAGTCCCAAGAACTTATAAAGGCCTCAGAATAGCAATTATGGGGTTTAGAGGGTATATATGTATACACACGTTATGGTATGTAATTTATGTTTGCAATTCAGAACTGGTTTGAATTAAAAGTATGTAATTTGTCAAATTAACAATCCTTGGTTTTGCTTTTGACTGGCTGTCACCACAGAGCTGAGGATTGAGAATTCATTTCCTAAAGCTGCTCTCTGCTTAAAAAGAATATTCTATTCTATGTTCTATCCCATGTGAATGAGAAGAAAAGAAACAAAATGCACACCAGCATCTTGACCCTCTACCAATAAAGACAAATATAGTCCTAGACTTCTGTTACAATAAGATCAAGTTGTGAATAGACTGGGTGGCTTATAGATTCTTTTTCAGGGAAAGAGCTTGTAATGTTAGAAGCGTGACAAATAGTAATTTATCTGAAAAAATGATGCAGAGTTGCAGGTGTGTGATAATAATTGTCATCCACCTAATTCCAGTTGGTATAAACAAATTGCTTATTGATTTAACTATTTTTTAATTGTTCTAATTGTTTGGAATACACAAACAATGATCAGAATCTCCCCAAAATTAACTTGTAACCTTTACCCTTTGTCTTTTCCATGTGACTCCTTGTAAAAAGAGAGTGTCCATCTTCTTTATAGACATGCTTTAAATACTGGGACAAGGTGATAAGGTCTCTCTAAGCCACCTTTTCTCAAGGCTGACCAAACCCAGTTCCCTCAGCCTTTCATCATGTCAGGCTCCTGGGCCTTTGCTCATCTTTGTGGCACTTCTCTGGACCCTCTCCAGCCTGTCCATGGCTTTTTTGCATAATGGAGACCAAAACTGAACACAGTATTCCAAGTGTGGCCTGACACATGCTGAATAGAGTGGGATAATGACTTCTTTACCCAGTCTTCAAACAAGCTTATAAGAAGCTTTCTGGACGAAGATGTGGACAAAGTTAGATGCACCAGTTTCAGTCTACATTTTGCTGAGTCTCTGTGCATCATGTTTTTAATAGATACTCATTTCTGTAAATCAACTTAGCACATTCAGTCTGAAATAATTTCATGTCAAGTAGGGCAGCATCATTTTCTGTGGGCTTGGAGAACATGACATGCAAAATTGTGTACATTCAGTCAGAGCTTTTCTGGGAAGATCATTTCCTTCAGTTGCCACATTCAGCATATCACACAAGTCTTTGCTGGCTCCTTTTCTTCTATCACATCTGACCACTGTTACTTGTCTCCACTTCACAGGCTTTTCATGTCTTATATTCACCCTGTCATCTCTCCTTCACTGTTGACTGGCTGACTCCTGCATGCAGCCAACTTCTGACACCCCTTTTCAGCAACCACTTCTTAAATTTTCAGACAAGCACCTCTCTCTTTCTCCCATGCTACTGGTCAAGCTTGGGAGGCACCCACTGTAAACACTCTCAAAGCTATTTCATCACTTCTGTGCTTCAAGTCTCAGTCTGTGATGCCAACAGGAGTCTTCACAATGGTTATACAGCTGATGTACTGCAAAAGTTGTCATGACACTCAAACTTGTTTTCCTACGTCTTTCTTCCAGCACTGCCATTTGAAGAAAATTCCATCTCTATTGGTTTCATCTCTCTGAGATCTTATGTTTTATGTGTATATTACTGCTATGTGAACTACTGTGGCAAAGGTTGTAGCCTACCCAGCTCAGGTCATACCACAGTAATACAGACAAGTAATTCTGTAGTTGCGTCAGGGAGTTTCAGTCTCAGTCTTAAGAAGTGCTACCCTGAATATCTCTACCAGCCAGGTGCTCTGTTGGCAGATGTGCCTATTGCCTCATTGTCCGTTGCCTCATTCCTGTCCAAAGTTTCCTTGTGAAAATGTCTGGATGTCAATGCTGCCTGCCAGGCTGTCTGAGTTGAAAAGCCTCACATATATATCTCTAGTTGGATAGAGCAGATAGGAGGGACAAATACTCAGGTGTGAAACTGCTGCCTGTGTAAGCCCGGATTTGTGGGACAATGAAGATAAAGACTTGCACTTTATTCTCAACATCAACCTAACACACAGACATACTTGCACGTAGTTAAGTTTTCCAGAAAGAATGTGTCTTATGGCAGGAACTCTGCAACAAGTTTCTTACTGGAGTGAGCTTTTCCAGAAGAGTTACTGGCCTCTGGAACAGAGTTTCTATCACAAAAATGCTGACATAACTTTCAACTGTAGAGCCCCGAACAGCTTTGTTATATTACTTGTTCCTAGCTTATGTCCTTGCCCTGGAAACAGTGGTGGCATTGTCTACTGCTAATTGTGTTAAGGGGTCGGGGAGAGTTGGCACTGATATCAGAAGGGAAAAATAATTTAAAATTAAAAATTCCCCTTATATGAGTCATACAAACTTGGGGGAATTTTTAATGAATGGCTTTAGTTTGGGTCTATGTATATGATACTCTATTTTTTTTTTTACATTACAGATATATCAGATGTAGCAAATATTCTTTATCAATCTAATATATTTTGGTTATTTTAAGCCCCTTTACATTTATAAATCTGACTGGCGGATCTAATCACCTTTTTTACGTGCTGTTTTTCCTCAGTACTTTATGTAAAGAGAAACCAAAGCCTCACACAGCGTTTCCAACTCCCATGATTTTAATGCAGGTCTTGCAATATCTGGTGTTTTCTTTAAGCCTCAGCTCCTGGAGCTCGATGATTATTTCAACATCTCAGCTTTTTGTTTTGCAGCCCTTGAGATTTCCAAGGAAAGACTGAAAATCTGAATGCTAAAAGATCAAAATTACAATTAAACAACAAAAAAAAATCTAGAAACAGCAGTTCCGAATGTTATTGTGGCTCTTGCAGAGGCCTTTTAAAAGCTTGTAATGACAATACTTTGAATATAATCAATTTGAATAGATCTGCTTGGAATGCAAATTGCCACCAGCACTCCCATTATTAATGCTATCACCTAGAGGTGTGCAAAGCAAAGCCGCAGGGATAGTTCTTTCTCACTTTCAGAGACATTTTCTGACATTCAGAGAATAGGAATTAACTTTTCCAGAGTGTCCTAACCTAAAATCCCAGAGTTGAGCCATCTTGAAAGTTCACACTGAGAGCCTAACTTAATTTGTTAATTTGTTGCACAAGCATTTGAGGGTAATCTGTAAGATTTTATACTAGAGAAAAATGACCAAAAAGGTGTTGGTTTTTTTTTCTTTTTAATATGTTCATTTAAGCATTATGAAGAGTCTTTGGTTTTCTTCTGCAGATAAAGTATCATAATGGCTGACACCGTCATCAGCCTTGCAATCAGCTCTGCAAAGAGATACAAAATCTGAAAGATACATAACAGTCTCACGCTAAAGGCTTCTGTTGAGCTGCTTCTCTTGAGCTGCGTGTTACTTTTGTTTTCTTTTCAAAGGTGCTAATTTCCAGAGATAAAGAACTGATTGCCCCTAGTGAGAAATGCAAAGGACCTTGCAAAAGCGATTAAAGTGTGGGAAATGAACAAACATGGAAGCAAATGGCTGAATATATGAGTTTCAGTCAATTAACTTTTTAACAAAAAAAAGCCGTTTAGTAGTTCCCCACTCTTCCAGCTGTTCTGTGTTTGGTGTCAAGCTAAGTGTTACTCAGTTTTAGCCCGGGGAGGACAGGAGGAACTTTTAAGTTTTGCAGCAGTTATCTTTTTCATGACAGATTACCCTGTCCTTTTCCATCAGCCCAAGAACGTTATCGCCCCAGCCGTGTAGAAGGTACAAGTTAAAACAGGTGGCTAACGGAGGGACCTCACCACACTGAAATCTCATCGGGGGTGCCATCTATGCCATACAGTACAGAAGCAAGCACAGGCGAACGTGTGCTGTAATCTGTAAGCGCAGCCCGGTGTGCACCCCGGTCTCCCTCCACGATGGAGTGGTGGGTTGTGGTCTTCTCTTTGTTGAGTGCTGTCCATCTTCAGACTGCCCAAGCACAGAGCAAGAGCTTCAGGAGCTTGTGGTTCGTTTAATCTTATAGCCTCTACTAGGATAAACAGAAGGGTCAGTTGCGTCTTTGGGATGCTAAAACAGGTAGTTGGAAGTAGTTTTTAATATGTGACCTTAGCAGGTTTCCAAGGGCTGAAGAAAGTCCCCGCTAAGCAAAGGTTTATGCTTTCCATATGCTTCACAGTTCCTCCACTTTCTGTCTGTACCATATAGTTTTAATGTATTCTGAAATCTTGTGTAACCTGATCACTGAATTAAATGATATTCTTAAGGACGTCAACAGCCAGCTACTGGAGAGTTTGCCATCATAAAAGTGCTCCTTTTTGTTCTTGCTTAGTAAATGCATTAATCATAATTCAGCAGGGAAAAAAATAAGCCAATCTGTTACAGTAAAACATCTGCCCTTTATTTCTTTTGTTCAAAGAAAAGACATAAAATCGAAGTTCCTTTAAAATTTTCCATCATAAGTGTTTCTCTTCTTTCTTCGTCAGATTTCTCTAATTTGTACGAAGGAGATTTTGATTGATTGAAAGCCCCTAGTAAACCTCTAAGTCCTTAACCACTTACTGCTTGCTTGATATAGCATTTGCTGTTGTTTATAGTCTGCTATCCATAGGATTGGTTTTCTGTGTAATAAAGTACTAAAAATCTCATAGAGTTGTATCAACTTGGGTGTTCTGCAGTTAGCATGGTGGTTGTTATGCCTAATTCCCACAGCAGAGAGGGGGAATTAGGGGGAGCATCATAAAGAACAAAAGTTAGTGGATTGCCAGCTGAGTAAAGCCCTCACTGTGAACAGGTTTGGGTAATAGCAATATTTCTAAAGGGGAGGGTAATGACACTTAAGTGAGGTTGGTCCTAGTAAGCAGTTGCAGGTCTGGATCCAATAATGTATCATTTACTGTGTCTGGAATAGATCGCTTGAATAAATTAAGTGAACTCTTACCCTGCTGTGAGCTTTCTTGCTGTGTGCTCTGTGCTTATTAGCCTCCTAGCCCCTAGTTTGACCCTGTTCCTTTCTTAAATTAATGCATCTCCAATTCCCTAATCTAGCGCTTTCTTTTTTTTTTTTAATCTCATGTTTCTTTGTTTCCACCCAACTTGAGGAAATAGCTGAGGAGTTTTCGACTGTTTACCCAGAGGCAAAATTAACAGGTGCATTCGGGGTTATTGTGAGGCTCATCAGATGCACAGAGAGCTTGGCTCAGCTCCCACTCTGATAAACAAAACAGTATTGTAAATTAATTGAAAACTGACCAAGATGAATGTATCTCTTAGCACATAAGTGTAGTTTTTAACTTCTTAAAATTTATTTTTATAGTGACAGAGGGGCACTTTTAAAAAGGCATTTCAACATGTCAGGATTTTATTATCTATGCTGAAGACAGAAAACACTATGATCCAGATTTGGTGAGGGGGTCGTAATGCAAAAAAAAAAAAAAAAAAAAAAAAAAAGCATACCTTTGAGTGAGTCATAGCATTCTGAATCATTATCAGCCTAGCTGACAATATGACACTCAGAGAGCACTTTTCAACTTTAGAGTGGTTTCCCCTTTGTTTAAAATGGAGAACCCTTTTAATGCAGAAATATCCTTACCATTGTGCCTGCTGATTTTTGACAGAATTCCATCATTTATGATACAATCAAAAATGCACAAAAGTGCATTTTCTATTATTTGATGATTTAATTTGGGAGAATTTAGCAAGCATGGAGCAGAGGATGTAAAGGTTAAGAAGAAATGCATTCTGATATGTGTTATGTCTTCATACAGGGATCACTTACAGGAGTTTCTAGTCAGTTCCACTTTATATTCAAAGACTTTTCAATAGGAACAAAAACTCTTTAAGACTGAGCTTCCTCACTGTGAAAAACTAAACCTCATATTTTTCAGAGAACTCTGTCTCCCTCCAAGCACTTCTAGTATTAAAGACAAAAGGCCTTGAAAAGTTCTTTGTTGAAAGGAGTTTTGCAATCATTCATGTGTCACAATATGTGAAGGCAGTCTAGTTTATAAAATATCAGGAAGTTCACGACGAGCTGTTTAGTGACCTTGTAATAATCTGTCATTTCAGGCAGATTCTGTGGCAACAGAGCCTTTTAATGGTCATTTAGAAAACTGAATTCAATAAGACCGGAAAATAATTACTGCTCTGTTTGGCAGATAAGGATATGCTGGAAGATACAAGAATTCTTTAGGTATTTCCTTATGATGTTTTGAAGACAGCAGATTTTGCAATGGATTGTAGAATAGTCAGTATATACCTGCAGCATCAATTCCAAAAACTACTTTTCTGTGCTCTACTTGTGAGTGTTTGTTGGCTGGCTTATTGTTTTGGGGGAATCATAGAATGTGTAAGGCTACTGTATAGTGTCTGAAGCTCTGGAGTAATTTGCAGTGTGGAGAGATGTAATAGGATTGAAACATCAAGATGGCAGTAATACCTTCATGGTGAAAAGCTGAATGGTGTTGTAATACATTGCATTAGTATGCAGCTTTGAATTCCACACCTGTACTCTGTATAACCTCTTCTAAAATGCAGTTAGGTGTTTCAAATGGTAAAACTACTTATTAGAAGAGTGGTTGTAAATGTGCCCCCCAACCATTCGTAATTTCCATACATCAAGCAACTTTGGAGGCTAAACAGGGAAAACACACATTTTTTGTAACTAGATTATCTTTAAGATCCCTTCCAACCCAAGCCATTCTGTGATTCAGTTTTGTTGGCTAAGATACAATATCGGTAGTGGTGATGATCATAAGACAGTCTGAACTCTGCAGCAGCTGAGTACGCTCTTTATTGTTTCTCAATCAATGCTAATCAATGCAGGTCTGAAATTGTTTTGATATCTGTTCTTCCCTGCAGGATCTGTGGCAGCATAGGTTGCACTGAGAGTTGTGAGAGAACAAACTGGATTAGGTTGGTTGAAGACATTTGCTTGCACGTGATTTCTCTGCTGCTTATCTCTGCATTGACAGGTTTCTCATATAATGTTATCTTTAGATACATTATGTGAGAAAACAAAACAAAAATATTTCTTCAATTTTTTTGAGTTTTAGAACTGCCCTGGTTGAACTCCTGTTTAGACCATTCCAGATGTTATCTAAGCATCCTACAATGTTCATATTAAAAGAAGAAGAAAGAAGAAAAGATGTTAAAAAAGGACTGCCTTTGCTCTGATTTTGTAGCTCAGGTGATCAGTAAAAAAGAAATGGTTGTTCAGACTTGATGAGCTGGTTAAGATACATTGGCAACAGCTGAGGAATTCAGATGTACCTACGAAAGATAGGATAATACTTTTCCTTATAGAATGGGTCAGATTGGAGGTGGAGAAGGATTAGGTGTGCTTCCAACTGCACTGGTTTTTCTAATGCCGGAATGAGAGGTTGTTTCTGTCTCCAAGGTAATTACCTTCTGTAATTTTTGAAACACAGCTGTATGTTTCCACCAGGTTTGCAGATCTTAGTTTGCCTTGAATGCTCTTAATGCAACTGAGTGGATCTGTGTGTTTCTCTTGGCATCCCTATGTCACTCTGGATGCTGCATTGGTCTGGGATTGCTTCAGAGTTGACCTGACCTTTGAGATAAGTAGGAAGAGGGAAGAGCCTCTCAGTTGCCACTCTCCTTAACATTAAAATGAAATGCTATTCAAGGTGTATCTCCTTTGGAGACCCCATGCTCTCTTTCATGCTTTTGATCACCATGAAGTAATTCATTTAGATGTAAAAAAGATTAATTAATACATCACTGGAATTAATATGAACACTGTTCAGTTGCAAAGCTATTTTCTGTGTACTATCCATACTCAAGCCTTGCTATAATGTTTACTTCTTGCTCTCAGTCAAGAATTTCTTTCTTCCAGCTGTAAAGGGGAAAACATGGTATGGTTTACGTTTTTATAATTGAAGTTTGAACACACAACTATAGATATGGGGAGTTAAGAACCTAAGTCACAGGAATTTATAGACTTTAAACATTATTTTAACTCATTAAACCTTTCTATCACATCCTGGAGAATTACTTATGTTGCACCTATTTATGCGCTCAGTGTAGAAATGCAAAACACTTTGCAGAACTGGTGAATTTCACCTGTGTTTTAGGCAAGGGTAAGGTGAACTAAAGCAAGCAAAACTTGATAGCAGTTTCTGCTGCCTTTGATAAGGGAACCTGATTTTGTGTGCACTTTCAGCAGTAGGTCACTTAGGCACTGCAAGTGGGTGCCTGAGTCTGATTGAGAACAATACTGTGATGGAGATTATTCAGCTGTGTTATCTCGGAAGTGTCTGTCCTGTAGCATGGTGGGAGCCAGTATAATCTTAGCAAATAAAAGTCATGTATTCTGAGAGCTATCCTTGTGTAAGATGGTTGCCAATAATTCATTCTTCTACAGTAATAAATTAGACTGTGCCTATGTTGGGCAGGGGATGGGAGAGGAAACACTGGAATGTGTTTCTGAATATGAGTAGCCCCATAAATGAATTTATATATAAAATGCAGAAATTGCAGAAAAAAACAGCATACCTTGTCAGAAGCTGTGTTATTGCAACTGAAGCATCTCTTGGACTTCCAGAAAGACATAAACACATTGTAAATTATCCTGCAAGCTGTGAAATGCGAGACAGAAGACTCACGTAGCGTAGTAAGTTTCAAGAGAACACACAGAAACCTGAAGCAAGGATGATGTAGGGAAAAAGGCCTGAATAGCAAATACAATTAAGTCATTTGGGATTAAATGAGCTCCTGAAGGCCATTACAGTCCTAATTATTCTATAATTCTCTGATCATTTTGTAGGTTGGATGCGACTGCTTTCTAAAATGATATATTATCCCACATGTTGGATATTTTAAGATTCAGCTTCTCATAGCCTGTGTCTTTCAAAAGACAGTTTTATACCAATCCCCCCAAAAATATTTTCATTAAAGTCTTTTTCTTGGTTTTTAATTTGCTCTATTTAAGTATAGAAGTGTGAGATATATATATATATTCACTTTGATTATACTTACTTCTCTCCAACGTAGTTAATAATCTCATAGGTATTATTGCCTGCTAAAAACTTTGGAAGGTGGTGATAAGGATTGAATTATTTTTGTGTTTTTGTTTGTTTGTTTGTTTTTTCTTTTTTTGTAGTTGTTAAATGCTTTATAGCTCATGCTCATAAACATGCAGTGGATTGACACACACTGTACAAATTGGAGGTACTTTTTTTCTTTTTATCTCAAAAGAAGGCTCTATTTTTGCTTAAAATCAGAGAGGTCTAAAAGAAATGTTTGAGGTTTGGGCTTTTTGACTTTAGTTTTTCCAAGTGATCTGAAGTGTCATTCACATGGTGAGTGCTCATGTAATGATAATAGTATGAAGTGAAACCAAAGATGTTTTTATTTTCTGAAGTTTTGAAGTGCACAGTGCAACTATAGTAATAATGAGCCTTGTCTTATAGTGAATTTATTCTGTAGGTAGCAGAAAAAGCGAGCAGATTTGCTTGAGTCATGCTACGCTACTCTAGAAGGATGTGGGGTTTCTTCTGCTGATCTCATTGGTGCAACTACCATTGAGAGGAATGAAAGGAACTGCTTAGGAAAATACGGTACTTTTTTTCTAGCATTTTCATGACCTTGTCGTAGTCTCCATCCTCTGACTTCTTGCTCTGGGAGAGAGGCTTACATCAGCAGGAAGTCTGATTCAACCGAAAGACTTGAGCCTATAGGTACTTGCAGTTTCATAACTGTGTACATGATACCAGTATGTCCTTTCCTGCTTCTCAAATTATTGCATGCAGGAACAGATTCCTGAACAATAGCTTAAATTCCTTCTGAAAAGGTACACACACAGGGTACCTTTTATCAGAGTCCTAATATTTCTGTTTTGCATCTTAAAACCATGCTATCAAGTACAGTGGAGTTCCTTGAAGCCACATGTTAAGAAGGGAATTTATGCTAATTCAGTAGGATAAGAGTCATCTTGTTCTACAGGTTTTTAAACTTTATTGTGGATTTTAGAAATAGCTGAAGGGAGGAATGAATAGTCACTCTTAACAGGGAATATCTGAGTTTGAATTCTCTGGAACATTCCAGTGCTGTTGAATAAACATTTTTGTTTTCCTTTGTATGTGAGGTAAGTATGCGTGTCTGTTTGAGGGCCATGAGGCACTTCATTTACCTGTTAGAAGTAAGTTTTATACATTTATTTATAGGAGAAGAAAAATTATATTAAAATAGAGATAAAGCATACAGGTAATATGCAACGTTTAAAGGCAGCTAGACTATCACACTTTTTAAAAATACATTATATAGAGTGCAAATTACCTACAAATTAAACACTTTTGGAAGTAAGATAACTACATGCAAATAATGAACTTGAAAACTTCTTAATATGTGTTTTTGTGCAGTGTCTTGGGTTTTGAAGGGGAACCAGTGAGGTTAGGTTGCATAGTCTTGAGCCAGGTTACTGATGAACTGTATTAAAGGAATATTCTGAAGCTGCACACTACTTATAAACACTACTTATGGGTGTCAGTGGCTCTGCTGCTACAAAGACTTGCATATATGCTTAATGCTGTGCCCCTCGAGGTGACAACTCATGCTGAGTAAAATCAAGGGTAACTGTAAACCTTTTCAGGCTCAGATTCTGTTTGAGAAGCTATGTATGTGCATGTATGTATACAAACACTGTCATGTGTTGCACTGTAAAAATTATTACATCTGAGCAAGTTTTTCGGTGCTCTTTGCCAGGTTTTTCATATTTAAATTAGTCTGTAGCAGCATTGGCAGCAGAAAGTTTGTGTATCTTAAACTAGGCTAGCTGCTTCTACAAGTTTTTTAGATTATCTAGTAACCTGCTATCCCTATCAGTTAAAATCACATTGTACTAACTCTCAAAAGCCTTTTGAGAAAAGCACACCATACCCAGGCCATTGCACAAGACTTTATTCCTCTGAATTGTCTTTTCAGCTCTGCACGGAACTGGGAAGCTTCAGTGGCCATGGAAAGGCCCTGGGTATCTGCTTCAAACCCTGCTCCCAAACTTGAAGCCTTTGCAGGCAGACTATGTCTCTGGGAGGATGCATTTTACCCTTTTGCCTATGCATGGATGGTTCTTCTAGGGCCATCAGCTGCCTCTTCCAGAGAAGCAGACCATCTGGAAGGTTTTTTGCAACTTGGAGAAGCATTAACTCTGAGAAGTTATTTGTGTTATTTGTAGTACGGCTACTCCCTGGTACTGTCATCTTCTCACCCTTGGGAACATGACCTCATGGAAAAGCGTGTGTGGGCTGAGTGTCATCATTTAAGCATGTCAGAGAATTGTTGTTTTTCACCCTGAACTCCACTCCTGTTACCGGAGAGGAACCCTGAGCTCTTAATCGGTAACAGAAATCTTGTTTGATGCTCCTGTTAATAAACATTGCACAGAATTGAGTTTATTGTCCCTCAGATGCAAGTTATCCTCTAATACAGTAAAAATATAGTTAGCAGATGCTGACCACAGTGTACAATTCCTCACAACAGTATTTTTTTTTTTTTATGTTTTAGAGTGGAAACTAAGGATTCTCCTTTCATTGGAAGGGAGAAGATGTATCTGATTTAGAATGACTAGAGTTGTAAGTCATGGGCAGAATGATGGATCTGAGATATACTTGAAGGGATAATTGTACACAACCAGTAAAGCTGGTAAATATTTAAGGGTCATGGGTTAAATGTCAGAGCCACAGTACTTGAGCTCAACTCCATAAAGTATCAAGAATGACTGGTAATTAAATCCAGGGTATATTTCACCAAAGGGAAATAAATTTGACAGCTAACAACCAATACTGGATTACCACCTCTCAGAGGTTAGGGATCATGGTAGTAATTGTAGGTGGTTTACAGTTGTTAACATAATAGTAATAGGTAGAATGATTGCTTACTCATAGACATCACAATACCAAGCAAAACTAAATCTTCTGCATGTTAAAGAGAAAAAGAAGCCCCCTAATCATTACAGTGACTTCATTTTATTTCACTCAGCATTTTGCTGTTTAAAATAAACATCCTTAGACTGTTCCTGCTTGAATCTCAAAAGTGAATTTAATCATGATACAATCTCCTCAACTCTTCCCTGAAGTTGAATGTAAAGAATATTTAAAGTTTTAATGAAAAAGTGGCTTTGTAATATGCTTTTTTCTGAGTTGTTTTACATGATTGTGACAAACTCCTTTCTTTCCCTGCTCCCCCTCCCAAGATGGTTTTTACCATTGAATAATCCTCTGTGGAATAAGCTCTCCTTGATAGCCTGCTAAGGTCTTGCATTTATGGAACATTTTAGCCATAATTTTCAAGATACACTTAAAACCATGGTTGATAATTGATGTGGTTTCGCATACTGGAAACTGATGCACAGTAGATCTGATGCAGGATTTATTAATTGCAAAATCTCCTCTGCTGTGTTTTAGGTGATCACCTAATCTAGACGTGAGTTTCTTGTCATTAGGACTCACTGCTCAATAGTTTTTGTTTGTCAGCAGAAGGAGGTACTTAGTACAAGCTTTGGCTAGAGAAAATATTCATTTGCAAGATTTGACAGCAGATGTGGGAACATTATTTAGTTTTGGAACAGAGCAGAGGGCTTTCAGAATATTTAGTCAAGTGGTGTCATAGCCTCAAAAAGTTATTCACATCCCATCTTCAAAGCATGTATTTTCTGTAGCTGAAACCCCATTAATTTGAGCTCATAATAGAAAATTCTCTTGTTCCTGCCTGCTGTCCCATTGACTTCAGTTCATTTGGAAATCTGCATCACCAAGGATTTGTTGTAATTGTGTCTAACTTGCAGAGAATGATCTATTTGGATGAAAAGGCAAATTCCTTTTCACATTTATGAGAAGCATTATTTTTCACATGTGTGACAAATAGGACTTAGTAATATTTTTGAGAGGAAGAATGCAAACTAGGCCAAACTCATGTAATCAGAAGTAATTGTCATGAATTAAGAGATAACTGAAGATATCTGTGTCCAGTGTTGAAAAAATTCCTCACCCTTTTCAACAGTATTAATTACAGTTCTTTATACCCAAGGTGACCAGCAATGGCAGAGATAGGGGAGTGACTTGAATGCTTGCCTGCTGCTTGTAACAGAGTAGAATGTGTTAGTTTTTAATAATGCAGTTCCTTCTGGCAACTTGTGCTGCACTGCAGGTCAACAACTATAACCTGGATTAAGTTAGCTGGAGTGATAGTCATGTAAGTGGCAGTGAAGACAAAGAAACTTATTGTGAGCATGAAGAAATTTAAGTAAACCCCTGTATGCTTGCAGGTCTCTACAGTTTTTGGCAGAATCCTCCTACTTACGGTAATAAAAAGGACACAGTTTGTATTTGCTTGTCTCCCAGAGGTAAAACTCTTTGAGAACAACAACCTTGACTCAACTGTGCAAATTGAGGTGATTTGTAACAAACTTGAGCAATTTTATTTATTTGTTTAGGGGAATTTTCTTTGGTTTGAGGGTTCTTGGATTTTTTAAGTCTTTCCTGTACCAGCAAGCTTCCTGCCGAGACAGAAAGTTTCTTGTTCCTCAGGGGACAGGTGGGTTTGTTTGAGTAATCTCCAAGTGACAGCTACCTATCGTTGACATCACTACTGCTGTTGCTTACTTGCTGCCTTCTTCTCTTCCTCTTCCTCACTGTTCCTCCCTCTTTCCCCTCCCCCCCTACCTTTTTCTCTTCTGTGGCCATTCAGTTGTGGGCAGTCATAATGCATGGCACAGACCTTGGTTTGTCTTACAGATCCTCCTGTTTCCTCCTTGTGAGGCCCAGAGATTTCCAACGTCTGCAGTCGTTTCAGGTCTTCCTTTCAGAAAGGCAATAGCTGATGTGGAGATCCTGTCCAGACCTGTGGGAAAGTGCAGCCCAGCAACAGCTATTAATACTGTTCCTTTCCCAGTCCTTCTGAAAGGAACTCCCAACAGGAAGGTTTCAGCGCTCTGCACAACTTCGCAGCTTCACTTTAACTCTTTGCCTCCTACAACATCGAGTTGCCTGAACAAAGCTGCCTTGGCTGTTTTTTGCCAAATGCTCATTGTCTCTTGATATAATTGCTAGCAGAAGTTTGCCATTAAGAGTCGTTAACAACAGCGTTTTTCCCAGTCCTCCCCAGGGAGATGTTAGAAGTTTCAGAGATTATTGATGTCAACTTCAGTATTTGGAAATACATCTGTAGTGTCATCAAGGTTAATAAAAATGCTTTAAACCATAGTATCGATATGCTAGTTTGGCTTACCAGTAAATAGTTGCAGTGTGTGAAGGTGTTTGCATGCTAACCTTTTTTTGGAGTGTAGTTTCCTCCGTTCCTTGAGGCTTTGCTCTCCTTCAGCCTATATATTTAACACTGATGAGATACTGCACATGCACTGCAAAGGAAGAATGAAGCTTCTCATTGCTCTCTGGTAGTTGCTATCAGCTTGTGTCATTTTTTACATGTAGGATAGGTACGTGTCTCTTCTAGCCTCCCTTGTAGGAGCTCTAAATGAAAAAAAAAAAAAAGAAAAAAAAGAAAGACAAACAGGGAAGAAGGAATTTATGTTTATCACTGCAATATGGGGTAAGCAACTAGAAGAGTTGTTACATTTTAGATGTATTTCAAAGTGCTACCTATTCATGATAGAGCCACTGAAATACTACAAGTTCTCTCTAGGGGCATTCTTGACATTTTTAGATGGTTTTTCCCATCTAGGAAACAAAAAGAATTTAGTTGGTTTCGCTTTTGTTTCTAGACCTATTCTAATCAAAGTCATCCTAGTTTTTGTGGCTGGACAGCATATTAATGCATTTGAACCTTAACATGAAAGTATTTCCTTTGCAAAACTGAAAAGCCAGGTTTATCCTTCTTATCCCCTTTTAACATCTCTGCTTATTTTTCAGACATAATTTTAAAAATTCTGTCATTCCGTGGAAAAATTGTTTTGTGAAAGTAATTATCAACACACTTATTGATAAAATGCCTGTCAACAATATGTTCCCAGTGGTTGTCGCCTAAACAACAAAAAGTAACAAGCATAATAATAGCATTTTATTTAGTCATTCGTGACATTTTTTAATTTAGAATGAACCACTCCCCTTTTTAAAATATAATGGAAGATGTAGGATGGTAGCAGTGTCACAGTGTTGTTATGATTGTAAATCCCCAAAACATAATTCTAATGGAGTTCTGGTGTTACTCCATTCTGG
The DNA here is from genome assembly GCA_035041135.1 of Platyrinchus mystaceus. Lineage (NCBI taxonomy): Eukaryota > Metazoa > Chordata > Aves > Passeriformes > Tyrannidae > Platyrinchus > Platyrinchus mystaceus. The sequence goes on along the minus strand of JAWWLV010000088.1, from coordinate 68,452,733 downwards.
CACAGTCCTTTAGTTTAAAGCTCTCAAGAAAAATAGGAATGCTGCCTAAAAACACGTACCTAAAAAGCATGACTTAAAATGCTTCTTCTCTTTTTACTAAAAAGAAAAAAACCCAAACGGCACAAATACATATTCTTTGTACAAAACTAAGTTATGTAAGAAAATAAATGCTACTTAAGAGGAAATGTAACGGATGAAGTATAAAGAGTTTTACTTCCTGTATTTTGATTTTTAACCTTTCCCAAAATTTCTCTATTGTGAAGTTAAAACAAAGTCTTATCAGCGAGTGCCATAAAGCAGCAGCTGGATAGCATTAGAGCCCTCTGTTTGAGCTATTCTTCTTCATTACCTTTTTCATGACAGCTCTTACTTTGCACACAGAATGTTACTTTGTATTGGAGATTTATGTAATTTCGGTGTTTTCTATTCTGAATTAAAGCATGACAGTGTTGGAAATGGGGAGTTTACGAGTAGAGTCATTAGAAATTCATAAGAGAAAAAAAGATGAAATTTACAACATTCAGTGAAAAAGCATGTATTTATACAAATACTTTAATAACTCCTCTTTCCCTGGCCCCACCTCGAATCATCCCTTCTCCCTTCATTTCGTGTCAGTGAAAGAAGAGCATTATTTTGGTTGGTTCAGAGAAGGTGTTTGATGGCAGAACTGTTTCTGGTTTCTCTGTGTATTAAAACTAAATATTCTGTTCGGTGCATTCCTGTTAGAGCAAAAATGGCACATTTAAAACAAAAAAATGTATCATCACCTGATAAACTGATGTGGTTAATCTCTAACTTCTAATGTTTATTTAAAATGTCCATAATTTATTTAAATAGTAATTTAAAATTGGAGCCAACGGAGTGATCCACTACTAGTACAACATTCAGGCCTGGAGGAAACAAATTACATTTTGGACTTCTTCCTCTAACACTGTCCTAAGGAGTATGGGAGTGCTGGAGAAGTGTTAGCCTAATCCCTAGGGTAAGAAGGCATTGGTTTGTGTTACAATTTCAAATTACTAGATTGGTTCAGGAATTTTCTGATAAAATAGGTTTTCACAGAAAAAAATGTTGGTTTGTTTCAGTCAAATGTTTGCTGGAACATACTAATTCCACTGGCAGTAAACAAAAGAAGTTCAAGTCTTCATTATCTCTACCAGCACTGTTACTTTTAGACTGATGATCTACATGTTCAATCCCGCATTACAGCAGTACATTTTACCATATTACCGAACATTCTAAAATGGGTATTTACAGATCTATTCACATATTTATTCCATAGGAATAATTTTGCAAGCAATTACTTGACCCTGGCCTCCCACAAGCCACCTGAAACTTCTTATCTGTGTGGTCTGTAGAGCTGCATGCTCTTTGGTCCAAAAATAAGAAAATATCTGACAAAGGTATCACAACTCCAACAAAAACAATGCGTGGTGACAACCTGAGAATAAGCACTGAGGTGTTTAAATGACACATCTGAAGGGCTAGACTTCAAGTCCCTCGTGTTTTCAGTGGACTAGGAATTTAGGAGATGAGTAAGGACTCTGTACACACTGAGCAACAGGTGGTTTTGGGATAGGTCTCTCCTGGGGATGCTGTTTTGTTTTGCCGTCCTCCTCTCTCTTTTCAAAAGGCTTGTGTTCACACAAGTGTAAAGGGGGAAAGTTTTAGCATTGCAGAAAGGTTATTAAGAACAAGATAGTGATTTCTCACCCACGTCTGCCAATTATCCTTCCAGCTGTTTTGAGTTTGCATTGTCTAACTTTAAGAATGCTCTGAGTGAGACCTGTTTGAAGCATGCAGTGATGCTGATGTTAGTCGAAGAGGCCAAGAACAGTAGTGATATCTTAGGGGGATAACCTTCCCTGGAAATTAACTTCCTTATACTCCCCTCTGTTTCCACGCAAGTATTAATGTTCACTGATTAAGGGACCAGACCAGAGGAAGCCTATAGTTGGTGTTCCTCATTTCAATGTGTGTTTAGGCCGGTTTCCTAAGGAAACAAGGCTTAGGCAATCACACTGTTTTTTCTGTACCTTCCTTCTCCCTGTGGGCTTTTGAACTTGCTAGACAATTTCAAATGAGAGTCTCACAAGTAATTAATTTTCTTCAAGTCTGAAAATCAGTGGCCGAGAAAGGGAGAGGAACTGAAATTAATGCCCCCACTGAGGGAATGGTAAGTACCATTTTGCTGTTGTCCATTCTATATAACAAGAGTTGCCTGGTCAGACAGCACACACCTATGCTTCCCTTGGCTGTAGCAGGGGCTGTCTCTTGCCTAGGGACATGCTATAGGGAGCATAAGAAGAGCAGGACCTTTTGGAGGAGGGAGGAAGCAAGCAGCTGAGATGGTGAAGGGCATTGTTCCAAGAGTGCACTTCAATCAGTGAATTATAAAGACTAGCATGTCTTCATGGAAATACTTCTATCAGCTGTGAGATGATCACACCTTTCAAAGCTGTGAGAACACAGCCCATACATGCCACTTGCCTAGTAATTTCTGACTGTAACCTCATAGCTTACATAGGAATATGGACAATACCATGCAGAGCAGTTGCATTTCCTGTGGCTAAATCCTTTCAAGCATGGCCAAAAAAAATATTTTTTTTAAATGACATTTCCTAGGCCTTTGGATTCTCATGCATCTACTCTCCAGAATACACCTGTGCTTCTCAGTTCTGGCTGTTACATCGTATTTGTTGCATCACCTCTGGGGTACTTATCTAGTTTAGGCAAGATGACTGACAGCTGTCTGTATCTGCCTGTACTATCACTTGTTAATCCAAAAAGACATGCCCTCCAGTACTGTGCACCTGCAAACAATAAACTGTCACCATCGCAGTGTAATTACTTTTATTTTTTAGCATGTTTTAAAATATGTAATAGTATTTGTATGGCTCGTAAACTTGAAGTACATAATACTGTCAGCATGCAGGGGTCAGATGATCAGTATTGTGTTAGCTTTGCCTTTTTTCCACACTACCGTTTTTACATTATTCAGTTGAAAACTTTCTTCCACAGATGTAGCATGTGTTATGGTCTTATGGCTGCCAAACTCCAGCTGCAGACTTCCTGAGGCCAAGACACTCTTCTGAAACTCTTTGTTTTTTCAAACTCAGATGTATATTTGAGGACAGTTCTCCAGCCTCTAAAGGTCTTCAGGGACAAAGTCCAGAAATTTAGTAAAGAGTAATCACGCCCAAAGAGAGACTTGGAAGTCTGAAAATGTTTCAGCACAATTCTGTCTTGGCCCCATTATTAGAAGAATTAAGTAATTTTAGAATTGCTTGTTCCCTTCTGTCAGGATGTCAATCCTGCAATCCGTACCACTTCTATCTCTCTGGATTTTTTCCATTTTGTTAAAATTTCTGTCTCAGGCTTTCCTTGTACTCCATTCCTCTTTTTTGTTACAGGGTGCTTAATTTCTGTTTAGAATTAGGATGAAGACTCTGTCAGCTAGGTCTGGGTCCTTACACTTACTGGGAACAGACTGTGGACTTTGAGACAGCATGTGTCCTAAATCACCCAAAGCATCTTTCTCTTTCTAGGGGAGTTCAGCTGGGACCCATAAATCTTTACTCATCAGCAAGGTTTCTTTGTTTGGCCCCACTATCTCTTCTTGGTCCTGGCACCACAGCAAGCGACAGCTTGAAAAGGTTGGAATGTAAAAAAAATATTAAGCGGAAACAGGAAGGAAACACAACCAGAGAGAGAGAGGGGTTTTTTCTGTTGGAAGGTAGGAGCAAGACTCATTGCAGTCAAAGAAAGTTGTTTGACTTCCGGAGCATTCTTCTGGAAACCTGCTTGAATAGAGACAGCAGAATGGCAGACATAAATGCCAGTGCTTTCCTACCCAGAGGGAAAATACAGAGAAGTGAACTGAAATAGTCAGCAAAAGTTTTTTGTGCAAGCCAGTTTATATATATATATATTAAAGCAACATCAGACCATGGATGTATCAGGTTAAGACTCCAGCTGGTCTACAGATGGAGTGAGAAGGATTAGAGAAATGTCCCATCACAGAGGATTATAAGATGTTGAGAGTAGCTGGTATGAAAATACTGAACTTTCAACAGTGTATTAGCTATTCATAGGAACTGCCTTACTGGCTCAAACCAGAATTTCATGTTGCTAAACACCCTGTCTCTGCCAGTGGCCAATAATGAAAGCTTGAGAAAAGAGCATAGGAACAAGAGAAGCTTATAAGTGATCCTTCACAATGTCCACAATGAGTAAGGTGTGCAATGTCTATGAATTTTTCAGGGCCTGACTTTTTGTCAGCATTTAAGTATGGAATTATATTTCCAGATCTCTGTGAGATTACCTGAAAAATTTGACAAAATTGTTTGTAGCCAAGATCTTGGAAAATTATGTGAGTAGGGAAAACAGATGTAGGAGCATCTTGTGTAAAAGAAGATATTCCATTTATCTGAGTGACATGTCAGTAATGCCAAAACTAGATAGTATACATGTCTTGAAGAGCATTGCACACTTGCAACAAATGCTGAATATGAGACCTGCTGCTTTTTTTCTTTTCTTTTTTTTTTTTTTTAACCGTAATTAGCGCTGTAGAGCACTTTAAGTTATTCTGCAGCTCAATGAAGTACAGAATGGTATGATTCAGTTCTACGTCTCACCAGTCCTAAAAGAAGTTTTCTCTCTAATAAAATGTTCCTGCTTATACTAGAGTGATCAAACTAGAATCTTGGCAAATTTTAGCTTTAGGCTATTATGTGGTAGTTAGGACTGGCTTTGTGTTAAATTTCTATTAGATTTGGGTAAGACAGAATTGTTTGACATTGGAATTGTTTGGACAGCAGAACTAAGAAATAGTCCTGAATTTGTTGCTAGATGAGTGAACGTGTTCAGTACACAAGAAAAGCTTTTTTCCTTCTCTGATTCTCCTGGTTTTTTGGTGAAAATTTAGTGCTTTAATTGTGTAATTTGTCATTTTGTGATGATTTCCTCTGATTTTTAGCTGTCATTGAATTTGACTTAATTCCTGAATTAATAGAATATTTATCTAAAATATTAATGTTATTGTTGGTTCATCAGGTCTTGTCAGGCAGATGTATTTCTGCCTTGACCCATTATATTTTGAGTAATCTTATTGGAAGTCTTACCCTTGTTAGTATCTTTTAAAAAAATGCTAATTAATATATATTTGTAAAGACTTAACATACCAGCACAGTTATACTTTAATATTTATAAAATCTAAATAATCTTTTTTTTCTCAGTGTATATTTACCAAGGGTTTCGTTAGTGCCTCTTTTTGTTCCCAGGAGACAAGAAGGAGATGATACTATATTTTCTTCATTCCATCTTTTTTTGTTATCTTCCTTAATAATTAAAAGGTGGTTATTCACAGGTAGCAGTTTGCAGCATACTTTTTTTCCTGTTGTAGTCTTTTGGATTCCTTCTTAAAGAGTACTGATCAACAAAAATGCATGTGAATAACTTTCACAAAGCAGGTGTGTCAGGAGCGTAATAGTTTGTGCTTTTGTTTCAAGAAATTTACAGTTTAATTACAACACGCTCAGCTCTCTCAGTTGTTGGTTGGTATTATTTTCCTGAGAAAGACAAAAAAGGCTTTGTAATCCTGTGCTGCTGAATTCAGGGTTTAGATCTCACCTTGTAAAAGTTTTTATTGCAGCCTCCTCCTCCACTTGTGCCATGAAACAGTGAATCACTCCTTCATGTCTCTAAGTACAACTGCAGCTCTCATGTTTTATCCTGACACCTCTTAGATGAGCTTTCCATACCAGGGAAAGGGAGGACATTTGATGCTTCTAATATGATTCTGACGCCTCCCCTTCTCAGAGGAGTCAACCTTGCTGGCTGCCTTGGCTGTGAATCCCAGCATGAGACCACATTGAGGGTGATTAATGTGTGCAGGGGCTCAAACCACCCCTGGGCTTCTTCCAGGGCATTCATTCTCAGGGCATAACGTTTCATGTGTTCAGCTGTAGGATGACCTGGGCAGAGGCCCAGTGGCGCCGATAATTTTCCGTCCTTTGTACGAGTATCCAGAGAAACCAGTCCAAAGCAACTGACAGTGGCCTCCCTCGTTGCTGCTAATGATCTTCAGTAGCTGAAGACTTCCTTCCTTATGTGGCCCTCACACCTTACTGTGTAAATAGGTGATCTGTATTGTGGCTCTGGAGGCAGAAAACGTTAACTCTTCTTCCTTAGAAAGTGATAATTTCTCTCCTCTTCAGGTTTTTTGGGGTTTTTTTTTGGGGGGGGAGTTATTTTTTGGGGGGATGGGGGGTGGAAGGCACATAATATTTTTCCAAAACCTTTTTTCAGAATGCTCATCAATTAGGGATATTACAAAAGTTGTTACGCAGGTTTTACATTAGCTTTCCCTTTGGTGCTCCACTGTGTTTTACTTTGGTAAATACAAAAAATCTAATTTAGAAATCTTTTTTTTCCCTCCTTCCTTTTTGCATTTATATGTGAGAGCCAACACTGCAGATAAAAAGTTGTCTTTTAATAACGTGCCTGTTTTAAGAAAAAGTACTGAATTTCACTTGAACAAGAACACTTCTGTAATTACATAATAGTCAGCCTGAATAATGTGAAAACAATTGGGCCCATAGGATGAGGATATGACTGAGGGAGACTTCCCTTGTTACTTTGCACGTGGCTGTTTCAAATTACCTTAATAACAGGGCAATGCACACAATGCAAAATGCACTATAAGAAGGCATCTCATCCAAAGCAAATAATGGCTGTGTACTCCTCAGTAGCTGAAAAAGAGGTAAAGGTATAACAAAACGAAAGAGAAAGCATGAGGGAATGTCTTGATACCTGAAAGCTTAGACAAGGTCTATATGTATTGATAAGCTTTTCTGAGGCAAGCTAGTACAGTTGGACACAGTAGCAAAGGTTTTGGTCTAGTTTCAAGTTTCTTCTTACTTCCCTGTTTTGTAGATACAAAAATGGTAGTTGCAAATAGTTGTTAAGTCTTGAAACTCCAGCTACCTAATTTGTGGTATCTAGAAGAAAAGCTGGTCCTGAAATCTCCGTAAAGATCATGGTTAGTCTTGGTGTAGCACACTTCTGGAGGCAGATGAACAGCCAGAAAGCACCTGAGGAGCACCTTCGTGAATTTAAGTCAATGAAGCCCACTGTGTTGTTTTGGTTGTGCAACTGCAGCACCTGGGTTGGGCTGAGGCACATGGTGCTCCCTCCAAGCAACCAGAGAATATTTTCAGTGCTCACAGCAGTCTCTGGTCCCTCTCCCAAATGTGACTTCAGTCCATGAAAGAAACTAGTAAAAGTCTTGAGATGGCCTGAATTCATGAAATCAGTGGAGAAACGGGTGAGTCCCTTGACTTGCTTACTCCACTTGCAGGTTGATAGATAAACTGAGACTTTGTTGGAAAATGGAATGCAGGTCACTTCCTGTTCAGGTAACATTTGCATGTAGCTGAACTCACTGTAGTGCTGAATTCCTCAGGCTCTCTTAACTTCCATAGGCTTATCTGCAGGAAAACCAGGGACACAGTGAACTTTCCCAGGAAAGCAAAAAGCTGCCTGTATTTCTGTTTCCCAAGGAGAAGCTCCCCTTAGCTACAATCTGTGGCCCAGAGACCCCATGGGAAAACTCTGCATGAAAATGTTTCATGTAGAGCCAGATGCTTCAAGCCCTTAAGCAAGTGGCCTTTGATTTTACTAGGAATATTGACTTTACATGATCACCTCTGGAGACCGTAACTTGTATCTAAGAAGCAGAGGGAGGTACACCATAAAATACTCACCACAGAAAGATTTGCACAGAACTAGCAGAAATGCAATATCAGATGTAAAATCCTTGTCTCTGATAACAGTAAATTTTCTCAGTTGAGTTTATTGAAATAGGTCTGAAACTTGTGTCCTTTTTTGTAAGTTCTCTTTTTGAGGATGGTGAAGCTAACATAAATAGTATATTGTATTGATACACTAGACTTAGATATTCATAAATTAGAGTAAAAGATTAAAAGCTAGGGAAACATAACATATGCAGTTTGAAAAGCCAGAAAATAGAGATGTTAACTTCTTGCCTATTAAGCATTCACTGTATTTAAAAGACAGACTGTCTGAAAATTTTAAAGGACTACAGGAAAGTTTATATAAATTTTTGTGAGTGTGTGAGGACAAGTTTGTACTTGGAACAACTAAGTACACCAATCTGTGTGGCTAATACAAAAATGAAGACAATAAAAATCTTGTTAATAAGCATATGATATTCCAAAAAACCTCGCTTCTGCTTGTGTAACTTCAGCTTGGCCCTGCTTCTAGAGCTGATTAAACAGAAAACACAATCACTAAGTTCAAGGTAGCCTATTGAACACTGACAGTATGTTAGGCTAGCATTTTTCTTGTTTTGACATTTTAATGCTAAGTTAGCAAATGAGTTCTTAAATTACTGCTTATTCAGAAATAAACATATCATTCCACAGTGCCTTATGAGAACCAGTCAATTTTTAAGTGTTAAAAGATTAGTTAGTCTTTAGTAAAAGAAGAGAGATATTTGTGGAAAGAGAATCCACAGCCAACAAACAGTGTTGGTCTCAGGCTGCTTTGTACAGTGTGTCTAAAACTAAAGACATTTCCAGTATTTTTTTAATTTCCCAGAGCCAATATAATACCTCTTTGATTTTTCTGATGGTGCAAGTTTGGATATCCTGGGACCCTGTGGCCATTAATATTGACAAATTTCTAGCCAGTTTAAAGAACAATTGCTTTAATATGGCATATCCTGGAAAATCAAGGTTTTGTCTTGTAAATTACAGACATTCCAACCAATAAATTAAGTTTTTACAGTAAGTTTTTGCTATTATATTCTGTGCATTGATGCATCAAACTTACAAACATTTACACATGTAAAGTAGTTCTCACTAGAATTCTTGGGAATTCTATTCATAGTTATCAAAGTATTCATGTGACACTACTTGCAGGATCAGGCTCTTTTTATTCTATTTTATGTTCTCATCCTTTCATTTTTGTCTTTATAATGCTCTAAAATGAACATTTTGATTGTTTCCATTGTAGGAGCCTCATGTGTATGTAAGCAAAATGATTGCACAGTATTTTTCTTTAATTTTTTTAACTTTCTGGGGAAGGGCGATCCTCTTCCAAACTCAATGTGCTTTTCTGAGGCCAGTTAAAATTGAACCAAATGGTCTATGAAAAGTACAGTTTTAGTGTGGCTTTTTTTAATATTTTTTCTACCTTTAAGTAATTTAAATATTTTTAATTAAAAGCCTTCATGAACAGGTACAGTGTTACCAGTATTTAATTTAGTAAATATTTCCGTATGAAGAAGTTTCCTTTAATTAAGTACTTTAAGTATAAATTAGTTGTTCTGTTTGTTGTGAAAATAGAGTGCTGTGTCCATTTTTGAGCTCCTCAGTACAAGAAAGACAGGGAACTGGAGAGGGTCCAGGGGAGGGCCACAAAGATAATTAGGTGTCTGGAGCATCTCTCTTATGAGGAGAGACTGCAGGAGCTAGGCCTGTTTAGTTTGGAGAAGAGAAGACTGAGAGATCTCATTAATGCATATAAATATCTTGAATGTGGGTGCCAAGGGGATGGTGCCAGACTCTTTCAAGCTGTGCTTAGCGAGAGGATGAGGAGCAATGGCCGTAAACTAAAACAGAAGAAGTTTCACCTCAACATGAGGAAGAACTTCTTTACATTGAAGGTGGAAGAGCATTAGAACAGGCTGACCAGGGAGGTCATGTGGGCTCCCTCTCTGGAGACATTCAAAACCCACCTGGAAGTGTTCCCATGTGATCTGCTCTAGGTGACCCTGCCTTGGCACAGAGGTTTGACTAGATGATCTCCCAACCCTAACAACCTCTCTGATTCTGTGACATAAAATATTCCTGTATATATGATTGTAATACAGCAGATAAAAGTGATGCTGATGTTCACTGGGCATGTAACTAAAAGACAAAGCACTAAAACATTTCCAGGAACATGTGCAATTCTATCATTGTCAGAAATGTAAAAGTGTTTTTTTTTAAATTCTCTTAGTAGCTGAAATTATTCTGTTTGTTTTAGTTTCACTAGCCAAAACTTTTTTCCTTGCATCTGTCTTACTGTAGGGATTTTGAGTGCCTTCGTGAGTTTAAAACTCTTGTGATTAATGAAATACAGGATCGGGCAGTTCAGTTCTGTAAAAGCTAATGGCTGCTACTGCTATTGCATCGATTAAAAAGAACAAGTAAGAAAGAAGTAGGTTTTGGAACCGTCTGCTTTATGGTAGTTCACACAGCTGAACCGAAATCTGAGAACAAGACTTGAAGGAAAACAAAGAGCTTTACAGTATTTTTTTTTCTTTTCAGGAAAACACACAGAAGCTAATTTTAGCTTCTTGATCAAATTGACCCAGTCTTTAACCCTGGCAAACGTTACCACAACACACTTCCAATAGACAATAGTTTGCATACCAGCATCACACTGGAAACAGATGTGCATGCAGAACTGGCTTTTTTGGTAGACTCTCTGAGAATTCCACTCGAGTGAAAGCCTGAAAGTGCTTTCTTCCTAATTGGGTTATAAACTGGGTCTTTCAAACCCAGACTGGGATCTTTTCAGAGTCACTTGTGCTCTTTAAAAACTTATTATGTCACAGCTATGTTTTGACCAGGCTTTCAAAATATCATTCACTTGGAGAAAAGTTACTTGGCATGAAGCCTGATTATTATCTTGGGGGGGGAGGGAGGGAGGGCAAAATTGTTAACAGCTGAGCTATTCATGGGTGATGGTTGCGCAATTTGTATATCAAAATGTTTGGAATGTGGACAATTACCTCTTTTAGTTTCTCACAAAGTCTCTCAGAGTCTATAAAGGCTGAATTTTATTGTTTTTATAAAAATATGGAGATCTTTTCCTGCTGCATCTGCTCCATATCTGCCCCTCTGTCGTCCCTGCTGCCCCATCCATTTTCCTGGTCTGATCATCTAGTTTCCACTGCTACTATAGCTGTTACCGACCTTATCACCATCATCTCCGGTCCACTACATTATGACTACAAATAAACTTTGGCTCTGTCAGGGACAGTGTAATATTGGTAATCCCCTGGAACATGCATTTTTGAAAAATAAGGCTGTACTTTGAAAGGCCCTTCCCATTTAGATTTTTTTTCCTACAAATTGCAGAATGTTTTATTTTCAAAGTATTCAATCTGGATTTTTCCTCCATAACCTGGAAAATCTCTCAAGTTTCAGAGACAACAAATTAAAAGAGCCTTTTTTTTTTTCTAGAGGATAGAGAAATAATTTACTGTGAAGAATGGTAAGAAAACACATCCTATCTCATTTTGCATTATATTTGATGGGCCACATCCTGAACATGGAGATAACTTTGTTCAGATCACTATTCTAGTCAGTCAGCCTAATTTATTATTTGTTTTGCGATTGTATTGGGAACTCATTCCTGGACCAGACTTCCATTATTTGCACTGTTAAACTCAGCACACAAATGCACTCAAGAAAGTTTACAAGCAAGGAATCGAAACACAAGTAGATGAAGGAGACAAAAACAGAGTAGCAGCTACAGGACAATCATCAAAAGTAATTGTAACATGTCTGCAAGAAAGGGAGTTTCCTAAATGGTCACAAAATGCTCTCTTCATCAACTGTGATCAAAGTGGAAGAAAAAGGAAAGTTCTTGTGCAGTTTGATCTGAACATACTTTCTTCTTCCATTGCTTGTTGTCGCTAAAATGGAAATTCAGTATTGCGTTTTTATTTGTACTAACTTGGCTCACATCTCTGCCCCAGCTCATTTAAATTTTTAAGTCCGCTGTACTTTTTCTCTCTGGCACTGTTGTATTTTGTATAGAACAGTTACATTATAGCACACATGCTTTTTTCAAAGTAATTATTATCTACTACAAGTGTTAATGGCATATAATAGCACTAAGTCTGATATCTAGAGCACAAAGGGAAATGCTCTTAATTCTATCTTGAGTTTTGTTAATATCAACAGAACAACAGAAAATATGTTGTAAATTTAGCTATTCATTCAGTATGGACCCAGTTTGCAAATACTTTCGAGGAGTTAATATTTCATGGAGGTATTATGCATAGGATATTTGCTAGAAGCAACTGATAAAACTCTTGCTTGGGTGTTGATGGTGCAGGTTATAACCAGTAAGTCTGCATAGGTTACAATACCTGGACCGGAAATAGTTGGAGGGGTACTAGGATACTATAGCTGTTTATTTAAAGATTTTTTTTTTAAGTGAATGCTTATTAGGGCTAATTCTAAGCCTTTCAAAAACAGATTTTTGGAAAAAGCAAGACAACTTGAATCAATTTGATAATCAATTGATAGTGTGTTCTGCTTCTGTCTCTCGTATGACAATTCATCCTGCTACTCACCTATGAAGTCATGTTCTTATCTGTGTTTGGGGATTACTCTGCTGTAGAATACAGGAAAAAGTAGAATTGAATATAACCAGTATTAAACATAAAATTGATCCAGCAATGCAATGATTAAAGACCAGAACTGTATACAAACTGCAGATGATATCACATTCAGAAAAGTTGTGTAGAGCAATCATTTAATTTTGGAAAACACAGGGAACTGGCAGAGCTAAAATGCTACATCTTGACAAACAAATTATGTTATTTCCAAACATGTCTTAGTTTTTCTCTTAGGTAAAGGTTGGATGTAGCTGATTGTTAAATTTGATCAGAAGTTTGTTTCTATTGGAAGGGCTTTTTTTAGCTTTAAGGGAAAGAATGCTAGATAAGCATTTAGTCATCCACTGTCCTCCCAACATTTTTTAAAAGGTCAGTCAGGCTTGCATCACAGAATTGGTATGTTAGTCTTGTCTTATGTCTAAAATCATGATACCGACATTTTTATTCAGCCTCTTAATGGTACACTGGTTAACAGGATGGTGAATGCTGCCTAAGAGACAAACGTACTGAAGTGTTTGGTACTCTTTTCTTTTTTCCAGCTTTATCACAAGCATGACTGTAAACTTCCTTGTTTGTGCCTCATCTAGAATCTGGTGTGTGTGTGGACCAAGGGTTTGTTGGCATCATTGTAAACAAGTGTGTCTGTCTCATATAACTGTCTAGTTGTCTGTATGCTACCAGACTGGAACCTGCTGTAAAAGTTTGGAAGCATCCACTGGTTGGTGAAGTCATCCCCTTCAGACACAAATCTGATGGCACAACTGAATATTAGGGTTGATCAGGTGTGCCTGCTGTGGCTATTGGTGAATGTTGTTTTGTAAAACTTTATCCAAAAGGGATGAAAGAATTCATGCAGTTATATTATAAATAAAACGTCTGTAGCAAATTTTCATATGTAGTTATAAAGGTTTTTTGATATTGTTTCAATTGCCAGTGCTAGAGTAACCCATAGCTTCTCTCCGAAACACATAGCCTCTTGCTGAGTCTTCAGACAATACACACAGAACATTACTCAAATGCTCTTATTTTGTGTGGAATTTAGAATTGTGTATCTCTTGAAATATTTTGCGGATTTAAGTTTGGAGATGAAATGAGAAAAATCATTGTTTCAAGGGCATTAGAATTAGTCATTTATTTTCTCATCCCTTGAAGGCCCACTTTCAACTTGACTCAAAAGATTTGAGCAACTCTCCCAGGCAGGGGAATTTTCCTTTGGTCAAGCGGTGTTGTGCATTTTGTGGTGAGAGAGAAGAAAACAAATCTTTGAGGAAGGCTATCTTGGTTCAAGGTACACATTGCAAAGAAGCAGATTTTTTTCAAACCCTCTCTATTTGAAGAAGTCCAGACCTATTTGAACTAAGCAGTGAGGAGTATTCCATATGACTGATTTAGGGTACTGTTTTGGATCCTGTAACTAATTTAATCACAACTATTCAAATTGTCATTACTACTTGTCAAGAAGATGTTAAAAAGAATGTGTGGCTAATGAACTTATAAGTCAAATCTTATAATTAGGAGTTACGAGCGAACTAACTGTTGCAAGAAATAGTTGCTGTGTAGTTGCTTTGATTACAAATAGCATGTGCTTTCTGTAGCACAGGCTGTCCTTGTGACTTCATCCCTAAACCTTGAAACTTTCTTATGATGGTCTGCTGGCCAACTTAGTCATCTGATTGACGGACATATGGCTGGATTAGAGGCCCAGATAGGCAGCTTCTGTATTGCAATGGTGTAGATCTGGGCAAATGCTTCTAATTTTGGACAATGCAGTTTACTCATTTCTCATGGGGTAGCCTACTTTCCTATTTACAACAACATCTGTGCTTGCACTTAACCACATGTTTGAAGAATTACTTGAATCAGAGCCAGGGCAGGTCATGCTGGAACGGTTTTCTCACATGAACTATACTAATTTATTTTTTTCCCCATTAATTGCAGTTTCTCACTACTGCTCTGAAATATGCAGCACAATTTGTATTAGTAGAGGTCTGAAAATAGCACTGAATACTTCTATATTCAGAGAAGAAGATCTATTACAGCTTGTCAAATAAGTTACAGGAAATAAAAAAACAAATACATAAAGGTTGTTGCAAGCATGCATAGTGCTGATTTTTCAGTATTTTATATCATGGTTGCATTAAATGTTTTCCTATTAGGATGCCAATGTATCTTATATTTTATAAGTTGAATATTTGCCTGGATTAATTTGAAAAATTGCTTTTGTGTTAATATGTGAAACTGAGTTGAGTTTTACGTTGCTAAAGAAAAGCAATCAAATTTGCTCTTGTTATCTTTTTATCCATATAAACAAGGGAAAAATTTTCTAAGTGCAAAGTGAATTTTTCTATTTGTTACTTACATGTCAAATTTAAAAAAAAAAATGAAACAGAGTTTCTGGCCATCTTACTTCATAAAAAAGGAAAAAAAGCAGTGCATTCTTCTCTATTTTTTTTTCTTTGAGACAAAAACATGGCAACTGTTGAGCTTGAGGATACTTTTGGGCTCTGATCCTTCAGACAGTGAATTCAAAGGATATTATGACTCATGTGACATTATTCCTGAGCATAAAATTACTCACATATGAAAGTAATGAAATGTGTTTGAAGTTTTGGACCATCATTTTGGTCACTCAGCAGGTGGTTAACTTGTAACCTGGAAAAACTTTGTTGGTGGTGGATCTTATGAGGAGAATAATTATAAAATATAGTAGAAAGCGGTGCACAGTAATGAATCGGCCAGTGATTTACCAGTGGTATGCATGGGGGTGGGGTGGGTTGCAGTGCATAATCAAACAGTGCAAGATAATTCAGTTCCAGGAGTGAGACAAGTTCCTTGTCCCATGGTGTACCTTGCTCTGCAAGCAGCCCTGTCAACTTACTGGGACCATTTGCCGGCTTTAAGTCCTCCTTAAATGAATGAGAACCTGTCACTGTATGCACATTTAGTGTCTCTTGTGTAAATCTCACCACTGCAAGGGAGTTATGAGGTGATTTCTGCTTGTTTTGAATGATCAAGGCTTGTTGCGGATGAAATCATTCACATCAATTTCAGCTGTAAGCTTGAACAAGCCCAACATTTTGCGATATGTATGAATCTTTCTTGCCCAAATTCTCTGCTACATTGGCAGGAGTGGCTGATGGTGGCACCTTCCTCCCACTCTTTCTGTCCTTCTATCTCGCCTTTTGATGAAATCAGAGGAGCAGAATCAACCTGAATTTACACCACTGGTGTCACATCTGCAGCAAAATGCTCAGTAGTGCAGAGTCATTTGTAAAAGAGTGCTGATGCAGCACAGTTCATCAAGCATGTGCTTCTCTCCTCTGCCCCGTGCACCAGCTGTTTCATTTTGGTCCTTGCTTTAGGCACGTGGTGAATGAACTCATATTTTAGACACAATTTAAGTAGAAGCAGATTTGGGCATAAATCTTCTCTTGAGGTATTTGCTTTAATATCAGCCCAATTTCTGCCGAGTGATGAATATTAAAGTTCTACTAAATGTACATGCAAACAGCTTGAGTACAAGCATAGACATTCCCACATCTCCGTTTCAAGCTGTGGGGAAGTATCTCCAAAGCAGCCACGCTCATTTGTTATTCTAAGATTTCATTCCATAACACACCTTTTAGGAATTTGGATTCTAGGAGTTTGGCTCCATTGCTTCTGCATCTCTGTCCAACCTGCAAGAGTTTCTGCCAAAGCATTTTTGGAAAAAGAAATCTGTGAAAAAAATAGCATTCTGACAGCAGTGTAAGGTGTAGTGTGAGTTGTAACCAATTAAGTACATATAACTGTAGTCCTTCAAATTAGTTGCTCATCTCCTGACTTCCTTATGACTTCCCACATTGGTAGAGATGACCAGAAGTCCATCTAATGTAATGCCAGCAGCCAAGCTACACTTACACCCCATGCAGCCCTTGGAGGACCATATTGGTGCTATGCTGATGCTGCTCCAACGGGTGTTCAGCAAAGCATTTAAGCCCAAGAGTAGTTTGCTGAGTTCCAGGGACCTATGTGAGACTTTCAAAGAGAAGTGCAAGCAGAAATGCTTTGCTGGGTCTGGTCCTAAATGGGTGGAGGGGGAATATGTTGCCAAATAAGTTTAAAGCTGCTCAGCTCAAGAAGCTGCAGTGATCTTATTTAAAATAATATAAGACCTAGTATGAATTTAGAAAAAGACTCCTTGAGTCAGCCATTTGAGCCTCCCACCCTCAGCAGAGACAGCTGTGTTTGATTGATAGGTGCACCTCCCATCCCCTCACCACATATGTGTGGTGAGGGTGTGAGATTTTCCCAGTTATTCTTGCTCTTAGGTTGAAGCAGATGTGCTGCCTTGTTTCCTTCAAAGAGAAAAACATTCATTTATTTGGTCTGAAAAAATTCAATTGCTGGGACAACAGGTCCTCTGATTCTTTTTGCAATTTATCATCTGTCTGTTACTCCGGCTGCACAGCCCATGGCCCTCAGAGGGAAAGTGATGACAAGGCCAGCTGGCAGCAAGCACTCACTGCAGTTTAACCCAGGTGGCCGCAGTGCTTAATGGACAACGCAGCTCACAAAATGCACTGCTGGTAGTGAGGACTTCTGATTTTTATTTTTGCCTACTCAGTCAGTTTTGGAATTCAGCTAATTGTCTGGTTAATGTACTGTCTTCTGCTCTGTCGTAAGACCCAGTGCCAAAAAGTGACTTAGTATGAAGAAGGAGAAATATGGGGTGCCAAAGCTGTTGGCTTCTTACATGAAAACTGACAAGCAGACATTAGCTGAAGTTGGATGCAGCTCCCTCCCTGCTGAACAGCAGATTACACTATGAGGCTAAAGAATCATGTGGGGAAGCATTGCTCTCAATTGAACACACATGTCTTGGAGATGCCTCCTTCAGTCTTCATATAGATGCACAAGCTTTCTTTTTCAGGCTACTACCAAATGTCTTCTGATAGCTAGAAGAAATGAGTCCGTACTTGATGGAATTTTTTTTTTTTACTTTGTTTGCTTCTCTATCCTGAGAAATCCAGAAGCTAAAGTTTTGAAAGTAGGAGAAAAGAATGAAAGGAAAACTGAAGTTAGTTGTTTTACTTTCCTTCAGATTTTTCTCTACTACAAAAAATTTACAAACAGAAGAGTAGTTCTTCCACAGAGATAAAATCTTGCTCTTTGGCCTCCTCAAACTCCAGTAAGAGTTTGTTTGGATAAGCTGATTGACAGGGCAAATTCTGCATACAGTGCTTCTGGCCTTTATCTTGCAACTGCTCCCATGCAGGTTGATTCGAGGACCCTTGGGAACTCCCTTTGTGAGGATTCCTCTCTTTCAAATTTCATCAGAAGGGGACAATAATTGCTTTTTAAAATAAAACAGAAGAAGATCTGAGAAGAAATTGCATTGAAATTACAATAACCAGCATTACCACATTAAGAGAAAAAAATTGCAATTTTTTAAAATTTCTCTTCCCTTAAGACACTCTTAGTACTTCCAAACCGGTTTTAGTGCACAAATATTCCAGCATGTTTCTAAACCTGAAGATCATGCTGAGTAATGGGATATCGAGGAATCATTGTCTGAAATAGGGTGCTGTATATATTTTATACTTAGAAGCTTGGTCATGATCCTCTGCACAAGAGCTTTCTCAAATGGACAAGCATATGTGAAAAAGACAGAATGAATAGGAAAAGAAATTGCATGTTTGCAGTATATAAAGATAATTCAGTAAAAGAAAGAACAGAAATCAGTCTGAAGAATAAAATTAACGTTTTCTTCTCACTGGATCCTCTTTCTTTTACCAGAAAACCAGTACAAGCTTTTGTGCTATGTCTGCCTGGTGTTGCCATGTACACAGAGACTAACTTCATTCATAGACAGCTGAATCCTCAGAGGAAAGTTTAAAGCAGTGTTGTCTAGACCACTGATATGACTCATGAATGCCCAGCCTGTAACCAATTCCACCCTGTCTTCTTGGGTCTGCAAACTGCCTGAAGTTATAGCTCAAAAAGACACATATGTACATATATGTATGTGTGAGTGTGTGCGTATGTGTTTCGTTTGAGATTTGTTATACAACTGTTGATTTTGTAATCAACCCTTACTTACTTTATTACCAGTCATTTTAAGTGGTGGGAGATGGTTAGTGAGAGCCTATGCTCTGAGGAAAGTAAAGGAAGGAGCAGAAAGATAGTAAGGTATGAAAGCCTCAAGGGAAACAAAAGGGAAGGAGGAGAACTGAAGAAACAGAAGAGGGGAGAAAGACCTTAGGAACAGTCATGAAAGTAGACTTAGAGTGGTACTTGGGTACACATAATTAATTTTTTTTTTTTCTAATTACCATGTTGACAGAAAGACTTTTGGTCTAGGTTGTTCCCTGGCATTAAAAAAGAAAAAAAAAATCCTTCAGAAAAACTCAATGAAAAAATAATTGTCAGTGAAGTCCTTAGTATGACAATCAGCAAGCTAGCAATCCTCCAAAGGAGTAGTAGGACTGAGCTAAGCAGAGCAATAAAAAGGTGCCAAGCATTTGAGCTTACGTCAGAGCACAATGTGGCTTCTGCCGTAGCTGGAGAGAAAAGGAATGAGCTAATAAAATCAGCGTGCATTTGCATACAAGGGAAACCAAGCCACCAAACTGACTGGTGGAGCAGCCAGGCCATATTCCCAAGGGAACAGCAGCTTAACCAACAGATGTTTGCTCAAATAGCAAACATGTGGAATCTTCCGGTGATGGATTTATTCAAATCCAGGTGGCCATGAGCCAGGAATATGGAAAAGAAGCAGGGTAAAAGTTATATTTATAGCTTTTTACTGGCCCAGCAGATTACACTTTTCATGAATGAGAAAGACGTCAGTTAGCAAGCTCTACAATTTTTTGAGGTCTTAGAGTGACAGAACCCGATTCATTTGGACGTGGAAAGAAGAAAATTAGCTGACTAGGAGGTTGCAAAATTCTTCCTTCAAAAATGCCCTTAATGCTGCCCTTGACTCAGTTCAGATTCATGGCCTTTGTGTAAGCATAAAAATGTCCCAGTTCACACCAGATATTTTTGCAGGTTTTTTTTCCATGGACTAAATCTATCATACATTCCACTTATCTCCTTTGTCAGGTATTTTGGACCTTCTAAATTTCTTTAGATAACCTTTGTAGCTCTTAGGGAATTCAAATGCTTGTGTGTCTGTTTTCAGATGACACAAAACTATCTAGTTCCCTTATCACATATGTATGAACAAGAATGGTGGTTGACATTTCACTGAGCTTTTTCATAAACGGTTGCCTTTTCCTCTTTATGTTGAGGTAGTACTTTGGGACCTGTCTCCTAGTCCAGGATCTCAGGTCTTTGGGCACAGTATGTATGCAATAGCAAAATAGTCTGTTCTCAGAAGACTAGATCCAAGAGACAACAGATGAAAACAACTACCAACAAAGTATAAGGTAACGCTGAAACTGGACAAATGGAAAAAAAGACTGAATATATACCATTTTCAGTTTGGAGTCCACTATGCAAATTTATATAGAAATCTCCTGAGAAGGACTCCTGTTTATTCTACCACAAAGTTGGTTTATTTTCACTTAAGGAGAAATGACTACTGGTGCAGTGTTCAGAGTCTTAATGAGGGCCTTCAGAATTAGGCAAAAGCAATAGTCTGCAAATCAGACCAGCTTCTGCTTTTCAGAAAGACCAGTTGTAGCTCTGAATTAACTTATATTTTTCATCTGTCGGATGTATCTCTCTGTTGTCCCTTGCTGGAGATTGCAAGGTCCCAGGGGAAAAAGCTGCATATTCAGTTGTGTGTTTGCACACTGCTAAAAGCAGATTGGGATTCCTTTGTGTTAGGCACTACACAAATATGTAGAAAGAGAGTAGACTCTGCCCCAAAGGACTGTCAATCTGTTATAGACAGGCCAGATAAAGGATGAAAGATGGAGTGGCTAGAAAGGTGCCAAAGGTCAAATCATAGCAGAGCTACACATAGGACAAAGTCTCCTGACATTCAGCCTGATGTTCTGCCATTGGACTACCCTACTGCTGCAACTGCACTGGGAACATGTTTCCCATGCCTTGTTAATTTGTCAGAGGAAAATGTTCAGTGTTGTGAGGCATTTTCCCTCTATTTAAGAAACTAAGAGAGTCTATGAGAGAGCATATTTGTTTGCAAGTTTGCAGATGAGGCATAATTTGTAGGGATGATGTAGTACCATTTATTGCACTAACTGAAGTAGATCAAGACCTGTAAAAAGGCTTGTCTGTGTAAAAAAACATTTGGGGTTTTTTTCCAGATTGAATAATTTGGCTTCATAAAATCTATAGCTTTTCCCTAAAAACTCTATTTGCTTTATTCTCGTTCTTCTACAGCTGTAATGATGCTAGTTGATGAAGTCTTTTATTGTGAACTAGGTTGTCAAAATATCTTCCGGTTTTCCATCGTGGTTTTTGTCACATTTCATACTGGAGAGATGTTTATTAGATACTGACCAAGAAGTGAAATTTATATACCAAGATGTTCAGGTGCACATTTATTGCATAGCACTGAGGACATGGTGTCATTTGAACAGGAGATGCCAACTTCAGCCCTAGCAAAGAGGGCTTTAATACTGTATAGGTGGAGAAGGCAAAACCTCTTTTTTTGGAAGTCTCTCTGAGAAGCATGGAAGACAGCATAATTGCTGCTCTGGGAAGTTTTGCATTTTATTATTTCAGTTTAATATCCAGTGAGAACCAAATACACAAACCTCAGCTCTTGGCACTGTAAATTACTTGAGTGCCTCAACTGTTAAGGTGAAACGCTATTCCTGTTGTACCTTATGGATATGCCCCTATTGACTTTTACCTCCACTGAGGTGTGAGAAAATGATCACAGGTTCAGGATTTCATCCAGGGAGCTGGTGCAATTCTACCCTGTGAAAAGCACCCAGAATTTTGCAAGATTGCAAGAATTACTGTGCAGTATCTTCTGGATGTTAGTGTCACTCAGGGAGACTGAGATATGCAGTGAAGGAAAAGCTGCTCTGCCTGATGTCCTAACACTAAATGGAAATATTGTGGTGGGTCCTGTAAGCTTGTGTTGGGAAGTTTCAAAGTATTTTGTTGTATGTTGATTAAGTATGTAAATACATAATAATAAAAGCATCATTATATGTGGTTTTTGTTTTGTTTTGTTTTGTTTTAAAACAGTTCCTTTATTTAAAAAGAAACAAGAAACTTGTTAAATTTCTGGGAACATTGTCCAGTGAAGCTATTATCTTCCCTATGGAGCACTAAAATTATTGTAGAGCTGCCAAAACTCATCTTGAAAAGTAAATAGAAAATTCTGCAACTTTAGCTTATACAAGTGAGATGGCCATTGCACAATGGTTCTTCAAGTTTAATTAATCTTACTTTGAACATTAAAGTTACTTGAAGTGGATTTGATTTTAAGATTTTTGTATACTACCAGGCACAGCTAACTTACCTATCTTCAGCAGAGAGGTCTCTTGGTGTTTTTTCCATTAGTGTACATCTCTTTTTGCTGCAGTTAATCCTTATCCGTCTGTCTTTATTATTTCAGTATTGTTTCATGTAGTCCTACACTTTGCCCGAACTCTTAATTTACACATTTGGCTTGGCTGAGTCCCTTTCACCCTGCCTACAGATTTATCCCATGTCATCTCCTCATTGAAATTTATAACCTCTATAAAATGTCATGTAGAGTCACTTTTTATATGTTTCTGAGTAATGGTTAGAAAGAATTGCATAGGGAATCAAAAATCTAATGAGCTGTACGTTATTTTATTATTTATAACTAGAGAGTAGTCATTGACAATATTTGGCAATTTTACAGCTAAGAGCCCGGACTATTGTGCTTTTGAATGTAATTTATTAAGCAAATAAAACTCTTATTGGTAGCGGGTCCTGTTAAACCTGTGGCACGGCATGAGTTCCAGGCCCATACAGCTGTGGAAGTTTCGTAGTACCTGCATACATCTTGCATGTCTGGACACTAATATTTTACACTTACTTCATAGTTTTATTTATTCAATTGCTTTTATGCACTTGATTGGGCTGTAACCAGCCATTTATAGTAGAAACCTTGGGTGGGGAGGGAGGGAGTAATGTGAGAAATAAAATACATTTATTCTGGGAAGATTTAAATCCTCATTTTATGAGGCATGGTTTTTAGTAAGTCTAAGTAGTGGGGGAAATGGACAAAATATTAGTGGCTTACACTAGCATAAAAACATCTTGGAAAATAGCATTAAGGGGAAAAAAAATTACTAGTGTAAAATAACCTTGTGATAAACAAGAATGAATTCAGCACTGTTCCTGAACTGATTGTGGAATTCTAATTCCTTTCTTACCCTGACTGGATTCTCCTAATAAAGTTGTTTGACTCACTAGAAGGAAGTCTTGTAACACTGTAGGGATTTAATATAATCTCATTGCATGAGTTCATAGCTATGT
Source organism: Platyrinchus mystaceus (assembly GCA_035041135.1). Taxonomy (NCBI): domain Eukaryota; kingdom Metazoa; phylum Chordata; class Aves; order Passeriformes; family Tyrannidae; genus Platyrinchus; species Platyrinchus mystaceus. Next base: position 68,429,890 of record JAWWLV010000088.1, on the reverse strand, counting down.
GTGTAGGTAAATAAGTTTGGCTTTATTTCTTTCACAGTGATTTCTATCTAGCAGGAAAAGCTTTTATGTTTATTTTGAGGTGTTTTAATGCTTAAATTATTGTGGTTCTTGTTGCCCTCCTGACTCATATGGTTATAAATCAGGATTATTTACCCTTCAATTAGTGAGATTATACCAATATAAAACAAGCATAACCAAAACCCACCTGCATCATATGTGTTAAAGAGGAGTAAAAGCAAAGGCTGCTTAGTTATTCATGTGGCTAACATGTGTGTCACTTGATTAGATCTTGCAATTTGCATAATGCCTTAAAATGAATAAAAATAATAAGGTGTTGTTCTTCTTGCATAAACATTTGCTTTGGGAAATAAAAGCAGTTATTAAAAACCTTATCTCCTCAACATCTGTGTTAATTGATGGCAATTTAACAGAAGTGAGGAAACAAGGAGATAGTGGATATTGAAATGGTGAGGTATGTGTTTGTATGTGTTAAAATTAATAGTTTGCACTGGCGTGTACTAATGACTTTTCTTTGCATAGGTTGCTTTCCCATTCTTAAGAGTCCAGTTCTGTGTGTGAGAAGTACCAGAAGGACTAGTAGATGTCTTATGATTTCCATGGGTTGTTTTTGTGGGTGTTTTGGTTTTTTAGTCACTCACAATTTCAGATTGTTTGGGAGCTTCTCCACATTCTGCAACCAGATATGGGGACATCTTCTGTTGCCATGGCTGCTCTAGATGCAGTTCTGTCCAGAAGTGGTGCAGGCTCTGGGAGCACACCTTACAGAATCATAGAATCATACAGTCATAGAATGTCTTGGGTGGGAAGGGATCTCAAAGATCCTCTAGTTCCAAGTCCCCTGCCATGGGCAGGAACCTTCCTCTAGACCAAGTTGTGCAGAGCCTCATCCAGTTAGGCCTTCAGCACTTTCCGGGATGGGGCACCATATCAATACATCTGGCTCTTGGGAAACACACGGATCTCACAACATGTCTCCTGGCTGCCATCTAATGAGACAGAGCATGGATTTGCAGTGACATGATGCCTTGCCATTGAGCTTTTAGAAGAATCTCAGCGTTTTTTTGTGGAGTTTTTTTTCCCGTGTTTTTTTTTTTTTTTGTTTCCTAGAGACGAAAAGGAAAGCATGCCTTAGGCTTGTTCAGAAGGCACCAGTGGGTTGAAAAGTCTGTGAGAATGAGCAAACCTTCTTCCTGCATTAGTATTAACCAGGATATCCTGTTCCTTGATCATTGCCTCAAGGATAAGGGAATTTTTATATACAGTATACCTTGGTCTGTGGCTGAGAAAAGAAGAGACTTCATCCATTTTAGGAATCTTGAAAGGGGGTGGCCATGGCAGGGGGAAAGAAAAGTTAATAGGAAACAGATTTAGAAAAATATTGTATCTATTCTTCTGGGTGAATAAATCAGTGACTGAAACAGCTTGATAGCTGTAACCATAACCTGCTACACTGCATAGAAATAAATATTCCCTTTAGGTCACTGTCTACATACCATATTGTATCTGTGTGCTTGGCAACAAGTTCTGCCATGTGCAGTAAACGCTTGTGAGAGAACAGACAGGGGAAGGTAGAGTTGTTTTTTTCAACAAAGAATAATAGGAAAAATATTATTGCTAGATTTTAGTAATGCTTTACTTAGATGTCACTATACCATGTTTATGTGTTGTGTGACTGGGATATAATTTGATTGCCTATGCAAACATACAGTTAAACCATACCTGAAACATCAGGTAGCTGTGCTCTCCTCAATAGCATGAGTAACTTCATGCTGGACCATTTTTCAGTTGCATTTGTTTCTCAGTACTTGTATCAGTATAAACAGCAGGAGAAAATAGCTGATGCAATGTCCTGCGTGTTGCCAGCTTGAATTAAGCTTGGTTTTCTACACACAAAGTAATTCTCACATCTCAAGGAAATACTTTCAAGTTCATTTGAAAACAAAGCTGGCAAAGGTCTGTAGATTGCTTTTTTATTTAAATTACTAGTTCCTGCTTATTTTCAATATTGCCCTATAAACCAAAATATCTATGCTTTGCATTTCACACCTCACAACATGCTTTTCTTCATTAACTTCTTCCCTTGCCTCCCCCAACCCCTTGTACCTAAGCTGCCACAGCAAATGTAGCACCGAACAACTTTGTTAACTTCAAGTTTTCATTCAGATTTACTGACGCAAGCATGTCAGAGAGGGAGGAGTGTTGGCCATTGCCTTTACAGAGTTTCTCTAATTATTGAACTAGTACCTCTAGGGTCCAGTAAAGCTCTGCACTGTTAGTTAGTAATAAAGTAACTGAACTACTCCTATATTCTTTTTTTTTTTTCCTTTGACTTTTTTGGTACTTTCTGGCCTTTCTAAAGGGAGCCCCCACCTACTGCAGTAAATTGTAGCTGTAGCCTTGATAATACAGTACTTGGACAATAAGGTCTCAAGGGGTGCTTACTGAAAGAGATTAAACTGTAATTAAACTGCCCTATGAGTAAGAAGGAAAGGGGAAAAAAAGGATTTGTGGTTTTCATAAAGCAGAAAAAAATACATTCACTGGTGTTTACAGCTCTGAGACTTTTCCCCCCCCCCTCCATCTTGACTACAAAACAATTTTATTTTTAGCTGGACAGGGTTTTGCAGCAGTGCCATATCAATCCCACAATTCTGTTCTTTGAAATAATTGCACTGACTTAGTCCCCAGTCATCACTAACTGGCAGAAAAGCAGAAAAGAAATATTTAATACACGTGCATAGAAGTGGATGAAATTTACCGTAAAAGTATGAATTTATGTAAGCAGTCTGCAGTTCTATGCGTATATATATATATATATATATTAAATGGGGCCTTAATTGAACATGCAGCTATATAATATCCTTTTGTTTAGGCTCAAAATTGTGGTGGGGAGTGGTTGAAGACTTTTGTTGCCTTTTTTTTTTTTTTTTTTTGGTTAACCCCTCCACTTATCAGCTCAGCTATTAAATATTGTGGCTTTCTAGCTATCAGTCTCCGATCAGCACAGTTAGTGCATTTTACCTTCCAAGGAAGTGCACTTTGAGCCAGCTGGAGCACGAAAAATGTAGGAGCTGGAGAAAGTCATAATTGAAACAGGCGACTGCTCCAGTACAGACAGGAAATAAAAGGAAGACGGGGCCCTTCAATGTATTAAATTAGATGTTTCAAATTCAGACAGTATCAGGAAAAAGAAGACTTACGTTAGAAAAAAAAAAGGTAACAGTAAGTTCATTCAGCTGAACACCCAGCCCTCCCTTCTTCCCCCCCCAACATGTGTTTTTGCTGGAATCTTACTGTGATGCACTGAAGGGTAGAAATTACACAGGCCCCTCTGATTGCCAAACAACCGAGTAGCAGGTCCCTGTACTTATGTTGTACTATCCATATTTTCTCCCTCTTCAGACAGTCATTGACTATTCTCATTCTGTAAATTAGGCATGAAATTATGTTGGGCTGAGGGAACAAGATTTCAGCTGCTCAATACTTAGAAAGAAAAGGATATTGTACCTATAACAAAAACATTAATTTTATAAATTTCCTGCATGTTTGTTTGAGATAGGCCTATTTCACCTTTTTATACATAGTACATGCTTGTGTACGTAAATTATATGAACATAACCATGCAAACTAATTTCTTCTTGCCATACAGCCACCACCTAGTATTGCTGATTTGCATGCTTTTATCATGTCTGAAGTTCTCTCCTTAGTCATCTGTGTCTGAATATGTATAGTGCATGATGACAAAGTATGAAGATTTTTATTAGTTCAGAGTTTAAAATGACCCTATTATTCATACATAGATATACATGAGCTCTTATGGATCATTCTAAGCAAGTGCCACTGAAAACCCGATGTTATGCTGCTCCAGTGGGCCGTCAGTGAATCTGTGACATGCATTTTATGCATGCAACTGGTTTTGCTTTGTTTGCTTTACAATTTAGTGGAAAAGTACTGGGTCTAATATTTGTATTCTTTCATCTTAGCCTCTAAAATGACCTCAGGGAAATTACTTAACATTAGAGCTGCTCAAGATTTTTGTAAATTCAAAATATAATTTTAATTTTGATGAAAAGCATTTTTCAGTTAGTAATTGAAAATATAATTTTTCCAAACAACTGAAATCTCTATATTTTAAAATATGAAGCATAAAATGTACTGAGGTAGTCCAGAATCTGTTAAAGTCTGACCAATTGGATACATCTTGCTGTATGCTTTGAAACCTACTAAACTTGGCACTTTAGGAAAACAGAAATCTTTGGCTCAGAACAATTAAGGTTTACAAAGCATATAAATTACAACAGGAATGCCTCTAATCACTCATTTACCTTCTAAAATGCCTCAAGGGTTTTGGATTAGAAGAGAACTATTACAAAGATTAAGATGTATCTTAGAAGCAAATGGATATAGAGAAATGCGGGGTTTTTCTGTTAGTATTTTTTTTGATGTCATAGGAAAAAAAACAATTTTTGAGGCATATGGTGTGTTAAAAAAAAACCTATTTATTAGGGTAACAGCAGTTTTAAAAAGTGAAACATGGAAACCTGATACAGAAGCTGGAGGAGTAAAAAAAAAACGTGAATCATGAGATTAAGTAAATTCCTTAGCTGTGTTATGGTTTTGTGAAGTTTTTGGTTGTCTCAAAAACTCAAGGTGCTCAAAAGTAGCGCATTGTTTTTATGTATTATCTTCATTTGAGCTGTCTAGGTTGTTCCCCTTTTTAAAAATAATTCCTTTTTTTCTGTCTTTTTCCAGCTTATGTGCATGCTACCCTTTTTATATGCACACAAGGGCTAATTAGGTCCTATAATCAGAAGACAAGTAGGTAAAACCTGGTAGAATGATGTTTTGCATCCTTCTATCTCATCAGTTGAGAAGGTGTTGGAACTGTTTGCCTAGAGGAGTTATTGAAATGAGGGATCAGTTGGCTAGGCAAAGGTATGTGTATATACAGTGTTCAAAATTCTGTATCTGTTTTCCATGTTCCTGGAGTATTGTCATTCTTTCTCAGTTTCTTTCTAAGTTTTTTAATGGTTTTAAAGATAGCACTGCAGCACCATTTTTTTGTGAAGGAATCTCTCACTGCAACAACATTGTATTTTGTGCAAATGTCAACAGGGAGGAAGCAGGTGAGTAGCACAAAGGAATGCGACCTAGATAGGACTAGAAGTTGCCTCTTGGGCTTAGAAGCTCTGGAAAGTTGCCCAGACATGCGAGAAAACCAGAGCATTTGGTTGAATTCTTACTGCTGGAGGACGGGGACAAAAAGTTCTGAAAGGCATGTTCTTCTTGGTGATATCCATAGGCTGCAGGTTTTTGGGGGGCGACTGGCTTCAGTGGTTTTACGTTTTTGGTTGTGGGTTTGTTGGGATATTTGCTTATTTATGAGATAGACGGGAGGTGAATAAAGTATATTTTTTTCTGCAGCTTAATTTTACATAGGTGTGATTCAGTAAACACGCAAGCTTGTAAAAGTATAAAATGCAAGGTAGGCCATGTGTTCTGTGTTACATGGCTCCATATCTGGCAATCCCTTTTTTATCTTAAAAATGAAGGACACCACACGAACTTGCTTTTGTTGTTAAAATTAACCTCGGAAAGTGTCCCTAAACCTGGGCTTGAAAACTTGTGGCTGTGTTAAAGAAAGTATTTTTAAAGTAGGCAATTCAGAAAATATTTCCAGTGATTCAGCTCATGACTTACTCTCTGCAGGAAAGATGTACTGCATTGTGCCTAGGGTAAAGTGTACTTCCCCATAATTATTAGTGCAAAATCTGTGAATAAATGATGCTTTCTCTTTATGTTGTGACCCAAATGATACTGTGGAGTGGGAGCTGTGCTTACATAGTGTGAAACACAGCAGTCATATTCACCTGGCTACACCTGGCCACAGGGTAGTGAAATAGATGTGTTTCTTCAGGCCCCATCTTGGGTCTCTGAAAAGGGAATGCTCCATTGTAATGGCAACCTTCTCAAGAATGTCTGTATAAACCCAAGCCAAAGCTGGGATTTCCAAAGACTTAGTGAATGTAGCTTTGTGTGGGTGTAACTAAGCTGGCTTTGAGGAAGCAAAATGTGCCTTTTAGGCAGCATAGGTTTCGGGCACAGAGTATTTCCTTGAAGAGGCAGACCTTCAATAGCTATGGACACAAAAGGCCTGTGTAGGTGTGAGAGAGGGGAATCAATACAACTTTTTCACCTTGGATTTGTTAATTGTGCTGTGGGATAGTGGCATTCTGCCAAAGAGATCATTTGCATGTGTAGTTGCAATGTACATACATTGAGGCTAGAGCAGTTTTCAAGTCATGCTGTCAATGGTAGGTTTAGATGTGAATTCAGAGCTGCTTCCAAACTGGGGTGCTGTGCCACTCCAGAAGTGAGCTGCTGGTGGGGCAGCACAGGCCTGCTTTCATCCGGGACTGGAGATGGTTCGTTTGGAGGAATCCTCAGACTCATCACTTACTGACAGATGAGAGGTGTGACTTTCCGTGTTGTTGACAGATGACTGACTGGAGTGGAATGATAAGACCTTGTGATCAACATGAGCACTTTGATGAGATGTGCAGCCCTAGTCCACAAAGAAGGAAAGGGTCTGAGTATAGCTCCCCAAACTGCTAAGTTCAAAAAATTGGAGGATTTGCTACAGTCTCTGTTTATCCACTATTCCTGTGTTACCTTTGAAAAAAGCTGGGAAAGAAAGTTAGGTTCAGTCTGCTTGCAGTGTTAGCTTGCTTAAAAGGTTAGTCTGATGAGGGTGTTCTTGAGAGTAAGCTTTTTTCACCATTGTTTTACATTACTTTATATTCAGGATTCTGAACTTGAAAAAATAGTCAAAAATTGGTACGCTCTTTTCTGTCAGGGGTTGGGCATGTTTGTGCCTCATGAGTTTACGTCACTTTGGATAATTTATTTCTGCCATAGTCAGTCTGAAAGGTTTCTGCCTGATTAACAGAAATCAGAATTTGGGCCCATAGCTTGCACAAACATTTGTGCAATTATCTAATAGTTTCTTATTTGCCTGCAGCGGAAGAATGAATCAAGAATTAATTAGCACATCAGAAGATTCTCACCTCAGCTTCCTGTCTTTCTTTTGTGTTTCATTATTATCCCAACCTTTGCAATTGGTGTTCATAGGCATGTAACAATGCAGGTCTGGACTGTAGAGGCTGGTAGGAAATATTCCTTCATTTAATTTTCCTGTCTTGCATTTCATGTTCTACTTATGGGTTTGGTGCCAGTTGCCTGGCTTTGGGAAAAAACAACAACCACGGATTTTTCTCATGGCTTTTACCTGAAGTCATAATTTCAGCTAAGTCTGCAGAAAAGTGCATAGATATTTGCAGACATTTTGGCAAACTTGGCAGATGATATTTGGGAGTTCACTAAAGAAGTTTCTCACAACTCTGTGGGCATATTGGCTGCAGCAGGTGCCAGCTGGATTGCCTGTTCTCCAGCCTCCTTTTCACAGGCACTTACAAAGCTAGTTTGAGGAGATGTTCAACAGCACATGTAGGAGCAAGGTGCTGGTAGTCAGTGAAAACCAGGCAACTGCTTACCTCTTTATTTGAGAAAACTTCTCTCATAAATTTTGAGACATGGTGAAGTCTTATAAGGAAGAGCTATTAAATTGAGTGAGCTCGGATGGAAAAAAGGCAAGAAGCACCCCTGACTGGTTAGAGTGAAAGCATGTTCTCCTGTCTGAGCTTGCTGACACAAGGAAAAACTGTTTGTGGAAAGCACCAGTCTTGGGTATACAATGCATTACCAGAAGATACCCACAGAATTTCAGCTGCTCTGTGGTAAATACCTCTATGTAGGGGGTTTTTTTCCTGTGATAAATGCAACATAGTGTTTTCTGTGCGGTTTTGTGTATGTGTGCTGTTCCTAGGGTACCATTGGCATGCCCTTATTTGTGCTGGGGTAATTTGTTCCAGCATCTGTCTCCTATATACTATTAAGGACTTTGCCAATCTGAGTTTATTTCCTCTCAGGTCTCTCATGCTGAGCTGTGATCAGCTGTGTCCTTCAAGAAACTCATAATGTGGTAGTTGGGCCATGCATTCAGTCAGGTGACATCTTTTGTAGCACCTGATTTTCTGGTACCGAGTTCTTCTTGACCAGCATATCAACTCTGGCTTAGGGGAACAGCATTCCTAGAGTTGCCTCTTTTTTTTTTTTGTTTTATGTGATTGTGTAAATACCATTTTTTGAGTGCTTGCAGACTGATGACCTTTTGTAAAATGTCAGGCCAATTTTGTTTCTGCAGCTGCAGTTGTAGATGTGTGTGATCTCCCATGCTTTTTGTTCTTCTGTTGATCTTCTCCATGCCTCTGAGAGGTCCCTTTATTTCTCTCTTCTGGCCATTACATGCTCTCTAACATCTCTTTGCTCTCTTAAACCTGGCTCTGCTCACTTAAGGCACAGTTGCATTTCAGTAGTGGTTTATGCAGTCCCCAAATAATTCATTACGTATTCTTGTGTGCAAACCCTACCTTGGATGAAAATTCTCATTGTTTCAATGTGTTGGACTATTAACAACATTGACAGTTGATCTGCAAAATGATGAGAAGAAAAGGGTCTGTGGCAGACAGTGCTTTCTCAAGGGTAAAGTAAGTAAAAGGCACTGAAGAACTGCAAGCTGATGCCAAATGGTTTGACAACCTTCTCAAATTTTATTTTCTTTTGTAGGTATGTCATAGGCAAAGCAAGACATCTAATTTAAAAATAATTTTTAAAAAGCTATATAAAGGAATAGAGTTCTCCCCTACTTAAAATTATTACTCCTCTCCTCCTGAGCTAGAGTGATTCTTTGGTATCTGGTTACAGTCTGCTTAAACTCAGAATCTGAATATCACTTTGATTTAAGCGCTGCTATGAGCCAGACTCTCCTTTCAGGCCAATAAACATCTAAAGTAACCACAGATTTACACCTAGGTAAACCCATGACTTCTAGGGGGCTATTTTGGACTTGCACCACTCTATGTGCGAAAAGAATGTGGCAATAAATGATGACAATAAAAACGCTTTATTAAGCTGTTGTGAGTGCACTGAAGTCATAATAAGCACATCTATTTACATTAGCATCCATTAAAATGAAGCACATGCATTAGCTAATAAAAAATAAAGTTTAATGCGGATGCCAGGCTGTGACACTGTTGAACTCTTGAATTTTATCAGCTCTGTGAAGCAGGTCCCATTTAACAGAGCTCTGCCTCTCATGTTTTGGTAGTAAGCAGGAAATAACAAGTTATCTCTCCTATTTTCCGGTTCTAAGCTGTACTAAGAAATGTTCTGTGTGTGCAAAGGCCATGATAGCAAGACCCACAGTCTTGCTGTGATGCATTGACATAGGAGGCCAAATGGTGCCTATCATATTCACACAAGCCAGCCTTTAAGTTCTCGTTTTCTTTATTTGTTATGGCCTGAACACACTGTCAGTGCTTGAATAATCATGATGAAACTACATGGATGAGTAAGATGATTGGGATTTGGAATTTATATGTTGCTCTGGATGATTTCAGTTCAGACATGCAGTACCAAACCTGAATTTACTCTTCTGTTTCCAGTATATGAATATTACCAAAGTTCTCACTTAGTATAATCACCATTTTATATGATTGCACAGTAATAACTGTCTAATATACTGCAAATTATTGTAGGTCTCTTCCTCTAATTTGTTCACTGAGAGGAAACAGACCATTTTTATGGGAGAGAAATGAAGCAGCATTTCTCAGAAAGCAAAGCGTGCAGATGACCATCATATTATTAGAAAAGAGGAAACATCAAAAGATGCAGAGCCATTTGTATAATCATCCCAAGATCCTGTGGTCACCCTTTCAGTAAACCTCCTTCAGTTTTCCCACCCTTTCCCTGAATGTCTCTGCACCAGGTCACTACATGGTCTGCAGTTGCTCACTGTGCAGACCCTGGAAAAAATGCATTAAAAAAGAGCATTGTGCCTGATGAAAATGTCCATGCTTGTGCTCGGAGATGCTGAGACCACTGAGTTGAGGCTGCACCTGAGTCAAAGCTGGGCTTCCTGGCTGCTAACTCCACGGGCAGAAGGGCTGCAGCTGGAGCTTAAATCAGCTTGCTGCAGAGAAGAAAGAACTTGGAACAACACCTGTGGGGTTTTTTGTTTGTTTTATTATTTCGACAGATAGCTGGGACAAGTTTTTTTGATGCCTGCATGTTTGGTGTGCTTCATCTAGCTGGCTACAGATGAATTTTCAGGTCTGGATTTCTTTGTGACCTTATGATCACTAGTCAGGGATAGCTTCTCCACCCCTCCCAGGCTGTCACACTCTTTCTCGACAAATTGTGCTTCCAATGTTTTAAAAAGTCTGCCATTAATTCAAGGTTTTTTTTAAACACTTGAGCTGTAATGATTTGAATGCTCTTGCTTTTTAAAGAGTGAATTTAGCACAGTGGACATTATTAAATGTAATTTCAGCTTGTGTTACAGATATTTGATGTAGGTCTCCAGAGAAAGGCTTATAGACTGTGTGAGAAATAATAAAGTTTTCCTTTAAGAAGAACATTGCAAAGAGATTTAAAATGTTAAATTGAAAAAACACTACATACCACTTTAATATATAGCACTGTCTGTATAATTGTTAGGAGTAAAATGAAGTGTGGCATTTATTTTATACCTTTATTTTGTTTTGAAATAAGCATCCATTAATAGCAAATATTTAATTTCCATTTTTTTCACAAATATTTTACAAAATAATTTTCCTCTCATCAGAATTTTCATTTTTAAATAAGGTTTTTATGGGGGAAAAATGTAATTAAAAATATGTGATATTTTTATTTTCAATAGCCTCCATTATAAAACAGGAAGAAAGTATCTCCTAATTTTCCTAGTTGTAAATATTTTATTTCCAACTGTCCCGGAGTACAAAAGCTACACATAGAAGAGGGGAAACAGACCACTGAAGAGACAACAATAAAAGTTACCTTTTCTTTAGGGGAAAAAAATAGTAATTTTTTGCTAATCAACCAGCATCTGCATTGTTTCTTTTTCCCCATTCCCGTTCAGTTGAGGTAACTATCAGTCATAGGGACAGAAATGACCCATACAGATCTTCCTGTCCACCTCCTCCTCCTTGCACAGCAGAATACTCGTTTGTATGGCAGAACCTACCACAACCTGATTGCTGCCATAGGATTTATAGAGCAGCTGCACAGTCTGCCCAGGGGGGGAAAAAAAAAAAAGTATTTTTCCTATATAAAGTTGCTGGAAAAAGCTGGAAGTTTAGGGCCCTCCGCATTTTGCAAAGGACTGGATCCATACTTAATACAAATTCAGAGTTATGTATTAAGTAGCAGGATAACTGGAATACAGCAAAAAAAAATTGAGAAGGGAGGAAGGAGCAAAAGAAGAAAAAGTCAGAAATGCTAATCTTTTAATCTCATTCTTCCTCCTGTGTGCATTTTTTTGTTCTTTTTCTCCTCCTTCTTGTTTTAAAAAAGTGCCATCTCTGCATTAAAGCACTGAGAAAATTGCTGTGCAGTCAAGCCCCAGAATTATTACCATACCACATATAGGGTTACATAAAATGAGGTGTTTTTTTCCTGAAATCCTAAAATTGTTCATTCACACAGCTCACGCATTATAATCAAATGTGAACACAGGAAAACAGTCCATGGGATCAGCCCTCAGTACGACTGTAACTCCCAGTGAGGTGCGTGGAAGTCTGGATCATAGTGTGGCAGGAGAATAGAAGCCCTTCTGTTCTGAGATGGACTTATCACATGGTTAGCAGCTGGAATTTATGTGAAGTCTTATTAAATAAAACAGCAGTAACCAGTCACCTACTGCTGCAATATACTTGAAGGTACAGTACCTGAATATTTTCAGAAGCACTTGACCTTTCTGCTGCTTCTGCATCTCTGTATTTTCTTTTGCTTATATACTTGACAGTTTTTGACCTTCTAGTAAACTTTTATTCTTGTTTTTATTACAACTTAGGACCATGATAATTTAAGGGTTTGAATTATATGATGGAAGGTTTGTTAAAAGAAGATTAAGACATGCCCAGAGTACTTCTTTTAAATGCAAAAACATTTAATGCCATGTTTTATTTTATTAAATTGATTTTTATGCACATATATATATTTATACACATACATATTTAAATATGTGTATATACTTTTTGGTTTTTTGTCTAAAGAACATCTCAAGATGGTGGGTAGAACATCTGGAATAGCTGTGTAGAACAGGAGTGTGAATGGAAACAATACTCTTCTTACATAATAGCACAGGATATTTCATTAAAACAATTCAACATATTAAGAGTTGTCAAATTACAACAGTTAAAGAACTGATCTCCATATGGGAGCACTTAGTACTTTGAAATGTTATATATTTTTAATTGTGTTTCATTCAGTGAAGGGATTATAATTTTGAAGGCGGTGGGTCACAGCACACCAAGCCACTAGACAGCCAACAGTGAAAGCCCTGGATTATCGATGTATCCCCTGGTAATTGTAATTTTGATATTTTATAGTTTATTGGTCTTGTACAGGAGGTGTGAAGACCAGGCTGTTTATCAAAACAGAGAGGAGAACTCTACAGAGTGGCTGTCCTTTCCATGAAGCAGGACCTCCAGGGGCTTTTGAGATGGTTTTCTCTGACAGAACTGGTGATTTTTTTTTAATTATTATTTTTATTTAATGCCACTGGAACTGGAAACCACCTGGCCAATCCCTTCTTCATTGCTCTGCCAGAATTTCAACACAGAGTTTTTTTTCTGAGACATCTTGCAAGGCTGTCAGCTGTGGAGAGAGTTGGGCTTCTCAAAGCCTGGAGGCTGCTCCAGAATGATGCCTCAAACATGAGTGTATGTAGACCAGCTAAAAGGGAAAATGATAATGGAAGCTGCCACCATGGCTCAGATTGTGGTATGAAAAAAATTTAGGCACATCAGACAGTTCATATAGCATCATTTGCTTGCATGGACACTGTCCGTGACATGTTTACAAGTGGCTTGTGTAGCCACATAGAGGTGCTGGTGGTGGGACATTCCTGCTGGACACAGGCAGGTGCAGAGGCAGATGACTGACCATCTCAGCAGGTTTTCATGTGCATGCAAATACAGAGCAACTGAGAAAAACTGTTTTGCCTGCCTTAAAACGTTCATTGAACTTAGTTACAGTGATAGAGTTAAGTCCACAGGAGAGGGTAAGTTAAAGGTGAGTGAATAGAAAGTGATGAAAGAGCGGAGTGGCACAAAACACTAGTTTCTTGCTCCCGGCTTCTGCTGGTTTTATCTCTGTGTGTTCTATTGAGTGAATGGATTAAAAGTCCATCAGAAGAGTATGTCACACCTCAGTAAAATTCCTAGACAGGATGCCCATCCCGCAGCCAGGATTTTCTCTGAAGGAGCCAGTTGACATGCACGTACATTCTTTCTGTCTCACTTTTGCTATAAATTGGCCTAGTCTCTCCAAGCTATGCTGAGGAAAGCTGAAGAAAGTCTCGGAAAGCAATTTGTGTTTTACTTGATGTTGTCAGATTTCAAGGCAGTAGAGTTGGTAAAAGCGTATTGTTTGCAACCTGGACTGGGCTCACAGCAGGCAGCTCCGATAAGCTACACTTGCCCTGAAGAGAATGTTATCTAAACAGCAAGCAGTTTATTTCTCTGTAAATAAGGAAAGGGATTGATACAGACCTGTTGAATTAAATCACTATTGTTAAAATATATGTTTTTACCCTTAGGAGAAAACTGAACATGTACTTTCTGGTATGGCAGATTAAACTTCATGTGAAGTTTAAGTTAGTATGTTGCTGCCTACATTGCTCCCTCTTGGCATGCCTAGGTCATTAAAATGGTTCATGGCATGGCAGGAGAACTCGTGCCTTCCGTTTTCAAGTTTCCTGTGCATTTCAGATTTTTCAATAGAGACCATGTACTAGCCACATCTCAGATGTTACAATATCCTATTATTACAGAAACCATTTGAAAATGCTTTTTTGAAAAAGATAGAAGAAAACAGCCCTGATCTTTTCTCAGTGAAAGTTTAAGCCTATCCTTTGGAAGATTTTACCATTGCTGTCACTGTCTCCTTCATTGCTAATTAATTTTTCCCTGTCCTACATGTTCTCTGCATTTACGTGGCATATCCAAGTAGGATTAGGCCACCATTTTTTTTAAGTTCTGTGAATATTAACCTTATGGAGAACAGCAGGAAAGATGACATCATTATAATCCGTATATTAAAAGCTTGAAAGTCTCAAGTGCTCACTTAAACTGCTAATTAATGTTTCTTCTTGTGGTCTCCCTTTAATCAGGGAGCTTGCCTATTGATGTTAATTTCAGTTCTTCCTCTGAAATGTGATGTTTCATGCTTTTTCCTTCCTCCTTTCCCTTTTACTGCAGCCCCCAAACACATAAGACCACAAAATAACAGAAAACTTGGTTTCAGGAGTTCCCTTCTGCAGCACATCACATTAAAGTCTATTCTCCTGACTTCTCTAAACAATGGCAAGGCAAACTCGGCTTTCTCAGTCACACTTGTCCATACTGCCTTCTGAGTTCCTCATTCACGCAAGGGAAGGCAGGCTGGGAAGAAGATGGAGAAGTACATGGGTGTGGTGTGCATGGTTTTAAGGGTCAGAAGGGAAACCTATCGTGTCACGTGAGCCCATGCCACATGATGCCAAATACTAAGCTGCAAGTTAAATTGAGATGCTGTTCCAGATGTCTCTGTTCATATAGCTGGTTTTCATATGAACAAGGTTAGAGAGCTGTCAGGGTACGTTTTCGGTCTATGGTGGTGTTGACTGAGAATTCTCACAGTTGACTGCAGCCTGCAGTTGACTTTCTGGTTTCACATAAGCGGAGTGAGGCTGTCTTTGAGAATCATTTGAGTCAGGTATCCATCTCGTCTGTCATTGTGTTATCGTTTTGTTAGTAGTTTAGCATAACAACAGCGTCCCAACTGTTCACAAAGAAAAAGAGAAAAAGTGTAGAATATTGGTAGCAATTCTAAAAACAGTTTGA
Organism: Platyrinchus mystaceus; assembly: GCA_035041135.1. Classification (NCBI taxonomy): domain Eukaryota; kingdom Metazoa; phylum Chordata; class Aves; order Passeriformes; family Tyrannidae; genus Platyrinchus; species Platyrinchus mystaceus. Next base: position 68,414,864 of record JAWWLV010000088.1, on the reverse strand, counting down.
ATGTTGCTTTGACTTCAGTCCTTTCTAATAAATGCAGCACAGTTTTTGTTTAGGAACCTCCTTTTAAGTTTCCTTTTAATCACACAGACTGAAAAGCTTCAGTTTTGTCTTCAATAACATTACTGCTGCTTCCAAAACTATTCTTCCCAGGAGAAAAAAACATCAATGATAAAAGCTGCAGTAAAAAAATATGTTTTTCAAATATGATTTCTCATATTCTTGTACATAATCTGATCACCTTTTAGCTTCTTGTTCTAGGTTCCTTCCAGTAAGTTTACTTTTGAGCTCAGATTAATTACTGTAATGTCATTTTTGACATCTCGACTTAAACATAAACATCCGAGAATACTTGCCTTTACTGAAATGTAAATGAGATGACCCAAATTAGAAAACAGTGAACCAAACAAAACAACCAAACAAAATACCCCAAGCTCCTGCCACCATTAGTATTACAATGAAGCAAAGCTGCATTAAAATAATTAGTGGGAAGGAATTTTCCCAGCCTGCTACTTAAGAAAAAAGCACTTTTTTCCTTTCCATGATTCTGCAAAGTGTTCTCTAAAAATACACTGTAAAAACTGTGTTTTGCAGTATACTCAGCAAACTCCTAAATTTGAGACTATTTTAAAGTAATGTTTAGTGAGTTAAGTTCTCATGAGTGATCTTCAGAATTTTGTCAGCTTATTTTCTTTATTGATAAAGATCTGTTTGATTTTGATTTATCCCCATCTTTGATAAAGATCTGTTTGATTTTGATTTATTCCCCTCTTTCAAGGTATTTAAGTTAGCTGAAGATGGGATAATGTTAGGAATTTATTTCTGTTACGCATAAAGTCTAGTCTTTCTTCCTATTATATTGGCTGTTACTGAATATGTTTGCCATCAATCTCTCCCGAAGTTACTCATTTGAGTTGGATTTTGTATGCAACAGATCATTTTCATCTTTCTTTCTTAATTAAATGGTCAGTATTCTTCTCCATTTAAAACACTTAAGGCTTCATTTTCTTCCTTACCTGTCCTTACATTAGGTTTCTAGTTCATTGTGACTCCAGATTTTCTTTCCCTTACTCTGTAGGGCTTTTTTCCACACAATCTTTATTGAATCTCTTTAAGACACCTTCAGGGTTTTGAATTTATTTTTTTTTTTCGGATAAAATGATCAACCCAGTTCTCCAAGACAGTGGCCTTTTTAGAACAGGCTGGGAGCTAACATGGCTGTTTAAAAGGGAGTTGCACCAAATCAGAGCACCGCCAACTCTCTCATCCGTTGCAAAATCACTGCTGGTCTCTTTTGGGGCTAAGCTATTGCAGGAGAGTTTGCTTTGCGATTTGTGGAGTTGGACTAATGTATCAGTTCACACCTAGTATCAGCCTTCACACCTAGTTTTCTATTCATTCAACAGCAGCACTTCTTTCTAGAGATATATGTAATCTTAACTGTCACTTTCCATTCTTACCTGGTGGATATTGCATGATAGTCATGCAGAGCTGCTCTGGGAGACTTGGTTATGTCGTATAAGTAGCCTCAGAACAAGAATCCTCTGTGGGACTTAAATAAAATGAAACCAAATGGTGCTTTCCAGAGGACTCTGTGCTGTTTTGCAGTAGTAATCAGTTCCTGTAATTTCTGAGAATTCAGGCCCCATGTTTAACAGTTAACACACTTTATGAAAATTTGAAATATCCATCATCACAACTGGTTTCAGGAAAAAGTTTTGTTTGGGGATATTTTGTTAGGATAGCCCAAATAGCGATGTGAGTGCCTCGTGCATGGCACTCGTGAAGGAGTGGGAAGGAAGAAAGTGCCCTGCCTTGAGCTTTTGGGTCTGCATGAAACTTGCACTGTACTGGATGCTTCTCAGAATGCCAGCACCCAAGTGTGGGACAGAGACAAAGAAACATGTTTGCATGGGAATTGAAAACTTCATGGGATTTATACCTGTGTCTCTGTAAGCTCAGCTTGTAGAGGTTTGTTTTGTTTTTGTTGCTACAAGGAGTTTTAAATAACAAAAGCACAGGCAGAAAATTTTCAAGGAAGATAAATAACTTTGAGAGTAAAATGAGAGCCATTTCTAAACTGTGGACTGTTTGAGGGGTATGCTCCCTGCAGAAGCTAAATGCAGTGGAATTGAATATACATCATATTTGAAATAAGAGCTAACTTACCCCACACTGGAAAAGATCTCAATAATCTTTTAAGCCTTGGAGACTTCAATTAGTTTCAGAAATCTCTCATCACTGCTGGATGGTCTTTTGTCATACAGGAAAATCATGAGGGGTTTGGCAGCTGAAGGAAAAGGATGCCTTCTGTTTCTGTCAGCCAGCATACAATGATTCATCTTGTCTGAGGGAAAGGAAAACCAAAGCAGTAGGGTTCTAGTCAGAAATTAGTCACTGTGAGACGGTGTTTGATCGGTGGCCCAGGGTTGGGATTTTTCTGTTTTGTTTTCTTACCCGAAGTCATGTGACTTACTCTCCATCCTTGTTGTTCCTACAAGGGGGTGTTTCTAGCAGGATGCTTGGGCGGTTACTAGGTTGATTAGTTTTAATCCTTTACCTTGTAAATAAGGGAGTTTCATTGTGGATTTGAAATTCCTTTTGGCATCAACAGTGCTCTTCCTGCAGCTGATGGTATTGAAACAGAGGCAGCGATGTTCCCATGAAATAAAATAGAGATGAGAATCAACTGCAAGACCCTCTCATGGTCTGGTGATTCACCTTTTCCCAGCTTACATGATGAGTATAAATGAAGTATAAGAGTGTGATATACCACTTGGAGAGGAGAAATGAATTTACTATTGCATTGTAGTCATTATAGCTGGAATTTTTTACAGAGATAAATTTGTGCTAAAATACAGGATGACAAGATTGGAAGATTAACATTCCTGTAGTAACTAAATGAAAATATCATATCTGAAAGGCACAGGTCAGTAATGACCTACACTGTTGCAGCCAAACTGGGCAATGTCCCTAGCTGTGTATTCATGCAATGATCAAGTCCCTTTTAAGAAGGTATAGTTTCATATATTCATTTTCTTGGCAGCCTATTATATATATTCTAATGTATTCTGTTGACAGTGTCATAGAGATCTAGACATACTTATTCATGCTTTTTCCAAGATCCTTGTTCCCACAGAGGTTGCAGAAAAGAGCGGGCACAGTCCTCACGTGCTGCTGTGGAAGAGGCATTTTGCCACACTGGGAGAGGCTCATATTGAGTTGTGAGTTTATTGCAGACGATTTCCAAAGTCCTTTCATCTCACTTGAGTGAAATATTTCCTAAATAGAGCTTTTTGCTCTGGCATACTTTTGAGACATGAATATCATACTGAGAGCATTTTATCAGAGCTCTGTTCATGGAGATGTGTTTCTTATTTTTGTTTATTAATATGATGTGTTTATTATTCTGTTTTTTCTTGAAGATGTACTACAAGATGGACAATTCAAATGATCTGGAAATACTTTTTGCACACCAGAGGTGTGTTTTCTAGGGATCTGAAGACTAGTTATCTGTTTACTCTGATAGATTTCTGCAGAAACCAGTTTCTAAGCATGTTGCTCGCTCTAAGCACTGCGCATGTTGATGTGCCTTCATTGAATCATTAAGGTTGGAAAAGGACTTCAAGATCATGAAGTCCAACCTTCAAGCTAATACCACCATGAACACTAAACCATACCCAGAAAGTGCCACATCTACTAATTTTTTTAACACTTCCAGGGATGGTAACTCCACAACTTCCCTGTGAAGCCATTCCAATGCCTGACCACCCTTTCAGTGGAGAAATTTTTCCTAATATCCTCCCCTGGTGCAACTTGAGGTCTTTTCCTCTCATCCTGTCACTTGTTACCTGGGAGGAGACATCAACTCCCACCTCGCTACAGCCTCCTTTCAGATAGTTATAGAGAATGATAAGATCTCCTCTGAGCCTCCTTTTCTGCAGACTAAACACTCAGTGCAGAGAATAGTGACAGACATATTGCTGGACTGTAACCCTAAAGAGGGGTCTGTTGTGCTTTCCCCTTGAAAATGCTTTTTTCCTAACCCAAACCATATACAGTCATGATGTGTAGAGGAGGAAAGAAGGATCTTCATGTTTTGTGGGAAACAAGAAATAGGAAGAAAACCAAAGTAAGGAACAAGCATTTCAAAAATCATAGCACCCAAAAACAATGCAGAGCAAGGTAACCAGGCTAGCCACATGCACAGAAGTTTCAAAAGATTTTATTCAGTTCTTTACAAAATTCAGTTCTTTAAAAATCCAATGAACAACAGTGGCCTTCTGCAGTAACAGCCTGAATGGTGTTTCCCTTTTGCTTGGATTTAGAAATACAAATGTCAAATCTGGTTTTCTCTATTTGTGTAGCAATGGAAGAAAGTTCACTCAGGAGACAGAAGAAATAATGAGTCTGGGATATGAGGCACAGACAAGGGCTATAATGGAAATTAATTGTGTAGCATGTTAAATAATATTACTTTAATCCTGCAGCTTTGGGCAGTGGAGCTGAATTTCTATTTTATGGCATGTTTTACAAACTAAAATATTTCAGGGCTTGGAAACTGCTCGGCTCCAGTAGTTCAGCTCAGGAAATATGTTTCCCTGCTATCAAACGCAGCAGTCTGTACTCTGTATTATTAGCCATGGCATGGTGCATACAGACAGTTCTCCTCGTTTGCTATCTCTGCTGAACCTTTCACATCAGCTCATTTATCTTTCAGGTGTTATAATAATTGACCCTCAATCAGTATTCCATTATCCTAAACAGGCAATTATCCACATTGTCACTTTTGCATTTGCTCTTTTGACCCAGGGGTCAGGGAGGCCTAGTGTAACTGAATCCAACAAAATTATTCCCTTACCTGTCATATAAATAGTCATCCTAGCAAAATGAGACCCAGGGGGGCTTTTGCTGAGGTGTTGAGAAGGCCAGTCTAACTCGTTCCTTTATTCTGCTCTTTAAGGAATGCAGTACTGTTTTGGCACTCTATCAAAATAAAACAAAGTTCCATTTTTTAGCCTTCTTTTTTTCCCCCTCTTTTTTTAAGTGAGCACCCCTGCACTTACAAATGCCTCTTTGTGGCCTACTTTATTGAAATTTCCATTCAGCTCTTCCATCTGTTAGCTGTGTTTACCACTATTCCTGGGGAAAGAATTCTGTGTTTCACCTTCATTTGGGGGTGTAAGGTCATAAAACTGTCTGGATTATTTCAGCTATATTTATACCTAAGTTAATATTCCTTCTTTAACAGGTTTAAAGCTTTTAATTCCCCAGTTCATTATTCATAGTGAGTGAACTGAAGTGAACGAAGTTTTTGTTTTATAAAGAGGAAAACTTTTGGTATTCAAAAAGTGTTCTGTAAATGTGGATTGTAGCCCTCTTCACCCCAGCTCCCCAATTCCGATTAGGGTCATGTTTCGTGCCCTCCCTCCCTCCACTGCTTACAGCCACCAAATGCCATGTTTTATTTAACTAGCTTCTGTGAATAGTTTGTGTGGATACACACTGGAGTTATATTTACATATATGCTTGTTGTGTGTGTCTTGTAGAATCTGGCAGAGTGGCAGGGCCACTGACATGAAGTGCATGAACAGATATACAAATTGTAGAGCCCCCTCATTTGCATCGCCTTGAAGTATTAGTGTCAGACCATTGTGGAGCCTTTGGTATACATCTCTATCCCAGAAACAGGGGATTATTCCTGTTGAATGAAGGGAAACTACATTTGAGAGTGGTGGAGGGACTTTTCTGAGGCTGCGGGTGGCAAAGGAGGGAAGAAAACCTTGCTTTTCCCAGCAGTGTCCAAACTGCAGCAGCACATGGTGCAATGCATGAGCCAAATGTGCCATGGCTCCCTCCTGATTGCTGTGCTTAGATGTCCATGTTCTGAAATCCAAGATACTTGAAGGAGAGATGGTAAGTGAAGGGAAGAGCCTTACTCTGATACAGGACTTACATGTGTTTGCATCTAGCTGCTGAATCCCAGCCTAGCTCCCATCCCATCTGTTCCATTTTGCTAGAAGGAGATAGTCAGCACCTTGAAACACTGTCCTGGCACCTCTCCAGCAAGAATCTGGGAGTTGAAGTGAGAACACAAATGCAATTTATTTTTCTTTGTTGAAATGTTCGTATTTTCCCAGTGGCAGTACAACTCAATACTTGAAATAATGTTATTGAGAGAAAAGAGCAGAGTCCCGGTGTGAATACTCTGCACACAGGCCCTTGAGCTTAAGCCAGCAAATGTCTGGGCAATATGTAAAAAGGAAAAAAAGCAGCCCACGAGAAACATCAGTTTCAGGCCTTTGTCTGCTTGCTTGTTTATGAAAACAATTGCTCTTGCATCTATTATTTTATTGCTTTATAGAAACACGCATTTCCCATGCAAGAAGTTGGGCTTGTACTTTCTTTGTTGTCTGTGTAATATCCTTTCCTGATACCTTTGGTAGAGGTAGTGCTTTGTTTTTGAATAGGTGCAAAAGTCTGATCGGTGAATAAGAGGACAGGACTGGCCTATGCTCTACAGTATGTGGAGACCAAAAGAAGGTGTAAGTGGCTGAGATGTTATATGTTGCAGGAAAAATAATGGTGTCTCCACTGTTCAAAAAAAAAAAAAAGAAGAAGAAAAAATTTCTCAAGACAACTGTGACAACTGTGGAAGTCTGCATCATCCCTCCTGCATATCAGACTCAGTGCTGGTCTTGGAGCAGCTATCTTGAATTTTACCCACACTTTAATTTTCAGGCAATTGGCAGCAGCTTAAAACCATAAAAAAGATTTAGGCCAAGAAAGCTTGTTCAAAAAAAAAAGTCAACTTGACAAAACAAATTATTACCAGTAGGGTATTTCAGAGGCAAAACCATTTCAAGGTGAAAAGCAAACCAAATTATTAGAAGGCTTAGCTAAAAATCCCTAAGCAATTAAGAAACTTGTCTCAAAATATGCCATTTCTCCATTTTATTCTGAAGTAGGCAATGTCAGAATGACATTGCTGGCTTTTGGGAAAGAGGAAGCTTGAGTTTATTGTGACACTTTTTGACATCTGTACCACAATTTTTGGAGTCCCAGGCAAGAAAACCATCATGAGGGGGGAAAATGCACCCCTACTTTTCCTCCCCACCTGCTCTGACCGGCAGCAGTAAGCTGAAGGTGAATTGAACTGGCCCTTGAGTGACTGGTTTTACACCAGAAATTGTATTTAAATTGATGCAGGGAGCATTTTAATGTTCAGTGAGACCCTTGCAATGACAACGGACACCCAGGTGCCTGTGCCATTTCTGGATGCATTGATGTCTGAAGGCAGCAGGCAAACCCTGAAGATTCTGTTCAGAATCGTGCAGGATGTAAGGCTTAGTTAGACAGCTTAGTCCCATTCCCAGCCTTTCTTGTATTAAGGCCTTTACTCTGGCTTTCCTAGTTTTTAAGTGTTGGGATAGTAAAATCTTTCAGAAGTGTCCTCAACACACAATTAAAGATTCAGTTGTTTACTAGCTGTCTCCTTCTGGCTGAGAAGATAGGGTCTCAACTCACTTGCAACTGTTCTGAATGACAGCAGTCAATAGTATATAACGCTGGGCTAGATCTCCAATAACTTGAACAGAAGTTTGTCTTTAGAAAGAAAAAATATATTAAGCCAATTTTGTATCTACATAATTGAATGTAAGTGTAACTTCTCCTTTCATTCTAAAGCGTATTCTGTAGGGCTAATACAGACCTTTGTGTAACTGTGTTGCTTTGGGAAGAGACTGGTGTGCAAGCCCTGAAGTTTCATTCTGGACTCAGCCCTGATCTCCTGACTGACTTTGAAGGGTCCTCTCCTTTTTCTTTCTCTCATTTTCACCATCACTAAAATAATAACAAATATTGCTTTTTCTTGAGCCATTTCCAGATACACAGGGGAAAAGCACTGCAGAAATTGAGGGCATTTTTATATTGTTTATCACAGCTAGAAACGCGTATGAACTTGAATTGAGAGAGGTGATGATACCAGAAGTGTTGACTGGGGGAACAGAGACTGTCCCCAGCATTTTGATACCAAATTTGATGAATGCATAAAAATTGAAATAGCTTTCCACAATACTTATGGCAGTCTATCTCTAACTTAAATACTTTACCTATCATAATGTCTTTCACTCTGGGGTTTAAAAAAATCACACATATGCTACCAAGATGTGGTCTCTTCTTGCACAGGAATATGCTGAGATAGTGCAGTTACGCTCTGCATATGCTAGCATAATGGAGGGGAAAAGTCAGGTTTAGCTTTTTTGAAGTTTTTCATATCTGCATTTTATATATGAAAAGCAGTCTTCATCCACACAGTTGTATAACGGCAACAAAAACTCTATATATTGCACCTCATACACAGTAGACAAATTTTGCAACTCCTTATATGTCCTTATGAGGGACTCTCATATGCTCACTATGCACTTTAGTAGCACAGAGAGTGATTTTTGTAGTAGTTCATCTTACAAAGTGCAAGACCTATCAGCAACTGTGAAGTCATGGCCTGCATGATTTATGAGACCCTTCTCCCACCCTTCCACTCTCTTCCTCTGACTTAATTGATCTTTTTTGTACTTTGCATCAACTTGCTGCGTGTCCTTTAGACGTATGGATGAGCAGCAGGGTAGTGTGTACTGAGGGAAAGAGGTAGGGCAAGGAATGGAGGTTCCACTCAGTAACATGCAAGTAGCAAAGCCAGAAGTTAAGTGAGATAAAGAAGTTATCCCTTTGTTATAAATGCAGAGTAGCATGCACATAATAAAATTTGAAATAAAAAAACCCAAACCAACACAATACACCAAATACACAATGCGCACACACACACAGAGCTCTTCCCTTGGAGAAAGGATGAGAGAGAGAATGAAGAAACCACAAATGAGGGAGGTTAGTCATGTTGCTTAATGAACTACTGGAAGCTTTTCAGATACTGCGGTGATGAGGGAAATGTACATAGAACAGTATAATGTTCCCAGCTGATATTATCTAAGAGTTCAAAAGAAGCAGCAGCAGCAACACAATAAAGCAGCTCACTGGTGGTATGTTATTAAAAGGTATCTTGAGCTTTCCTGCTTGACAGATATTTCTTGTTTTAAGTTACACTTCAACTTCCATTATTTAAACCCAAGACAACAAAGTAATAATTGAGCTACTGACTAGTTAACAAAATGGACTTATGCAAACCAGTTATTTTACAGTAGAGACTGCCAATTAAAGTCTCAAAAATTACAGTATTCTGTATTTGTGTAATATCTTTTTCTTTCTGTCATTTCCCACCGGTTTGTTCAATGAGTAATCAGTCACCTCGTATCACAAGGGCACAACAGGAATGAAAATCTGCATTGTTACTTTGAGATGCTAAGAAAGAAAATTATAGTATTTACTCCTTTTCCTCTCAGAGTAACAGATTCTTTTTGTGTTTCACATCATGCTGACTAAACTAATGGGAATAATTCATGTCATCTCAGAAGTAGTTGCTCTAGTTTGCTGGTTTGTATCGTCTTATGTTGGTTAGATTGCCCGTAAGCATGCCTCAGCAACATCAGCCTTCTGAAATCTAGATGAAGCCTCATTTGTATCTAAATTTAGTATCCCTCTGCAGAGAGTCTGGTTATGTAAAAAAAAAGTATGAAATTCTAGTCAAAGTTCTCCTTGCAGAGGACAAAAGTTCATGATTGCTGGTAGCTGGGTGTCAATACTGGAGACATGGTCTTTATGAAGAGCACACAAAGTGGCACTGGGAAATCATAGCATGAAATCCTTTCTTCTGTAAAACCACGCTGAAATTTTGGAAAAGTTTTGATATCCAGGCTTTGCTATTGCAACATATTAGTGTTTTACATTGATACATGTAATTAAGGATATGTATGAATCACATTTCCTGTTATGAAAACACTTGGAAACTAGATGAGGTGTGAGCTGAATTTTAAGGCATGGCAGTAGTATTACACAAGGCTATCAACAGAGAGTGAAATATATGTGATGCAGTCAGAACTGTGAGGAGGATGGGGGTAAGTGTGTCTGCAATAGTTAATGGCACAGTAGGGAACGACACATAGTGGGTCCTGTGTACTTTGATGCCTGAGGTATCCAACTCAGAGTTAACTCATATAATTGAGAGTCCCTTGCTGCCTTGTGACTAAAATAAGAAGAGGTTCTTTAAAAATGTACTCTCTTATTTTAAAGAGTGCATTAGTGAACTTATGTGAGATCATCAGCTATTTTATGGAGCTAAGTTTGAGAGTAACTCAAAAGGCAAGAATATCTGTTTCTATGATCTGCTTTTATTTGTGATTCATCTCTGACTTTCCACTCTCACACTCTCCATGCTAGCTTGCCAATTATCTAACCCAGGTACTACAGGATGAGGATCTACCTCTTTATTCATTAAAAGTGTGATGGGATCTCCAATGACTTCCCATTGTCAGGCACTGAGATTTAGGTCACTTCCAGAACACTGCTTCTCTGATGACACAGCTTCAAGACTAATGTTCTGCAGGAGCCCTTACTCAAATATTGGGATAACAGAAATCTGGCAGAGACTCCTATGCCAAATAAATTACTTGTGTTTTCACTAAACTCTTTCTTTGTATTTTCCTGTCTTTCCTGCGCCTTGGATTTAGCAGCTACCTGTGTGAATTGTATTATATCTGTTACATTACGTTAGCTTATTTTTTTTCTGTAACCCACCTCTGGCTACTTTTACTGGAGAAAAAGCATTGTGTGTGTGATCTTTCTACCCCTCCATTCTCCTGCTTAGAAATATATCCCAATTTAAACATTAGCGAAATCAAACATTAACATGGGAGTTAATGTTTTAAAATAATGATCTCCTGCCGGAAGCCTGTTGGTCCTGACATGCTGCCAACTACAAAATCTAAATGAAGTTAGAAACCAGAAAAAAATAAACTTACTTTATTTTCATTCTCTGCTAACATTTTTTGGGAGGCTATCTGAAATCTTGATCACTATATTTTATGGTACTGAGTTCTTTCAGTAATGGATTGCAGGTGCCACATTTCTACTAAACAATATCTAAGCTACTTAGTTTTATTGTTTGGTTTAATTTCTTGAGTGAGTGGTTTCATCAGGTCATCAAAGTTTCTAATTCCCATTCTTGCAAAATACAGTAAAGGGAATTGAGACCACTGAATATGAATTTAGGAGAGATGGTAGGTATTACGAATACATGTAAAAGAAAAGTTAGCAGCAAACAATTAAAATATATATATGTGTCCACAAAGATATTATCCAGAAATGGCATGACAAGTAATTACAGTGACAACTTTTAGGGAATTGAAGAGCCACTCTTTATTTCCATAATAGCATATAGATTGTAGTTGCTGTTGTCATCATATAGAATATAATATCCAGAAGTGAATTAGAGGGCTTGTGGTAAAGCAAACCTGGGAATTAACAGCAGATAATTCCAAGGCATGTAGTATCCCAGAGTCTGACCACCACATAGACATGAATGATGACCCTGAGCATGATTTTTAAAACTGAGTGGGTGATATTTGCCTTTGGAGCAGAACTTGGACAGCCTATAGCATGTAGTGGTATACATACCACAGCAGTGGGTTGTTTTATTCCAGAGAACACTTTATAATGATGTAAGAGGCAATAAGCAGGATTATGCATGCAACTGGGAGACATTACTGCGAATTTTAATTTTGGGTTTACTTGGCCTTTGGCACATGATTTCATTTCCCATAGACAATCTAAACTCACTGTAAAGACTACCATGGGACCTGGATTCATTCACTAATGTAGGGTGCGGCAATTTCCTGTCTGTCTGATTTCAAATTATGATTAGTATCTAGTTCTCTTATGGAGGTTACTTCACTGATCATTATTTAGAAGGTATTTTTTAAAAGGAATTTGTTAAGAGTCTTAATAGAGTATACACTTGGAAGTGTTACTACCAAGCCTTTTAAAACATATTCATGTGTCCATAAAGAAATTGTCCTGAAATGCCACAAGTAATTGCATAAGAAACATATTATTTTACCTATAACAGTCTTTCTGTATCTTCTTCTAGGACTAATTCACAAGGAAAAGAATTTGCTTTTTGTAGCGTGAATCGCTATTTATGAGGCTTGATATAAGTGTGAGATTTTTTGCAATGGAGTTGGATAATATTAAAAAAGTTAAAAGCATTTACTGTCTTCTTTATGGATGATGACATGTCTTAAATAGCTAATGCATACAGAACATGAAAAATATAAAGTATTATTTCATATTCAAATGATAACCTGAATAGTCTCTCTTAGTTTTCATTCAGTACTTCCTCTTTCAAAACACTGTACTTCACAGGCCTCAATTCAGGGAAGAACTTCAGTCTGGACATAAATCTAATTAAAGTCAACAGATTTAATCCCCTTCAAGCAACAAGCATGTATTCAAGTCTTTTGCTTAATTGTGGTGAAGTAAAAGTATGTTTGAAATTAAGCACAGGCACAGCTATTTTGATGAACTGGAAATTTATCTTGGAGCATCAAACCTACTATGGAAAATTCATAAAGTGAGGATTGCCTCCTAATTATTATGCTCATTTTAGCAAGTGCTGTAATCATAGGAACAAATTTACATAGTATTTACCAAGAGACAAGAACATCTGTACGCTTCTAATGGCGTGGAGCTGCAAACTGAACACACACAGACAAAACCTAAAGAAAAATACTTACCAAAAAAACCTGCTTGTGAAATGATTCCGGAAAGATGATGGCTTAATGCCATAGGACACTAATATAGCTTACTGTTCAAAATAGCTATGGATACTTTCTTTTCACATTGTTACTGCATGGTAAAATCCCATGTAATATCTAACTGTAAACATTTGCAAAGGGATTTTGGGAGATACCACAATGTGTATAAAATAAAAGACCTGCTAGCTTTCTCTTATCCCAAAGATGGGGATATACTCTCCAATGTTTCTATATCTGTAACTGCCTGCCCAATACTCCACAGTAATCTGGCTGGATTAGCAAGTGTTTGTGCTGCGGTGCATCCTTCGTCTTCCTCAGCAGCATTCCCGGGTCTGAGTCATGATTGAACTTGTATTTAGAATAGAGTAGGTTGGGATTGCAGAAGGAAAAAATGTCTTCCTTTAGAGACCCACATATATGGACTTTTTTAACTTCAATTGAGAGATTAAATGTCTTGGCATATGTACAAAGAGTTTGTGTTCCAGCTGAGCAGCAGTGTCTTCTGGTGAGCTCAGGGCTGATTCAAGTGCCTTGATAACAGCTTATTTGGGACTTTGGCAGATATTTGTTCTCCCCTTGTGGTTGCAGGATGCTAAATACTCCCATTGTTTGTCCAAGCTGCTACAGTCAGAGACCTGGGTACAACCTCTAAGGCTGTTGTCACTGGGAATTTTCTATACATCTGGGCTGAGTTGGGCAGTACAAGGGAAATAAGTAATCTCTCTCAACTAATTTCATTGGAGAGCGCTAGGAAATGAAAAGGAGTTTTAAGTGCCTACATTTTGTTTGCATTTTCTCATGTCCTTGATTAAAATAACTTCTATATGGCAATCCACTTAGAACAGGAGGGTAGTGGGTGCCCTCCCCCCCCCAGTGTCGTATTTAGAACTACGGTCATTGTTGCGTTAAACCTTACCTTTACCATTGTTGCGTTATGCTACCTTGAATTAGGGGCAGGCAAGCAGATGCTATCAGCAGGACTGGGCATGCACTGCAGTGATAAAACAGCAGCATGTTTCCAGGTTTAACCCTTGCAGGAAGCAATGAGCAATTGTTTTGGCCCTCCACATCAGCCATCCTCTGCTCTCAGCCCCTGGTAGGTTAGTCTGCTCTTTGGGACACTGCTGTTGAAGTATCCAGCTGACTGGAACAGGCAAAAGGTTCCGATGCCAGCATCCCATGCATTTGCCTTGGTAGGATAGGAGCAGGTGGTGGGGAAACTCACACAAAATTTCATACTGCTGGTCGGGTATTTTGGGCAAGGTGTGTTCAGCCTGTCCATTTGTAATTATTATGTGTTAGTTGTTGTGCAAGCCAACAGCATTTAAAAGCAGACTAAGAAACCTATCCAAAGATTGTGTTCATGCACAATCTTTCTCCAAAGCTGATAAGTCTAAACTTCATTTTTTGAAGATGTAGTTCTGTAAACAAGCCATTTGTTTTATAACATGTGATTGAGTCTCCAGTATCTAGTGAGCTGCAGCCTCTGCTTGAAGTTTCCCCGTGCATTCTGATCCTTTGTAATAACTCCTTCCTATGTGCATTCCCTGGTTTCATTCAGGCTTGGCCATTCCCTCAGTGATCCAACAGGGTACCTCTCCCTTCGACAACTCCTATTTCATCCAGACTTGCAGTAATTTAATATTTTTCGTACTACTGTTCCTTTGCCAAATTTTGGTGGAAATAAGGCAGTAGGAAATCAGGAGTTATTGGACATGCAGCCGTGTGCGTGTGAAGTGCATAAGCCTTGTTTCATCAGTAAACAAGATGAAAAATCTAATGAAGTGTGTCTGTCTGTTTTACAGTAAATATGTAAAAGGAGAGTAAATGTTCTCTATTGTGAACTTGGTTGACTGTATAGTAGAGGTGACTGGGGGGAAATGCAATTTGAAGTATTTGTCCTCTTGCTTTCAAAACTGGAGTCCTTAAAAGTGATGGCATGGAAAGCCTTAAATCTGACCTTGATGATAAAAAAGCACATTCCTTTTAACAGATACTAAAGAATGGACTTTTCATTACAATATACAGTCTTAACTGTGACTTGCGAACTGGTTGATTTTTAGTGGCTCCTATTTCAATTTCTGTATCAGTACTATTGGAATGCTGCTAAATTGCACATATTAGCCTTTGTAAATTTACTAAGTAACAGGAGTTTTTCCAAGCATATATTCAGTTGTTGAGCTCTATGCTTTTGTAGGTAACATTTAGTAGGATAATGATAAAAGTCTTGACTTATACACCTGATAGGCAGAGACACCTTTTGAACCTGTCTAATGGATGCCTGTAATGTATGGCCACAATGTCATCATTATTATTTTTATTGTTACTACTACTACCCCTACTACTATTAGCAATTTTCTGATTAGTCTGTCTTTTATTTACTGATTAAAACATTCATTCTGTGGTTTTATTAAGACTTTTGCACAGTTAGGATATAAGTATTTCTTTGTCACTGATTGAAATAATGGTCTTGGCTCTGCTTCTTGTTACAGTAGTGCAAATCTTGAGTAATTTAATTGTCAGTGTAGCAGTGCCAAAGAAACAGCAAATTTAGGTCCAATGTGTGTTTGCTATTGTCCTTAAGAATTAGTTTACTCTCTTCTAAGTACTTCCATTCATAAAGGATGTGTCATTTTAGCAACCATAATTGCCTTCTGAAACAATGTTTTTGTTGTTTTTTCTAGGGATTTCCCAAAGTTAGAGGAGTGTTTTGGTTTTGTTTAAGAAAATGAAACACAGTTTTAAACCTGGGTCAAATGCCAGAAAATGTTCTCCTTCTCTCCTCCCCCTGCCTCGTCATCTGCCTTTTTCTCTGAGCCTCATATCAACTCTTTCCTCTAACTGCAGAGACTAAACTACTTTTTTAAAGGTCTGAGCTTGACTAAGCTTCCAGAAAGAGCCCCATTTAGGGTACACCCTGTGGAGTACATTTGCAAAATCAAGGCCTGTACTTGACTCCTAAATTTTGGGCTGGGTTAAAAAAAAAAAAAAACAAACCAAAAAAAAAACCATAAGAAGAAGAGGCACCTAAGGAAGAGTTACATGTTGCCCTGTGTAGCTGAGCCAAGATAGCAGATTCACTGTGTGCTCTTAACCCATCACAAGTATAAGTGCTTTCACTGAAAGCTCTCTATACAGTGTCTTAAGATGATACTTTAGCTTCACAACAGGGAAAACAAAAAGAAACTTTAACTGATCAGCTGTCGTGATTCAGTGTCATGTGGCATCTCTGTGTGGTGTTGGTACTAGAATATGTGTGTATTTCCCTATGTATATGTGCATGAGTTCCCTTTGATGCCTAAGGTTAAATGTGTGTAATAAAGTATTTAGGATCAGGATGTCATCTGTGTTCTGGTTTTCTGATGTTCTCACACTTTTAATCTAAAAAAAAATTCCTCTCACCATATCTCCTTATTTTGCTTTCTGTTCTTTTAATAGTTTCATTTTCTCAAAGGTAGAGGAAATAAGTTGTTCCTGAACTCCACTGTGATAACTGGCTAGAAACTTTCAAGGGTACCTTTAAAGCTAGAATTAGAAAAGTCAGGATTTTCCTTTTGCATGGAACTTTTCTCTACGTATGAGAGATAGGTTTAATTCACATCTGCCGAGTTTAAATCTTTTTTAGAAGCGTAAACATTTTTTTAGAAGTTTGAATTCAGAGAGCAGTAACATTAATATGTTAAAAGACAAAGTGTTCAAGAAAGTTGAAATTATACATAAATCATACCTTAAACAAAGTTATGCCTTGCTTGCTCAGTACAGCAATTATGTTGTTTTGATTTTGTGTGGGTAAGTGGAAACTTAAACTTCACAACTTCTTGATCCAGTCTCATAACAAGCTGAGTTTTCTAAAAGTCCTCTCTCTTTCTTCCATTTGTATAATTTAGGGGTAGAGTATGCCAAAAAAAAAAAAAAAAAAGAGAGAGAGGGAGGAGGAGGGGGAAAGAACTGACTTTAAGGCTTCTTCCAGCAGTAGGTACTACAGTCCATCAGCAATGCTACTCTTGCTGAGCTGGCAGCTGCTTCCCTCAGTTCAGAGAGGTCACCATGGTTTCTTTCCTGTTCCTCCTCCAGGCATTGAATTGCTGGGGGAGTTGGAAAAAAAAGGCATCTTCCTTTCTTGCCCTGCAACACAAAGACAAAAATCATTCCTCTCTGTCTAGGTCTGTTTTGGTAAGGCACATAAAAGCTCAGATGTGGTACCTTTACCCAGAAATATCTGCAAGTACATTACAGACTAATTGACGTACCAGGATATGTATATGACATATGAGGATGGATACACAGTGTGCATGTGTGCCCTCCTGTGCATGCTGTACTTGAAAATGCAAGGATTTTCTTCACCATTGACTTGCTGCTTACTCAGGAGACAAAACAGATTATTTGGTAAATACTTCGAAATACTGTTGCTGATAATTTAGGACAATGAAGGCTAATGTATCCAGTTAAAACTTAAGAGGGAGAAAGTATGTTTTTAAGGAAACAGAACACAAGCTGAGCTGTCTTTAGATCCAAAAAAAAAAAAAAAATCAGCGTTTATAATAAAAACTCCATCAGTCTGTCACTCACCATACATGTTGTTCCTCACAGTGCAGTATGCCCATGGGTCTCCTCCAGAAAAATCAGTCTGAATGAAATACTAAAGTAAATCAGTTCAGTTGCATTAAACCCCAGTGTGGGCTTGTGTTCGGAACCAGAGTGTCCTGAATTAGGTAGATAAAAGGCAGGAGTCTCATTCTGACAAAGGATGTGTTTAATGCATGTACAAGTAGATTTGTTGAGTTCACACCTTTACTTTATTTGGATTAATTTTTTTATTTGCACCTTCCCAGGAAGCCCTAAAATAAAGACAAAAGCCTATAGCTATAAATTTAGGTCTTCTTCCTTGTGGTTCTCATTCAAATATTTGAAGTTAGTTTGATTATTTTTGGACACAAATATGAATTTTTATCCCTTGTTTTGGCATTTAAAATGGGTTAGAATCTTATTTAGCAATCTTTCTCTGCCAGCTAATCATGTGTTTCACATGCTTTTTTTCTCCCTAATTATTCACTTACCAGACTATAGCAGCTCTGAACTGTTTACATATAAAGTCTGGTGTTTGAAAGAAAGTAACTTATATTTAAAATTTCCCTCTGTTTTTTAAGTACATAAACTTTTTTAAGTACATAAACTCACATGCAGTGCCAATGTATGTCCTTCCAGTATATAATAATAGGGATCTAATTGCACCAGTTTCCCAAGGGGCACAAAAGTAGAAAAGCAGAGCCTGCATGGAAAACACCCTTTTTTTCGCCTGTGGCCGTGACAGGCCCCTACACACGGAATGAAATTCCATCCTCACAGAAGTCTATAGCAAAGATTTTACTGACTCCAGGGGGGCTGGATTTGGGCCCACATGCCTGATTTCAGGGTACGGTTTTGGTGATGAAGCAAGCTGTAGGGAGTGGATAGGAATATTCACTTTCAAAGGAAGATTTGATTCTCATGTATTTTCTCTAGTCTTTCTTCCATGCTGGAATAACTTTCTCCTTGGGTGTATTATTTCATCCTTCTGAGGAAGACTAGAAAAAGCACTTACTAAACAGACAGTTCTTCTGGAAAACCCCAGTGGGGAAATTTGCTTTTTAACTGTGCATGTACAAACTCAGTGGCACCCATGGCAAAGCAGCAGTCCTTCTGTGAAACGGAGACAATTATGACACAAGTAAGAAGCCCGGTTTAGTCTGGTGGTGCCCCAAGATCTGTCGACTTGAAGTCATGTTTCACAGCAGATCATTGCCCTCAGAGTGTAGCTAAGGGGCCATGCTAATATTTCCTTCCTGAAGGGAGAGAGCACATTGGGTTGTCCTTAATATGAACTGCATGAACTTTTGTACCTTTTTCTTTTCTTCTCGTCTTCTCAGAAGGAGGAGCATTTGTCCCAGTATAGCCAAAGCGTGCTGTTATGCTGGACTGGCTTATAAACAGCATTTAATAAAGTAAGATTTCACTTTCTAATCTCAAGTTTGTAAGAATAATGTCGTTTTCATTCACATTGGACTAAGTTAGGTGGTCTCACTGTATTACTACCAATATATTTAATAATACTTTGAAGTGTGAATTCCTGGGTTTTTCCAATAGATCAAAATCAGGCAATGAGTTTATTTCAGTACATTTTTATTTAATCTCCTGTTGCCCTAGAGTCAGCTGTTAGCATCTCAGAACAAGTGAAAAATTTCCAATTTTCTCCCCATCCTGTTTGTATACAGACAATTAAATCCTTGTTTTGAAGCTATTTGCTGTGGTGAATGCTCCACTGCTGGAAGATGAGGTGGGATATTGCTGGGTGTGTTGGTCTGTCTTTGTGTCTTACCTTGCCCTCGAGTTGCATGGGAAACACTACTTGGGAAACAGTGTGCAGATGTTGGCATTCCCTCTCTCCAAATTGTCTTTTTTTTTCCATTATCCATTGAAGGAATTTAAATAAAACTCTGTGTACACAAGTCATTAAAAAAAACCAAAATGCAAGTTTGAGATTTGGTTGTATTTGCTTTGCTAATGACTGCTAAGCCTACACACGTATGTATTATAATAGTGTCGCATATGAAAGAGTTCGTTTCCTGATTAAAAAGTTCATATGAAGAATGAAGTACATCAATGTTTCTCTTTTACCATTCACTCAGTGCCCTACATAGTCACACACAAACTAACAGGCAAAACAGTAACTAATCAGACCTTTTAGAGCTGCCTAACCCACTTTTTGTCTTTATTATGAAACTAAGATTTGGTCAACTGAGGTCAAGTTGTGCACTTAACACAGCTTCCATTATAGTCAGTGAACTCTGTAACAGAGAGTAAAGTCAAAATATAAACAGAGAACATTTCTGCAGCAGCTCTGGGCTGGGATTAACTTGGATCACCTAGTCTTCTGCTTTTAATGAAATTCTCTCCCTTGTATTTTCTTGTTTGGAAGAGAGTCCAAAGTTATCTCATGCTAATTTAGTTAGGCAGTGCCCTCCAGGGATGTCACAGGCCTCCATGACCTCTCCAGAGAGACTCAGAAAAGGGATGAGGAGAATTAAACATTCCTGAGAAATTGCAAAGCAGCAGCCCCCAGAGATTTCGCATAGAAATGAGCTCCAGACTAGCTGCCAGAGACCCAAGTCACCTTTTCAGCACTTCCTTGACATGTCTCTGCCAGTCCCATCTGGCTTGATTCAGGGGGTCAGCATGGGGACTGAGAAGAGGTGGCAGCTAGAGAGGGCAGGATTCAAGGGAGGTCTAACTACAGTGGTCTCAGGCTTTAGATGTTTCTCTGGGATGTGCAGCAAGATGGTTTTATTCCCTTTTCTTCCCACATGGTCTCATGCCTTGGTATTTTTTTTGTGCTGAAAAGGGGAAGAATACTAACTGTGGAGGTTTAAAAATAAATTTAGTTATTATTTCATCATTTGCTGCAACAGTTTGTTTCACACCTGGGATTACAACTACCAGATGGGTCCAATGCAGAAAATAGTGCACCATCAGAGAGCTACTGACACTAACATGAACTGCTTTCCTCTCTTTTACTTTGATAGGCTGTAGAAACTAATGAAATTAATTTCATCTGAAGCCAGAATCAGACATGGTTTACAGGATGAACCTCATTTCTATGGGAAAATATTTAAAGACTTAATTTCCAAGTTTCCTTCCATTATTGTGCAAAAAGGGAAAAATAAATTTGCTGAAGTTTAGGCAAGAGAGAAAAAGACACCAAGAAACCACTGTAACTTGTTTATTAGTATCTTGATCATCTGAGTAGTTTTCTTACTTATCCCTTGCATCAAAACAGAAATGTGCACTGACTCAAGAAATGTCTATTTCATTAAGTTTTAAGTGTGTAACCTAACAATGATTTCTGTGTGCTCTCATCCTAACGTTTCTTTGGTCCTTTGTTTTCAATTACTCCAGAGCTAGTCAGGATTAAGGAAGAATGTTTAAATTCCCACCTTTCACTGTAATAGTGATAAAACAAATAATGCACTTTGTCATGAAATGTCTCTGCTACCCTTAAGTTTCTTACAGCACACTTGTTGCATAAATATTATAACTCCAGCTTTGTAGACATCAAAATTTAGACAGTAAGATTAAATGCTTTAGTGAAGGCCCTAAAGAGCATCATTAACACCGCTGAGATTGGGACATTGAAGATGGCTTCTGCTCATCGTTTGCTTGGACCAAAATGAAACCAAAGAGCAGGCTGGACTTAAAGCTGAGCCCTTGCAATCAGAATATGGTTTATGGTATAGCTGTTAAAAAAAAGTATACAGAGCAGAGAATTGTGTTCATGTGAAACATGTTTCAGCAGTTGAGTTATAAATCTCTGAGAAGAACAGAAAAAAAGGAATGAGACTTGCACATGGAAACCAGTATATAAGGGATGATGGTGTCATTGTGGTGATAAATCCATTGCATTCTGCAATGACTCATGCCTGTGCCACTATTATTTGCCTGAGAACAGACCTCTGGCCCTTGCCAAGTAATGCGTGTGGGAACACTGTTCCCGGTGTCTGACCTGCGGGGGTTATTCCAGCCTTAATGGCAGAGTACCTAGTTTGTGTGGAGCCTCGTTCATGTCCACTGGGGAGGGAGGGCCCTTACTTTGTCTGGATGTGATATGAGCAATGACTTCTGACATGCATGCAGCAGAGATTTATTGCAAGCAAAAGTTGAAGTGTGATAATGCTACTGGGGTATTCTGTAATAATATGGTAAAACACTTGTCATCACCTCATCTCAGGCAGCGAAAGTCAATTGTATATGCTACACAGAGACAGATAAAAAACATAAGTATACTTAAAACTTCATATGGTTTGCATTTTTTGTAACAGCTCTCCTGACTCTAATATAAGACAGGTTTTAATTTTGTTTTGGGTAAGTGGATGTGCTTACAGTCTCACACCCACAATTCCATGGCTTTAAATAGAATCACTCCCAGGGTGCATAAAAGAACACATGCTGTTATGTGAAGGATTTATCCAGGATGCCAGGATTGTATTTATTGCTGGGAACAAACTGAATAAAATTTTCTATTCCTTTCTGACACAAGCCTGTGGAGAGCAGTCATATCTATGGTTTTAATGCAGATCCTTCCCTTTCCCTGACTAATTTTTTGGTGCAACTAAATGCTGTTGCAGAAATAATAATTACTAATAACGGTGGAATCAAAATGACCAGAACAAGCCAAGGGAAGGTCAATGTGAAATGCCCTCCAAATGTATTTTTGAGCATGCTCAAAAGAAATCTTCATGTTGCCTTTTCACATCTGCGCTGCACAGACAGACTTCTAAAACACATCCTTTGGTTCCTGGAATTGTTTTACTGTTGTCTTTTTCCAGCTGAAATTTCCATGCCCCAATTTTAGATGGCATAAACCATGAGCAGGTATCCAACCCTGAGCGTGGTCAGAGCAACAGTGATGCGAACACTGAGGCAGCAAGTCTGTGAGGCAGATTCCTCTGTCCTAGGGCTTGGGTTTAAACTGCCAGACTCTTTGCATAAGCTGCTGTATCACATGGTGGCCATTTTGGGCATTGTTGGCCTAAAATTGAACTTGTGACATGAGGTAAAAATAAAAAAAGAAAATAAATCCTTCTGTATTTCATTACCGTATCCCTGAGGCATCAAAGTTGTGCTCTTCTCAGTCTATACTCAGCCAAGAGAATTTAGCATCAAATTCTAGAATGTTGTCACCTGAAATGTTCTGGTAAAGGAAAAGAAAAAAAAAAAATCCATGGTACCAGGAATGAGAATACTTTAGCATCTTTGTATTTTTTATGTAACTTCTTGCTTTTTATAGTTAGTAAAACAGTGCCTGGCATACAATTTTATCACTGCATCATACATAACTGTGACATAATGGTGAAAATCTTTTTTACTTCCAGCTCCAGTAAAAGTGGAATAAAATCAGAAAGTGAAGTTCAGTTATGTGTTTAAGGTAGCAGGCTCTTAATTTACACAAATTATTCAGACAAGGATAACTTTTCATCTTTAAGAACCCAATAAATAGTAAATGTTTTCGTCAAGAGAAGTAAATTAGCATTTCAGGTCGGTTGTTTTAGATTAATATTCAGGAGTGCAATATCATTTGGAAACTGGTAGCAGTCTGAGAATATGCATAATGAAGCAACAACTCTAGAAATTTGAATGGGAAATATAAAATAGATTTTAGGTTAATTTTATGTTGTTAACTCTATCTCTCTGCATTTTTTTTAAATAGCATTGTTCATAAATTTTATCTTAGTGCTGTTGCTTTATTACTGTTACTATCTTAAAGGATTGCTCTTCTTCCTTCCCAGTTATACCCTCAAACATGTATAAACATTATGAAGTGCTGATTTATCATCTCTGAGCCTATCTGCCTGTGATCTGGCAGTTCTTTGCTGCTCTTACCACTTTTTTACAGTATGACTAGTGGTTTAACCTGAGTCAGGGCCCATTACTGGATAGGCACTGGGCAGATCCCTAGGGCAGACCTACAAACCTTGAGTGGAGAAGCTAGCAAGCTGAAGAGGCAGTGTTGACATATTGGAGGAAAGGCGAGGAACATTTGGGGGGGGAAGTAATTTTCTGAATCATAGTATGGATAACAGCATTTTTGATCCTGTTGAGATCAGTGGTACTTTGATCCATAGATCATGCTGTTCCTCTGACCTCCATCAAAAGGAGCACGCCAACTTGTGCTTAGCTGTGTCTGAGCAATCCAGGAAAGAAATAGGAGGTAAACAGGTGTCAGGAGCAGGAACTAGGATCTTTTTATAATCAAATGTTGCATTGTAAACAATTTGTGATCAATATCTACATTGTGATCATTATTTTGCGGCTGATAGTTCTGCTCCAGTGAACATGCCAGTACTTGACTTGAAAGCCTAGTCTGTTTTCCTGTGGTTAGATCATGGGCCCAACCAGCCCTTCCTGGCATGGGTCCCTAAGACTTCTCTGCCCTCACCACAACCTGGGTACAACCCTTTACTTTAGCAGTGAGTCATCCTGTTAAAGGGGAGTCTGCTGCTTTGTGAAGAGGTATTTTGTCTTTCATTCATATAAAAATAGCAGGGAGAATTAATTCTGTAAGGGTGAAAAGGAAGGTGGAAGTGGGTCAAATATCTTTTGGAATTGTCTGCTAGGTGGAGCCTGAAAAAAACATGTATTTGTTCTATATTCTTGACTACGTAATACAGATCTGAGTGGTTAAAAGTCACACTTACTTTCTGCTATTCAAATTTTTCTTTTTTTTCTCTCTGTTTAGCTTTGAATTTCTTTCCCTTTCTCTTAAACAAAATTTAAGGCAGCTCTTTCTTAGCAATTGTGACAATATCCTCCAAAATTAAAACTAAAGAAACAGAGCATATATGTGTCCTTACTGTATCTTTTTATTTCAGTTACTTTGTGTCACACATGTCACTTCCAATCTAACCATTTGAAGAATAAACAAACCATTGTGAACCTAAAAATCTGTTCAAAATTTTTTGGCAGGAAAAAAGACTATATTAATTTTCATTGTTGATGAGGTTTCCCAACAAGCAGCTTTACTGTTTCTTTTTTGCCTCCAGCTAGCAACTAAAGATCAGTTATAAAACTGTATACAAATACTTCCACGTATTAAAAGAACAATATTTTGACATTCAGTGACACAAGAAAAAAAAAAAGAGTAATCTAGTTTTTGATAATACAATGAGAACTTTGTGTTCAACCAAGGTGCATGTGAGAAACATCATGTTCCATTAACAGGGAAAGCTGACCTTTAAGGTTTATCTGGATTATAATTCCTGTGGTTTTTATTAATAAAACTGCCTACTAAAGTTTCACGAGTCCTCCCTGAGATCTGTAAAACAATTGGCCTATCTGCTTACAAGAGAAAACTTAGACAGTATTTCCTAGTATTTCCTACAGATGTGAGGCCTTTTGTTTCAGAAGACATTGATATTGTTTTCATTTGAGATGCTCCACAAAGATTATCAGGTATTTTATTATCTTAGTAACTTTATAATTGTTGGATTATTACCTTCAAATGTATCAGCTATACTCTTTTAATTTGAAAGAAAAAATCATGTGTCTGAACACAGTTCAGCTCTGAACAAGTTCACATCTAGAGCCAAACAATAGGATTTGACTAAATCAGCAAGCACACTTCAAATTGCTTCTGTGACAATTTATCAACTGTAACTTTGAAATCTGTGAGAAAGTTTATAAAATGAGTCACAACATACTATCTCTCTACCTGTACCACAGGAGACTTGTTGCTTATTTACTTACTTGGGATTCTTAAGATACATTTTCCATTGTTTCCTATCAAATGATGTGTTTTTCCTCTCAGAGGAAAACGTTCTCATCTCAAATATGTTCTCATTTTATATTTTTTCTGTCAGTGATGCCTGTGGTTTGCAAATGTCTCTCTTCTGAATGGAAGCAGCTGCCATGTCACAAGTGCTCAATGTCTCCTCTGCATGAGTAGAAAGGACAACGCTAAAGGAAAAACTTTGTACACAGACTTTGTAGTCCTTATGTTCAGCATTATTCTGTTAAGGAAGAAGCATATCAAAATGTATTTAAACTGATGAGATCTGATAGATACTTAAATGGTGTTCAGAAGGGTTTTTCCATGAATGGAGGTTCCTTGAGCAACAGGACTTCCACCAACACTGTGATTTTTGGTAATCTGAGAGAAGAGGATGATGGCTCTTTGGAGGAAAGGAAGAGGCATGTGTCCTGCATTTCTTGGGCAGTACCTCTTTTGTTGTAGGTTTTGAGAGGGGGTTGAGCATATGAAAAGTGTAACTCATGTTGCAGTGATAGACAATGACCTTAATCCTGAACTTCAGTTTGCCTTTCAAACACAAACTGTAACAGCATAGTACGGTTCTTACTTAATGGGTGTGCACCCTAACTTCTAAGTAGCTGTGCAAGAAGGGTTGTAATTTAGGGGGGGAAAGCACAGTAGTACATTGATTATGCATACTCCCACCATATTCCTGCTGTCACTGGCTTTTTGGGAGTATCAGCATGCCTGGAAGCACATCCCTGTGGTTTTCTTTGGCAAGAGTTTCCCTGCTGTGCTTGCCTTGACCTATAACATTGACAGAAACAAGTACTAAAGCAATAGTCATTACTCTAGACTGAACTCCCATTGTGGCAGGGAGCATGGGATCATGCCCAACACTTTTGTATGTTGGCTCTCAGGCAAAGACAGCTTACACTTTACTCTGATCAGACAACGTTTTTGCTGCACTTTAGCTTCATTAGTGTTTTTCAGCCATGTGTGCTATGCCTCTGTTGTGTGAAGAACATGTGTAAAGCGATCTTTTTTCCCTCTGTTGTGTATTATATGTAGGTATCACTGTTTCTTTAGATAATCACCTTATATAACACCCTCTCATGCCTACCGGGTACACCCAGTACACACCTATGTTTTTAACAGTCACAGAAGTCAGTCAGATGTGGGTGACTCAGCCAGTGCAGCACCTTTTCTTCCTTCTGTGCCCCTCCAAAAGTAAGTAAATAGATAAACTGGAAGTCAGTTTGGGTTCAGAGCTCTGAGTCAGCGTCCCGTCTCACTTTTCTGAGGCACAATCATCAGTTGTGGTCAACTCTGTAGCAGTTTGGGAAACCACAGCCAGTCGGCTGCGTTGTGTCAGGAGCAGCCGGGTGGTGGCATCTGGAACTGCTTCACATCCCAGGCAGGCAGGAAGTGCGTGGGCATGACATCTCCCCACGTCGCACAGCACGGAAGATGCCGAGCAGCTTCTTTCAATGCCAGTGCAATTGAGTTGGGACAATGCAGAGAGGGAGGTGGTACAATAGCCCTGTCTTTTGTAGCACAAATGGAACAGTCCCTCATGATGCACACAGGAACAGCAGTCATGCCAGGCCTTTGTGCTCGCCATATGGGGAGAAGGTTCTCCTTTGCTGCCACATCTCTGTAAAGGCTCATCATGCTTTGGCCCAAAATGCTCAATTCTCCTTCTCAGTGGTGAACCCAGCGGGATAGCAATGTTTGGGATCACTAGAGAGTACCATATCCAACCCACTGAATGCTTTTGCCCACTTCTAGACAATGGCGTATGGAATACTGTAAAGACAGAATTTCTTTTAATGGTGATAATGTACTCTTGGGTCTCTCCAGGTGGTGATGTTTTCTGACTTAGTCAGAAATAGCTCCCGTATTGTTGACAGATTTGAGGTAACCCATGCCTTCTGCAAGTGATAAGTAGAGCTAGGCATTCACCAGTCTGAGCTTCTTTGTCTCTGAAAATAACAGACAATGCACCACGCATCAGGCTACAACTATCTGTTCCATCTCCTAAAGTAAACATTACTAATTGGGTTTGATTTTTTTTCTCTCTGTGTGGCAAATACAAAGAAGTCAGAATTTCTCTGCATAACACCTAGAGATATGCAAGAAAGACTTTTTTTACAGTTTAGGGCTTGGAAAAAAATGCTGTGTAGCACTGCAGTGCAATAGTAACTAGTACTAACAAGAACATTTTCAATTTATCCCATTGTGTTCAGTCATATCTGTTTTGGGTCTTGAATTAGATGAGACATGAAACAGTTCTACTTATTCTCTTGAAAAAAATTATCTTTTATTTCTGAGAAAGTTGGATTTGTATTTTTTTTCTCTTGAATACAAAGATACCTATGTGCCCATTTTAACAATATAGTGCTAGAGCAGACAGTGAGACAAAAGTCTCAAATATATGGAGTTAAACTTAACCTCAACTACTGGTCTTTGTTATCCATGGATGACAGCCCAGTTAATAAATGTTTTCTCACTAGGATGCTGGACTGGGAGTTAATGTTGAAACACATCTACAACATACTCCAGATGCTCAAGACAAGCAGGCACATCACAACCATAACAGCAGTGGCATGCACAGAATGTACCTATATGGGAGTAGAGTTAGTCAAACTTGGGTTTTCCCACTCACTAGCCCAGGTGCAAACACTGTGTAAGCAAAGAAATTTGGGCAGGAAGAAGACTGGTTCATATTTTGGATATGTTGCTTGAAAATGGTGCTTACTACTGGCAGGCGCTTATATGGAGAAAAGGGAAGAGGGAAAAGATGAAAGAGGAAAAATTTTGGCAGAGGCTGTAGTTCAGGCATGCAGAACAGATATCCCAGTCCACATAATCATAAAAGTGTGTCTGCTTGCTAGACTTGCTATGTATCTCTTTCCGGTTAGGTTTCTGTCTTTAAATGTAAATGACATAGTATTGCCTTTAGACTTTGTGACTCACTAGACCAGAGCCAAAAAGAGTTCAAATATGAAAAATGTTTTGTTATATTTGCCATTAAAGGAACAGTCTTATTCTAAGATATTCGAAGCCTGAATTGTTTCCATGGTAGTTTTCTCCTCCTTTTCAACATCTGTCCATGTTTTGTTATCTGGATTGAGCAAAATATTGGGGAGAAGGTGACAGAACTGAACACAAGTAATTTCTTATCAGCCCATCAAAAAAAGCCTTTACAAAGAAATACAGGAAAATCCATGATTCTCCATTTCTGCAACAGAAAAAATCCTAAAATATATGACCTTGCGATGGTTAAAAGATAGCCAAGAGCCGAAGCTGAGCAATGTTTTTTATCCCAGTTCAGCCATGTCATGGGTCATGTGGTTCAGCATGTGAACAGGAAGGTGAGAATGGGTGAACTTTTGCCTCAGTTGTGCAGTCCATCAGAGAATAAATGGAGCAAATCACTCTGCAGCTGTATCAGGAGGTGAACGGCTGAATACCTCTCACACAGAGGCCTTTGTGTTCTGGACATGATCTAGCATTATGATGGGACGCACTAGGCTGAGGCTTTGTAGCAATTACTAACCCATTATCACGCTAGAACATGAGATCATTTATCTTCTAATTCAGAGTGTCACCTGTTCTTCATTTGCCAGTCAATAACCATTAATTACTTTCAGTGGAAATTTAAACAAAGCTTTTCCCCTCTGTTAAAACCAGTAAGCCATTTAGTAATGATAAATAAATCTAGAGCTGTGTCTCCCCCTTTCCTCTCATTCTCAGCCTGGAGTCTGGTACAATATGAATTCTTAAAGGAAATGCCTAGAAACTGATAGGTCGAGGGCCTTTATTAGTCTGATGTGGGGGAAAGCACATTCCTGGCACTTGCTGTAGGGAAAGCATATCGCTACTGCTTGTACACATATGTCTCATTGGTTGTCACGGGCTGCACCTGTGGAAATATAGATTTGACTGTGGAACTTATTCAAAGTTTTTTCTCTCTTCTGGCTTACCTTGGCGTTTTTTTTTAGACTGATCATGCAGACACATTCAAAGCTACAGTGTTTCGTCGCCCTTCTCGAAGCAAAACAGAACTATCACTTACTTTGTAATTTTTAGCATGTTAATTTTTTTCATACCTGATTGGATTGAGTTAACTGTAAGTGTCAACAATTGTGAATGCCAGAAAAAATAAAAGAAGCAGCAGTGATAGATTCTCAAGTAATCATTAAGTTAAACATTCTTTCCTGGTAGGGTTAGAGGCAAAAATTGCTTTTAGCAACTCTGCATTGTTTGATCATTGCTAAGTTGATTCTGTAAAAATTTACTGCACTTTAAGTTGTATTTCTAAGACAGTGATTGCTTCCTTTTTGAAATAGTAGGCAAGAGCTGTTACACCCAAATGCTAAAACCTGGTTGGACCCACTGTCAAAGGATGGGTTTTGTCAGTATTTTGTAGCTGTCTCCTTTGATGTAGGGCATATTTTATAGTAAAGAGAAACTTTCAATGCTATTTTATATTAATATGCAAAAAAGGAATGCATAGATAGTTTAAATACTCACTGGATTGTTGAATGTTTTGGCATTAAGCACCCGCACTAAAATTGTGTCTAATAAATTACAATATTGAGGTGTTTAAAAGTGGGGGAGTGGCAAAAAACTGTTGGAAGTCTGATCCTGCTTCCGCTTAGACAGTTTAATACTATTTTACCAAAGGCAACAGTAAACAGCAGGTGCTTATGCTACTATTGCATATTTGGTCAACCTATGTGGCATTTGGGGGAAAGGGGTGATTTTTACCAATAAATGAAGTTATGTTGTCACATCTCTCTCAAATGTAACTGACACTACAGTGCCGGGGTGAGAACTTGAGTTCATTATATATGGGAAACATCCACTAAATTCAGGAGGAGAACCACTGTTAGTTCTGCCTCTATCTGACTGTCTAATCTTGGAAATCCTTTTTTGCTCTAATAATGCCCTCTCATATGAGGAAGCACATTGTTTTCAGCTGGACTGCTTAATGAAAGCTGAAGATCTGTGAAATTAAGGACTAGGCGAGGAGAACTAGAAATATCAACCACTTATTTTAGATATTCCTGTTACCTTTCTGTGCAGCTGCTACTGCTGTAAATCCTGCAAGCTTGTCCAGTCATGAAGAAACAGGAGTCGGTGATTTACAGTGACCTCTCAAATCAGCAGGGAAACCCCAGTGTTCCAAAAAAGCTCATATGAGAGATACAAGTTAAGACATCTCCTCCCCACAAGAGGAGTTTCATTATCCAGTTGGGTATTTCTGCGTCATTGGTTAGGATGTTCAATCCTGGAAAGGAAAAATAAAGTTGCTGCCATTGTCCTGCCCAGCAGGTCATCTCCCTAAAGCACAATTAATGTCAAGGACTTACACAGCAGTTGCCCAAAAGCCAGCCTTCCATGCACATTCAAGAAGCAAAAGGGTTCAAAAGGAACATGTTAATAAAGTCTTGTCAAAACTTTGGAAGATGCATAAAATATTAACAGGGAAGAAAAATGGCTTGCAAATATAACCATTTAAGTGGAATGTATCTCCTTGCTATGCAGAACACTGATTTATTAAGAATAGGAGGGAAAAATTGAATATTTCAGGTGGTATTTACCAAGAGAAACTGAGCTGTCCCAAAGCTTTTATTAATCTGATTTGCAGAGTATCCACTACCATCAAGGGACCTACTAAAGTTGTTTTCTTTAAAGCTGATGTGAAGAGGTCAATGCAAATAGCATTGTGGATTACACTGTGAGAGGATGACAGTCCTTTTTACCATATGGAGAGAGTTGAATTATTTTGTTTTCCTTTTTTGGTTATTTATTAAATGAGGATCATGCCATACAGGTATTCCCTTTTCCTCTCCAAAGGAAATGAAGTATTTGCATCATTTTGATTGATCTAAAGTAATAATTATTCTGTCCACCTCCTATGCACTCAAATAGTCCAGTCACTTCAGCAGTGCCTTTCACATTAGCAAACTGAAATGTACCTGCCACCGTACCTTAGACAAGTCACACGTGTCTTTGCATGCTTCTTTTTCCATCTGTTTTCTGTTTTTCATACTGACTTAGCTGGCCAGGCCTCTGAGATGGTGCTCATCCATCATTACTTTTTTGTGGGAGGGGACTCTGTGAAAGACTGCTGCACGAATTAAACCTGCTCCCCTGAAATGCAAATATGTTGACAATCCCATGAAGTGTTGCTTCAAAACATATTGCGAACCTTTTGCTGCACGAACAGTTCTCTGAAAGTGATGTTAATGGTTGTCTCACTTTTCTGCCAGTGTTTTCTGTTTTCCCATGTCAAAAGAAAAAGTTTCTTCTACAGTGCTTTAGTATGTAACATTCAGCATATATTCATCAGGAAAACCAGATTTCCTCAAATACACTGTTAAGCATCCTTATTTACCTTTTAAACTCTTTTGCTCTTAATTAAAATCTTCACTTGGACAAAACAAATGTGACAGAAGAAAGAGCCAAAAGGATCCATATTTTCATGCTTCAGTGTATTTAACATCGTTCTATAACAGACAGACAGCAGCACTCTAGACTGAAACATTACAAAATTTTGTTCTTTTCCCCTATCAATGTCAATTCATGCAGTGCTTTAAATAAGTGAATCCACACTGTTGAGCACTAAACCAAGTCTCAATGTTCAAAAGTAAACATATTAAAGTCTCCCCTGCAGAAACCCCTGCTGTGAAACAAATTGAAAATCAAATACAGCGTTGTTTTCTATAATAAGAAATAATTGCACTCTTTTTAGAGTTGCACTGAACTGGTTAATAGCCACCGTGTAAGGAAAGTGCTAATTTCCCCAGCTTGGGATATGTGTGTGTACGTCTAGTTATTTCCAAATCAAAAATGCAGTAATACAATATCATGTACCAAAGGGGCCACTTACATGTGCACTGAATCTGACTTTGTTTATCTTTCCACAGGCCATGTGGCTGATGTTGCAAACGGATGAGCCTGAGGACTTTGTCATAGCTACTGGGGAGGTCCACAGTGTCCGTGAATTTGTGGAGAAGTCATTTAAGCACATTGGGAAAACCATTGTGTAAGTATGAAGATGAGAGAGCAGCCACAGGTTGAACATTTCTAGCCTGTCACATTTGCTGTCTTAGAGAGTATTGTTTGTCTACATTCTTCTTTCCCTCCCCCCCCTCCCCATTTTCTAATAGTAACATGTGAGACCTTCCAGGCACGAGTGACTGCCACAGCGGATATGTCTAGTGTTGCCCTCTAGATCACAAGTAAAAATGTAGGTGGGTTAGTCTTAATTTTTTTAATCAAAGTCTTCATTTGCTGTTCTCCCATTCACTCCCTGTCCTGGGGGCAGAGATGCCCCTCCAAAGATGGGCACTGTTAGTGCTGTTCATCATCCTCCTGCAAAATGGGCTTTTCTGCCCAATTCTCTATTTTGTGTCCCCAGATCCCCTCAGTCCTGCTCCCATCCTCTGCGATCTGAGGGGGTGACACCTGCCAACCCTATTCTTTCCACGCGACAGCCTGTCAGCCACACTACAAGGCTTATGTAGCAAACCACTCTACATTCCTATTAGCTCTTCTCCTTCTAAGCCATAGAAATCTTGAGCAGTGGGTGCAGAATGTTTACAATGCATATTCCACATAGTTTGATTGAAAATACAAAATTCCTTCTCAAGGCCATATAATAAAACCAGGATGGCTTGGTGAGCGCTTTCTGTAATTTATATTTTTATTGTTTATTATTTTTTCAATTTCCCTCCTTCTGTATCTTCTCTGGGCCCCATGCATCAACATACCGATCTCAGCTGGAAAAGGGAGAGGAAAGCCACAGGCTCTTCCATGACGCTAGCACCAGGGCTGTTCCTCGGGCCATCAAAGTCACTTGTGCAGCTGGTGAACTTTTGACAGGGCCAATAAGTTTTACTTGGGAACAAAAACTTGACAAATTCAATAAATATGCAGAAGTGCACAGATATATACAATATTATTTGAACAGCCAGTGGGTGGCTAGGAGGTAATAACATTTTCTCCTCAATGAGTTTTTAGTCTGGTTTCAATTTTTGGCATCAGCTTCCAGAAAAAAAAATTCTGATGAGGGAGAGAGAGACTGTATTAACAGTATTTCTAACCCAAAATCTCAGTTTGGGGAATAAGTTTCTCTCCATAATTTTAGCATTTCTTGATACTGAGATGTCCCTGTTATCACACATTGTGCCATATGCCTTAACAATAGTGAGGTTTGAGAGGGTAAAGAGGAGTTAGTTAGAGCTCTAGTAATAGCTTTGCCTTTCTTATTTTTAATGCACTTTTTATACTTTGGTTTCTTGTATTTATAAGCTAATTCACCCTAGTAAGCAAAGATAAGAAAATGCTGCAAATTCAATTGTGCTATGTAAGAAAGAATTCTAGTGATTTTGAGAACTACTTTGTCCCTCTCTGGTATTGTTTACCAAAGCAAGAATGAATGTTTGGTGAACAACTTTGTTTTTTCCTGTTTTGATTACCTACAATTAGAAAATTATACATATAGGTCGGTACCTATCTGAATGTCTTTATTTGCAGTGGTTCCCCACATCACAGTTTCTTTTGATGTTAATAAATATATCCATTAGTTTGAAATTGAGCTCCCTGCTTTGGAATTGGCCTAAGAAGTCTCAGCATTTCCCGAGTGACAAATCCACATGTATTTTTTTAGAAGGCAAATTAAGCCCTCAAGAAAATCTAAAGGAAATAACAAGTCCACAATAAAAGTGAAAGTACTTTTATGAATAGCTTCTGTTATAGAGGGGATATTAAAGGCTTACTTCAGATTTAGTTGTTCCTAACACTCAGAATTTTGTGTCCTGTTTAATTTTTGCTCACATATGGCTCCATGTGGTGGACTGCATATCATTCATGTTGGTGTTTACTGCAGTCAGTGTTTGGATTGAATCAATCAGTCATAAGTTGCTTTCTTAGAAAAACTTTACAGTATGACTCCAAATGATGAGGTAGGGCAGGTATTTTCTGTGTACAAAGGCATAGTTGAGTTTTTTATTAATAATCACAAAAATTAATTTTCAAAAATTGTATGAGAACTCACATGACACTGAATGACATGGATTTTTAAGAATATAAATCACTTTAGAAATGGGGGCTTGGTTCTTCTAAATTTTTTCTTTCCTGTGAACAAGATATTAATTCCTTACACCATTTACAGTGTATAGGTATACAAATGGAGACTAAGGTGACATTTAAATGCTAATGATAATTTTGTTGCTGATAATTTTGGCAATGGTGCTATTCTGAACATTTTGGATATAGTCTTTCCAGATAAACTAGCCATTCTTTCCCCGTGCTCTCAGGATGGGAATAATGTCTCAACAGACCCACTACTCATCTTTCAAATTGCACTAGACGTAAAATATTTCTCAGGATTTGGAAGGTTTTGTTAAGAACCTCCACAATTTTTCTAGGTGTCAGCCTGACCCATGCTTTTGCAGCGCATACACACACAGACACACCCTCCTTGCCCTCGCTGGCTTCTTGGCCAGCCGGCTGGTAACCTCTCACATTCTTTGAAACCCCCAACAGCTTTCCACTTCCACCTCCTCCAGTTCGAATATATCTTCTTCAGGGAGTAACCTGGCAGCAAAATCCTCCCCTTTAGCATTGTGGGACCCCAGTGGTGAGTCCCATTGATCTGTTACTTTACAATTTATGAGGCACCTAAGAAGCAGTGCACCAGAGTGCAATTGCTAAACAATTTCCTGTGGGGATGGCTGCTTTTTTCCTATCTCCCTTCCTCAGAGCTGTGTTGTTTGGGGTTCCTGGGGTTTTTTTTGCAGAGTTACTGGTATTATGCAATTTTGCAACCTCAAAAACTTATCTGGGAAATTTACAGCACCTTTTCCACTTCTATAAGTGATGGCACAGCCTCCCAGTATTGCTGTACAATCCACCTTTCAAAATTGATGGAATGATGGAATAAATGACCAGGATGGATGGATATCATGGCAAACAACAGTTGGCAGAGCTCATGCTGCATCTGAGAACACCGGGCACATTTGCAGGGATTCTTAACTCTTTCTGCTTTGTTGGGGAAAGTTATGTAAAATCTTAGCTGTCGCATCATGATAGTGCAGTAGAGAACAGGAAGAAAAGCAATCCTGGCTTTTCATCAGCCAACTAAAAATATGAATTTTATTTTTTAGTTTTTCTGTCTTCCTAACAATTCACATTAACTTGTACAGCTGAAAATCCAGGACAGTCTAAAAAGTTTTTCCAAGAACATAACATAATATTCTGTTCTAGCCAGTCATTAG
The DNA here is from genome assembly GCA_035041135.1 of Platyrinchus mystaceus. Classification (NCBI taxonomy): domain Eukaryota; kingdom Metazoa; phylum Chordata; class Aves; order Passeriformes; family Tyrannidae; genus Platyrinchus; species Platyrinchus mystaceus. Next base: position 68,379,588 of record JAWWLV010000088.1, on the reverse strand, counting down.
CACATGTCAGGACTATGTCTTCCAGCCAAAATACGAGAGAGAGAAATTTTACTACATTTTTGTAACTAATGAAATGTACAGCTGCAATAAGGCTGATTCTCTCTCTGAAATTTACTGTAAACTGTACACAGAAGTTTATCTAACTTGTCTGGTTTTTTTCTTCTAACATTTCTTTTTTAAGGGAGAAATTTCAAACTATATTTATATAGTCGTCTGAATCATTCAAATTCAGTCCTTTGTACTAACAGGAAAGCCTCAGAGCTACAAATATTTTCCCTTGTAAGGATTACAATTTTTTTTCTTTTACTTTCCCTTCTACTTATTACTAATTAAGTAGTACTTGAGGGAAACACTTCCCGCCTATAATTTGAACTACAGCAGGGTACACGAAACAGGCAAACGCTTGTCTTGACTAATTTTCTGTCATTAATCTTATTAAATTAGAACAGGATTGCAAAGATAGCCTGAAACCACTACAGCACTAAGAGATCTTTGCAGACTGCTAGAAAGACTGCTGTCTGCAAATGTGGAAAGCAGAAAAAAAGAAAAAGAAAAGAAAAAACTGTTCAAGCTGCAGAAAGATTTATTGTGGATTTTATTAATATAAAAATACATGCACATTTGTTACAGAAATAGTCATTGCTTGCAGGATCAGAATTAATTCAGAAAAAATGAATATTTTACTCCAGTCATTTGGCTCTACATACAAATATTATTTTAACTAACGTGTTAGTTGGCCTTATAAAAGATCACCCTAAAAAGGGGAAGTTTGCAGATAAGCTATAAGGTCTAATGAGGTGAGCTACTAACAGAAGTGGAGCAGTGGCCTCCTCAGTGACAGTGAAGGTTGAACTGAGATTGAACTGAGGGAGGAGGGTTTTTCTGGTTTGTTTGTTGGGTTGTTTTTTTTCTTTTTACCATGAAGTAGAAAGTTGGGTTACAGAAACACATGAGATTTGAAGGATTGCTGTGAGAATGGAAAGCCAACAATATGTTAATAATGGTGCTATGGGGACATGGAAGAGGAGCCATCAGAAGTTAACCAGCAAAACAGCTGCTATTTCCAGTCTGGTTTGCCCACCAGAAAGTGCTGGCTAGCTAGTGGTATGTGTTGTATTTACCAGCACAAGAAACTCAGAAGCTTACAGATAAAGAGGAAGGGAACAGGATCTCATGCAGGAACTGGAGGCATTTTGAAGAGAGTTGAAAGGAACCCAACCAGGTTGGTGAAGAGTGCTGGCCTGAGTGAACCCACACAAGCACAGGCCCTTGCTTAGGACTGTACTACTCTTGTCACCATTCTTGATGCAGAGTATATAGATGCAGAGTATATAGATGCAGAGTATATAGATGCAGTATATAGATGCAGAGACATTTTAGGGGGCATTTAACCCACCTCAACTGGATAATTAACTCTTAAAGCTGAGCAGGCTTTCATTACTTTCTTATTGATATAAAGTTTTATCTGTAAGCAGACCCAATAATAGTTCTGTTTCACAAATCAGATTAAGGCTTGAAGACTGTAAAAATGTAATTATCTGATTTTATACTTCATAAGAGGTATGAGAGTTTCTCCTTTATGAAGACTAGGTGAGAATGAAATGTGGTGTTTCATGGGAAATTCCATATTCCCCGCCCCCAAAATTAAATTATTTCTCACAAATGCAATTTGGGAAAATATCTGATTTCAGGTCAGCTGGACACACATTTTAAGAAAGAGTAACTTTAATAGAAGTTTTGAAGCCGTTTGAAAGAAAAAAAATCGATTCTGAAAATGTCAAAGCATCTCTTTTATATACTATTAATATGATTTTGTTTCAGGTTGACACTAATGTAACTTACTTGAAATTACAACTTTTCTCTCCATAATGCTTTGATTTTCACTGAAGCATTACTACTGTTTCAGAAAACATTTTCTTCTCAACACTGACTTTCATAAAATGGAGTGAAGGGATAGAGCTTCAAAAGCTTTCCAATTAACTGAAAAGAATTAAAAAATAAAAGAAACAAAAAATAGGGAGCCTAACATGTATTATTTTTTAAAGTCTTTTAACATGGGGAGTTACAATTTAGATTTTTGAAATTTGAGCTTGACAATGCTTGCACTACAACAACAACATTGTCTAGTGAAAAAAAGCATTGAAGAGCTGATTCATGGGAGCTTTCAAAAAAGAAATTTTAGGTACATTCCTTCGTGGAATACTTTTGATTTAAGGACAAGGTTGTGGTTGCACAATCCCTATATCCTTGTTTGCTCTGATGTGTCAGAGCTGCTGGCGAGGTTGGTGGTTAAGTTGGTGGCAAAGGAACATATGATGAGTCCTGCTTAGAGTTTTCCTACAAAAGATTACTTGCAAAAGATATTAATGGTCTGTTATATGGTGTCAGTTTTGCTGTTTATAAAGTGCCAAGACAGAATGAAGTGCTTTGACTTAATTTTGCATGCAACAGAAATCAGGCCACAGGTCTGAGAAGTCTACGCAAATGGTATATTGTATTATTTATGGAGAAAGAGCAAAATTTTCCCAAAATTCTCTTTTTGTACAATTTATCATTCACTTTTAAATGTAAAAATATTTTCTATTGGCATATATTTAATTTTAAAGGTGTACATGATTGTTTTGTTTTCCATAAAGAGGCTGAGCAGCTGTAGACACTAACGGTTTTAAATATTTTTTTAAATACCATCAGTTCTTGTTTCTATATAAAGATCAAACAAGGACATGAAATGCATATACTTGTTCGGTTTATCTATGCTTCTGTGAAAGACTTCATTTTTAGTTGATTTCATCACCACCACAAAAATATATGTACTTTGCCTTGTTTGCTTCTCAATTACATCCGTTCAGACCATTTGGTCCATTTTTGTGCTATTGCCACCACTCCTCAATTAACCTGGCTCCCCTGTTTCCTTCCCTGCCCACCTCACACTCCACCAGGTGGGTATCCCTGCTTTTCATCCTTTCAAAATCCTCTATACCTGTGGATGTTTTCATAGCTTGAAGCTTTCTCTCTTACTGAATAGTTATAGGAAATGAAATCTCCCAAGTTGTAAAGCATAAGGAGCATTCGTCACTGATGATGATAAATATTATGTCAGTAGTGATCTCCAGATATGGAATTAGCCTTAAAGTAAATGCAATCCATCCTTCTGCAAATCCAGCATTTAAAAGCTCTTGAGGTTACTTTTCAAGCAAGTAAACTTGCACATGCATTTGAAATGTAACTAGCTTTAGTTTTATGGTAATTTCTGAGGTCCTTGATAGCAGTGGTATCCACCACAATCAACAAGTGACTATCGTTCTAAGCAATCCCAAAGCACCCATGTCCAACTGTGAGGCACTTGACATGGAAGTGTAGATGCAAAGGGTATCAACCCTGCTTTGTCAGTAGCAAGTGCAGAACATTCTGGCCTGTGGCTGATGCCATCAGTTGTGACAGCAAACCCATCCTTTGCTTCAGTTAGAGGGTGAAGCTACACAGTGTGGGGCAGGCAATGGCCTTGCTGTAGAGGCTTGTTGTCTGCAGGCTCTAGGACCAGCATTTTGTGAAAAGCCTCCTCTAGGCCAGCAGGTGCCTGCCTGGTACGTCTGGGCTTTGGCACCAGCTGGGGTTTTGGGGGATCCACTCCCCATCATCTATAAATTTAACCCAGTCCTGATTAGTCAAACTAATCAGTTTGAAGAAAAGTGTTTCCCCCAGGTTACACAAGACTGTTTTCTTGACTATGTGGGCATTGGCCCTCAGGAGCAGAAATCTGGGTAGTCTGTGGCTGGAGCTATCTAAAGCCACAGCAACACAGGGGTTCCCCATGCCTCTTCCACCATGCTTGTGCTTCAGGATAATTTGGCATGACATTTTCGAGTTAGCAATTCTGACTGCAATTTGACTATCAATTAAGGAGGGGTTTGGTGTGGGGTTTTTTTGTTTGTTTGTTTCGTTGTGGTTTTTTTTCTCCTTCCTTGTGATTAGAGAGAGAGGGGAGGGGGAGCTGGTTGATGAAATTGATGTCTTGGTGCTGGTGTCAGCTTGGCCCTTGTGCAGTCCCTTTTATCAGCATTATGGTGTCCCCAGCTGTGAGTGTAGAGGTGCCAAGAGTAATTAGAAGTGCAGCTATCAAACGTTACTTTGTTCACAATGTACTTTTTTTTTTTTTTTTTTTAACTTGTGAACTTTTCACATTACTGGGCTGAACAGAACGGGTGGAGATTTCTTCTTGAGCTACTTCTATTGTTATATAACTTTGATAGCAACATTAAGTGAGTCTTTACTGGCTCGGCTGAGCCTTCTGGAGCCTGTTGGGTGTTAAATGGGGTTCTCTGCTCAGTGACCTCCAACAACTGACGTCTCCTGATCTAAGCGCTTCCTGTTGTTTTACTGGTGACGGTTAGTTTTCTATTAAGCTCATTTGAGTCCTGCACATCTTTACCCTCTGCCCTTTAAAGGGAGGGGCTAATGTTAGTTTTGGCTTCTGAATGAAAACTTTGCAGTTCAGGCTTAAAACAGAGCAACTGCAAAAAAGAAAGAAAGAAAATTTAAATTATAAATCATCTTTAGCATCATGGCATGACCATTAACAGCTGACTTCACTGTCACTATTATCTGTTGGAAATTATTTCAATGCAAAGTGTTCCCGGTATCAAGCATCCTACAGGCCTTGCTAGTCATTCAAAAGTCATGAGCTGTGTTATAAAAATTTTGATATTCAAAAGCTAGTAATAATGCATATTTGGTATTTCTTTCTGCCTTTCAGTGTCTTAACTTTCATGGATACACAGAGGTCACATCTTCAGACTTTTCTCCTTAGCCCTCTGGGCTAGAAACTAAAAAATGAAGGCTGAGATTGTCAAAGAATTAAGTTCTTCTAGGAGCTTCAGGAGACGGGGTAGAGATTGGAGGGTGGAGCAGGAGAGCAAGGAAAAATCAAATCTTTGACAAAATCCCAAGAGCTGATAGAACAATTAGCAAGTGGGAGGCAAAGGGTGCTTTTCTTTCCTGGATGGTGACTGAGGCAAAATTGTCTAAATTACAGTGCTGATTTAAGTTATATGGATTTTACTTAAACATTAAAAAAAGGCTAGTAGACTTCATCATGATATTTTTATGCCAGGCTAGTGCAGAGCCCCATGGTATATACTTACAGGGGAAAAGCAAAGAGAGGATAGAATTTCAATCCTAACTCTGGATTTTGTATATTTATTTTGAGTGGGAGCGTTGTCCTCAGGCATTGAGGCTGCAGGCTGACCTGCCCAAAGGCAGAGCTAGTCATCCACCAAACTGTTCCTCTTCTGCTGCTCCTGAAATTTTAGACCAGGACAGTCTCTAAGAGAACAGTTCACAACGCAACCAGATCACATAAATTGCAGCAAATTGCAGGCTGTTCAACACATATGAAACTAATTTGGACAAAGTAGCTGCTTTCAGCTCACAGGTAGTAAGTAGTGTTTACAATACATGTATATGGAGTGCCATGTTGAGGTAGGACTGAAAACCCAAGAACTGTTTTTGTTTTGGTTTACTAGTTAAGCACAAATTAAATTATGCAGCTTAATGCTATTCAAACAGAGCTTCACATCTATAAAATTACAGATTAAAGAGTTCCTGAAAGTATTGGCCAAAATACAAGAATTAAAAATATTTTAAGAAAACAACTTTGAACCAATCCACAAATGAAAAACCTCACCGTCATATTTATTTGCAGATACATGAGACATTATGAAATAAGGACATTTTACTTTCCCTTAACATTATGTGTTTAATTTGGAAGTCCTGTATTTTAGACCTTCCACTGAATCAAAAACCAAAACAAAGAGACTTCAAAAGCCACTGTTGCTCCATTCAAGTCTAAACTCTGCCTTTGTTCCTATAGCTAATGAGTTTATACTGTCCTGCAGGGAGAATTGACACCAGCCTCAAGTAAATGAAAGCAGGCCAAATGTTGGTAAGATCAGAGCACTAAAGTAATTATGGGTTGATTAAATGTTTATCTTCTTTACAGGTGGGAAGGGAAGAATGAAAATGAAGTGGGACGATGCAAAGAGACTGGCAAGATTCATGTGACAGTCAATCACAAGTACTACAGGCCAACTGAAGTGGTAAGAAAATGCCCTCTCTTAGCTTTGCAAATGAATAATCCAATCACTCAGCCAATAAATTGCTGCATTTGGCCAGCAGTCTGTGAAAACGGCTTAATTGCACTCCCGCTGCCAGCTTTTAGAGCTCTAAATTAGCCTGCTTGTTGTCCCCCTCACAGCCAGCTACCTGGGAAGAAACAAGTGAGCAGGCGGGAGGAGCGGGTGGCCCTGTCACAGAGAGGCTTGGTCAGCCTCTCTGAGTGGGAGAGGCAGTGCTGTAGGGGGTAAAACATCATATGGGAAACAAAACAAAGCGTAAAACAGCTCGTTGTTACTTCTGATTGTGAATGGGAATATGGTCACCTCTTCTCCAGCTATGAGAGCGGAAAGCAGAGGAAGGTGGGCACTGATGAGCTTGATTATAAAGTACCTCCTTCTATGTTTCATGACAGTGTTTCAACTTCATCCAGTGACTATCCCCTGTCCAGCTCAGATCTTTGTAACTATAGGTACTGCAAAATTCCCGTTTTAGAAGTGCATGTGTGCTTTGTTTTCCTGGATGCTTTTCAGGATCCCACTCAGCAAATGCTTGTTTGCAGAACACATAATTTCTCCCAGGAATGTGCCAGTGAAGTCTACCAGGGGTACTAAACCAACACATGCTGCCAGCTGGACCAAGTCACTAATGCCTGTGCTCCCATCACCTAATGAGCATTCTAGGAGAGGGAAAAAAACAACAATATTTCCAGGTCTCCAGAATGGTGGCAATGCGCAGAGATAGTACAGGACAAAGCCTGGTTTCTGGACACAGGGAACAATAGCCCCAATTGTACAATGTAGTAGTAGGTGTGCCTAAGAGAGGATGTTGTCCTTTCCTTGGGGGAGTGATACCAGCCCCACTGGCTGCTGACACAGCACCAGCTGTCAGTCGATGAAGAGCTGTCTGATTCAATCAAGGGGGTGACAAGAGCATCTTTGTGTTGCAGGATGGGAGTGGGGAGCTGCATGTGTGGAAGTGGACATGGGTTCTAAAATTGACATTCAGAGGAGAACAGAGACTTTCATGTTATGTTAAAAAGGGCTGGACCTGTGTATTGCAATCAAATGCTAGGAAGTCATTAAGAGCTGTCGGTCATTCTGTGCTGTGGTAAGGTGTCAGGATGATAAGGAGGACAGAGACAAAAGGACTTGCCAAACAGGAAAAGGACACTTGACCCAACAAGTCTCTGGTTTGTGAGACCCACTTTCCTGCTTTGTCATACCTCTTACTCACAAGTACATATTCGCTCCTCAAAATTCACAGTTAGTATGTAGCTGTTTGGAAGCCATCATTGTAGGCTGTAGTTCCACCTCATTCATGTGCTCAGACATTTTCTGCTGAAATAGTGGTGCCCATGGTCTCCTTCTTCTCTGTCCTTATTGGTCTGCTTTTGGGAACACAGTTTCTGGATTTTAAATTCAGTTCACTACACATTTGTTCATTTCAGAATAGTGCATAAGAACACATCTGTCAGGAATACTCATGTAATTTCTAGTGTATCCATATATGAGTATAAGGATATATTCAAGTACAGAGTGGATTCTGGCCTGGAAATAGCACTGTGTGTAAACACAGTAGACATCTGACGTTTATCTGAAATTACCTGTTCTGTCGTAGGCCACCTTCCCTTGAATGAGGGCTTTTAATACAGTCCCTGCTTGGTTCCTGTGGAACCCAAAAAGGCTGTGAAGCTGCTCAAGCATGATCAAAGTAGAAGCACGAAATGGGTTTTGAAGTACCTTTGTCTTAAGGAACAGATGAACTGTGAGCAAACGCCTCTATGAATAGATGTGGCATCCTTTTCCTGCAATCAGTTTCCTTTTTAGAGCATCTCAGGATGGATACCCAGAATCACTTTTTTTTTAAGTTCTGATTTTATTTTCATTCTTTGTTAAAGGCAGGCAAACTACTGTTTGTTTAATTCAGAGAATCACATCTGTGCAATTCAAAATACTAGACCAAAATCCAACCCATTGCAAGAAAGCAAGGAAAAGCAACAAAATTACTAAAACAGAATGACAGCACATGTCCCCTCCTGCCACCCATACCAATACTGCTGAAGGCAAGAAAGCCTCAGGTTGACATTTTGGAAAGAGGCTTAGATCAGTTAACAGGAATTCTGCTGTTGAATCCCAGCAGACGCAGAAAATCTGATGCTGAGATTCTCATGTCTTATTTGGAAACATTTCTGTCTGTCTGTCTCTCTAAAATTTAACATGGTATTCTGGAAAGTGAAAATAAACATAATTTAATCTTGTGTACAATCAGTTCTGACAGTGCCAATACATTCATTTGAAAACACATTTGTTTTCTTCAGTTAGTGATCCTTGGGGTCAAGGCCTCCCATTGAAAAGCTTAGCTGTACTGAAGAAGAAACCTTGAAATGTGAGACTGTCTTCTAGTCAAACTAAGTAGACCCTTTGAATGCCCTGGCTCTAAATCTCTTCACTCTGCTTTTGACTGCTTTGGGGCCCCTTGATATTTACTGGCCTTGGGAATTGTTCCTGCTAATGCTTCCAATGCCTGTCTCTCTCCTTCCTTCCTTGTGTCTTGCCAACTACAAACCTATCAGTATCATTTCTTTCGGCTTCCTATCGAATTCCTATCAGTGTCTTTTCTGACCCTTTTTAAATTGTTTTTGGAGACTCTAACGTGCAGTAAGGATTGGAGAAATATAATTACTTTTGCCTTTCTTAAAATGAACAGTTTTCACAAGAGCTTCATGGCAATTTTGCTTTTATACTGAACTTTATACTACACTGCGAAAGATGCTTTCATGCATTTTGCAGGCTTTTTAAGCACATGGCTAGTGAAGTCATACTTTACACTCATTTTCTGCCCTAGTCATGTAAAGATCAGTTCCCAGTAACGTTTATTCACCTGTGAAATGTAGGTACTTTAGAAATTATCTCACTAGTCTTTTCTACTTATGTTACAGTCAGAATGTTCATATTGTAGGTAGGCAACTTAATCTATACTTGGATTTAAATAATCTAACTGGTATTTATAAAAACAATATTAAAATTAATTTTAAATTTATTTTAAAAATTAAACTGAAATTCAATGAACTGCCTCAGTGAGTTGGAAACAAACATCCCTGCAGCACACGATGTCATAGTCATCAGGTCTCTCAACCCCTGAAGTTGGGTAATTTTTACAGAATTTTGGTCTGTCTTTAATTTTCTTATCTCTCAGCAGGACAATTACTGTTAATTTGTATGCATAAATTTCCCTTGAAGAATTGCACAGTTGCTTCTAATTAAATTATGCCTAATAAGTTGCATGAGTAGAAGTGCTTCTATTATTTTTGCATGGCAGTTATTAAGATAACAGTTCTACAGAAGCTTGCTTCATTTCATTGCCCTTTCCTGCAACAATGAAGATTAACACCAGGTCTCACTGGTCTGTCCTGTCATCACAGAACTTAGATGTATATATCTCTCAGTTAGGAGTTTGTGTTACTTTTTTGAATGGGAAAAGAAAAGAAACCTTTCAACCATATGTAAATGTTGTTTTTTCTCTGAATCTAATGCTCTGCATGTGTTACAGGGAATTCTTGCCCTTTCCTCCCACCTGCATCTGCTGTTTTCCTACAGATGGCCTAGTGTAGGAACTGCAGGTTGTATCTGTGCATCACATTTGTTATAGGCTGGCATGGCTGTAACTCTGAGGATGCACATGCATCATCAATGCAAATTTCCTTTCTCTAAGCAAGCCTGGAAACGCTGTCACAATGTGATGCTAATATTTAAATAGTCATCAGGACTCCTATTATTCTTCTTCAAAGAAAAAGGTCATACTAAGTTGCTAACTTCTTCCTTTTGTTATATACCTTAAGCAATTAAACATTTTTCTCCCAGTTCTTTCTAGCACTGGTATAAATTAAATATATATACATATATATATACATATATATATACATATATATATATATACGATTTCTCAAGTTTTCTGTATGTTGCTTTTACTAAACTTTGCATCTTTGCTTAACTGTGTTTGGCCTCAGTTACCCTTTTCCTTCCTTGGAATTAAGCAGGATGGCTTTAAATTTCAGTCTCTTCAGATGTTTTTTTTAAAAATTCAGCTCTGTGTTTCCCATGTTTCACAGGATTCCAGTAAAAAATTCCTTGGGGCATATCACATTCACCTAAAGTCAGCTTTTTTACAGTCAAAAACATTTTTGAACTCTTCTAAGTGTTCCTGCCCTAAAGAACATTTAGAATCTAATGAAACCATGATCACAAACCCCTAAATGCCCCACACTTCCACTTTAGTTTTCATACAAGCTTCATTTCCTACTCTTATGTTCAGAGCTGCCTGTGACTGTAAACTGTTCAGATATCTGCATGAGGAAACACATGCTTCCCTTCCTCAAGGACCTTTTTGAGTCATCAATGTCAATATGTGGCCTGTACTAATACTCATGAAAATGAAATGGGAGCATTCAAGGAAGAATAATCTTCAGATGATTTTCCTGTCTATTTTCCTCATTAGCAGCCAGGTAAAGAAGTTGTGAGTTGTCATAATACTGAGAGTATTCTCTTTTTTTTTTTCTGCTTGTTCTGAAAATATATGTCAGCTTCTGAAAACTGTTGCCTCTCTTGTCCTTAGTTCTCCTCCAAGGTGACTTTGCTGCTGTGTCAGCCAAACTGTTAATACTGTTCCTTACTTCAAACTCAGCATTATCTCTGCATTGCTTTGACATCCTCTTCCTTTTATTTGTCCCTCATGCTAATAAAACCTGCAGTAGATTTTGCTTGTTTGTTTGTTTTAGTGAAGGCCTTAGATATCAGGCATTTCAGAGGTATCTTTGAAAATTTACATATCAAATTCAACCAAGTAAAATAATGATTAGTAGTAATTTGTCTCTGTATAGCATCTAAGCTGCACTTAACGTATTTTAAATGTTTTTCAACAAGCACATGAAAAAGGTCTTTTAAAAAATAGCATCACTATGTTTCTGCTTCTGAAACACGTATGGCAGAGCAGACAGATTACACAGCTTGAGCGATGTCATAGAGTGGTAGCAAAGTTAGGGGGAGAGCCTGATGGCATTGTGTTCTGTTGCCATTCCTAGTGGATGCAACCATCCCTCCACAAATAGCTTTCTAGTTAATCTCACCCTGATTTTGTTAATCTTAGTTCTTCCTTAGAAAATAAAAAACCATTGTTTCTATGATGTTTTCCTTTCAATATGTCACTAAACTGGAGAAACTTCATCAGGCTCATGTCCAGTCTTGCTCACTGTCTTATTTAATCCTCTTAACAGACTCTTAGCAGGAGCCCTAGTTTACCTTTCTTTCTTGAGGGAGCAGATACCTAATATGTGCCCCTCCAGGCCTCCCACACACACTTCTGACTTTTTGCTTCATAACTAGCTCATTACATCAGTATTAGACAGCCACATCCAGTAAAGGAATCCCTCTGGACACCACTGCTCATATGCTGTGCTTTACTCGTTGCTTCTCTTTGCGTCATCCTGCTCCTCCTCTGCTGTGCCTTCAACAAAACATTTCTCTGGCAACTTCTACAACTGGCTCTGTTCCCCTTCTTCCTTCACCACTTCTTTCTCTGCTGTCATTCCTGAGGTTTTGAAACCAGCCATGTGTCATCTGTGACCTTCACATCTTCATTGATCTTCCTGAGAACATCAGCCTGTCTCTCTGAGTGTGCTTTCCGATCCTCTAATGCCACAACCATCTGACAAGACTAGCTAGAGGAAGAGGGTGTCCTTACCTCCTGGGGTCTAAGTTGGAGTGCTTTTGCACCTTGGGTGTTGCACCATATGTTCATTTAGAAGACGAGTAGTTTTTCTTTGGAAATGTTCAGACTAGTTGAAGAAATCTCTGACTAACTTTGGGCAATGCAATTTTCCATTCTGGGTGGGTAGAGAGATTGCAACTCCATTGGAAAGCTGTGTAAAGATAAAGCTGTCATCCAGGCAGAAGGGTTGGTAGTTTTAATTCGTTGCTCATTTTTCTGAAAGCTGTTGACACTTGGCAATTAGTGGCAATCTTAGATGTGACAGATCCAGCCTCAACTCCTGAAAACAGATTTTTAAATTAAACTTAGGTGACTGGAGGATTAAGGCTGAGGGAGAGATGAATGAGGATAGAAGGCTGTTTACCTCCTTAATTAGAAACTGCCTGATTCAGCACCGCATCCAAGCAAGTGCTTCACTTCAAGGGCATGAATAGTTAATAGGGACAGTTTCCATACTAGTAGCTAAGAGTGTGCTTGTGTGCATTGTTGCATCTTAATATGAGGCAAAGCAATATATCTGTGATGGGAACTGAGACGGTCAGCCTGAACATTGTGGGAACTCAGGAGGTGCCAGCTCATTATTCTTGTTTGCCTGGCCCTTTGTACGTGAGCACAGTGCTCAGGAGCAGAGATGCTGAAATAGCTCAAGAGAATTTCTTTAGCCAGGTTCTCTTAGGGTAGCTTTGCAGGCAAGAAGGAATTAGATCAAGTTCATGCAGTTTGTAGTTTTAATCAACTGCTCCTGCAGTAATGTTTCCTGCACATAATTCCTCTCTGCCTTTCTGGCAGTGGGGGGTCTTACTGCCACCTCTTCACTTATTTATGTTTATTCATGCACAGAAAGTCTCTCTTTATCTCACCTCCTATCCCCTTGCCTCCCCCTTCTCTTGGCCTGCCATTTGGCCTCCTCCTCCCCCTCGTTATCTCTCTCTGTTGTCTTACCCTCATTTGGATCATCCCTTGTTCTCTTATCACTGCCTGTCCTGTGCCTGTCCCATGCCTGTCCCATACAAACACTCCAGCAGATGTGGTGGGAAATGCAAAGCCTCTGAAGGGAAGTCAGGGGGGTGGGAGAGAGCCTGGAGCAGGCAAAAGCCACAGCAGAAGTCTGGGCTTAGGCAGCACCAAAGACACATTTGTCACAGCTGCTAAGTGTTCCCTCTTGCCAGCAGTCTCCACCACCTACAGACTATTCCCCATTTCCTACATGAGATCAGACATTCAAAAGAGCCAAACTGTGGTTCAGACCACATTTTGGAGTGCCCAGTGAGAGTGGCAGAGTGGCTCAGCACAAATCTGTTCCCATCACGGCTTTCTGAAGACCTGGCATCAGAGGTGGTTGAGGTCACTTACACACCTGATTGCTGGTTCACATTCAAAAGTGGAAGCACGTCTTAAGATATGTCTCCCTTTTAGGAGCTGTTTATTTTATTTTACAATAGGGTTTTAAAAGTCAAGCAATGTGTTAACAATACTGTTCTCATTTTGACTGTTTCCCACCTCGTTGTAACCTTTTCTTTTGGGTTGTTGTGCCAACACAACCCTTGCAATGGTTTTAGAATGGCAGCAGAAAACTCTAAATGGCATGATTTATATGAAAATAAAAATGGCTTTTGAATACAGAGGATATGAGACAGAGGTGAGGTTTCCTTCAGCAAATCTGGAATTAAGGGCTAGACTCATGTCTAATTTCTTCAGCCTTAGCCAGAGCTTACTTGCTGTCTCTTGTTTTATTTTATGGGTGAGTGGGTGCACAAAGGAAGATGACAGCCCCACAGATCATTTTAGTGTTGGTAAAAGCAGTTTCTGCTGGGTTTAGGTCAGCAGATGCCTTGACACTGGCATTTTCAGCATGGAGTCTTCTAGTCAGTGGTTTGCTGGGGGAACAGCTGTCTCGAGCTTGGGTATGCCATGGCACCGAATATTTTTCCTGCTTGAAAGATAGTACTTCAAGCCACTGATTCTCAAAATCCTATGCCACCTTCTGCAAAATATTTCTTTGGTGCTGCTGAAGGTGTTACGAGAGTGAGCGCAGTTGTCCCTTGGAGGGATACTCCAGGGCGGTGTGAAAGGGCTATGTGGACCAGGTAAGGAGAAATGCATATAGGTGTAGCCAGTTCTGAGGAAGGAGGAAGGTTTGGGGGGTTGTCTCCAAAAGCTTTCATTTCATGATTTTTCAGGTGTTTCACAGTCCAAAAATCACAGTAGACTTCCTTCAATTTCTTTAATTTCTTTAGTTATCTGAAGTTTATTCCCCGAGAAAATGTAGGATATTTTAACTTCACATACAGGAAAATTAGTCAAAAAATATTCTGCTTAAAGGAAAAAAAAAGAGAAAAAAATTGGCTCTTCAGTTTTTCTAAGGCAAGTCTAATTTGGGGGCAGGTACTTTTTAGCCAGGCTATTTTTTAGATTGATCCTAGAGGTCTTCTGTCTCCCCCAAAAAGTCCCCAAGAAGTTTTTGCCCAGACTCCTATCTCTGTCCTTCACCATTTGCAACTTCTCTCAAAAGGGCAAATGGTAGAAAAGAAGTAGAGGTTTGGAAGTGGTTGCTTAAAGAAAAACAACCTTCACTTTTCTGCTCTCTCATCTTTAGAGTCATCATTTGTAAATTAACAATTTCATGATGGAGGCATGAAAAGGTGTGATGATGATGAAAATGTTGAGGAGTGCTTGACCACCTTCCAGATCTTCTTGTCTCTTCTATATATTCCACTAAAAACCTGTAACAATGATTCTGACCTTATCAGAACTTAAAAAAAATTTTACATTGTTAATTATTTTTTTGTATCCTTAATATTCCCGTGTGCTCAGGGAGAGCTTGTATGGTTGAATTGCAGGGGAAATTGAACCTTGCAGATATAAACAACTTTTAAAAAGTGGTGGTGCGAGGGGTTGTTGTTGAATAAAACCTTAGAAAAATTATTTCTGTGGCATAAACATCTACAGTACTTGTCATGAACCAGGAAATGGATCTTCATGCCCATCTTGGATGCTACCCAAATTGTCTGATGTCCCAGCTGGATGGGTGAAAGAGGAGACAGTAAGTATCTGCAGGGCAAGAGAGACTTAAACATTAAGAGCTTTATGCCTAGGATCAGCTGGAATTTTTGCTCATTCCTCACATATAGTCTCTGAGCTCACCAAAGCAGACAATATGAAAAATATTAACAGGATTCAAGAAGACATTAGTAATAGATTAAGAGTGCATGCCTCCCTTGTGAGACTTTTTTCCCCTTGATTTTTTTTCTTTCAGTCAGAAAAGTCTAAAGGTGAGTAGGTGAAGTCAATTTTAATAATTCACAGACAGTAATACATATATTTCTTACTTGACAGAGCTAGTGTTTAAACTATTAGCATTGTCTGGCATAACATGAAACAGGATCAGTCACTCATCCCTTTGAAACCTCTAACCTGGCCTCATTTAAATTTCTTCCTTCCAGCTTTGCCAGTATGTTTTAATAGCCTTGGTAGAGCTCTCAGCTGCCTTGTGACTGCAGACTTTATCTACCAGGTTGTGGTTAGGAATACAGTAAGACAGCACCATTCCTTGTCAGCTTTTCTGTATGCAATGACACAGAAACCTCAGTGCTACAGATAGCCATTGAAATTCAAAACAGACCACTTGACTGCTGAACAGAAATGAGTTTTTAAAACAGATTTTCTTTTTGGAACTCTGTTCTGTAATTTTTTGAAAGCACTCTTACTTTTTTTTCCATCCTCCAAATTGCTGAACCGGTACTACTTTGCAGTCATCCTTTGTACTGAACAGCTGTAAGGGGAAAAGTGGATTAACAGTAATGAAAACAAAAAAAATATGGTTTAAAGTAGGACACCTGCCTGTTTTTTTACAGTGATCTGTGACAGGTTAATGTTTGTTATTCACTATGTCTATTACCGAGTTAGTGCTTTACAGACCTTAGCTTTAAAAATGTCCAGATTGGGTGACTAGGAGATGAATTGCTTTTGTTTTTATTTTTAATTCTGCTTGACCCATAAAATATTATGCTTCCACCTTCTTATTTTGAAAGCAAAAACATATATTGAAGCTTCTTTACAATAACAAAGGCTTCTGACTAAAGCAAGTTGCTTCCACTGTAGTTTTTCCTTAGATAAGAGTTGTAAATTTCCAAACCTCTAATCTTTGGCAGCATTTTCCTCTTGATCCAAGTTTCTGTTTCCATCTGTTGGTGGAGATTAAAAAGTGGGTTGTGAAGGTGAAATTGGAAACAGAGGAAATGTGAGGTTTTAGGAAAAGCTCAGGTAGGGCCAAGTTTGTTCTGTGCACTGTTTTCATATCTATGAAACAAAGCCTACTGGGGCCTCCTCATGTATTGCAGTGTCACCACTGATCACATGTTGTGACATTCACTCCTCACTCAAAGCAATTCTTCTGTAGTGCTAATCCTATAAAATTACCACAGTCTTTTATCCTGCACATAGTTGGCTGAGAAGGCTTGCAGATGAATATCCAAGGTAGTATTTAGGTGTTTTTCCTGACCTTTTTTTCTCTGTCTCCTCCCCAAGGTCCTTATTTGTATTATCTCTGTATTTTATGTATTTGTTAGATGCCTTCTGGATAGCTTCTGGGCTTAAAATAAAGGCCAAAGTTAATCTTGACTGATGAAGTGAATCCCAAGAGTAAGATACATCAGGAACTGTAAACAAAAAGTTGTCATGATTAGAATGTGACTAGCCCTATAGGTAAGCCACCCACCTCTATAATAATTCAATAGCTGTGGCATAATGAATGCAAGGGGTAGGTGGACACAGAAGTAAAAACAGAAACATGTGAAGGTGCATTATTCACCACAGTAGAGACTGACAACAGCGAAGACTTATGAGCTCTTGAAGAACAGCCAGAGGGCGTTGGTGATGGATGACAGGCAGTTTGTGTGCTGGAAAGCTCACAAGAAGTATTCTTATTTTTGCCTTCTAGTATTAGTGACCACAATTAGTTCTACTTTGGCTTAACTGCTGGATGGAATTAGAATTAAAAAAAAACATGATTGACTTAATTAAGTTCTTAAATATGGCTTTGTGAAGGATTTTCTACTCCAGAGTAATGCCTCGACAATTATCTTTGATACCTTTGATAGCATAGCTTGCTATGACTGAGAATACCCTGGATGCAAACATCTGCATCCAGCAGCTTCTTCAGCTGTGATATCCTTTCAGAGGAAACAGGTGTCAGGATCATGCTTGGTGGGTGGAAAACTTCTGGGAAAGCCCTTCCTATGTACAGGTACGTGGCAGCTTATGTACTTGCTGTGGGTTTTGTGAGCATCATCATTATATACCTGAGTTCATCAAAAGGGCATTTTGTACATTGACATAGAGACAGCTTATGACTTACTAGGACTTTGAGCTGGGAGGGACCATTTAGAAATGTGACAAAGTGGTTGGAGTCACTGTTTCTCTAGGTTGGAACTACCAAGGATTGTCCTATTTATCGTGGTAAAAGGAAAGGCTCTGCTAAAGGGATATGCACAGTAGTCAGAGGAATGTAATCAATAACTCTTTAGACACACCAATGAATGCCAATGACTGCTAGAGACAGAAAGAGATAAATGTATTAGATGTGAATGCCCGCTTGGTTTGAATACCAACTTTTCCTTTGTTGCTGACTACCTTTTTTTTCTGTAAAGCCTTGTAGTGGGCTGACTCTAGCTGGCTGCCAGGTACTCACTACAGATGCTCTCTCACTCCCCTCCCTCTCACTTCCCAACCGAACAGAGGAGAGAAAAAAAACAGTGAAGGATTTGTGAGATCAGGTAAGAGCTGGGAGAGATGACCCACTGATCACCATCATGGGCAAAGCAACTCAAAGTGGGGATATTAATTGAATTTATTACTAACAGAGCAAAAGAGTGAGAAGTAAAATAATCTTAAAAACACCTTCACCGCCACTCCTCCTTCCTTCCATTTTCTCCCTCCTCGCCACCAGAGGTGCAGGGGGACAAGGAATGGGGGTTATGGTCAGTTGTTGTTTCTGGGTCCCTCCCATGGGATACAGTCCTTGATGGACCTCTCTGGCATGAGTCCATCCCACAGGCAACAGTTCCTCATGAAACTGCTGTCCTGTGGGTCACTTCTCCATGGGGTGCAATCCTTCACCAATGAGCTGTACCAGTGTGGGTCCCCCACAGGGGCCACAAGTCCTGCCCAGGAAAAACTTGCTCCAGCATGGGCTCCTTATTCCATGGACTGCAGGTCCTCAGCAGGACCCTGCTCCATCTTGGGCCTCCCACAGGGTCACAGCCTCCTTCGGATATCCGCCTGCTCCAGCAAGGGATTCTCCATGGGTGGGTCTCTGCACCCTGATGGTCCTCCGTGGGCTGCAGGGGCACAGCTGCTCCATCATGGGCTGCACCATGGGCTGCAGGGGCCTCAGCTTTGGCACTTGGAGAACCTCTGCCCCTCCTTCTGCACTGACCTTGGTGTCTACACTGTTGTTCCCATGTTCTCACTCCGCTCTTACCTGGATGGAATTTCTGACTGTGCAACAGTTAGAAATAAATATGTTATCACAGAGGCATTACTTTACTCCCGATTGGCTCGGCCTTGGCCAGTGGCATGAAGCCCATCCTTCACCAGACAGGGAAAGCTTCTAGCAGCTTCTAACAGAAGCCACCCCTAAACCATCACCCTCCAACCACCCGCTACCAAAACCTAGCCACAGAAACCCACTACTAGCCTGTAGAAGTTGGGTTGTCCTTCAAGTCTTCCAATGTCTCTTTTAACTGCCAAGAACTCAGCAAGGCATTGTTTGCAGAGCAAAACTTCACAAGACACAGAATATCAAGAATGCCTTCAAACATTGGGTGATATGAAGGCTTCCTCAGAGTTCCTGTGCAACCTGCCAAAGACTGTTTAGGAGATTGGCGTGCTCCAGTAGATGTATCACACCTGTGTGTCACTTCCAAAAGCCGTGAATAGATTGCTGAGGCAGAATAAGGAACTTTACATCAAGTTCCTCTACGGGAAAATGTTCGCTTTGGATCAGGATTAGGAATGCATCAATATCCAATTAGAATTTTTTGCATTTTCTTTTTATTCATTGCTATCAACTCACCAAATTTTGACCTTCTCATAATAAATGACATCTAACCAATTACAGGGATATCTGTAGAGACGCACTTTGAAGACAGGCATTCTGTAAATTATTTTAACATAGGATTTAGATATTGGAGTAATTTCTGAATAAGGAAAGGAAGGGTTAGACATTTCTGTAAGGATACTAATTTAAACTGTAATGCTAATGGGAAGAGATGACTTGACAATGCACTGGTGGAGGTAAACAGACTCATTTCTGTGGAGAGAGTGTTGACAAGCAGTGATTTTTGGGGAGCCTCCAGACAGAGTCCAGACTCTGACTTTAGGGATTTAGGCAATATAAAAATTATTATTAAAAAAAAACCAAAACAAACAAAACCCCCCAAACCTACTCAAACATTTACATCAGCTGTGCCTGCAGGTTTTTTTCCTTTTTTTTTCACATACTTTTGTTCTGTTAAACATTTCCAGAAACACTGTACAGTTAAGCCTAGCCCTGTGAAAAGGACTAATATCCTTTGTTGATAAACTCTTCCTGTGTTGCTTTTGTGTCAAATCAAGTACATTTCAGCTGCAAGTTTAGTCTTCTTCAAAAGAAGAAAATATGTAGGGCCTTGAGCCTGATAGACTTCATGGGAACCTGAACCAAAATGATCATATTGAATATCATGTTGTTGAATATGAAGTGGCCTTGCATATTTTCGTGGCCTTAGGCATAGATATAAAGATGGCTCACTCCAAAACTGAGTTCCAGGCATGCTTACAAAATCGTTTCCTCATGTCCCATATAGTGTTTTGCTTTGGTTTGTTCTCATTCCCCAAATTAATTTTTATTTTGCTTAATAAGGTGATGCTTTGGGGAGAGGAAGCTTACAAGCATTCTGTTTTGGTGCTTCTTTTTTGCCCCCCTCTACAAAACATCCCACTGATTGCTGCTGCAATTAAAGCAGATTCCTCTTTCTTAGATCTCTCCTGAAAACTCTCTTGTTGCCCTCAAAAATCATTGTACTAGTGATGTGTTATGACTTCTTGTGCGTCTTGATGACCACTGCTGTTTGGTATTGTCTTCTTGCATGGCCCTGTATCTCTACTCATTTGTGCTCCATTTCATGTACTGTGGACATGTGCTTGCAACTTGACAATGATTTAGCCTGAACAAAGGAAAAAAATCTAGTCACAACAGTATGAAATACTTCAGTGCAGCAGGGTAAATTAGCTCATATAAAAGCCTGTTTGTCACAGTAGCAGTATAACTTCATGTTATTAGCTAGTTCAGTAATGTGCTCCATGGCCTTGGATTATGAACATTTTGCATGAGAAAATGTCTTTTAGCCCTGACTTGCAGCACAGCTAGAGCAGGAAGATCTTTGGTGATGGCAGAGGTTTTTAGACACAGACTGTAACAACCACCATTATACCTTTACAAAGATTTTAGAGAAATGTATGTGGGAACCTATTTATTACATCTGTTAAGATTCTGACCCATAAGTGCAGACTTCCACCTGCATGCAAAAGCTGAAGGAAGCATACCAAACCTAGTTCACTGGCTGGGTAACAAGACAGCTTTTCAGTGCTCTGAGACCCAAGAAGCTCATCCTCTTACTGGAAATTCTTTGGATGCCACCTTTAAATGTTTTACAGTACTTTTATTAGTACTTTCCACTCTTCAGTGGATCAATGGAAGCCTGTTCTGAAATTCTAGGCACTTC
This sequence comes from Platyrinchus mystaceus, assembly GCA_035041135.1. NCBI lineage: Eukaryota > Metazoa > Chordata > Aves > Passeriformes > Tyrannidae > Platyrinchus > Platyrinchus mystaceus. The sequence goes on along the minus strand of JAWWLV010000088.1, from coordinate 68,358,946 downwards.
TTTCTTTGCATTAGTGTTTCAAATTAATGGCCTGCAACTGTAAACCCACATATTTGTACTGACACGTTTTTTAAATATAAAGCTCTCATGTTCCCGCAGTTAAAGGAAGATCCAAAGAAAAGGAGAATATCTGGCACTCCAGTCTTCACTATCAGCTCATTAGCCAATTTTACAAATTTATTCTTCATGCGGAAAAAATGTTGTGACGTAGTGGCTTGTTGGCGGTATCATACAAGTGCTATACTGGTAACTGCGTTACTATAAATTTCAAACCTTTTTTTTTTCCACATACTTTTATAAGATGTATTTTATATTCAAAATTATGGAAACATTGTAAGCAGTAAACGTGGTTTTATCTAGCCTTTATATGGATTGTATAGCACCTAGCTTTTTCTTCTATCAAAAAGATCCAGTTAGAATCTTAGAATAGAATCATAGAATATCCTGAGTTGGAAGGGACTCACATGGATCATCAAAGTCCAACTCATGGCCCCGCACAGGACACCCCAAGAGTCACACCATGTGCCTGAGAGTGTTGTCCAAATGCTCCTTGAACTCTGGAAGGCTTGGTGCTCTGACCACTTCCATGGGCACCCTGTCACAGTGCCCAACCATGTTCTGGGTGAAGAAACTTTTCCTGATATCTGGCCTAAACTTCTCCTGACTCAGCTTCATGCCATTCCCTCAAGTCCTGTCACTGGTCACCAGAGAGAATAGATCAGTGCCTGCCTCTCTGCTTCCACTCATGAGGAAGTAAAAAGTACCAAATATATCCAAATAGACTTATCCTGTAGTTTTTCTACTAAAAATTGGAAATTCAGGGTTAGGGATCAGATTGTCATTGATTTGCTGTGACCCTTAGGTGAGTTATATACAATATCTGATGCTAAAGACTCAGAAAGTTTTGTGTAGAGAGTTTGGGAACTCATTTTCGTTTACGTTGTGACCTTCCTACACTACTTTTTCATGAAAATGGGCTTTACGGGGGAAGTTTATTAACTACTTGAGTGAAGGCTCAAGTACCAGCTTAATTCTGCTAGTGGCACATGTCATGTGCAGACTGTACAGTATTTTCGCAGGGCTGAGGCTTGTCTCCTGTCGTGCTTCTTTTCACCATGTGCTTGTGCACAGTGTGACTTATACCTCTCTATTGAGATACATTGTCTTCTTATTGTATTATTCTTCCTAGCCTTACACTTAATTCTCTGCATTCTGATCATCTAATCACCCATCTTCCTATACCATCATTAGTCATTCCAATATTTTCCTTCCTCTTCCCCCCACTCATCTTTTACGACTCCTTTTCAAAGGTATTTAGATATTGCATTTTACTGTTGCATGTCTTCAGAACTAAAATACTTCTGTTTTACTTAATGCTTTTTTTTTCCACAAAAGAATTATGAGGCTCTTGTCCCAGAACACTAATTTCCCACTTCCGTTACTCCCCAGCACCTATTACTGCTCTCTGCTTTTGCTGTCCAGATAGCTGAACATGCAGGCATCTTTTGATATTTTTTCAGAAACAGAACTTCAGGTTTTATTCTAGGAGATGCCTTTTAAAAAGATTTCCAGGAATCCCACGTTGTGCTTACACAGAACAAAAACAAAATAGCACATGCCTGGAAATACTCTACAGGCAAAAAATGAGGAAAGAGTCCAACTTCTTTGTGGCTTTTTTTTCCCCCAGATATTGGTAAGTAAGTGAAACAGAACTTGATTTGGTGTTCATTCCTGATGAGATGCATGTGTCATGCACATACATGTGCTTTCTCTCTCTTTCTTCTCTGTTTAAATCCCATTTAAACAGTGCTCAGTGACTGCTGGGAGTTGTAATCCCTGTGAAACCTGTCATGACGCAAACACCAGCTGGAGGGACTGCTCTACAGAACAGTCTGCAACCAGTTGAGTTGCTGAGGAATCATAAAAGAAGGAAAAGGGGGTTCATGAGAACACAACCAGTGCCTTTTGGAAAATGTTTCTTACACTCTCTTAAGAGATGCAAAGTCTGTATCTTGTACAGTTTCTTGTGCTTAGCCAGGGACAAGATTACAAAACAGAAAATGACAGAACCTCACAGCAAACTGGTACTTTCTCAAAATTGTTGGACAAGGTATTTCACACAGTTTCAGAGTAGATTGAAGGCACCCAGAAAAATCTACTGTTTACTACATAGAAAGAAAACCAAAATATTTTACTTTTTATTAAAGGAAATCTTTTCCCACTGACAGAATCACGAACAGTGTGAATATTTCTGTTTGGTTCTCTACTCCTGATGCATGTTTTCATTACCCATCTCTAACATCCCTATTTAAGTGTATTTGTAGAAGGTTATCTGAAGAAACACAGATGTTTGGAAGTTTACCATTCTTTTAATTAAATAACTTGCTAGGGTATATTTATAGCTTTATTGATTCAGAGCCATAGGTTAACAACTCCTGTACTCCAATACTATTGAGTAATTGCCCAGAACACTATCCTAACACTTCTGTAAAACATAGCGCTAGAGACTGTTAGTGTAGAAAACTGTAGAATTTTATAAGGGAATTTTAACAGGGAGCACTATTAAAAATAAATGCCTCTATTTATGAGTATTGGCTAATGAGTGGAATGCTAAAAAAAGATGCTAAGTAGTGGCAGCTTCAGCAATAGAAATTATAAAAAACAAGTATTTGTGAGTGGTGAATATATCATAGTTGCTATTACTGAGTTTTCTGCCTGGTTTCCTTGGTGTTATGCTCAAAACTAACAAAGTAATTGGTACCTGTGTTGTAGTAAAGCAGATCTTGGGCAGGTTTGATGATGCTATGAGTTATAACAAACAAGGATATTTGGACTTGGGCATCTTCAAATTAAGTACATCCCACCCTTCCTGCTTGCAATCTTCTGCCAAGGCAGCACACTAAAAGGTTACTGAAATGAGAACCTTGGGAACTGTTGTTAGTGGAGAATGAGAAGGTAGACTTACAAATGGTGTACGTCCTCTTAGGAAAATATATTGAATTGAAGTGGTTATAAAGCTGTGGGCTGTGACACAGATCTCTTAACACTTGACATGCACTACAAATGGAGCCATTTGTTCTTCAGGTGAAATTGATTTTAATGTGCTATGGTGTTGGTGCTTCTCTTAGACCATCTTGCAGAATATGGGGGCCAAAGAGGTAAAGTATTGAAATGATCCGTCAGGTAGAGCTGAAATCCTGACCACAGACTTCAGTGGAGCCCATGTCTCATTTGCATGGCGTGTTTTCACAAAACAGATCCTACTGCCTGGAGAGTGGATGCTTTCAATAAAATGTTTTATGCTTCTCAGACAGGGGTTTTGATGGGATGACTGCAGAGAGAGGGAATGGTAATCCCAGCAATTTCACCCAGGGTAAGAATTGGAATTGCAGTGACAATGATTTTCTTTTGTTTTGGTAATTTACAGAAACACACACACACAGATATGCACACAAACACTCTGTCTTGTCTTGTCCTGTCCTGTCAGTTTGGAAACCTTTGCTTCTTCCCCTCTGTTTTTTTTCTAATGAAATACTGTAATTAGAAGACCTGCGAGTATTGCTGTACAGATGCTCCAAAGTGTTGGTTTAAAGAGAGTTTATAAAGCTCTCCCCTCCTGTATGATGGCAAGAGTGCTATAGCTCCATTGCTACTCACATACTTTCACCTACTTGCTGTGACCAATTGCAAGTCAGATTTGAAGCAAAAAAAGCCAGTGATACCATGCTTATTTCACTCCCAAACTCAGTCCCACATTAATAACCGACAGTAATCATACTAATATTAGAGTAGAGGCTTAGAAAGACACTGGACCTCAGAGCTGCAAACAGTTCCCTGGGATCTTGCGTCCTGCTTCAGGATGGAATTTGTGAGCAAGGCATCCCCTCCAGGGTTACTCACAGAGGAAGGAAGAGATGGCCGCTGTCTTGGCCCTAGGGTTGAAATGCTTGCCAGCAAAGCTGGAGCACTGAAAAGGTCTGCAGTTCAGCAGGATTGTGGTATAAATACTCCTCCACAGCCAGGATCAGTGGACAGACAGAGACACTGAGTGAAGGCTTACTTTAGCTGTACATGTTCATCCTTTGGAAAACAAGTGTTTTATTTCACCAGTCAAACCCAGTTCAAAGGTTTGTAATATCAACATCCCAGAAGTGACCTTGGTTTTTCAAATCAGCTAACACTGACTGACAGGCATTGTTGGCATGATAAAGGAAAGCAGTATATTTACTGGAAGTAACCTTGCCCAAGCATGGCTGTCTTCAAGAATGGCTGAGGTGGCCACTAAGTGGTGTTTTCTGTTGATTTCCTTATTCAGTTTCCTTCAGATAAAATGCTGGTGTTTTATTTGGGGGTGCTACGAGCTGAGAATAATAAATTTTACTTAGACAACATGAAATAGTACAAGTACAAAATTTTGCATGTATTCAGTGACAGTTCTAACCTTGGGCTGGAGAAATGTGACATCTGTGCAGACAAGCAGGAGAGCTGTTGTACACTTTCAGAGTCAAACCGAAGTTTTTTAGTGTTCAGATTATTTGCATTTTGAGGTGAAAGGGATAATATTTCTCCAAAATAAAAGTGTTCGTTGGAAAAGCGAAACAATAATTGTTGCTTCAGCAAGATTTTAAATTTTAGCTTTTTGTGACTTTCAAGTTCTCCCTGTGTTTTCAGTCCTAAGCTCATGATCTAGGATTAGTGTAACATAACATACATTATGTTTGGCTTCCTAAACAAGTTTTTATCAAGTTACACTGTGCTTTGCAACTTTGGAAAATTTTTAATTCTCACTTTACTCTTAAAAATTCACAGTTATCTCCGTGTGCGATGCAAACATTGGCTGTAAAATGAGCAAGTAAAACACCTCCCTGCAATTAAGAAAGGAGGTGATTTCCTCAGTGGAAATAATCTGCATTGGCCATAGCAAGACCTACAATTCAGCATCTCATTTAACACTTCAGATTGTCTTTGCATATGTGGGCTAGAGTCCAACAGCATTAGGAAATCCTTGGTGGATAGTAATCTGGAACACAAAAAACAGCAGTCATACTTCAACACAATTGATAGCCTCAACTTACTAGCAGTCTTCTGGCTAAATTATCATGGAGATGCAATTAACTGTCTTTCACAGGGAGGGTGCGTCCTTCCAGATCTGGGAGAAGAGGTCACAGATCGGGCGGTGTGGCTCCGTGGTTAAGGGTAATTTGGCTTGCTCAGAAAAAGGTCCACTCTGGGCACTTAGTCTCAACACATGCAAAGCCAGACAGCACAAACGCTATGTACCATCAGCCCACCACGTCTGCCCCCAGGCGTGACCCATCCGGACTGCAAATTCGGGCTTTTTTTTTTTTTTTTTTTATTCTTTCTTCCTGTGTTCTCTGTCAAGAAAGTAACTTTGACTTGCATCTGAGGAAAGAAACACAATCAAGTGGGCAGTCTTTAGTCTTGTTGACTCTGTGGAAAGGAAGTAGATTATAATCTTTCCTCCAGGTATTTGTTGTGCTGAATTCCCTCTGTGGGCTCTCAAGTGTTTTATTATGCATTTCATGGAGATTCTCAAGCTATAATCTCCAAAGTGGGAAGGAGTTTCATTATCAAAGCTGTGATTGATGCCATGTCCAAAATGTGAAAAAATCAAGTTAATAATTTGTTTACATGTCTGAGACAAAGCAAATAGAGTGTCATTTCTTGATGAGAAAACACACTTTCTTGGCAGAGCTTAGCACAGATGTTTCCAGCAGAATCTTCTCTCTTTTGAGTCTGTCTAGTGTAGGAAGAGTAGTGTTGGCTTCCTAGTTTAGTTTGAGATCTGACAATGCCCAAGGGAAGGGATGTGTCAGTTTTAAGGAATCCCCCACGCCCCACAAAACTTGGAAATTTTACATTTATAACATCATGTCTGCCTTGAGGCAAAATGTTCTTATCAGTATTAACCTTTAGTTAGTTTTTCTGTATTATTTTCAGATGGGCATATTTGACTCAAAAGTCAGCCTGGCGACCACTCTGTATCAATTCTTAATGTTATATGGAAATTAACCTTTAAATATCACCTTACATATAAATAAGCAAGGTACAATCAAGGTTTGAAGAGCTCTGAGGGTCTTTAGCTAGCATTAATTGCTGCACCTTCTTTTACTTGTTTTTCAGTGCAGTTTTAAAGGCAAGCATAGGGATTTGGGTTAGTTTTGTTGACACAGCCCATTTAGAGCTTCCCTTCCTGGAAAATATCCACAGGCTGAGCAAGCTTTGTGAACCTTGTCATTAAACACTTTATGCCTCCTCCCAGTTGCACAAATGTTGAAGTGTCACTTGGTTTTATTGGATGCCCTGTCCTTGTAGGAGTTCAGACATGAATTTCTCCCATATTTGTTGCAATTCGTATTTTTTCCCTTTTTGTATGATGTGGGGGAATCAAACCAGTGTGTTTGGGATCTAAAGTAGCCATGGGATGACAGAGATTGCCACAGCTACAGAGTCAAGCCAGAATTTGCTTTTCACACTTCTTGAAGTGGATTCTGAGCCACAGATATGACAGCTCAGTCTGTCCCTCTGTTATTCAGTATGTTACATCACATCCACCTTGTCCCTCATGTCCTGCAAGTGCTTGTCTTGAAGTCCTGGCCTTCAGAGATGCATGCTGAGCTGCACCCTCTCACTGCATGTTTTAATTTCTTCCTGGTGTAAAAGAAGCCCAGGGAAGTGGCAGTCAAACCAGTGACACAAAGTCCCAGGCAGGACTCAGATGGAGTCTCAATTAAATTGCAGTGCTTCTATTCTGTGGAGGCAATGTTTTTCCAGTGCTGGATTGAGCACCAAGAAGAACTGGGGCAATATTTTTCCAATGCTGGATTGAGCACCAAGAAGAACTGGGTCAATGGAAAAAATGGAATAGCCTTACCTCCACTTCTGTCTTTCAAAAGCCATTGGAGACTGAGTGGTGCAGGCATTGTAGACTTGCAGAAGTCAAAAGTGCTTTGAAAGCAAGGAGGGGAGCAGTATAGCTGTTCTGTGATTTTGGACGAACATACTCTCGGCATCTCTAGATTTAAAAAATCCCTTGAAAAATCCCAGCAGATTAATATTTTCCTGTCTGGTGAATCTGGCAGAAAAACTAAGATCTGGGAATTAGGATCAGTTTTAAAATTTTACAGATCATGAGAAATCAAACCAGAGGAATGTCACTAATTCATTTCATGAGGTGTTCATCTCTGCACTGCCAGGAGAATAACTGCTATATTTAACTAAGCAACAGCTCTTCAGCCAAAAACAGCAGATAGTCCTAACTCATTAGTGAGCTAAGCTTTATTTCTCACTCCCGCTCCCTTCCATCATATCTCTGGCGGCACAAAGCCCACTGTAAAATTGAAAGTTGCCTTTCATGTGGCTAGGCTGCACTGAAGGAGTAGCATTAAATGCCTTTCATACATTTTGCTTTTGTCACTCAGATGTATTTAAAGGATAGACAATTTCCATTCCTGCTGCCCCTTGCTGCTTTAATCCAAATATTTCTCTAAATGTGCTAATAATCTCAGATTTTCAGTTTACAGACTGCATTTTCAGCCTGGAGTGAAGTGCTGTTCAAGAGGCAACACAAATTTCAAGAATGAAAGTTAAGGCTATGCTTTACTTGAACTGCTGTGTGCTGATAAATCCAGATCTGACTGAGGTGGAGTGTGAGGGCTGACTGTGTTTAACACACCTCCAGCCTTAAGAAGGTGCAGCCAAACCTGTCTGCTTCTGATTGCCACGCTTGCCATTCAGTTTCCATGTTTGTAAGCCGTTCCTCTTTCCCATATCTTTGCTGTGATTTTCAATACAATGTGGCACTTCACCTTGTCAGCTTTATCACTGAAGAACCAGAACCTTAAAGAAACCCTGTGAAAAGCTGTGCAAAGAAATTACTTCATAGCCTAACTTGGCAATACTTCTCCATATTGATGTTCTCAAAGTTGTGGGTATCCCTAAGGATGGAAGAGCTGTAGGGCTTGTAAGAAGTAGAGTTGATTAGAGCTGAGACTTACAGGTAAAGGATCCACCATTTTCCAGCTGTCTTGAGGTGGCATCATGAATAAACTGAAAAATTATGAGTTGAAAAGTTTTGTCATAGCTGTTCACCTTTGCAGACTAATGGAGAAAAAGTCATATTAGTCAAGGAGCTGCTCAGGTTACACTCTCAGAAAGTCTGTCCTAAATGTCCCAAGGAAGTAGAATCATAGAATCATTTAGGTTGGAAAGGACCCTTAAGATCAGGAAAGGATCCTCGAGATCATCCAGTCCAACCATTAGCCTAATACTACGAAGTCTACCACTAAATCATGTCTTAAAGTGCCACATCTACAGAAGTTTTAAATACCTCCAAGGATGTGACTCCAACACTTCCCTGGGCAGCCTGTTTTCATAGTAGTGCTTCATGTGCAGACATTTACCACCAAGGAATTCTAATTGCATTATGTATTGTAAACTCAGAGGAACCCCAGTTGTCATATAAACTTGGATTGCATTTGTTATGTTAAAGAGCAGTTGTTTGCCATAATCTCTCTTTTATCTGTACCTTTGCACAATTTTTTCTTTTATTTTGTCCTTCACAACTTTTCTATCTTTGCTGATCCTAGCATAGAAGTACTTTTGCTGCATGCTGTTTCTCTTTCCAGCAGGTAAGCTAGCATGGTTTCTTTGGCTTACTGCTTAACATGTATGCAATTTTGTCTCGGAATTTCAGGCACTTAAAGGCTTTAACTTCCCTTCTTCCATCTCTTTTTTATCCACCTAAAATGAGGCACGATCAAACTCCACCTACTTCCATCTCACTTTCTGACTCATTGGTATATATTTATACCTGAGTTTCTTAGTAGATTTAAAATAACAGCTTTTATTTATGGACATCCCGCCCTTACCTTTTTTCTGTGCCAAAATGATGCAATAGTAAGTATTGGCAGTTTTAGTATTTCCCTTGTATGAAGGTTCCTGGTTTGTTTGTATCTTCTAAGCGCCAGCATACATGCATTGTACAAATCCATTTAGTTTTCAGGGGAAATTAATTTGCTCTGGTAATCAAAAGATGTCACATAAATCTCAAGTACAAACCTTCACTTCTGACAACTGCACATGTATAGGTATATATGCCTATACTTTTATACTCCTAATGAGATTTGCTAGCAGAGATCTTTTATTCTTTTTTTTTTCAGAAACATTATTGTCACTTTACCATGGCATAAGTAAGTACTGTTTATGTCTCAGTAAGTCCACAAAAGTGTTGTTTATTATCCACAAAATTTGGATCACTTTCTCTTGTCTTTTGCCCTTGCCAAGTATGTGTGCCCAGACTAATTTAAACTTAAAAAAGATCATTAAATGAACCACATTGACCAATATACTGTCCCCATGGGGAAAACTAGTAAATGTTGAAATGCCTCAAGAAATGCTGAGGAAACTAGTCAGCAAGCAACATCTACAGGGTCTGTCCTGCCTACTTCAGGCACAGTTGCTTGATCATCCCACAAAAATGTGGTCTGTTGCTCTGTTTGTCATAGGTCTCTGAGCCTTCAGGCTTTATGACAATCTTAGTACAGTTCACATGAGGTGGAGGAACAAACATTACTGGCGACTGGTGAATTGTCAGCCACAGCTCTGCAGCAGGAGTGGAGCCTGGCGTTCCCTGAGGAAGAGAGACAGAGATCTCTGAGTGCAGTTGTGTCCATCGAGTTGCAGAGGAGCAGGGGGCAGCTGCTGAAGTCAAATGTCATATCTGCTTGGGCTCAAATTTACTGGTGTTTTCCCACCCAGAGACTATTTCCTTTCTGCAAAAGATTTCCTACATATCATATTTATAAATGTATATAAACACAATATGTGTATCAGTAGAGGGAGAGAGAGACATAAATATATACATATGTGTGTGCATCTATATATGTAAATATATGTATGTATAATACACACAAAACTTAAGTATACATTAACTAAGATAAGTTGTGCTTGCCAATGCTTTAATCTCAGTGGGAGACTGTTATTGCTGGAGTCAGACTCTTGAGCACCAGCTGAGGATAGGAAACGAGATTCTGGCATGAAGGGTGTGGGAGGAATCTCTCTTTGTCTATCCCCCCTTATTTTGTTTCAGAGTACATGCACAAATAACATTCACATGTGGCCACGAGTGATGTAATGCATGCAACTGACTCCAAAAGAAGCTTTTCTTGTAAGCATAGGCCCTTCAGAGCATGTATTCCTTTATGAGGCTATTAAATAATATGTTGCCATGCCATAAGGTAATATGAATAATTTCAGAATGCATTTTTTTTTCTGTGAGAAGTTGGAAACCTATTTGTATTTTAGATCATCCCTATTAGTTTACATATAGAAGGGGATACGTTTGTCTGTATATGGCTGTACATGTGCATATAGACAATAGGCATGAGACAAATTTCTTCTGTCTTGCCTAATTTTTGTATTTTAATCTGTTTCATTGCCTTTGCCTTTCACTTAGAATACCAGGACTGTGTAGCACATAGATGCTGCTGTCTGTAGCTTGATCATCAGGTTAATGCTGTGATTTCCTGTCTCAGGAGTCTGTGGCTGCGGGGCACACAAAGCACTGTAAAGCCTGTTTTCTTGCAAACATATTTGTGCTCCAGCACAGTCCACACAGCATAGACCCATTTCCAGTTGTTTAAATTAAATACCACAAGGCAAGGTTTGCCTAAATTGCTAATGCACTGGGTAGGAAATAGAATAATAGAAAATGTCAAATTTCTTCAGGCCCCAGGGGAAATATGAAGCCAGTCTTTGGAAAGTAATCACAAAACTGCAGCATCTATTATTAAAAAAAAAAATATTTAAAAATATAGTCATATGAGGTTTGTTCACACTGGTCCAAGAAACAATGGTTCACATTTTCCCGCTGGCTCATGGAGGGTCACTGGGAGAAGGTTCTATATGAAGTGCAATGGTACTGAAGAAAACAGTTACATCAGTGTGAAACAGGGTATGTGAAATCAGATTCAGAGCCAGCATGAAAACCTTCTTAGCAAGGGCTTTTTTAACACACATGGAAGGTATTAGCACAATCCCTCCTCAGATAGCAGAGACAGTGTCAGAAAAAAACTGGCTTTCCTGGGTCAAGTATATCTACACTTGCCAGAGTTTAAATTGCATGATAATGAGCCTGTATTACTGCTATTTATTTTAAGTACCAACAACATATTTGGCACCACACAAGGCAAAAATAAAGAACATCTTCATCCTAAAGAACCTGTGGTATGAAAGCCGACAAAGGTAACTTGACATATAAAGGGACATATGGGAGGTGTTGTGATCAAATGCAAATTATTTTCCTTTAGGGTAAAACAACGGTCTGTGTGGATAAATTCTCTGTGGCCCCAGATAGGCCTCATCTCCCAGTAATCCAGTTCTATAATACAATCTACTTGGTTTAAAAGTAAAAATGCAGTACTTTAGGTCAAAAAAACCCAACGTGTTTGAAAGAAGCTGGATGTTGGAAGCAACCTTAAAAGACCCTGCCTCAGACTGATCAAGCTAAAGTAAAAAACCTAACTCATTCTTTTAATTTCTTTTCTGTGATTTTAAGCAATTCAAATAACAGGTCTCCATTACCTGTAATTTCGAATTAATTAAATAATTATAAAGAGTACTGGAAACCGTAGAACCCCAAGGATCCTCATGACATTTTTCTGCTAGGAAGCAGCTTGTGTTTGGATTTTTCTCTTTTTGCTTAACAACATACCCTTTCTAACTGCTGCAGGTAGAGTTCAAGCTGGTCTTTAACACACAAGTCTTACTATTTCCATTTGGATGGCAACTTAAAAATGAAAGATAGCTTTCCAGGGCCCTGTGAAATTCTCTGCCAGGTGAACCCTGTCATTAACTGCAATGGCTATGGGAAGAGATCTTCAGCACTCAACGTGTTATTTTCTTTTTTTCTTAGAAGTGTATCTCGTGTCTGCATGGTATACCTGTTATGAGAGCAAAGAGAGACAGTTGTTTGAAAGGAAGCTATGGTGGCAAGAGCAGATCTGTGAAGCACTGCCTGTTGGCATGCTGCTCTGGAAGATGGGGCACTTGAACGGTGTTTGTACCTTTTTGGGCTTGGCTGGGAGCCAAATCCAGTGGGCTGTTCCCAAGAATCACACCCTAGTGTCAATTGTCTGCATATAAAGGATAGTTGAGGGCAAGAGCTGGGCTTTTGTACTGTTTTGTTGACTTAGCTTTCTGCCCTGCATAGGAATGTTCTCCATCCAGAGAAAATAAATCCTGTCTCTTGGCCAGAATCTGTCTTTTGATTGACTAAGTGGCATCTTGACTCATTTGTGATCAGAGGAGGGTGTACATGTACTGAAGAAGTTGTATTATCTTCAAATAGATCTATACAAAGAAGTATTTAAGCAATACTCTACCTTTGTGTAGAATATCAACCTACAAACAAGTTTCAAATGGGGTTTTACAGAAGTCTCTACACTATTTTCACAATCATGGGACAGGCAGCACATTTGCTAAATCTGAATGGCATTAGATGGGATTAGCTTAAATTCAAGGCCAGAAAGCCACCTATAGCAACTTGTGGGGAAAGGCTCAGAGTTCAAAGTGATCTTGACTGTTGGAGAAATGACTTGAATATGATTGGGTATGATTCAATGAGAACGCATGCAGAGTATTGCATTTAAGGACGAGATACCAAATCTGCCATATAGGATGAAAAAAGAGAGGTATAAAGCTATTTTCCAGAAAAGAGTTTGGAGAGAACATAGGGGATTGCCATTTAAAACTTGACAGTGTTTTCAGAGTATTGTGGAAAAAGAGATATCCTCTTGGAACTGATGAACAGGAACATTGTGTGTAAAACATGCAGTGATCCTTCCATGCAGTGCTGGCAAGGTGTGGGATGGAAGTCTGGTTTTGCAACAAGATGGTATCTGGTTTTGTGCACCATATTGCAGAAGGATGTAGGTTGATGGACTCGGAAAAGCAACAGACAATTGTAAGTTTAGAAATCATGTTCTAAAGAATGATGGTGATATGTTCAGTACAGAGAGGAGGCATGATCAGTCTTTCAATAAGTAGGAGGATGCTATAAAGGGGAAGGGAGTAGGTTATTCTCAAAATTGAATGAATGGGAGAAAAAAAATAAAAAGCCTAAATTGCAGAAAAAAAGGTTTAAATTAGATACGAAAAGAATGTTTCCCACTGCAAGGTTGACTGGCAAATTAAGGGAACTGAACCCGGATCTTTCATATCTTTTGATGTACGTTGTAACAGTTCAGATGTTGCACAAATTCTGCATATCATCTCATTTGGCCACAGCAACTGGTATGTGCTGGTTTCAAGTTGGTCAGTGCATGCCTACAGTGCGTTTAAGCCACAGGGCATAAGGGCCTTTGTGTTTGGACATTTACCTGTGTTGAAATGGAGTTTCAGTGAGTTGGATGTGTTCCAGCCCACAGAATTGCAACTGGGCTCATACACACCCAAATTGGCCCAGATTAATTTAGAACTCTGGAAAACAGACATCCTGAATCACTGTTTGAGGTCTTATTGCCTACAACAAACAGTCTGAATCTTGTCTTCAGCGGAAGTAGCAAAGTACTCGAACAGTGAGGTATTCTTAAAGCCACAGTGTTACTGAATAATATTATGGCTCTGAATTGTCTGGGAGAGGTAATCAGAAACTGAGATACTAATAAATAGGCAGTAACACAAGACAGAGTCATAAGTAATAATGCATTTGTGCACAAGCTGTTAACTTTGCACTTCTTTTCCAATATTGGGAAGGTTTGTATCAACAACTCTTGCTTTTTGAAGTCCTTTTTATTCCCATATTATTTTTCTCATAGTGTATTCCAGATGTATATTAACTAAATTAGTGAGATATCACTAGAACTTTAGAGGAAATAAATTTATAACTAAAAGAAGAAAAGGTAATCTAGTTTGGAAAACAAAAATCTGTTCCCCAAATATGACAAACTGTAGGCCAATTAAGGTGAATTATTTCCACCCGTTCCACCTCCCTTTTTTTTTTCCCTAAGAGTGATAGAATATGAATTAAGAAGCACAAAGCTCTTAGGCACTTTAGATTAAAGCTAAAACTTAGTAATGATAGCTTGATGATTGAATGACGTCTGCCAAACTTCCTCAGGGACTTCAATAATATGAGGGTAATAGATCATTAGAAGTGTTGAACACTGTGTCTGACAAGTTTAAATTTATGTATCACATTCCTCTAAAATAATAACTAGTAATGGGTTAAAAGCTTGTGATATGCATGCAAAACCACAGAATAGGTGATAGTTTAAACTGGTGGTACCAGTTAAGTAGCTCAAGATTACCTACTGCTATATTTTAAATATGTTAAAAGGGAACTTAATTATAACAACTTTAACAATGTTTCCCTCCCAATTCCTTTCTAGAACGTGAAAGTGGTTTAGGTGAATGTATTTCAGTTAGCTACTGACGTGGGCTAGGATCCACCGTTGGAAACCACTGCTCAACTTAGTGGATGGCTATCCATAAACTGTTTTAAATCCATCAGTTCCAATCATGTCTTTAGATCCGTACAGTCAAAAAGTATATGATAACTTGTTTGGTTTATGTCAACTGAAAGAAAATAAATAGTCTTGGCATTGGGTGCTAAGAATATTACAATCCCTCCTGTAATTGAGTTCTTTGAAGGAAAAGACACCTCAGAGGAAAATACAGCTTTGCTTCCAGTAAGAGGACCACCTTGCCTTTAAGCACAGCAAATCTCTGCAGAAGCAGTGCTGACTACTCTTGGGGAATCCTGACTTAAACAGGAGCATCTCTTGTTCAAAACATGAACAAGCTCAAAACTGCATTTCTTGCAGTTTTCCCTCATTAAACTTGGAAAATCATCACTGAAGTTATGGCTACCTGGTGGAGCAAGGATTAAAATAAGCCAAATATGAGAGACCTGCAAACTGAGTTGACATATATGTCATAGTTTGTGGAAAGGTACATAAAAGAATATCTGTGTTGGACTGCTGATGTTTTTGATTAACTGGTTTAAAATGTAGTAGTTCATGCTTGACACAGTGGCTGATGGACTCAGAATATAAGCACATCAGCCAAAAAAAAAGTAAGCTAAATGCAATAATTCACACTAAGGTGAGGCCAGTCAGGTGCACTGTGTTGTTCACACCCTTTGCATTGTGTTGTCATGTACTGATAATGTAACCGTGGCCATGCAGGATCATGGTGTTGATCCAAGGATCTGGCTGCATTTTTGGTGGATGGATGATAGGTGGACCCTGATCCATTCTGCCCAGAAGAATCCCTTTCCTCTCCTCCCCAAGTTTATCAAATCCTCTCTTCTTGTGACAGGCCTGCACTCTGCTCTCTCTGTGTCACTGTCAAGGGCTAGTGTATGACATACCTCAGCCGCAGTCACAGCACTGCTATATATCTCTAGCTGGGAGGAAACAACATCAGGCCAGGCTGCCTTTCCTGTGTTGTGGGTTTTTCTTGGGAATGTCATTTGTTTTGGACTCTCAGCTCATTTGCAAAGCTCTAGAGCCTTGGTGAATCCCAGACTTCCCACTCTTCATGGAGTGGAAGGATGGATATGACCTAGACTTGTGTTCATATTTCATATGAAGTAGGTGGTATGAATCCTTCTCAGGATACTTTTTGGCCATGGAGCTACATAGTAATAACAGATGATACTGTACATTGTTCTCACAAATGTAGCATAACTTTGAGTTTTGTTTCTGTCAGACTGCTTTCATAGTACAGTATCATGTAACTTCTCTTCATTTAACATCTAAAGGTCATAAAGTACATAGGATTTAGCTTTTTTTTAATGTAACTTTGATCTGTAACAGCAGTCATACTGGGAAATTATACTGAGAGACAGAGGACAGAAAGAGGAATTATGATGGTTTTGAGAAAGTAAGGATTTCGGAAATACTACAGACATAGTTGCTACTATTCATACTGAAAATATGGTCATTAGCTCCAGTGTGACCATGTCTGAGACCCTGAGATTAAGTAGAACTGTTCTTATTATGTAGATGTCTGTTAGGTGGCTCACTGTTTATTTGAATGGGATTTTTATTTTAAAAAGACTCTGAAGACACGTGTTCCTATTAAAGTCCTTTTTTCTTTCTTCTTTTTTCTCTTCTTTTTTTCTTTTTTCTTCTTTTTCCTTATTCATATGAATTTACGACAGAACCAAGTGATGGCCTGATTCTCCTTCCTTGTCCTCACATTGATCTCTGTGCTCTGGGAGGCGTTGGCAGCAGTCAGCCACCTGACTATGTAATTGCGGCCTCAGAGCAGGGAGCGGCAAGCGGCTGCATACCATGGGGAAGCTGTCTGGCAAGAGGCCTCCTCCTGCTTTGCTCAGACATGTCAGGACAGCAGCTTGAAGTGCTTTGTGAAAATATAAAGTGAAATTAAAAGCTTCTCCCACTGCTTTCCAGTGGCTGCAGGAGAGATGTCTCCAAAAGGTGACACCAAGAATTGCTCCAACGCTGTTCTAAAGTTCAAGGGGTGCACTGGCTCCAGAGCTCCACATCCTAAAAGGCAGAAAAATTATTATCTCAGTAGGTATTCTACCTCACTAAAAGTCAACAAAGAATTTAGGAACGCCAGGTAGAAGAAGGAAGAGGGATTTTCTTGCTCCTGAATGTTTTGTCAAAAATACTGTTGATGTATGACAGCAGTAGAAGGCTTATTGTAAAGGTGAATGAAAGCCTGTATGTACCTAAAGCAAGTGGAACAAGAATTCATGAGATAACAATGTTAACATAATCTCAGTCACAATGATTGTCTGAGTTACCCATGAGTTGAACATCTCCAGAGGCAACCATGGGAATTCTTGAATTCTCCTTTCTATCCTTCACATAATAAAGTCAACAAAGTCAACAGTACTTCATTGCACAAGCAAAGAGAGCAGAATTTAGCCTATTGTAGAAACACAAACCTGAAAACACGAGTCTCATAGTCTTGTATAGCAGTGGCTTTCTCATTCAGGAGTGAAGTTCTTATTTTACTCCTTTTTTCAATCTAGTTTTTATTTAATAAATACTATCTGTTATTTGCCAAGAGCCCCATTTGCTGTTCCCTTCTTTTAAACTGAAAATAAAGCTATTATGTATTTCCCTGGTTTTTTCTCTTTCACTCCTTCTGAGCTGAGAGGTGGAAATTCATTCCTGTCTTTGGGTTCAGAAAGCGATGTGTAGCATCATCTCAGGGTATGAAATCACTGGATGGAAGAGTGTTTACATTCTCAAATGAAAGGAGATATTTTCAATAATATTCATTAGTTCAGTGCTGATTAAAATTATTGAGATTATGTTTAATGTTTATTAAATGAGAGCAGAGTTATTTAAAAGTGTGATTGTTTTTCAAATCTCTGTTACGGAGCATATCTGATGATTTAAAGGCATCCTGCTGAATGTTTGCATTTCTAAACCCCATATGAATTTGAGACATGGCTAGCGGGATGTCAGAGGAATGAAAATTTTAGCTTATGTTGATGGCTGGCAAGAGACAGAATTCTATCTGCATATTTTAGGACTAATGAGAACTTCTGTGAGTATTTTCTTTCAGCCAGCTCTCTGAAAAGTCCATAAATAAGGTAAACTTCACACAGTATTAAGTAATAGTCCTGTATAAAAATTGTGTCAGCATCCTATATTTTGGAGGACATACATGAGATAATAAATAAAATGAAAAGGTTAATTCAAAATGGGGAAGCAGTTGCAGAATATATGAAGGAAGCTATAAAACAGGTTATGTACTTTCTCCAGAAGGAGGGCAAGTATTGTACTTTTTGCCTCATTTGCCTCATGCATATTCATATGCCACAAAATATTGTAGTTGTGTCTGCTTTCTTTCGAGATTTTGACATATTAAGTCATGACAGTGGTTGTGGCTTGCTTGAGAATCTTGCTGAGAATCTATCTACTGTGTGTTTTACTTCTGTGTCTCATTAACCCCAGGACAATCCAATGTAGCATATCTTTTGGTTCAATTTTGGTGATGTATTTGCTGTTTTCTCAGTCTGAGGAGAAATTATCATATTACTGTTTTGATTGTAGTCTTTTAGGGATCTGCTTGGGGTTGTAAAGCCTGAAAAAATTCACAGGGCTATATTGAAAACAGTCATACAGGGACCTCTTCACACATACATACCAAGTCTGGGGAAGCTATATCAGTAGGTCTTCTCTATGTAAATGAAGAGATGTATGTTCTTCTAGTCCAGTTTCCATCTCTGAGACACACCATGAAAGTGCCTTTTTTCATCTCCCTTGTAGTTTTGTGAATACTCTCTTACCCTCCAACTCCAAAGTGATTGTTTCAGGAGGTCTTATCTGGAGAGATCTCTCTCTTATTTCCTCTACTCTGGCCTTTTTATGTGTCAAAGAAAGAAGCTGCTAAACACTGTACACTGAAGTATGTGTGTATATATAGAGAGAAATAACAGCTCCTTCTGACGACTGCTTAAATGCCACTTACACTTTTGAAATTGTGAGGGCTCAAAAAAGTTTCGGACTTGCCACCTTCACAAGGACGAATCTCATCCACAGAGAGCTCTTAGCAGTTCAGGAGTTAAATGCTGTGCCTTCTCAGACAGTAGAATTTCCTCCTCCCTCCTGTCTAATTGAAGGGTACATATCTACAATCTACTTTGAACGATTTTGCATTTGCTGCGCCCAATGTAATATGTCAGATTAAAGCCTAATTGATATTAATTGTCAGTTTGACAGGTATTTACGTAATACACTGTGATTTGTCCATACTGCAACATCAAAGAACAATGTAGTCCATTGTCAATCTTGTAATTTTTTGTCCCCCCTTTGGAAGACCAGATCATTGTTCAAGAGTAAATATGAAGTATCTTTCAAGAGGTTTGCACTGGCATGTTTCCTACCCAATTGTGATCTGACTAACAATAGAACAAAACTATGCTGATTTTGTAATGGCAATTCCAAAAAGATCAGGAATCACCTTGAAACACGTGTTTTCTGATAAGCAAGTTCCAAATTCATCATCCTGCTATGAAACGGTCCTTTTACATTTTGTAGCATCTGGGATCTGACTCACCTTTGCATTATGCTTTTCAGTTGTATCTTGATATAACCCCCATTGACTTAATTACACTGGTGTAAAGGTGGAATGGGGAAATGGTGAATCACGCCTACTAACAAGTCCATCGTGAAAATATGGGAGTTGTCCTTTTGTCTTCAGGGAGGGTTCACCAGAATAGTGTGACTCTTCTAGACAGTCAGATATTCTTTGCTATTTTTAGCAACTTGCAAGAAAATGAGGTGTATTTACCAAATCATACCTCAGTGCAAAAAGAAGATATGCATCAGAAGTCTGTAACTGTAAACGGGAAATTACAAAGTAGGAACTTGATGTCTTTGATAAGGCAGGGCATGGTGCTTCAACCAAAGACCGTATTGAATATAATTCTGACGTGTTTATTTTTAGCCAGTGTGCCATATATATGCAGTGTACAGTTACCTATAGAAGAGATGAGGAAAAGAGAAAATAAGTCAAGATGGTCACTTAGGGCCACGCTAAAATACAGTAAAGGAAGTGAAAAAATAAATGTAAATTAACCATCGAAGTACTAGGAGAATCTACAGTCCCTGTACTGCAAAGGACATGAGATCTTGAGACTTCAGAAAGATCTGGATTTTGGTATTCTTGAAACAAGGACTGCAGCATGAATTCAGGAGGAGAGTGCAGCAAAGAGTATAAGTTGCCCTCACCAGTCAGGACATCTCTAAAGGCTGTTTGGAGGCCTGAGTTTTCTCTGACACGTAATATAATTCCAAAACCCCAAGTAATGTCTAGCAGGCAGGATTTAACTTTTAACTGGCATGATTTCAGTTATATCAACAAAAGATCTAGGTCTTTTGCCACAAACAAACAACTCTAAATTAACTGGCTTGAATAATTGAACAGGGGGTTGTTTGTTTATTACTGTTTGTGGTAGCAGTGGGTGGAAATGAAATCTTGCCACTGCTTTCTGCCATATATCAGATTTGGAGCTTTGTTCCTCTATGAACCTTTGTATTGCCTGCAAATTCTTCATTATATTTTTCCACTATTACTTGAATCTCCCTTTATTTTTCATTCCTGAGGTTCTAATGTATTGCACTGGGCACTGTAGGACTCTTGGTCCAAGAACACTATTGGCTTTTCAAATCTGTGAGATCAGGAGGGTTTTTTCCGAGTCCTTCCTTTATTTTTTAACTCTTTCTGCTACATTTTTGAGTCCTTTATATTTCTCTTTTTTCAGGCGATGTCTTTTCATTTTTATCATATTCCAGTCTCCTGAAGTCTTATAACATTATTGGCATGTCAGATGCACTAGTTTTGTTTGTTCTTAATATGTCCTTTGTTTAGAAGTCCTCTGCCTTCCTCAAAGTGCTACATTTACACATACTGTTGTGGCTACAACTATCTTTTGTTTTAAATGTCATTCTCACCATTCAAAAACTATTTAATAAACTGTCATATAAGCCTGGCTTTTTTTCAGTTTATCTTGGCATACAACTCTTCCAGTGTTTACTGTTTACTCCCATGGCATCAGCATCAGGTATTTGTTCTTTTGCTTTGCCCTCTCACTTTGCATAAGCTAATGATTTCTTTGCTATGTACTTTTAATTTCTACATTATTTCTGTGAGCGCTACAGCCTTCTACAGTGTCCTCTGCTCCATCCTCCTGTACCTGTTTTACCCTGCAAGTCCAATATGCTGTTCCCTGTTCTGCTTGTGTTGAACTGATGGAAACATAGCCTTTCCACCTTCTTCCTCATTCCTAAGTTATAAATGCAGCCCTAGTTTACAGAGGTAACAACTGAGCTTTGAGCCTCTGTTCTACTTTCCATACTTAATTTGGTTTCTGTGACCTAGTATTTGTCCCATACTCAATCATCACCTCACAGTTCTGAAGCTGAGTCATGGTGCAGCTCGATTCTGGAATCTTTTCCTCTGTTGACTATTGGTGCCGAGGTTGTATTTTGGATGTAGTTTCATTGCTTCAAATGAAGGAGTCTGCAAGACCTGGAAGTATTTCAACAGCTACCCAAAGCCCTGAAGGAGTTAGGCAGCCAGACAAGCTGCCTGTAGAACACCTGCCCAGTCGATGTCTATGGTTCACAGGTGCTCCCTGACTCTGCCTCATCCAAGGCTCATGCTGTATATTTAACAACTGGCACTGCATTTGTGCCTCTGCACATCTATCTGAGAAGGCAGCAACAGACTTCTGAAGAGTGTTTCATCAGCTCTCGTGCACTGAAAGTGTGAATAAGCCACGTTTAATATGGTTGTCCAGTCTGTTTATGTTGGTTTTTTGAACCACATCCAAATTTAAATTCTGAGGAGGTTGCTATTGCTTTCTAAAGATGTAACCCCCATCTTTGTTCATCAGCTCAAAGCTATTTACTAATCATTACCTGTGTTTGGCAGAAAAACAGCAAATAAAATAGGTGCTTTGTATTTTACATGGTCTTGGTAAATGTGTATTAAAATCTAACATCCTTTTATTTGACCGGTATTCATAAGAGAGAATATTAATTATTATTGTTAGAATATTACTGTGTTGCTTTATGCCTTAGGAGATGACAGTCTCTGTGGTAGCAATAATTAATATTTAGCTTGGTTGTGTAGGCAGAAAGCAAATAATCTCCTAGAAGATTATTCAACATTAGCATACAGTCTTCCATCTCATACTGTACTTTCAAAGCAATTCTCATCCACTGTACTGCAACCTTGTACTAACCTTATGTTAACAAATTTATAAGTTGGAAATTATTCTGCTGACATCAATGGTGTTACACCATGCAAAACCTGTTTAAAATTAGGTCCAAGGTATTTCAATTTTAATTTTTAAAATGTGTTCTAAATAGTATTCACATGCTTCAGTAATTGATGGTTTGGGATTAGTTTTCTTTTTCTAGTTCAAAATGATGGTTTTGTAAAAGTTTTTACTCTGGTTTTCCCCTCTTCTTTTTATACTTAAGTTGCTCCCCTAGGCAAAATCAGATTTCCTGTCTTCCCCTTGCAATCTGGTTATATTATGAACCAACAAACTGAGTTGTCTGCCAGTTCATTCTTGAATATGGATTCTTTTTAACGCAAGTAGAGCATGTAGGAATCTCCTGCTTTACGAAACAGAAACTGTCTATCTGTCTGTGTACACAGAGAAACAAAAATACATTAGAAAAGCATTTAAAAAATAGAAACCACACTAGTTAAAGGAACCTTTTTAAGGTACACAGTCAAATATCTTGAAGCTAGGTAATGCAAGCATTACAAGATCTTAGTTTGTCAGAGGTTATCTGTGCTTGCTTTGTCTAGCCAATACACAGAACATGTGAGATGTTTCAGGGATGTTGGACTGTCCAGAAGTTTAAGCTATCCATCCTTATCAGGTTCTGGGCACGTGCAAACTGCCCCATTTTAGTTTTTTCAAAGGCACATGAGTTGACCAGGCTTTGGTGAACTTTCATTAGAATGGCAGAACGCATCCACCTGGCAAAGCTGCCAAAATCCTGCTTATTTTGTGTCCCAGCTTTAAAATACAGTAGGATTAGAGCTTTCTAAACAGTCTACAGTTTTCTTCTGGCTGTAGCTGAGACATTATGGAGAAATAACATCCAAGGGAGGCACCCAGGAGCCAGGGATGGAGCCTCCAGGTCCCACTTCTCTGTTCCGCTCAGACTGGTACAAAAAGGGGCCAGGGGCAAGAGGGACCTCTCCAACACACAAGGTCACAGGATGCAGCTTTTCACCACTGTCCTGAGACAAAGAGAAAAAGGATGTTCTGGTGGGTACACATGCTCCAGGACTACCTTTGTTAAAGTCTGGATAAGGCCCTGGCAGCTCTGTGAGGGGAGAAAGCTGAGCCCATCAGCAGCCCAAAACAAGCAAGCACTTTTCCTGTAAGAAGTTTTGTTGGTAATCTGCTCAGTGACACAGGTGTCCTTATGGGTCTCCTGTCAACTACTGCTGCTCACAAGGAAGCCCATGTCAGATTCTTCAGGTGAGCCGATTGCCTAGAGTCATCTTAGGGGCATGTGTTCACTGGGAGGAAACCCTCTTGGAGATGAGTGAGCTTGTCTAAAATTTCCCCAAGCCCTGAAGCAGTTCTGTGACAGCCAGGCAGCTGAGCCCAGCCAGTCTTGGGAACATGGGAGCCAGGGGAAGGAAGTGAATGGGAGATTGGGGCAGCAGCGGGGGGCTCGGAAAACAACTGCTCATGGAAATCCAACCTACATGGGTTTTACGTGTTGCTGGTGTGAAGATACATTTTTAAAAATTGTTTAAGTAGCACCTGAGGCAGTGGTGTGACCTGTAGTTGACTTCTCCATTTGTAACCATGGAATGTAGAAGAAAGCAGAAGGGGGGGGGGGGAGAAAAAAGCCATGGAAGAGACACATCTATGACTAATTCAGCTGTTCTGTAGAGAAACTTTCATTCATCGCAATTAAGAGGGAATTTCTTTATTTGGCATACTTTTAAAAACTTATTTCCAAGCTTGACATGACATTGATTTCTCCTTATCTGGATTTCAGATTGCTCTGAACATTCAAGTATGCTGAGTTTTTACTGAAAATCCTTCAAGAAGAGCTCATTTTGCAGCTTCCAGAACAACAGACCTTGAGCCTATGATAGCTAGTAATTTGCCTGTTGTTCAGGTGTAACCAGTAACAATATTCTTCTCTCTTCGCTTTCCAAATGTTACTCCTGTTTTTTATCTGTAAAGAATCACAAGTGCACTGGGATTTCTTTTTACAGAGACCTGACTTTAGTGTCTTCACTTATATTTGATAATGGGATGACCAATGTGCTGTCCTAACTGTTTTTAAAAGCCAGACAGAATCTGATGATGCTCTTACACTGGTACCCTGATAAGCTCACACATTTCTTTGCAGTCATTTATTAACACATGCAAATCAAAACAATCCCAAAGTCAAGGCAGAGGGAACATAGCATCATTCTACTCATAAGCCAGTCTCATGATTTTTGAAGGTTTAGATTTGAAAGCTGGCCGAGCCTTTGTATGTGGCCTGCAAAGGCCCATTCTGATTTTTTTGGGTTCTCATGCCTGGCAGGGAAGGTAGCCTGAAGTTGTCCCACCCATTGGTATATCCTGCAGAAGCATACTTCACTATCCTCTTTGATTTAGAGGGATTAGTTTGATCATGTCGTAAGGAATCTCCCGAGATAATATCCCCTCAGGAAGGCAGGAAACCCGTTAAAATAAGAAGGTAGTGATGACTTTTCAACATTACTCATAGCAAAATTATTTTCATGGGTAGTAGAAGCATGAACAGGGGAAATATTTTTGCCTTCATTCTACTAGGATTGCTGCACCATGGTCCCTCCATGACATCAACAGCAGAGCTCCTGCCTGGAGAAGAAAATAGGAAATACAGAGTACTTAAAAATTTTCAGTGAAAATACTTTCTTCCCCAAAAGACCACTTTGGTCTTCCCTATTATAAAATGTAAATACTTTTTTATAGTTTGAGTATAACCACACTTTAAACAGCTGCTGCCTCTCACCTGTGCTGCAGCTCTGTTTCTGCAGTGAATTAAGCCCTCTCTTCACAGACTGCACATCAACTGCAATTTTTTAAGTGCTTTGGGATCCTTTGGGTTGAAAAGTATGATATAAATTTAAGATATTAAATCGTTAAGGAGAATAAGAGCATTACCAGATGCTGATGCTCATGTTATAGTCATGCTGTTAACAGCAAGTTGGAAGATACTTACACTTCATCTCTGTAGCAGGTATCACATCGCAAAACCCTTTTCATTAACTGCACATTAAAAGTCATGAGGAAGTTTAGCTGCAGCTAATCCCACTGTACAGCAGTCCAGAACCTGCCTGATCATGTAGTTAGGAATTTTCTTCTAACCTCCCGCTGTATTTGCATTTTTAGCAAGCTTATATCCATTTGCTCTTATACCACTGGCCTTCATTTAAATAGTTCTTTCCTTTGATGATTCTATAGCATCTTCTCCCAAGTGATGTTATAGCACATAGTTGTATCACCTCTCAAATTTTAGTATGGTTGACTAAACAAACAAAATATGTTCTTGTGTTGTTACGTCCTTATAATTTTCTCCTTATCTGAACCAAACGCAGTTTGTTTTCTTTTAACATTCCTACCAAGAGTAGTTTTCGAGTACTACACAACATTTGAAATAAAAGACACATCAATCAGTGTCTCATACACCAGCAGTAATGCTCCCCTACTTTGGCTGGAAACACCTCATACTACACATACTGAGGCTGTGCTTCCCTTCATGGTTGCATCACACTTCTGATTCACAGTCACCTGTGATGAACTGGTACCTCCAGGTTCTTTATATCTTTTGTTTCAGAACACAGTGAGACTTTTGTTTCTAGTCTCTAAGTCAAGTCTCTAAGCACTGAGTTATCTCAAGGTGTTTCCGCTTGACTCTCAACTTTTCCATGGCAGCAATCTTCATTTTGAGCCAGTTTTTTCTTTGCAACCTGAACCTCCCCTGTACTGATGTTTCTCAAATTTAAGCCATCACCAACCTTCTTCAGCTTGTTTATAGTATTTTTGACATTATAGAAAGAACCTGCAATGATTCTTAAGACAGATAACGACAAACAAACCAGTAACTTCATGCCAGCCCAGGTCTTCCCTTTTCTGGCCTTTTGCCATCCCCCTTTATACATTTTATTATTCTTCTTCTGTACTTCATCTTCTCCAGCTTAGCTGTTACTCCAGTTACTGGAAGGACAAATCATAGAAATCATTTAGGTTGGAAAAGACCTCTCAGATCACCAAGTCCAGCCGTTAACCCAGCCTACCATGGTCACTGCTAAACCATATCCCCAAGTGCCACATCTACTTGTTGAACACTTCCATGACTCCATCACTTCCCTGGGAAGTTGTTTCAAGGCCTGTTCCAAGGCCTGACCACCATTTCAGTGAAGACATTTTTCCTGATACCTGATCTAAACCTCCTCTGGTGCAGCTTGAAGCCATTTTTTCCCATCCTCTCGCTTGTTACCTGGGAGAAGAGACCAACCCCCACCTGGCTACAACCTCCTTTCAGGTAGTTGTAGAGAGCAATAAGGTTCACACTGAGCCTTCTTTTCTCCAGGCTAAACAACCCCAGCTCCCTCAGCTGCTCCTTATCAGACTTGTGCTCCAGATCCTTCACCAGCTCTGTTGCCCTTCTCTGGACATGCTCCAAAACCTCAGTGTCCTTCTTGAAGTGAGGGACTCAAAAATGAACACAGGATTTGAAGTGCAGCCTCACCAGTGCCAAGTACAGGGGACAGTCTCTTCCCTGGTCCTGGCTGGCCACACTATTTCTGATAAAAGCCAAGATTCTACCTCACCAAGAAGGCCACCTGGGCACACTACTGCCTTATATTCAGCCAGCTGTCCACCAGCACCCACAGGTCATTCTCCACTTATCAACTTTCCAGCCACTCTGTCCTCAGTCTGTAGCACTGAATGGGGTTGTTGTGACCCGAGGGCAGGACTCGGCACTTTGCCTTACTGAACAGTTGGCCTTGGCCCATCAGTGCAGCCTGCCTAGATCCCTCAGATCAACACTCCTGTTCAAGTAGGTGTCATCTGCAAACTGACTGAGAGTGCACTTGATCTCCAGATCATGGATAAAGATATTAAACAGGACTGAACCAAAACACTGAGCCCTGGGGAACCCCACTTGTGACCAACCATGAACTGGATTTAACTCCACTCTCTGGGCTTGGCCATTCAGCCAGATTTTTACCCAGCCAACGGTGCATCCATTCACACCATGATTAGCCAAAATAACCTATGTTATTCCCTATCATGCCACAGCTAGATCACTCTTAGTATCAAATGTTGGGTAAAAGCTACTCAGATGCTTACACACTGTGCTATGAGACAGAAGTATCTTTTGTAGTGACAGGGCATGGCTAGGTAAATCAACATTAGTTTTGAAAGTTTGAAGTAAAAAGCTGACTTTTTTTTTTTCTGGATTCAGATGCAAGGTCACTGGGTTTGTTCTGTCTCACCTAATCTCAAAAGAAGAGATGCTTTCTGCAAGGCAAGCAATTTGTGCAAGTCTTCTTTTAATGTTGGATTTAGGTTTTGTAATTTAAAGCTGTACTTTACTCATTTGTCTAAAAGGAACCTACTTTAATTTGAACACAAAAGAGCTCTGCATTAAGTTCCAAATTACTTTCTGCTTCTGTATTATGTAAAATTATGCACCAGATTATTTTTTCCTTACCTGCATTTTCTTTCTGCAGTGGCATTTGTTTAACAAAAATCAGATGCTTCTGGTCCTAAGAGTAAATCGAGGTAACAACTCAGATAAACTAGTTCTTGAAAAAGCTTCTCCATAATTATCTAAGTAACAGTAGTTGTTAGTTGGACTGGGGTTTTATGCTTGTTTTGAGGTCATTTTTTGTTATTTTGATTTTTTTTTAAATGCATATTCCTGTTTTGCTAGATTTTAAAAAAGTAAGAGGAGTTAGTAACTTTTGTTGGCTTTCTGTGCTTTATGTTTCAGTGCTCTGAAGCATGTTCTCCATAAGCATGAAACCATCACATTTTGTTTAATGTTCTTTCTCTTTGCACTTCTAGCAGCAGTTCCACTGATAGGTTTGTTACGTTAGTATGACCAACAGACAAAACAAAACTTCTGTTTTAAAATGAGTGCCGCTCCTGCATATTTCTTTATTTTTTTCCAATTCTGGATCAGACGTTCAGTCTTGCAGAGCTTTGACTACTTCTGTACTTCTTCTAAAATTAGCAAGGATACTCATCCTTTCAATTTCAAGTGTGTTTCTCTGCATCAGGGCCAAAGCACTTGCAAACTAGAGAGGTGAAGATCCATGTTCTGCTGGTTTATCTCCCGCTGTTTTGCCAATATTTGCAGTGCCAAACCACTGATTTAGCATTCCATGGAAGGCAATACAGCTGACTCAAGCATGATGTTACTTTCATTCTTATGCTTACAGTTATAAGCATGTCCCCCTTTATTCAGCCTAGCCAAGCTTTGTTGGCCATATGCTATACCATATGCTATAGCTCATGTGCTGCTACATAGAAACTTTTGAT
Organism: Platyrinchus mystaceus; assembly: GCA_035041135.1. Lineage (NCBI taxonomy): Eukaryota > Metazoa > Chordata > Aves > Passeriformes > Tyrannidae > Platyrinchus > Platyrinchus mystaceus. The sequence goes on along the minus strand of JAWWLV010000088.1, from coordinate 68,330,853 downwards.
AGGATTATCTGAATTATCCTCAATGTGAAATAGACCAAACTTTATTAAAAATAAATCTGAAATGCCAGGGTAAAAATGCTGTATGTTTCATGGGAGATCTCAGATAGGTGATATATCTGGAAGGGCTTTGATTTGTGGAGTGCTACGGGTGAGTTCTTTTAATAGGTGGTGAATTCAGTTTAGGATATTTTTTTCATTTGTTTTGTCTTTTGACTCTAAATCTCAGTGTTCAGGAACAGCGGTGTGAAACAAACACAAATCTGTTGTATTTTTAAAAACTATTTTAGTCCTGTTTCCAACCCCCCTTGTGCTGACATTCAACAAACTGATTTTCTAAAAGGACTGTCACCATCAATTTTGCTTTTTTAAAGGATTTTAATTCTTTCAGCATGTTCATATGGTTTTATAAAGCCCCAGATACACGGCAAATCCCCTTGGTGTTGTAAGACAAGATTGCTGTTAAAAAATGTTTAGGCTTAGTCAGCTTCTTCTCACTACTGAAGTCATGAGGGACTCTGGGAAATGGTGTTTATACTAAGCTTAAATTGATAGGGCAAGTTTAATGCAATCAGGTCAAAGGTACAACTGCTTAGCTAGTCTCATCAACCACTCAGGTTTCAGCATCAGTTTATAAGAAAAGGCCTGTAATGATAACATCTGGCTGCGAGTGCATGGGCTGCATTCTCCATGCAGTGAGTGAATGTAATTTAATGGTGGGGAGGAGCAAACTGAAGGGCAGCTTCATTCCTGAATTATGATCCCCAATAGATAAGGTACAACTGCCAGACTTTGATCAGCCCTGTTATCTATTCACTTGAAGAGCCTTTCTCCAATATAACCTGGACAGATATGTCTAACTTGAAGGAAGGAGTACAGGCCATTGGAAAGGCTTGGGAGGGGAGATGTCAAGTCCAGGATGAAATTTTGTGGTTTCCTAGTGCATCCCTGTGTGGCTGATTGGTGATCGGGCGTTACTTGGAGCAAGTGCTGAGTGACCCAGGACAACACTGAGGAAACATGCTAGACAGAATAATGAATTGGGCTGCCCTTCTAATATGAGAAAACATAACGTTCAATTATGTATTTCCTGCCTTGTACTATCCAAGTTGGTGTGTGGCAACCTAAATATTCAAGATTACTGCCAGGCAGACCCCAAAATATATACACATTAGGAGAAGGTAGATATCCAAGACATCCTGAGGGATTTTAATCACAGGTGAGTCTGGTCTGCTGATCCTAATGCAGACCCCAAGAGGGGCTTTTGCATACAGAATGTGTCTGGTTTTGCTAGTTGTCAACAAAAAAGTATTGCTTTCTTTGTCTTATTTGTACCATACAGAATTTCCTATCATATAATTTTAATTTCTTTTATGAGAAAGTTTCTACATTTTGCTCCACACTGGCTGAAATTTTCTATGTTAAATGTCTGTCTCAAGTTGGGAAATTTCATTTCAAATAATCTCCAATAATCATTACAAAAAAAGAAATTTATATGGCTTGTTGTCAGTGGACATTGGTAACATCCTGCTTTGAGGCAGGGACTTGAAACAAGGTGATGCTATGATTTGTATGTCATTGGCATACATTATTTTTCCTGTGAAAATTACTGCATATTTTGAGATATAGAAAGAAATCACAGTTTGCACATACTTAGCAAAAAGTCTTTTGTTTTTCCAGGTAAAATGACAAAATGTTTCATTCAAATTCAACATATTCAGGTTTCTAATGATGCTAAATGAAATGTTATTTCTGAGAATCATCAAACATCCTCTCTCTATCCTGCCAATACCGTGAGGTTGAACTGAATAAATCTGCCAACACATGGCATTCTCTGTGGTTACAGGAACCACTTGGTACAGAAGATCAACATTGTTCCCAAGTTTGCTTACTCTGTATTGTTTACACTGAGGCAATGCAGACCTCAAAGCCTAGCAGGTTAGTGATTATCTGACCTAAGTGTTTTCAGCAAAGGTCCCATTAAATTTTCTTTGGTTGCACACAAAACAGGCAACCAAGTTCTCAGTTATATCTGTCGCCTAAAAAATGAGAATACTCTCCTCTGTGTCAAACAGCATGTGTGGGTGGGCTTTCTGTGACTGACAACATTAAGAAGACTTATAACAGCCAATGTGGGACCCAAATGTTGAATATACCCAGCCTCATTTCAGCTTACAAGTCTTTGTAATCACATATGGCACAAGCTTTACTCTGGATGGGAGCATACATTTTTTCCGTTTTCTCTGCACATTCATGTGAACTGTTTCCATAAGGATGTTCCTTATGATGTGTTTACATTGGGTTTGCTGATATTCAATGCCTATTCAGTGGGGATGCCTTTAACTCATGTCAAATGAATGTAGGACCATTCTAGGCAGTCAGCAGATCCCTGTGTTTTTCTGGCATTCATTAAGTAAGAAAATGCAACATACGGGTTAGGTTGGTAAGATCTGCCACTTCTTTTTAGGAACCAATACCCAGGGAGACCATTCAACTTGCCACAGATCAGTGGCAGGATAGACCGTGGGATCTGACTCGCAGCCCTGCTCTCTAATCATGAGGCAGCATAGTCCTGCTCCTGGGCCAAGGCACAGCCTGTTGCAAGATCAGAGAAAGGGTAGCATTTTACTCTCTTTTGTCTTGATACATATGTTTTACAGTGCTCAATTATAAATCAGTTAGTAAACCACTTTATAAAGGCACAGAAAACAGTCAGTCAAGGCTTGGCTCACAGTTCTTGCACAGCTTTGAATCGTCTCAGTAGTTTTCAGTGCTTAGCTTAGCACGTGTAATGTGTCTTCTAATATAGATGGGATGAGATCCTACTTGAAGTGGTAATGATTATATACATCATATTTCTAAATGTATACACTGCTTTTGAACATACTAGAAAAGCTAAGATACCAACTGTTAAACCAATGAATCATACTTTGCAAGGGAGCGTTTTTATATATAATACATAAAATCCAACTGTATATGTATAAGAAGAGTGAATACTTACATATCCCATGTGTAAGATGTAAATGATCCTAATGAACATGACTGAAGTAAATTATGTTAATGCTCCAGTTAGAACTATTTCTACATTAGTTTCAAAATGTTTTTGTTATACTGTAGGTTCAATGTCAGGAAGATGAAGGAATTGGGGCTTTTAACTGCAACCTCCACATTGCAGTGTGATTCTATGGGGTTTTTCAAAATTAAACATTTGGTTTAAGCACTAAACACTAAAATTTTCTTTTTAATTCATAGGCCTGTGTAAAAGCAGATTGGGAAATGGTTTACAATACTTCCTGTTGGGGGCTTTCACACTGACAGTGTGAACATGACATCTCTTTTCTGCTAGTTACTTTTATTACATTTCAAGAAAAAGTCTTTAAATAGCCAGCATGTAATTTTTCTGGTATAAGTGATAACCTTTATAACAGCTCTGTTTTTCTTTTAAGAGAAGGATGGTTTCATCCCACCTCCAAGTTAGTTGGCTTTATCAATGGAAGTCACCATCCATCCCCAAGCCTTGCGAGTCCTGAAAGATGTGGAAGGACTGGAAGCAGTCATTGTGTTCTCAGTTACCTTTTTCCATATTTAGAGCTTGTGATGAATAGTGTTGCAATTGGTTCCATGGTGAATGGACCCATGCAGCTATGTGCTGGAAGGGTGGTCTAACCCATGGTGTCAGCTGCAAGTAAGGAGACCCTCTTGATCCTTTTCTTATTTTGTACTCCAAGTGTCTCTTCCCAGATGAAGCACCAAGGAGAGAAGGCAGGTTTTACACTCCCTCTGCCTCCACTGGCATTAGACCCCATCTTGAAGGCTTTGCACTTTGGAGGGGGAGTAGCTAGCACACAGTCTATAAGGATGGTGGAACAAAAACCAGTGTGGGAGGAGAAGTCCCAGTGGTTAAGTGAGAATGAAAAAACCCTTCAGAGAAACGGGGCAGGGAAGAAACAGCAAAAGCCTGAAAGCCCCAGTAGGACAAACTGAATAGATGTTAAAGAAAGACATATGAGGGAGAGGGGTGATTTAGAGGGGAATATAGCAAGTGGAAAAGTGTTCAACAAAGGAAACAAAAACAGCCAAGGGAAGATGAAGAAAGATCATGGCTCCTAAAAGGGAAGATATATGAACAACTTAGGAAGGGATATAGGGAACATTTTTAAGAGTACTTGTGGCACTGAAGTAAAAAGTTATAATAAAAAATTTTCACTGCACATCAGTGAGAGCTGAAGTGCCATACTTGCCCTAACTTTACATAGCAAATTGTGGAATACAAAAATGGAGAACAAAATTGGAGGACCAGTTTGAATACGTGACAGATAGAGGAAACAATAAGAGAAATAATCTTCTTAGGTGTTATGTAATGTTTACAGGAGACTCTGCTTTCCACTGAGTAGAGTTACCAGTATCCCCAGCTACAACTAGATACATAACAATGTCTGCAATGGCAGGTTAATCCAGATTTATGTTCCCCTCAGTCTGAGCTGGGCGTGTTGACTAAGATGGCTGTAATACACAGTTCTTTCCTCCCCAAAGTGGCATGAGCTCTGCAAGAGGTTCATGGTTGCAATTTTTCCTTGTGCCAGGTCCTTCTGACATGCCCATCTGTGGTCTCCAGGCTCTTAGGAAGGTACCTCAGTTCTAGGGCACTCCTCTCATTTTCAGCTATTTTAAATGGACTGCAGCCTATACTCTCAGATAGTCTGCTGTAGTGTTTCTGTGCATTAATTATATGGGAAATAAAACCATGTGGGTTTGGTACAGACTAATTCATATTTTTAGGTAGAATGCAATTTGCTATTGACAAATAAACTCATTTATCCAAGTTTCATTTGTTTAAACAATGTGAGCAGAGTTATTCATGTGCAAAAGAGCTGGCAAATGCTGCCAAATCCACTAATAAATCTGGCTGCTGAACATAGCATTTGGAAGTATGTTGTAGTATGCTAATTTCCACGACAACCCACTATGATGTTAGAGAAAAACTAATGGCTTTGCCTTGAGAAAAAGCAGAAAGAAATTATTAGCCTGCCAATATCGTACAAGGACTACCAGAAAACTGTAGTGAGCAAGACAGATATGCAGGACTGGACTTTTTTGTCAGTCATGGAAATGGTCCCACTGACCTGTTGCACAGTATATTAAAATCAAATTCTGAGTATTTATATTCATCTTCTCATTTTTTGAGCTTTCAATTAGAAATTATTGACCATGCATAGATTCATGTGACTACATAAATATATAAATCTTCGCCATACTTAAGAATTCTAGGTTAGGGGATCCCACATGCTGCAGATGTCGTTGAAGTGGCTGCAGCATTTTAATTAATTTCTGTAGAATATCACAGTAGTATTGTCTTCATAAGAGAGCTGTGGGCTGCCCTGGTGACTTGCCAGAAGCCCAAAGGTTGTATTATATTTACATGAAATGGACCATATTGCCACCTTTGGCATTAACACAAAGGTGTGTCTTAAAAACCATGCAGGTCCCAACACGCAGTGAGCCATTTTAATCCAAGCAGACACAGGCAGGAACTGTGTATTCCCTACAGCTGAAGTACCTGTCTGCCTACCAGGGTGACAGCAAGCCTCATTCCAGCTGCACAGTTTGTATGCTAAGAGAGCAGTCAAAAAAACCCAACAGTGCAGCCAGTATAATTATCTTTCATCTCACATGAGTTCAAAAGGAGGGCTTTCCCACTGCCACTCTGTTTTCTTAGCCGTCTGCTCCAGAACCTTTTTGGCTGTCAGTGGTTTATGTGGAAAATTAAAGGGGGAACGACTGTCATAGCTTCCTAATGACATCTTGGGATTCTTTTACATGCTAAGTCATTCACATCTTTTACAATTTAAAAGCATGATGACATCATATACATAACAGTCATACAGGACTGCCTGCATGTTTGCAAATAAATGTTATAATTCATGACAATCTTTTTTTCTTATGCCAAAGATGATTAAAGAATTCAGGTCCGTTTTCACCAACCCCTTTCTCTGTAAATAGAAATGCCTCTGCCTTTATCTGTTACTTGCTAATAGACAAGAGTCCACAGATAACGGATAATTACACAGATAACTAACAGATAACTGTTGCAAGTTTTTATTTATTATTTGTTTACAAATTACAATGGAAGGATCATTAAAAGAATTATTATGGGAAATTATTTTCTATCAACTCTCTATAAATTTGCAAATAATAAGTAGCATCTCAGCTCTGCCTAGGGACTTCCTAAAGACTTCCTTTAGTATTCCTAAAGAACACTATTGAGCTACAGTAACTTCAGGTCAACAACGTATCTTTTCTTGGCACCACTTGCTGTGTAGATAGTTGTGTCTAGTTGTCTCTTCCCGTCATGATGCTGTGGCTTTTTGGCTTATTGATACTCTACCAAGTATATGTATTTCACACACTCCAACAGCTTTGTATCATTATAACATACTTCATTACCTAATGAAGACTGAAGTCAGGCAATTTATTTTCATTATATATGCAGCTGATGTTAAGTAAACCTGAAAAGTGAAACAGAAGTATGCTAAAACATGCCTATATCATTCTATTACTTTGATTATATCTCTGTGCATGACTGTATCCTTATCTGACTCTGATACAGGGTGTATTTATTCTTTCAGTCATGTTAATATACATTTAGTCTGCTGAATGGAAGACCTACTGGTTTGTGAGTTGTTTTGGGGGTTTTTTAAACCTAACAAGAAGTTATATCAATTTAAATCACCGTAAGGACTTCAAAAACCCAATCTGTACCATGAAGTGTCCCTATATGTAATTTTGTTTCAGTTTTAGGGAAGGAAGTTGGTGCATCCATTCATTGCTAGAGCTCATAAAATTGCCTATCATGTAAGGTCAGTGTACAATATATCTTAAATATCTGAAAGTCCACCAAGCTTTGTATTTGAAATTACGCCAGCATCCTGACCTGTTATAATCATGGTGTTCAGCTCTGGTTCTGTAGAGCACAATGTCAGACATACCTGGTTGCGTGAAGGTGGCACAGCAAAATCCACGAGTCCTGTAGGCATTGACTTCGGAAAAAAAAAGTCAACCTGCATCTCTTGGAAGTAAATCATGTCAACAAAACAAAGCTAGCTCATGACATTCTTAAAAGCCTGATTTAAAAATCACACTTAAACAGACATCCCAGTGTTTTCTCTTTTATTTGGTGTACTTACGCTGTTTGATGAAACATTTATTCCCTGTCCATGACTGGCTGTGTCAGGACTTGCTGTATCAGATAACAGTGCTATTCACAGTGTTGGGGGCTTCATGCTGTGTACCTTTTGGAGTGCTTAGCAGTGACACCCACGATGAAACAGGAGTTTACTTCCCAGCTATCTGCAATATTCCAGTTGCAGAGTCAGTGTTCTCAGTAATGATTTCAGCAAACACAAGGCGTGGTCAGATTGTCTTTGCAGAAGAATGAGGAATGCAATCCTCAGTTTCTAGCAGGTGAAATACGACTCTCTTAATCAAGGTGACCCACCGTACACCTATTTCAAATCTGACATAATTTAAACTCTTGCATCTGCTATTTCTGATTACAGTGCTATTCAAAGTGGTTGGATTTCAACACAGTAAGATGGCTGCAGTTGAAAAGGAAGTATTTCTTTTTTACTTCCCATGAAGCAGTGGTCCTGTAGATGTATTTCAGCCTACTAGGAAACAGGCATTATTTATCTGAAACAGCCCAAAATCAAATACAGTTGGTTGGCATCCCATCTATTTAAGCACAATATGTTTTGAAGTGAATAGGCCAAAGTCCTTCCCAGTAAAGGTTCATAGAAACCCATTGGTTTGATTCATCAAGTAGCCAAATATAAACACTGTTACAGAAAAGGTTCACTTGGAATCAAACATGGAAAATTTCTGAATTAGAATGATACCTGAAAATACTTGCTCAGTGGAATGAAGACATTGAAGTATTTGGCTAGATTCACCTCAGGGTTTATACTAGTTCTTGTGTAAACTTCATGGTGGATCAGAACCACAGATACCCACAGCACCATGCAAACAATGCAGAACAGTGACCAAAGTCTGCTTTGCTTCAGTGAGTTGTTGGCAGATGACACCCAAAATGGGACATGCTCACTGGGAAGATGAAGGGACTGTAAGGTGAGCAATGACCTAACATCTCCTGCCTTTCCTTCAGAAGATGACACCGTTTTGAACATACAAGAAACTCAGGTGGGAATTAAAGCTGCAGAAATCCAAGTCCTTTCTCCACCAGCTTCCATCTGCTAATAATTCTTCTCTGAAAATAGGTTTCTTTAAAGGTCTGAGGTTTCTTTTTTTCCAGTTCGTATTCAAATGGTGCAATGACAGGAGACACCCTAGGGTATTACCACACTTTGAGAGGTGACTTCAAGGCCAGCAACACTCCTTGCATGCAACACTATCTTGCAGTATTGTCTCATACCATTGTTCTTTGTGGCTTAAATATTTGGAGAGGTCTGTCATGCTTTGTTATTGCATTTCAGCCTTTTAGGGAGCATGTAAAACAGATCTCTAGTGGAATACTTCAGCACTTGACAGTGACTTGAAAATTCTTCACCTGAGATTTGGCCAGACAAGGCATTTAGCAGGACCTACCAAATGCCTCCCACATTTAGAGTAATTTGTTCAATGATTACCCCTATTATATACAATTTATTTTGATTCATTGTTGCTGCAAACTGTGTTTTAGGGAGAATTACAAGAGTGAATTCATTAAATGAGATCCTAACTCTTAGACCAATAGAAACCACTAGGAGCTCTGTTAAAGGCAGAACTGCCAAAAATCAAAAACAGGTTTCTATGGTTCTTGGCATAGGGGAAGCTGCTCAAGTTTGGTTCCCATTAGTTATTTAGCACTTCTAGTATTTTTGTTGCTTCTGTTGCTGCATTCAACTAATTGCCAGGATCATGAGGAATTTTATTCCATGGAGACAAATGCTGTATTATTTTTTCCAAGCACTGTTAAATCAGCAGGAGTAACTTGTATGCAATGTTAAAACAGCATTTGTAGTAATACAGTATGTGTTTATTACTCGGTTAAAATTATGCCCATGGCCAAGCTAGGTCAAAATGATACTGTGATTTTTCAATTGGCAATGAAAAAGTAATCATATGCTCCAATTTGTGTAAGCATTGTTCCCCATGCCCACACTCACCCACTCAAAGGTCCTACTTACTTATTAAATGCTGCCTTCTCTTTGGCTGCCAGCAGTGAAAAGTAGAAATGTCTCCATATGTTAGTGTCTATTTTAAACACTTACTTGGCAGAAGTATTTCTCATCTCCATTTGCAGGTGTTTGTTAGCATTATCCATCATAATGCACAAGTACAGAAATAGTCTCTGTGACAGCCAAAGCACTCTTTCAGGTACAGGCCTTAAGAAAAGTGTAGTCAGTTGTAAAAATGTGGACTGACCCTTGAGCATCATGAACAAGAGCAAGCAAGCTATGAGGCAGAGAGTAGCAGCCATATGTTCATTTTCTTTTAGAATGTTCGGCAGAGATGTGTCAAGTGTCTCATTCAGCTTTTCACTGCTGTGCAAACATGTGCTAAAATTTAAACTTGCCTCGTATAAAATTTAAAGAGAAAACAGCATTCTCTTAAAAGAGATCTGAGATCTCTGAGATCTGGCATAAGAATGGACTTTAAGGCTCAGAGTAACCCCTGAGTCATGCAGCAGATGGATCCAGTTAGCCTCAATTAAAATATGAGGAGAACACTGAGCTGGTTTGGCAGAGAGTTATTGCGGCAGGGGTGGGAAGAAGAGGGCCTTCAAGGAGAAAGTGTAGTAGTAAACCCTACTGCAGAATCTTGCAATACTGAAATGTACGTGTTCTTATTGAAATTAACTATCACAAAGAGATATTTTGAATGTTGTACTAAGAAAAAGTGCTGGATGCACTCTCCCCAGCTGCAAGTAGTATCAGGTAACATCCTGATTTAAATTAAAAAAAAAAAATACAGATTTCTTTCCCTTTTCTTGGGATTCATTGGAGAGTATCCAAACTTTTATAATATCAACAAATAAAGACATAATCAGATAAGTGAAGTTTAGCTCCTTGAAAGCATTGTAGAAAAATCTTCAAATATGAGTTTGATTACTTGGCAAAAGGAATTTCTGTTTATAAAACAAAAGCTTCTGTCTTCCCACATGTGAGGACACTGCTTACATACTGTTGAGAAATACTGGAATAAAAAAAATGAATAACCGTATTGAAGAAAAGGAGAGGTGGTTCATTTTTTCTTTTTTTTTTTTTCCTGATAGCTGGTGCTTGCAATAACAAAAGCATCAAAAACCATGCACTTCCAGTCTATCTCTTGATTTTGTAGGTATAGGACTGTTTTTCAGAGGTTAATTTCACAATGAAATATGAATTTTTAAATAGAAATATTCCTTAACTTGAAATAGCAATGTCTCCTCTGTAGGATGAAATGATAGTCCTCTTACATAATTTGAAAATTGTAGAAACGAAGTAGCAATACTTGCATGCATCTGGCTTACCTTCTGTGGATATAGGCAAAATATTCATTGTTTATTTTAAACTCCCAGTTTCTAGTTACACCCCTTAGTTTAAATACAGCAAGAAGGAGAAAAAAAAAGGCTGAAGGAAGAATATTGCTTGCTGTCTCTTTTCCATTCTGTAATTCAGGCCTTGCTTCATCCCTACCAGTGCATTTGTTTCAATCTGGTAAGTATGTTATTACATGTAGCATGATCTAGGTCTTGATGGGGCATTGTTTGCACACAAACCAAGCAGGTGTTAAAGCTCCTTTCATAATCTTAATGACACATGAGGATCTCTAGGACCTTCAAGGAGAACATCTACTTTTCAACAGAGAGACATCCCATTTATTTTCTAAGTGCAGTCTCTTCTTTTGCCCATTTTGTCCTTAATCTTTGTTTCTCTTCATCCATGCTGTTCCCCCATATCTGTAGGGTAAGATACCAAGGTAAAAAGGTAAGGTCAGTCCCTTCATCTCTGTTTCTAGCTACACAGCACATGTAGCTCAGTGATTTAGAAGACACATAGGCATATTTGGCTTTGTGGACAGATATCTTCCACTTAGAGACCCCTTAGGATCCAGCTGTATCTCTACGAGAATTATTGCAAAAGAAAAATGCATTTGTGTAACTGGGCAAAACACAGTGGGAGTTTGGTGCTCAGTTCAGGATGTATGAGCTCACTAGCCTCACAGAGGGACAGCTTGGATTCCCCATCAGCTGGGATAGAAATAATATTGTAGATGCAGGTTAAACAGATCTCTGCTGCTGCTTGAAAAAAAGGGTGAGATTTCGGGTGAAGGGCTGGGCAGACCACCATAAGTGCAGCGGAGGAGGCCTGGCCTGTACAATAAGAGACTTTAATGGTCTACACTCATGGTCCATTAAGAAGGTGGAAGCTTGATAAGGTCTGTTGAGCTGGCAAAAACATGTTCCTTTACAACTCCCCTACCCCAGGCTGGTACACTTGTAATTTTCTGAAACAATTGTTGTTTACACAAAAGTTTTCCACATTTGGTCTTTCTCCAAAATGAAATTTCATTGTCAGGTTTTAGCAGAAGCCCTGCTGTTGCTGCTTGGGTGGGCACATGTAGGGAAGAAGGATCTTTTTAAAACATCTGAATTTTATCATGCAGTCAGAAAAAAAATGACTGAAGTCTGGTACTTGGAATGAATGAAAGTATTTGCTAATACCAAGCACAGCTGAGCTTTTGCAGGGCAGTATGAAATGTATATTGCTTTAACCCCTTTGGCTAAGGTCAAGAATGAAGTGACTCAATGTCCTGGCTGGTTACAGACATGCTGTTCCTCCATGAAGAACTGATTTGAATATTGAGCTGTGGTTCAGTGTTGTTGATTTCAACATGTAATGGATCAACCCCACAATTTAAGAGCAACTTCAGTTGTCCAGAGAACTTGCAAGCCCTCCTGGCAGAGTTGTGCAAGACCAGAGGGTTAGTTTGTTTTGTTTAATGGGGTTGTAACCTTGCCAAGTAAAAAGACAGACTGAACATCAGTAAAGACAACTTTTTTCCAGTTTTTATGCTCTGCTGAGATCACAACAATCTCCAAGAGCAGATCTCAAACTTTTTGTAAAAATTGGTTTTGGTAACATGTCTCTTTGGGGTGTTGACTTACAAGCTTGCATTTCTACTACATACTCATATATAAATAGAGAATTTTATTTGAGGCTTGCTCTGCAACCTTAGAAAAGTATTTTCACCTTTTTTCCTACCTCTAAGGGGGCAAGAATTAGAAATTGTCTGACATCAAATACTCTGTAAAGATAAGAAATTATTGTTGTTATTATAGAAATATGGAACTGTGTGATTGCTACAAATACTGGCTTTATTACTGTCATTACGATTATTGAATTATTAGTTGTGGAAAAGATCTATAATGTAAGAGGAAATAGATGCCTGAAAGGAACAGTCTTTTTGACTAAAAAGGAAGAGAAAGGTATTAGACAACTACGAATCCTCTTTATGGTCCACTCCAAGAAGAGTATTCTACGAAGTTACATTGGTGGTAACAAAGTGATCTTCCTGGTAGCAAAATTGGAGGTATTCCTGCTATCACTCCTCCTTATTCTTATTATCTACTACCACATAAGTAGCAAAACAGAAGTTCACTGAGTCAGTTTGTACCCAAAGCAAACATCAGCATCCTTCTTGAAAGCATTCCACATGTAACCAGGATCGTAAAACAAAACAGAAAGTTGATGGTTTTACTGTGATGCACGTTACAATCAAGTAATTATCTGGTGGTTCATCTGCTTTTTATGATCCATGATGAGAAATATAGCTGTCATATGAGGAATAGATTTCTCATCGTAAAACTTACCTCTGTAATTTTGGCACCTGAGTAAGTGCTGCCTCAGGTGCTGATTGTGCTAGTAAACACTGTCTGAATAGTGATTTCCCCATCTGTTTCTCCGCCTTCCAACTAAATGCACAGTTTGGCAACAAGTGTGTTTCTGCAGTTCCCTTTGCTTCAGCAGCTGCTGCTATTAAAGATCTCGTATGAGGACGTTCCTGTTGGATAGCTGCTGATGCAGAAGTTCACCTGGGGAAAGAAAAGCCTTGTATGTAGGTCAGTATTTCTGTAGATAGCTAGTGAAGCAATCTCATGAGAATGTTAACTCTCTTGTGGTGCAGATCGCCTCAAGTCACTGCTGCCACTGGAAGGGGCTGAATTCGTGTACATCAACTCAGGTTTCCAGTGTAATACGTGAGACAAAAGCTCCTAGTTTAGGTAGGTTTTGTATCTCTGCTTTGGTTAGGCACTTAACTTGGCATTCGGGTTAGATGTCTAAAATTAGAGCTCTCAAACGTCTTGTGCTGTATTTATGTAGAGTGTTTTCTCAATGGGAGAAAACAAGATACACACTGAGGACATAAATCAAAACATCCAGAAAGTTGCAATGATTTCACCACTATCCATAAGACTTCTGGTATAAATCACATGGATGTTAAAAGTGAGGAAACCTCTTCATCTAATGTGATGATTGAACCACAGGAACAAATTTTCCTCTCAGATTTGTGTTGTGGACCCCCTGTGTTAGGGAGAGGTTATATGTTTCAGTGTGCTGACAGACACTATTACATACTGTGCTTTATTCTCTCCTGTTCTGCTGGCCTCCAATAGCTCTTTGCACCTCTGAGTCTCTCTGCCTTTGGCACTTTTGCTGGTGAGACTCCCAGCTGGGGGTGTGGTTTAGCTAAAATGGGTGCTTTTCACCAGAAGAATAAATTATTCCTATACTACTGTCTGAAAAGGGTGGATCTGGAGCCAATTTAGTGAGCATAAGTTACAATTGACTTTGGAAGTAATAACTTATGCTTTGAGTTTCCTTAGATGTATAGCCAAGGAGCTGTCTGGCTGCATGTGTTTTTACACATCTTTCAGCTAAATTAGAAATCCAAGTGCAAAACCTAATTTGTGGAGATATCATGGAGATTTGTGACCTTCCCAGAAATACTTTAAGGCCACAAACCAGTCAGAGGGTCTCCTGGTTTCATCTACCCTTTGTTTTTGGGGGTTTTTTGCCACATATGACACATTGCTAAATAGTGAATGGAGTTTATTATATCTTGATTAATGAATCTGAGTATAATTTTCCCCAGTCCTGGCAAGCGAACTCTGCTGGAAAGCTGATTAGTGAAGAGAGCCAAATTAACTGAACACCCTCTCCAAAGATGTGACCAAAGATTGAAGTGTATTCATACATGTCAAAGGTAGAAAAGCCTTAGGAAAGATGGGGATTGCACTGGGCTGAGAAATAGGAGGGCAAGGGGTGGAGCCTTTAAGGAGATGGGGAGGAAGGTAATGGTGAAAAAGGAAAAAAGTGTAGTAGAAAAACATCAAATGGAAGATAAAAAAAACCATGAATTGGAGATATCGAGAATGTCCAATGATACTTGGTCCAAGGAGAAACCAAGCTGGGTATGCATCCTATGTTATCTGTTGATGATGAGAAAAAAGAGCTTAAACCAAACCCTGAAGTCAAGGAGAGAATCGGCTGTTGAGTTTAGTGGTCTTTACATCAAGTTAGTGGAAAAAGGACTGAATTAAGCAGACATAAAAAGCAAGAATACTGGCAGATGAGGACAGTTCATTTCTTCCTACTGTCAAATCTATGAGCTTAGCCTGGTGAGATGCTACTAGCAGTGATAATGAACATTAGCAAGCTTGGCTGTATTTAGCCCTCTTGGTCACTTTTTGGCCAGGCTCCTGATGATTTCATTGGGAGATTGCATGAGAATGTGCAAGTCCCTCCTCCCTAGAAATGGCAATTTCCCCAAAAAATATTCTGTTAGATAGCTATTATTGAAATGCTGACATACTTGTAGTACACTAGTTAGCACCTCTGATGAAGTCAGTTAAAAAATTCCAGTCTTGAATATAGAAAGTAAAACACTTAGGGTTTGTGGGAAGAAGAGTTTTATTTCAGAGAGGTGCTGAAATTTGTATGAAAATGCATAACTTGAGACACACACATGAGCAAAATTACCCAGTGAGAACAAGGACCATCTCTGAAAGTTCTTTTAATATGTGGGCTTTAATGTGTCAAGTATTATGTATGTTGCTACACTTATTTTTCTTGTTATGTAGACAGGCACGAGTCTTCCCTACATTGTACTTTGTCTAATTCTTACCCATGCAAAACACAGACCAAGTAGCAGTAAATCCAGTTGGTTGCACCTTCTAGTTAAATATGTGAATAACTATTCTGGATATAAAGCAGCTGAAGACCGTGCTGTTCTTACCTAACATTTGCATGCCTGCTATCATGAAGGATCACACATTTCAAGCAGTTCCTACACAATAAGAATTGCAGATGACGAATGTCCCGTTACTCATGTAGCTGGTCATTTTTGTATGCAATTACCAGAATTGCATGCTCAGTTCCAGTAACCATGTGCACGAAAATAGGCTGCAACAACCTGCTTAGGATTGTTAATTACATGGTCCGAAGTCCCAGTCTTTATTGTTTTGTTGTTTTATGCTGGTTTTTTGTAAGGGAACTGAGCTAGGAATCAGCTTGGTTGTTGACTATTCAAGCAAAAGGAGACACACATCTGCATGTATTGCTGGAGCCGCAGGACTGCAGAATTTCTGCATTGACCTGCATGTGGTTTAAATACTGAGCTGATGGGCCAGAAGAGAAATACTGCACCAGGTGGCCAGCTGTAGTGCATGGTTTAAATAACGAACAAGCAGCTTCCGAAATTTCGCGTTTAAAATACATACATCTCTAACTATCAGTGTCATAGAGAGGCATAAGTCTTTGCCATAAGCAATTCAGAGTCAGGCTGCAGTAGTTCAGGAATACTTAATTGGCATTTCTCTTTTTTTGCATATCACTGTTCTCATCAGTTCTAATATATGCTTTTTTCCCACCTCTACAAACTTCTTTGCCTTAAAGGACTTGTGAAGGAAATAATTAAAAAGTACACAGAGGAAAACTGTCTGAGCAGAAGGGGCAGAAATCCAAGGTGCTGTAGGGAGGTGCCCCAAACACTCTTTTGGATGATTATTAATTTTTTTCTTACTATTATTTTATGACACTGTTTATGTTTAATTACTCATGTTTTCCTAACCTGTCTGACAGGCATAATTTGAAGAGCAATAGTAATGATCAAGCTGTGGAATTGCCAGCTGCTGCCTACGTGCTCAAGCAAGCATAGAGCAGGCAGTGTCAGGAGACAGTACTGTCTCTTGATTACATCTGAACTTCTTTTTTTTCACATTGATGAAAATGATCCTGATTGTTATTATTTAAATATAAACTATGCCAAAAGATGCTATGAAAAATCAGAGTGCTCTCAGTTCACTGCCTGTATGGAATAGTGAGTTCATGAGACTTTACTGCAGTATATGCCATTAAACTCTAAACTGGTTTAGTTTTAAAAAATACAGTTGGTCTGTTTGGGTCTTTTTTGTGTAAACTGCCAGGCATCCCATCTAGGTTACTATGATTTTTTTTAATATTAGTGAACAATTTCAGTCTTTATACTTTCAAATCAAACCTCAAGACCACAGAAGTTACCAGTTCTGCCATATGCCATGTGCCAGTGTATTGTGAAGCTCATTTAGAAGGGGTAGTATTATTTTGGTTTGGGTTTTTCTCATTGCTAGAGCTTTTGGTTGTTTCATGCTTCAGTTGTGTGCTACTGAAGTGAGATGATATGGGTAGCATTGCTGAACAGGTGGTAATACATCATCAGAATGTAAAGTCCTTTTATACTTTTCTTATAGCAAGTGGAGATTTAATTATTATTTTGCGGATACCTCAGCAAAAGTTTAGGAAGTGTTGAGCAGCTTTTGTGATGAGTTTGAATGCTTTTGAATTTCTTTTTTTTTTTTTTTAATGCATGGGGTTATGCACTTCTAAAAAGTTTTGATGAAGTCTGATGTCCTTTGGAGTGAAGCTGAAATCACAGTAAAAAGGAAGCATTGTCCTGTAGGCTCCAGTATCAATGCACTGCAGGGTCCTTTCTTGCAACTGGTACAATAAACCCTTACCTGAATGACAGGGAAGTGAAATAAATTGCTGTTATGTTTTGCCAACCTCTGCAGTCCTGTAATTAATACTGTATTATCCTGTTTTGTTTTGTTTCGTTTTCATGAAGCAGAAAGTTCTGGTATCCTGTGGTTACACACATCTGAGCTTTTTGACATATTAATATCTTTCTCTGACCTCTTATATTTAGAAAAAAATCTCTGTAAAGATGAATATTAAGTCTTTGGAGAACAAAAGACAACCCAATAAACTCATGAGTTCTGTTACTCTCAAGTCGATCATAGGAGCCTGGAGGGAAAAAGTTGAGCAAGCAGTGATGATTTTTTAGTATCCCTGGAATGAGTATTTGATTTTTGTGCGAAAGAAGCTATAAAAGTAAATATAGGGGCAGAAATCGAAGTGAAAGTGTAGACAAATGAGAAATGCATGTTAAATAAGTCACCTGCTGCATTCAGGTGCTATATGACCACTCATCCTTGGAGCAGTTTGCTGCTGGTGGGCTGCTCACTACAAATCAGTGGCATGGACTCACGCAGGTCAATTGTGCCAGATGCACTGTGACGTGAATGCTTTGACTGTTTTATCTGTAGTAAGCTATACATCAGAGACAAGTGGTGAGATACAGCCTGGATTCTCTTCTTGTTCCTCCGTCTCATTCCAAGGCATTGGTCAAGTCCCTGAATCATCCTGCCTCCTAGCTTTATAAAGTGGGGATGACAGTGCTTTCTTCCCATTGTAATGTCATTACTGTTGCTCAATTTTATAAAATCTGCATTTTCTCTGGTGGTCGTTCATTGTCATTGTAGTGCTGCTGTGAGGCAGTTCTGTTTTGTGTAAGTGGTATTACACCTAGTTGAAGTCTTGCTCAGGTTACAAGTGGAATGAAGCTTCCAAGATGTTTATCTAGCTTTCTTCAGCTGCTTTTTCGATTCTCAGTAGATATAGGTAAGTTCTGTAATTCATGGCCTTATGTGTTCATGTGTATTGCCATTAAAATGGAATACATCAAAGAAGGTAAACCAAGTCATAAGTTTTCATTGGTGACCTGCACTGGAAAAGAGATGCAAGCTGTAGATGAGTTCTAACAGTATATTTCATGAGGTGATATTTGACTTTGATAAATTTTCAGAAAAGGGGCTGCCATTTCTGTGTTTGTGCAATGTATAATGGGATCCTTAACTGGCATCTCTGCCCTACCGAAACGTGAATGAAAAATAGGATTACTTGTCTGAGAAACAGCTCTGTCTTTCATATTGAAGCTTGGCAATAAATGGTTCCTGTGTGAGTGGTCTCAAGAGACACTTTCCTTGTAAAGGAATGAAGTGATTGATGAGGCATCTCACATTTTAAACATTATACAGGTGAAAGCATTGAAGTATTCTGAGCCCATACCTACTGCTGTGCATGCCTGAATAGTTTGCTTGCTTTTTAATTGTGGAACTAAAGAAGTTTTAGTAAGTAGGGCAGGACCATTAGAAAATGCTAACCATTTTCCTTCAGTAACGCTTTTTCATATTTGCCTGCTGCAGGGTGAAAAATAATGAAGAATTTTTTGGTAACAGATCCAAAATTCCTTTCTTGTTTAATTGAAAATGTTTAAGAGAAGAGGGTCATTGAGAGGACAAGTTTCAGGAAGTGGTATTTGCATTTGGTGATGCTTTGGAAAGAAACAGAGCATACTATCCACGCTTTTAAAGTATATATGGTGAATGCACTGGCAAATCTGTGGAATTTTATAGGGAGCTACTGTGAATAGTAATAGTAGTCAATGAATCTGCTTTTTACCCCTACTGAAACCAGTACTGTGAGCCTTAGGAGATCCTATTGCTTTTTTGAAACTTATTGCAACATAGATTCAGCCCTGTCAGCAAATCTCTGCTGTGTTACCAGTAATATGAATTGTCTCCCAGAACCCTGCAATATTCTACACAAAATTCTGAGTGAAGAGGAAGCTGGCACTGGTATGAGTTGGAGTACCACTAGAAAAGAAAGAGGAACAAATCTATGAGGATACATAGAGAATACCTCAAGGCAAAAAATGAAAAAAATATCCAAGTGAAAAGAGCACTATAGTAGAAATGAGAACAAAATCTCAGTGTGAGATGACGTATTTTGAGGATGAAGGAGAGATGGGAAAGTAAGGCCAGATTTAAGATGATGTTTGTGAGCAGGACAGTGATGCTCGAAAGATAAATGGGACAAGCTTGAATGAAAGAGAAAGACTGGGAGACACATCAAATTAGGAAAGAAAAATGTCTTAAAATAAAAAGAGATAAATGGAATTTTACAGGAAAATAAATTTGCCAGGGGACCCCTGGTGGCCTAGCGGTTAAGATGCTGGTCTCTCAGCGCCAAGGCCGCAGGTTCGAATCCCCCAGGTAGATGGAGCTCGTCAGCCCCTAAGGCCATCCATCTAAGAGAAGGTCACTCTAAACAAACCTACATCCTGAGGAC
>JAWWLV010000088.1:68286937-68311269 GCA_035041135.1 Platyrinchus mystaceus | reverse complement strand
AAAAATCCATTGCGCAGGCTTGAAAGGTAAAAACACCTTTCCCAGATCTTCGTTCGCGAAGACTGGCCACTTAAATTTGCCAAAACATGGGAAAAATTTATACAACAAAGAAAATGAGAAAAATTCAATAGCAAAGGAAGAGAAGGGTGGAAGAAAACAAAATGCTGATCTTTAACAGAAAATAAAATAGTTGTATTCATTTTATTGATTTCTTGGAAGATTCTGTGGTGGGTTTTGTGGTCTGCTCTGAGAGAAAGTGAAATATGTAATAGGAAAAACTATGATTTTTTTTTTTTCCCCAGACTTTCCTGAGCAGGAAATGTAATAGGAAGTTATTTTTATTAACCAAGATCAGAGAACATGCAACAACAAACTACCAAGAATGGTGTGGAAAATCCGGTTATTTTTCTAGTCAGACCAGAAGAACCTGTGGCCATTGACCAGCAGGAGCCTAAGGGTCAGATTATTAAGCACCGAACTGGATGGCTATTGGAATCTGTGTGTCTTCAAATACACACCAACAAACTTAAATTACAGCAAAAAGAAATCTCGAACACCGTGTAGCTGATATTTGTAGCCAGTCATGAATTACTTTGTGGTCTGTTATGTCTACCTAATCAACACAAACAGCAGACTTGTGTGATTTCATTTTCAAATGTGAAACCAATTGATTTTACGGCAATATACTTCTTGCTCAGCAGTATTTTTCCATCAAGACAGTCAGGTTACACTGGTCACCAAAAACTGATGAGCCACAACAGTGAGAGCTTTGGATAGACAGACGGGGTTTTGGCAGAGTGTTTTGGAGTTTGTCAGGGTGAATGTGCACCCATAATGCTGAGTGTGCTGGGAGGACTTTATCCTTTCAAAAGCTAGGACAAGCTGTGGCAATACTCAGCCCACACCCCTAGCATACTTGCAAGGGACCATGAGATGAGGAAGTGGGGAGCACAGTGCTTTTATTTGCAGCAATAAAGCATGTGTTTCATCTGTAGAGGAGATATGCAGCTGTCTACCTTGTCTGGACTTACCAGTGAGTAGTGTTTTATCTTAGCAGGCTGGGTTGAACACACATGCACATGTTTGTTTATGGGCAGGAAATGCATAAGCTTTTTAATGGATAAAGTGTGAGTTTGAAGCATTAAATATGACCTGCTTTGTTGTATGCCAGTACCTGCAAAGGGTTATTCTTTGTAGTGTCCTACTTGGACTCAAGCACTAAAGCTTTCATCAAAGCAAATCTGATTATTTTGCACATGGTTTTCCTGAAAGGATGTTATGATTTTCTAGATGTTTGGTGGCTGGTGATAAATTAGGCTTTTATGATGTCATGTGAAAGGCCACTGCTTGGACTTCCTTCTCTATCAAGCATGCTGGAGAATACATTTGGGACATATTCAGCATCAGAAATTATCCTACCTTGTTTTGTTTTAACCCTTTTGTGGACTCTTGCTTGTTTTATAACTGTGTTCAGGCAAAGATAGCTTCATTTTTGCAGACAGGAGCCCCAAGGTATCACATCCTGAGTCCTCTCCATATGGGGACTTGGAATTTTTTTCCCCCTCAGTTCTTAAACTGCCTTTAAGCCTTTCACAGATATTTTGCCTTGAAAAAGGTTTTCAAATCAGATGGGGGTTTTATTGAGAAATTGGAATGCAGTAACGTGTGGGAGATGAGGAGATGCATTCCATAAATTAGGTTGGGTTTATGACCATTTAAAGGAACGCTGCTTCTAAAAAAAAAAAAGCCAGCAGTAAAAAACAGTATGTAACTTTGTCCAGAGAAGTGGCAGCTCCCTTCTTCATCCCCCGTACTGCAAGGAGGGAGTATTTTACAACTGCTTTTCAAACAATGAGAAATTACTTAACATCATGCTAAGGATGTACTAGTTAATCCATAGCGGGAAGGAAGATGGAAGAGAGAAATATCTATCTCCTCTCTTGTCCTTTTCCCCCCAGTCTTACACATGCTTCAGAGGGACAGAGGTTCATATATCAATATAGCAAGTAAAGAAGGGAGTATCATCTCTCCTGCCCAACCTCAGTCACAGCCAAGCTTTCAGAGCAGTGAGGTGAGCACTGAACACAGGGCAAAGACAGCAAATGCTGTTATAGATGGGTTAGAACTTTTCAATTACTTGTTCTTTAAATGAAAAATTACATTTTGAGTAAATTAATATTTTTATTAAGGCAAATATAATAACAACCCTTCAAAAAAAAATGTCATTTTGGTGTTAGCAAATGCCTTGATTTTTTCAGAAATCTGAATATCCATGGGCTAGCAAAATCGCCATAAACAATGCATCCTGTACAAGAAAAGGAATTCATTCTAATGAAGAAGTAACGTCCTGCATTCACAGATCTCCATTCATTAAATTGGTGCTTAATGCTCTAGAAGTACATAAATAAATAATATAAATATCTATAGACAGAATACAAGATCACTGTCCTATAGTTTACTATTCTGTTTGTTATCATTTGGTATTTGACCAGCAATGATAACTGAATCTGTTTACGTTTCCAATATATTGTTAAAAATGAAGAATTTTTTAGTGGAAGAAGAGAAGAAACTAAGTAGGCTTGCATCATGGGTTGCTGGGGTTATTAGTTTTCCTACTCATCTTGTCATGTCAGCCAGGGGAGACAGCTAACCCTAGGGTCCATATTCCATTTTCAATGAGAAATACATTTGTTACTGCACAATAAACCCACCCGAAAGCTTCACAAAGTGATTTTCTGATCTTTGCAGAAAATGCGAAGAGTAGGGAGTGATGAGAAAACTAATCAGAGTGGATTTTAAAAAAAAAGGGTGAGAATTACATGTAATAATGTTTAAAGGTACCATGTCCTTGTCTAAATAATACATAATGTGTGCAGCAATAAAACCATGTCTGATGAGGACATTATTATCTTACTTTTACCCACAAAATAATTGCCTGAGTGGAGAAGAGACGAAGCAAGAAGAAAACACTGAATAGTGAACAAAAGCAGGACTTGAAGGTACCAGTGACAAGAGAAGAAACCTGTTCTTCTCCTATACTACAGCTGATCTCCATCCATATGAAAGAGGTTAATCCCTGACAGGGTCTTGGTTTTTAGTGATGTGAATGTGACACATTTGGCCAGGGAGCCTGAAGAAACATGCTCATATACTACCTCCCCTAAACTACAACTGTAAAAGGAAAATTCACAAATGCTTCTAACCCATGTCGTGCAAAATCTGTGTTATTCGAACACCTCTTTATGCCTAGATTAGCGTGAAGCATGCAAGGGTCAGCTCACACATCAGCAGCCAAGCTACAGGGCAGTGGCAGTCAATGGAAGTGATACCACCTGTAACCAGCATTTGCGAAGAGCAATTCTATTTTGTTAAAAGAGTTGGAAAAGTTTTGTTTGGTTCATAATAGCACAGAGTATATAATTAATTGCTTGCATTTTAGCAAACATGCTAAAGATTTTTAGCTGCAATGTGTGTGTTCGGATGACTTGGTATGCTATATCAGAAAGAAAGTGTTTCTGCTGGAGCAAGTCCAGAGGAGGGCTGGAAAGATGATCCAAGGGAGCACATCTCCTGTGAAGAACAGGCTGAGAGAGTTGAAGTTGCTTAGCCTGGAGGAGAGCAGACTCTGGGGAGACATTAGAACAACCTTCCAATACCTAAAGGAGACCTACAAAAGAGATGGACTTTTTTACAAGAGCATGTAGTGATAGGACAAGGGGAACAAGTTTAAACTAGAAGAGGGTTTAGATTAGATACTAGGAAGAAACTCTTGACTGTGAGGGTGGTGAGGCACTGGAATAGGTTGCCCAGAGAAGTTGGGTCTACCTCATCTCTTGAGGTGTTCAAGGCCAGGTTAGATGGGGTTTGAAGCAAGCTGGTCTAGTGGAAGATGTTCCTGCCCATGGCAGAGGGCTTGGAACTAGATGGTCTTTAGGCTTCCTTCCAACCTAAACCATTCCATGATTCTATGATTGTGTCCAGCTCTGCTACCTGAACTATCATAATTATGGCCTGTATGTGGCAAATGGAGTTGGTTTGGTCTTCTTCTTTTCCTCCAGACGTTTCCTGCTTTTTCAGCAGAGGCATTTCTTTGAACTAGAAATAGTCTTTCTGTTCAGAAGCCTCTGGCATTTTGCAGAGCCATGAGCTGAGGTTACAATTGTACTTGGATCGAAGCTGGGGAACAACTTCCAGGTCTTCCCAGGAGTGCAAAATTGGACCTCAGGATAACCTATGAGGGAGGGAAGCACCATCCTCACTGCAGCCAGCTGTGGGAATTTTGCTGTTTGTTTCCCCCTACTGTGGGAGAAACACTCTTCAGACTGCCTCATGCATGGCAACCCGAAAAGCAGCCATAGTCCCACTTGCAGCGGGATGCCCTGGTACAGAGCTACACCTATCCCCATGAGTGACGGCTCCTGATGAGTGAGCTCAGCTCTGGATCCAAAGTGAGTTCAGCACTGGCTTCAGCGATATCGGCCTGTAATTCGGGAGGAATTTTATCTGGCTCGAGGGTCGCCAGTGGCCAAGATGTTTTCTCAGGCTTCGCTTGGCAAATGGACAGATCTGAGTAATGCTCCGCCCTGCGAGGGGCTCTTGTGCCTGCAGCTCGGCTGGTGCTCGCACCAGTGCCGAGGGCTGCACATCTCTCCTCCCGGAGACGCGCGGGATGCAGCCTCGCCTCGGTTAATGGGGCACCGCCTCCATCAGAGCGATTAGGGTCCGACGACGAGGCCCCCGAGGCACCTGGGGCCAGCTCCCCATGCTCCACCGTTTTATCTGTGGTGTCGTAGGGGCTGCCAGGACCGGCGCTGAGTGAGCCCATTTCCCCAGAGCGGAGCATTGTTCCCGGCCTCCGGCCGCCGCGTGGCCCCGCTGATGGACAATACCAGCCGTCCCCGACTTCCTGAGCAGACCAGACAGCTTGCTGTTTTCTGCGAGTCTCTTATCACCCCCTGTCACTGAAAGAGAGGTCTGGCTTCGGCTTCGGTTTGGGCTGATAGGCAGCAGCGAAGTGGAAAAGGCGCAGGGGAGGGAGGGGAAGAGGAGGAGGAGGAGGGAGAGGAGCTCCATTACTGTTATTATCGCCCTAATGTTTATTGCTGCTTCGAGTTCATTTGCCTTAACCCTTTGGAAGCTGGTCAAATTAAAGATTTTCAGACTGATAAGATAAAGCCACTATTCTAACGCCCCTGGTTCCTGGCGAAAAAGCAAAGGATGTGCTCAGATTTTATTGACTATGCGGTTTGTGTTTGATGCCTTATTGCTGGAATATAGTGGGGTCCCAAGATAAGACCTTGCCCTAAAGATGCCCAGCATTCGCAGCCTGCCAAGGTCCATCAGATGCACAGGGGCTGAGCACCGTGCAGAGTCAGTCCTTTCCTCAAGTCATTCTTTCCCCTCCCCTTCCCCCTCAACATGGTTTTAGTAAAGATTAAACTTTCTGAATACGGAGGGGATTTGCATAGGAAAACATGCGAGGGGAAAAAAAACATTATGGCTCTTATTTTCAATGGCATTTAGTTATACGTGAGTTTCAGCCTATTGGTTGCTTTTGCCTTTTGCCTTTTCCTGTGGTTCTTTGCGAACAATACTGTCTTTCTGCAAAAGATTGCTGACCCAAGAGTGGAAAGCAGTCTGTTCATGCTGCATTAAAACAAATTTAGATCAGGAACCAAATTCACTGGCATTCTTCTATTCCCTTGGTATCCTAACTACTCCACAACTTTGCTTTTCTAAGAACAGTGGAAAGAAAAAATGAAAACTGAGGGACAACACATTTTGGCTCATCTTAAATTCCTGAAGATGTTTACTGCGTTCCTTGCTAGGCTTGGGCTTCACTCTTGGATATGGTTTGATCTTCAGTCTCCTCATATTTACTATGGAGATAGGAGTCACTTTATAATTATACTGGGTTTTTCGTTGTTACTATAGATATTATAACAAACACTACCCTTGGCAAAGAAGTCAAGCCAGTGCTCTCTCTGCCTCATGGATCTCCAGAAGTACTCGTAGAGCAGCACATAGGAGACGCAGTGCTTATTACTGTGACTCCTTCTGGGGTTTGATCCAAGCTTAGCTGAACCATGTGTTGAATTTTGCAACAGCAAGGTGCATGTTTACAGGCTATACAGCTCTGCTTTAGTGAGATCTTAACTGTTTTATTTCATAGAGTGCACAGGGAATAGCTTGAAAGAAGTCACAGTAACTGTTCTCCAACGTTGCATCTGGGTTAAGACATGATGTCCCTGGGCCTGGTGGGAAGTGTGACAGAACACTAGGGAATGGGGGTAAGGCTGATGGTGAAAGAACTGCCTAGTGAGCAATGCATGCAGCCACCTGAGTATGTGCAAAACTTGAACAAGGCTGTTCTCCAAGCAATAAGCTACAGCAGATACCCATATATACTGTGACATTACTACTGATGTTAAAACTGAGATATGCTACTTGAACCCTCATAAAAAATGCTGTGAAAAATGCTCCAAAAAGGACACAAAAGGGGAGACTGTTTCATAAGATAAACTTTGATATATACATTACCACAATAAAACTTTTTAACAGGGCCTATTGTGGTAGGACAAAAAGTAATAGGGCAATAGTTTTAAACTAAAAGAAGGTAGATTTAGCCAACATGTAAGAAAGAAACTTTTTATGATGAGAGTGGTGAAACCCTGAAACAGATTGCTGAGAGAGCTGGAAGATGCCCCATCCCTAGAAACACTTGAGGTCAGGTTGGGTGGGGATGTGAGCAACTGATCTAGTTGAAGATATTCCTGCTCAATGCAAGAGGGTTGGACTGAGCGTTACATGACCGTAAAGTTTAAAGGTCCCTTCCAACCCAAACCATTCTATTATTCTATGATAGTGATGAAAACACAAAAACACACACTATCACTGTCTAATTTATTGATTTTTTCTTTTAATGGAATTAATTAAAGCTAAAAGGTGATAGTTTTAAGAAGGAAATAAGGAAACTAAAATACAAGTGGGCCTTACAGGAAATTTTGGTCCCTAGACTCTTGAAATCCTTTCTGACAAAACTTCTTGAACAAAAAAGTGCAAGACTAAACATGCAAGCCAGAGCCTCCACCAAGCTGGGTCTGTGCTCTTTGCTTATGGGAGCTCTGATGTAACAAATCATCTTCCAGGCAGTTGTGCTGATTGTGAATGTAACCCTGGCTGCTTTTCAGATGCAGTAAAACTGTTGTGTGCTTAGATCAAGTTTGTTTATTTTTAAAGGTAAAGCCTTGTCTCTGCTAAAGCAAGTGGAACTGGGCATAGTTCCATCACAGGTGTTTTACTGAGGACTTGATCCCAGTTTTATTCTGGTGTAAGAGAAAGCAAAAGCTGGCACTGGGTGCTGGCTTCAGTGAAGACACATTCGAGAGGGAATCAGCTGAGCTGTAGTAATAAAGAAAGCCTTGGCGTTCTTTCAGATCACACTATCTCCTTTTTCTCACATTGTCTTGAGGTTTTAAATTTTCAGTCAAAGTTAATTGAATGAGACAGTGATACATTGCACAGTGAAACCAGATCAATCACTGCACAGGACATAATAGGAGTTGCAATGACACTCAGAACAAGAGCTTGGGAAATGTGATATTTACATTAAAATATTTTACATTTTTGTCTCATGGTTTTAAAACGCCTTACCACATTGTGTAACAAATTTCTCTCCACTTATCTGCATGTATTTTTGTGTGTGCATTTGGACAATAAAATTGAATAATCATAAAAGCAAATTTAGTAATAATGGGGTATTTTCTACATAGTTACACAACCTCACTTACAGAAAATGTAAAACAGAAAAACTCACAGAGTATAAACTCATTCTGTTCTCTGAGAGACAGTCATATGACAGTGAGCTACATATAAAGCCATAGGAGAATTTACTCTCCGTTGGCAACAGAGAATTTGACTGCTGTTTTTTCCATCTTCCTTCCCTTTAAATACTTACCCTGGGTGTTGTTTCTGACTCTTAGCTTGCAGGTAAAACTTGTCATTACTATTCACTTATGTTAACTATTTGCATGGAAAATAAGGGCTTGTTCCTCACAAAATGGATAACTAAAAGCAAAGTATGTTATGTTCATGATCTGAGTGCTGTAAACACAACAGAAAGCCTTAACCAATGTTTTTAGGTTGCAGACTCAACTCAGTATCTAAATCCTCAGAGTTTTCATGGAGTCAAAGGGCTGGGTTTTCCTGTCCATATATAAAGCACAAGGCCACAGAACGTTATCCTGCAGGAATACAAAACATGAAGTGGTGTCATTTCATAAGGTGCTTTTCCATCAGGAACAAGGATATGGGGTAATTTATACTCAGCAGCAGCTGTTTTTCAAGAACCACCCCCCATCCCACCAAACGACCCCCCTTCCTCCCACAAAAAAATCCAGATTTTCCCCAGTGGAACTTCACCTCTTCTTTCTTTGCTTTCTTATTTGGTTGCACCTCCAGGAAGTTATGCCCTGGCACTGAAAAAATCAATACACTTTAATGATCAACATACTGAAGGGTTTTTTGAGTGGCGTCTTTTTTTGTGGATTTTTTCCTTTTGGGAGCCTGACAGATGCATCTCTGGTTTCAGTGAAAGACTTAAATAATATAAACAAGCAGCCATTCTGTTCCAAGAGAAGCTTTTTTGATATTCTTATTTTATTGTAATTACTTTATTGTTTTTATATTATGAGCTACTTGTAGAAAAATACAGGAAACATGACTGCAATACAATCCTTTAATCAGGAATAGCTTTGTTCCAGTCATCATTTCCATTCCGTGTTGAAACTTCGGCTAATAAGAATACAATCAAACCTCAAATTTAGGTGTAATATGGTGTTAATAGTATGGTTTAATTTGATCTCTGCACCTAGTAACTTCTGTAAGTGAACCTATTTAAAAGTGCCTAGGAGATATTTTATGCTATTTTCAAGTAAACAAATGAAGTTTAGCATTTCTCAGAAGTACACAAACTTCTTCAAGAGAGCCATTTTTAATCTCTTAACCCAAATCAGCTGGGGAATTCATATTATCATATATATTAAATCTTTCTTTTTCTCTTTTTTTTTTCACAGATTATGTTCTAATACCCTTACTGCATCACTGCTAAAGCATCTAGAAGTTTAAAGAAAAAATGTATTTTTTATACCTGCATTTATTTAATGCACTAGTTGTTTGTGTTGATCTCTCTGTGTAATCCAGCACTGCAAATAACTTTTACTGATTTGCAACCTCCCCCCCCCTTATTTTGGCCTATTCAGCAGATGATTGTTTATGTTTTTGAATGAAGGGCTGGAATTAGGTAAAGCATTTTTTTAGATAAACTGTTTTAACAAAAAGCATTTGTCCAGGAAAGTTAAAAGACTGCTCCCAAGCTGTTCAAAAGCAGAATGCAGCTACATATAGCAGGCCATGACAATTCATCCTATGCTTCACAGTCCATTTTTTTTTAAATGGGAAGCCAGTATCCTAGATAAGGCTCAGTTTCAAAGAATGTATTCAATATGAAGATTGTGGATGTAAAAGTTTACTTACATAACATTTATAAAAATTAAAATCTAAGTTTTACAATATGGCTTTTATGACTTAAAACTAGCTGGTATTAAAACACTTCACTTCTAGCTAATGGCTTGAATTAGGACTGAATAAAAGGCAATTGTTTTTATACTGAAATTATTATTTTAATAAAGATTTCCTTGTTTCCAGACACATATATATACACACGTATGTAAATTAAACTGAACTCCAGATAAAAGGCATACCTCCATGAGCACATTAGGGTCTGATCCAAATTTTATCAAAGTTAGTAGGCGTCTTTCCCATTTCAAACCAGATTTTGCAATCCATATTCACACGACCCTCCAGGGGATCCCTCAAGTTGATGCGGTTTTGCATGACTTGGCCTCAAATGTCTGCTGCAGTTTCAAAAAGCCCATTATAGGGCTGCAGTAGGAAATCATTTAGTCTAATTTAAGGAAATCATGGCATTTTTTATTTTCATATAATTTTGTTCTGATCCATCTGTTTACTCTTTTCTAAGGGCAGGCTGAAATATTTTTTAGCCTGAAGACTGAACTAGTAAAAATGCTGCCTGGAATAAGTCTGGGCAGACGTGTTTGTTCCACATCCCCTTCTTCAGTGCAGTATTTCCTTTGGTGGATTTCCTCTGCTCCTGGAAGCAAGCTGTCTAGCTTTTTGGAGCAAAATTATGAAGAAGAATTTCCTACATTTTACTGCACAGGACGAGGTGATTTTGGAACTTAACATGACCTGAACCACATATGCAGAAAAGAGAGCATCTGAAAAATGTAACGTGCAGCAGTACAAGTTAAAAAATCTAGTCAGAAAATGCTCCTTAGCTCCACTGCTGGTCAGAGGGTGGAAAAGGGAGGAGAAAGGCAGACCATGCATTTTTCTGGAAAGCTTGCTGTGTTACCACCACGAAGTTAAATGCAAGAGGAGAATTCAGCCTTAGCCTTGTTGTTCTCTAACAAAGCTGGGTCTGTCTAGTTTTCTTTAAACCTAGACAGATATGATTTTAGTATTTATTGCTACAAAAAAACACAGCTTGTGAGGAAAAAGAATATATTTTATTAAATGAACACATACAGTTGGAAAAAGCTGTTTAAACACATTATTTGAAATTTAAAGAAAGATGCAGTCAGTTTTTGCATTCAATTTGAAATGCAGTCAAAGGAGCTTTTGCCTTTGTTTAATTTTGTTACATTATTTTTGATGAGTGGTTGCGGGATTGTTTTGGTGTGGTAACATTTCTAAGGATACTTAAACAGTAAGGTGAACATGACCCAAGTCTTGGTTTCTGTAATGCTTTTGAGATAATTTCTTTTCATTTTTGAGATAGACTTCTATTGGAATGTGGATGCTTAAAATACTATTAATTAATTAATGCTTAAAATACTATTAATTAATTATTATTAAAAAAATCTAGGCATTCAAAAGCAGGACATTTACTACTATTGCATATGGTTACCCATATCCATTGCAGTCTTTCAGCATCATCTGTCTGTGATCACATTTTTATTTGAAAGAGACTAGTTGTCATGTTTGCTCTGTGATTTACATTATTTAAACAAATGGGGGAAAAAAGAATTTGAATCAGTTCATTCACTAGCATGACTAAGATGTACAACATCATCTTACAAAATGTTCACCATTATACGGCCATAAGGCCGGAGTTCAAGCCCTGTGCACACAAAAACAGAGTAACTGTTTCAGTCTGAAATAGCCTGGTGAAAGGATGCTGCCTCCTGGTGAATTAATAGGCATATGAGCTTCCACTAAAATTGTATCTTGAAGAGAAATATTTTGTCTTCGGAAGAGTCCAGCCCTGGCCATGCTTGGCTCACAGAGAAGCATGAGCTGTGGGGAGGCCATCAAGGTGGGGAAGGTAACGGTTCTTGCAGCACCTCTCTCTTCTTTTCCACAGGATTTTCTGCAAGGGGACTGTACCAAAGCCAGGCAAAAGCTGAACTGGAAGCCAAGAGTCACGTTTGATGTGAGTTGCTTTTCTGGAGTGCTTTGTGCCTGCTCGGTGTTCACGTCCTCTAAAAGCAATTCACAGGGAGGAGGAAGGGAGTGGGGGACCTCTGTGTGGGGCAACCTGGGCACACTGAGATACCCCATTTTCGGTGAACCTGCAGGGGTTCTTGCTTTGAAAACAGCAGCTGCTGTGGCAGCGATGGGCACCCCGGTGCAAAGCAATGCACTGACACACACGGGGCCAGGGCTGCTGTGGGAAGAGCCCAGCAAAGCCCTTTCCCTTCCTCGTTCTGCTGGGAAGGGCCAGGGGGCTTGTCATGCTCTGGGGCATTCCTGATGTACTGTCTGTTTGCCCCTGCACTGGGGCCCTGATCTGTCTCTCTCCCTCCTTGCAGGAGCTGGTGAGAGAGATGGTAGACGCTGACGTGGAGCTCATGAGGAACAATCCCAATGCCTGATCCCTGGCTGGGCTAGGCAGGCATCACAGGACCCATGCCAGGGATACAACCCATGGGCAGCACTGCCAGGAGCCACCAGGATGGGTGCCTGCCCATCCCTGTGACGGTTTTATTGTTGGCCTTGCCTATGTGTGCAAGCCCAGTTTTATCCCTCCCTCCACCCTCCACATCCTCCCAGTGCCTCTCACTCCACAGATCATCCGAGGATCAGCCCTGCCTGGACTAACTCTGTATCCTGCCATTAATTAGAGAAGGGTCATGCTGAACCTGAAATATTGATCAGGCAACAAGCCCACTGATTTCATTTTTTAATTAAGACTCATGTTTCTATTACCTACGACCTCCAACATGTTTTTAGTACTTTCTCCCATTTGAGAAACAAAGGACGCCCTGCCCTCCACCCCAATCTCCCTCTCCTCCAACAACAACATCAGCAAACCTCTGGCGCTAACATGGGCTCGCCATCCCTCCAGACCTTCCCTCCACAGCTTCCCCTCTTTGGCCTTTCCTGAACACTCGGTTTTCTTTTCTGCAGCCTTACCTCCACCCCAGCAGCCCATTTCCACCACTTGAACTCTGCAAAAGTTTGGATAACTTGATATAACTTGCAGTGAAATCGCCTTTTGACCATGCCGAATTAATTCCTAATTGCTGGAATCGCTTTCAAACCAGTCAAGCCATGGCTTGAATGCGCTTTTTAGCTCTTCATTTCAGAGTGTGCATGAGTCACAGAAAGCCTTTTTCTCCTGCACCACCTCAATCCGAGGGGTTTAGGGTGTTTTGGTTTCTGATCCCCTCTCCCCAGAATCAACCCATTCCCCTTCCACCCTTTTCCTGCTTACTATAATTAAACCTCAGACGGGAACTTGAACCATCTCAAAAGATGACTAAAGAAATAAAAACAAAATAAATAAAAAAGCTTTAAAAAAATAGAAACTTCAAGGTGAGTAAATATTTTCTTGCTTTTTGTGCCAAGGTACCCGGGTTATCCAGAGGTCGTCGAGCCCATACATTTCCCGTTGGTTTCGGATCTTCCACCCACCAATTACTGCCATCATTTTAGCTTTTTGCCTGGAAGTAAGCAAAGAGTGAGAAACACAAACGAGAGATACACCGGAAATACACTTTTTCAAAGTTCATCTCTTGCTTTTTAACTTTCTATGGGGGGACATCCCTGTTAAAAGTGGGGGGAGGTGGCTGAGCACGGAACTGGGGGCTGTGGCTCCAGCTGGGCCCGGGAGCGGCAGCGTGATGGAAGTGGTGTGGGGTGACAGGAAAGGCTCGGGAGCAGCCTGGGGGGAGCCGGCCGGCCCGAGAAAGGGTGCTCGGTGCAGCGGTCGCCAACGGCGGCATTTGCCGGAGGTGCCGTGAAAAACGCGCAGCGCGGAGCGCTCCCGGGCAGCTGAAGCAGCCGCTTCCTTTGGGGCTGTTCCCTCGAAAGCGCGGCCATGCCTGCACAAGCGGGAAACGAAAACGTGGAAGCTCGGGCGCTGCTTGGGATCCTTCCCACAGGTGCACGGTGTACGTGCCCTCATAGGGCGGAGAGGAGAGGGAAGGATGTCCCTGTTGCACTCGCTCCAAGCATTGCCCTACGCGTGTGAGGCTTTCCAGCCCCCACGCACAGTTTCCACGGCACACCGGGGCTCTCCTAGCATAAACGAACGCCGAGTTGGTCGCGGAGCTCCGTCCGTGGGAAGGCCTAGAGCTCCCCAGAGCATCACGCAAACATTCCCTCTCATTCCCCGCGTATACACCTTCACGCGTGGGTATATTTATAGACAGCTTCCTTGGGTGTTTTTCTCCTCGAACGGGTACGACTCCGCAGCTGCACCTTTTTCTTTTTTTTGGACTAAAATAACAATAAATCCCCTTCCCGTCCTTTGCATTAGCTGTCCCTTCCCATAGCGTTCACACCACGTCAATCTGCTACACAGCCCCGGCAGTACGCGCTCGCCCCCTGTGCCGTGGGCACCCACCCGTGTGTGGCCGCATGGCTGTGCTCTGCGAGCTGTCGCCACACACCCCGCCACGAGAGAAGGGGTGTCCCGTGCCCAGACCCGACCTCCCCGTTCTGGGACCGCTGAGGGTGGCGGAGGGGAGGGGTCGAGCTCCGCCTGCCCGGCCTCACCGCGGGCTGCCCCCTTCGCAGCGCCTCGGACAAGCGGTCACAGGCTGCGGGTGGCGGGTCTCTGGTGGCGCTCAGAATAATAGTAATTTTAAAAAGTATCATAGTGCTTTTATGACTACGCATTTTTTGTATTGCTGAGAACTATTTTTTTGCTTACAGTGATTCACTGGGAGTGTTGCTGGTACATCTGAATATTAGTTTAGACAACTCTGCAAAAACCTGGGAACTTCGCTTTCAGGCTTTTTTCTTTGGCATGTCTAAGTGTAGTGCACTCAATAGAAGCGTTCTTATTCTCTGTTTTCGCTCTCTGTATTGGGGAGAGAGAAGGGAAAACGATGGGAAAGCAAAAACTGATACTAGACCAAGCTGTCCCTCCACAGTGGCCTTGTGCTTTTTGCTGCCTTTTTAAGGAAAAAAACCCACACTGCTGGTTGTGATAGGACAAAACGCACACTGCTCTGCTGTCTTGGACCACTGCTTTTCAGTTCCCTCAACACTACCTTCTTTGCCTGATTCTTAATTGCTCCTAAAGTAGCACTCTGTGCATTGACTATGGGATCACGTCTCGAAAACAAAATAAATAATAACTTTAAAAAAACCCCCAAACACTAACACGCTGCGATTTAGGGAAATGATATTGTATATATAGCTAATACAGCAATTACAGACTTGTGTTCTGTACATCAGTTTAGTGTGCATGTCAAACGTTTTGTGTGCCCAGGTTCAGAAGATACATCCCCCCACTGCCCATCTGAAGTCTTTTACGGAGTCACTGCAGCTTCGTTAATGGAAAAGGGCAGCCCCAGTAGTAAATAACAGAGCATGCCTCCAATTTCCCGCGTCTTTCACAAGCATCCCACCACCCGCAGCAGCAGCAGCGAACAAAGCAAAAGGCAAGGAGGGTGTAGCCTTTCTCGAATCCGCTGCGTGGCACCGGTGGGGAGAGGCCAGTTGGTGGTCGGGTCCAGCTTATGGACATTCTACCCTGTCCAAGGTCGGGAATACGGGCCCTGGAGCCTGCCAGGAGCCCCCGCCCGAGCAGCCTGTCCCCACTGCGCCGTGGGAAGCAGAGAGGTTCAACCCTGCACCGCTGCTAAGGGGAGAAGTGGGATAGTAATGTCAGCGCTGGGTGGTGGAGGCTGCCCAGGCGTGCACCCCGTCGGGCAGAGGGGGCTCGGATGGGCAGGGAGAGGAGAGCGGCCCAGCTCCTGCCCAGCGGGCTGCAGAGGGCTGGGGCGCGATAGGGAAGGCCGGCCCAACTCTGCCTGCGGCTCCCTGCCCGGCAGCGCCGGGAATTACGACCAGCGACGGCCGGGCTCGCTCCCCCGCGCCCGCCGTCTGTCAGCGCCGCCGCCCCACGTCTTTTAGCCATAACTCAGCCCCTCGCCTCTGCCGTGCTGGCCGCTGCCCTTCCCCAGGAACCTGTCTTGCCAAAGGTAAAACTGCCACGAACGACCCTTCTTTTAAATTATTATTCTTCTTTTTTCCTTCTTCTGAGGCCTTTCAGGGGCGCTCGGGGCCACTGGCCACTCGTGGGCTGCAGAGTCCCCGCAGGCAGCAAGGAGCGCGGCGGCGGCCCGCGGTGGAGCGGCCCCACGGTAACACAAGCCCTTGCCACCTCTGCAAGCGGGCCGGGCCGGGCCGGGCCGGGGGTCGGCGCTGTCCCAGGGCCCGCCGGCGACGCAGCCGGGCCCGTCCGCCGCCCTCCTCCCCGGCCCCGGTGCGGAAGGCCGGCGAGACAAAGCGACGGGGGTTTCCTCGGGGTCGCGGAGCAAAACAGCCAGCGCCATCTAAAAATACACCTCGACGCTCGGAGCGCCAGCACGAAGGGTAAAAGCAAACGGGGGCTGAAGGGGAGTAGCCCCGCTCCTCGGGTACGCAGACGCCGGGGTAGGGTGATGGTGAGAAGCGGCTTCGCGGCCGGCTCTGGTCGCGCTCGGAGACGCATCGACTGCTGTAAGTGTATTTAGAAAGATAAAATTTAGGTGTAAATTGGTGGAATGGAAGAGTCTCCCGCCGCCACCTCCCCCCGGCCCCTTGCACATAAAGCAGCCGCGTCCCCCCGAGCGGACATGAGGGTCACATCCTCTTCCCGCTACTCGCCCAGCCGGGAAGGCGTGCTCGGGCCTGCCCCGGGGCAGCGCGGGGAGAGGGGCACCGGCCGGGGGTCGCCGCCCCTCCCGCCTGTGGGCGGCAGGTTTGCAGGGGCGGGAGGCCCCGAGTCGGCTCGCAGGGCTCGAGTCGGCCGCGCTCCTGCCTCCCCTTGTGACCCCCCTTCACCTCTGACGGTTCGCTGGCGGAGCATTGTCTCCAGACACAACAAACCCAGGACGGAGCCCTGGAGCAGGCAGGGCTCCAACGTTTTGACGGGTGGAAGAAAAACATCAACAGATACTTTACAATTATTTGGTGATGGGGGCTAGGAGAGGCAGGCGGGGGAGAGGTCGCTTCCCAGCAGCAGACGCTAATTGCAACCTTTGCTTTGCTAATGAGCTCGCACCGGTGCATTCCGTGCTCCACCACCGTCCCACCCCCCTCGGCGGAGAGCTTGGGGGGTGGGAAATGGCGTCGGGAGAAAGCCGTAATTTTTCTGCAATTCGTTATTCAGTTTTAAATCCATCTCATCCTTGAAAGGCGAGGTTAGAAGCGCTGGCCGCCAGCACATTCATAAATCCTCGCTTGGGGAAAACGGCGAGCAGCTCCTCGCTGGCAGGGGCGAGGTGTGTGAGCGCCGGCCCCGGCCCGCCGGCTGCGCCTGGTCCTGCGCCGCGGGCAGCCGGGCATCCCCGGCCCCGGGCGACAGGATTGGAAGAGCGACGTGCCCTCCGCTACTAGCTAAAGGGTTTAGCCCTATTTCGCACAATCGGACCGGGAAAATGCATATACAGAACACATACAGGAGAAAGAATTCCACTAGAAACTTGCATCAAAAAGGCACTACAAATGTATTTATACTAGGCAATCTTGTAAGCACCGACATTGTTTAAACAATTCTCTTCTGCTACGGACGATATTATCAGTACTTTTACATTATCGTTCAATGGAAAACATTCTTCTTTCTCCTTAAATATTTATTTTTTTTAAAAAGTATAAAAGAAAGAAATTAAAGTCAGCCTCTTAAATGTTCTGGCAAGTAAATAAATTCCAGGAATGTTTTGGGGAAAACGGCAATGGCGTTTTTCTGATCCGAGCACTTGCCTTCTGAGGGATGACGGTTGTAGTGATATGACCTGTTTATTCATCGATTCGTATAATATATAAATATGCTGAACTCATGAGTGTAATAATATGCGTTTTTTCTACTGGAGGAAATTCAGCTATTTTAAGAGTTAATGATTCTAAATGTGTTGGTTTTCCTGGATTCTCCCCAGGGGTGATGGAGGCTGGAAAGGAGGGGGGATTCCAGTTTGGGGGTTTCATTGTTGTCGTTTTAATTCTGCTGAACGCAGTCTAAAGCAGCTGACCCGAACATGGGGTAATACACTGCACAATCAAGCCCCCTGATACCTAAAGGTCAGGTGAAAGTCTCCAGCAGGTAAGCTGTGGGCCGTCTGCCTGCCCAGTTACTTGCTCTCTGGCTCACAAATTGTTCCCTTCTGCCCACCCAAGTCGTTTCAAGCTGTGTTTGTTTCGGGGGCAAAAAAACTGCCGACCACCCAATTCCATTTCAGCCGGAGCTTGTGAGCTCTCATCGGTAGCCTGAACTGCCTTCTCCCCCTCCCCATCGCAGTGCTTTTTAACAGCTATTATTTTGTGGCACACGCACACCAAGCAAGGCGCAAGTTACGGGCCTAGAAAGTCGCGGAGGTGTGTGCAACAGGGGTTGGCTTGGGGGAGGAAGGAGAAATCCCCCTCCACCAAAGACGCTGCCTGGTAAATGGAGGGAGGGAGCTTTTGCCGGCTGCTTCCCCGACCCGCGCCCCACAAAACACTGGTGAAACCGGCCGGGACGAAAACATGCCCCTCGGACCATAGGGGCTTCCCCGCCTGGCTGTGCTGGTGTCTTCTCCTTGAACACTGCTGAACACCCCTCGGCCGTCGGGTGTCCGGCAAATACCATCTCGCAGCCGCTTGCCAAATCGCTGGACGCCAACAGCGTTACCACCGAAACTAAACTCAGTGAGTTAGTTGCAAGTGACACCGAGGGCTCCTATTTCGGCCGGACCAGCCATAGTTACCCTCGGGAAAGCTGGGGCTTACTCCTCCGACCGTCCAAGCAGGCCTTTTAGGACGCCTTATTGCGAAATGAGGGGATCTCCTGCTCTCCTCCCCTAGACACCCGACCGTTCCCTACCCCTATCTGCACTTCCAGCCCCCGGCTTAGGGCAAGACCTTCCTGTTGCCCCAGGTGCGTGTGCATAATTTCAAGGGAAAATGGGGGTACAGCAGTGCTGCCAGGGGTCCCCGGTGCCCCCCGAAATGCGAGGCTGCCGCCCGGCCCCGCAACTACCGGGCAAGGAGCCGGACCTCCCCCGCCGATACAGCTATTGTTTCGTTCAATTAGTCTCCGCTTGATAAAAAACAATCGCTCGTTAACCCTCGCCCTCCTCCCTCCCGGCTGGTGTGTTGTGAATGGCGACATCGTCTCCCTTGACCCCCGTCTCCTTTTCTGTCTTTCTGTCCCCTGAAAAATGATTCCGCGAGCTCTGATTGAATTTTATTCCTTCCTGACCTGGCCCGTTTTTATTGCATGGACACCATCAATCTTGACCTAACGCGACGTTTGTTTATTACTTTGGAAAGAAGCGAATGGCTTTATGAGCCCCAGCGTAATTAAACCAGGAGAGCTCCCTTCACCGCGGCACCGCACCACCTTTGGGGCGGATTCACCACAGACAAGCCGCCGGGGGGGTGGGGGGGGCGAGTCAGAAGGAAAAAGTTAAAAAAAAAAAAAAACCCACGGAAAAAAGGTGGGGGAAAGCTATACGAGAAGGGTAACTGGCATCCTCCCAGCCCGTGAGCTTGTGACCGAGATGCCGATGGATCGAAACCCACGCGCGTCCTCGGGGAGCAGCGAGCAGCTCCCTTACGCCACAGTTCAGGCCCGCCAGCCTCTTGCGCAGCTTGCCGCGTAAACCTGAGCTCGCCCTCCGCCCTACCCCGGCTGGGCGCCTGGGCGCGCTACCTGTGCTCCCGCGTCAGCCCCGGACACCCCGACGGCGCCCACCGCCGCGCTCCTCACCGCCCTCCGCTTCTAAAAAAAAACTCCAAACGAACCAAAACATCAGCGCATGTTAAAATGACGGAAACATTTTGCCAAAACACCAGGCCCTGACACAGGGAGACGGGGAAAAACGGGCTTAGTACGCCGAGGAGTTTAAATTACGTTACGAGACAAATTAATAGAAATCTAATGTCCAATTAGCCGTCGCTGTTGAAATGAGCGATTTTTGGGAAGTGGGCGGCGGAGAGCTTCTTAGGGGCCAGACTGCAGCGCTCCTGTACCTGCGCAGCGGCGCCATTTGCGCGCCTCGGCGCTGCACGCCTTTGCCTGCGCGGTCAAACGACCTGATAAAGACTGCGCACTCTGCCTTCACGTTCATCTTCCCGTGGGCGCGGAGGGGCGCGCAGCCCCCCTCGGCCGTGCGCCACCGCTCCTTCCCGCGCAGCGGCAGCGCCGCTCCCGCAAAACCCGCACCGGCCTTCGCGTGCGCCGTCTGCGACTCGCCCGCAACGCGCAAGCCAAGTCTCCAGTGGCCAGGGAGAAGCTTTAAGCTTGTCCCGCTCCAGCAGCGTATTTTTGGGGGAATCAGGGCAGCACACAGCCGGTCGGTCAATACGCTGCAGCCCCAGAGTTACCGATAGTGTTTTGAAGTTGAACCTAAGTATGAAAATACTCTCATGCTAACTTCCAAGCACCTTTCCCGAACTTCGTGGCTTTCAGAAAGGGCCCCAGATATGGTAAAATGCCAGTTTGGAAACACTTCTTTAAAGATCTCCATCCACAACACCCTAACCGTGTTCTCCATCTAACCCGGCCTGTGGAGATACGGAAGGGGTTTTAATCAATGTTCTCTTGACTATTTGCGTGCAGTTCTCTGCTATTTTTGGTTATGACCTTTGCAGAACATAATATGAACTGTAATTGCTTTAAGAAGAAATTCTAAGGAGGAAACTTAGGAGAATATTCTTCTCCTCCACATTTTCCACAGTTTAAGTGACAGATAAACAAATACAAGTAAGAAACCACTAAACACAATGGTCCCTCAAATTAATTTTAAAAAAAGTTTCGTTTTTTCATGGACAAAAAACAAAGCAATAGATTGGGAAAAAAATCAGTTTGAGGTAAAAATACAACAAAAGCCCCGTGCTAACCTGGCACCTAAGGGACTGCTCTGCAGGCACGGCTGGGGCCGAGCATCCCTGTTCGCTGTAGGGGCTGCCAACACAGATGTCGAGGCCTTACGGGGACACATCTCAGTTGCTGCCCGGGCACATATCCCGTGCCCACCGCTGCGCAAGGTCGCACCACATCTCTTTTGGCATTCACGGCAGGCCCAATTCTGCTGGGAGACAATCACAGGTCAGAAGGGATGCTCGGGTTTGCTTTTTGCTCTCAAAAGGAGGGAAGCACAAGACGAACAAGGGTTCGTGCCCCACGCTGGGCCCCGCTGCCTGCAGTTCGTGCCTCACAGACAGGAGGGCAGCCCGCGGTCAGAAAGCCCCACTCCGTGCCCCCCAGCTGCGCTGCCCCAACCCGGGAAGGTTTATAGCAACACCGCCCGGCCTTTCCCCATCTCAGCAGCAGCAACGCCTCACGCCGGAGGCTCCGGCCCGGCGGAGCCCGGAGCTGCACGTCCCCATCCGTGCAGTGTTGCGCAGGGACCAGCGGCACTGGCCTGCGCGCCCGGCGGGCACCTCCCGCGGCCAAACCCGCACTTTTCAATGCCTACCGGGAGACCCTTAGCACTGCTAATCTTATTTTCGTTGTGATCAATTTCTGTGCGGAGGAGGAGAAGAAAAAAAAGTTATTATTATGGTAATAATAATGATTTTAAAACTCAAGCAGAAACACGCGTGTGCGGTGAGCCAGCCCATCGCACTGAGAACCAGGAGGTGACCTCCGCTACGACCACGCACGTCACTTCAGGAAAGAGATTCCCTCCGGGGGCAGAGGATCCCGACACAACCTACCTGCGCCTGAGCAGGAGGTTTCCCTTTGCCCCCTCCCTGACTGTGAGCCACCCCCACAGCTCACCGAGCCCGCTCCACCCGCCCCTTTTGCAGCCTCGGCCACGAGTAGCGTAAGTTGCGCGGCCACCCCGCTGCGGAGGCCCGCGGACCGCCCCGGGCATTAGCAGTAATTACACACCGCACTTGTTCAAGTTAAGCACAGTCCCCCCAGCTCCCCTAACCGCGCAGCACCACTGACAATGCAACGGGTTATTAAACAAGCCGGGCTAACAATTGCTTCCCTCCCTATTTTTTTTTCACCACAAACACCCTACCGCTGGAGACCGCTGAGAAAACCCAAACTACAGGAAAGCCGGCGCCTGATCGCAACAAAAATAACAGGCAAATAGCACATGGAATCGCCTCTACCCTCTGCCTTCTTTAAACTTTATTTTAAATACATGACGGGGGGCAGGAATGGCCTTATTATGCAGCCACCCCGCTGGCAAACCCATCTGCTGGGGCAGAGGGAGCTGCCCCGCCGACGGTCCCCTCTCCAAGGGGAAGGACCGAAAGTGCGAGGCAGTGAAAGCCCCGCCGTGCCCCTGGCCCGGCAGCCCCGCTCATAAGGAGTGGCGGTGGGCGGGAGCCGCCAGTTTTAGTTGCCCCCCACTCGCTACCGAGAGAGGGACGATGGGGAGCACAAAGTGAGCCTGACCAAGAATAGGTAACATTTTATTTCCCTTTACTGATGAAAAACGGGGAGCAGCACTTAAAACGTGCCCCCGGAGCGAAGGCGCTCAGCCTTTGCTCGTCGTTCTCTTCAGCTTTACCATAACCGAACGATGGAGCATTTGAGTTACTCTTACCCAACTCAGCAAACAAATACATATAAATAAGGCCGATTTTTTTTAGAGGTACTAGCACAAGAAAGCAAAGACTATGCTGTACTTACATAAACATGCTCTAAGCCAACGTAATAAAATGACACACACTTCCCCATGTTCATTCGATCTGCTGAAGGTGCTCTCTGATTATTGCTTTGGAAGAGAAGCACAGTTCAAAAGTGAGGTAAGAAGGTTGAACTGTAAATACCTTCGTATTTATTTACAGTATAACCCTTAACAATGCAACAGCAATTACTGCTAAGTGTTGCCTTTAGATAAGAGCTTCTGATAGGAAACTGTTACTACCTTGAAAGCAAATTTTAGGCCTTAAGTATCTGTAATCAAGTAAACTTATTCCCAAGTCTGACTGACAAGGCTGATTCTTTTAAGTTAATGAATTTATTGCATTTTGGTGGTTACTTACAAAAGGGGAAGGTGATCCCCGTGGCTCATAGGTTCCTAATAGCAAATTGTGCAGAAGATCCTTGATCTGACAAGATGCCAGTCTGTGCAGCACTCATCTGCTACCCTGGTAATATATTTTTTTTTTTCCGATTTAAGGAAAAAGGAGGGGGGAAGTAGGAAAAAAAAAATAAAACAATGCCCAAACTACTATATATGAAAAATTCCCGCACACAAAATAGTTTTAAAATAATTTCAGTCCGAACAATTAAGATATAGATCAGTGAAGTCCCTGAAGGACGAGAGTAATGTAGAGCTATAAAGATGTAAGGGTGGACTGTACAAGTACCCTTTAATCCAACTACTTTTTTTCCCCTGAAATAAAATAGTACTTTAAAAATATATATTACAGAAGCGGCTTCACAGATGTGATTGCACGCATTGCTATTAATTCTAAAACGCAGTGATTTATATGCTTGCATTATATTTAAGAATAAACGTACTACAGATTTGGCATCTGCTATACACTGTGGAATTTAGAAAAATATTCAATGCATATAGGAAGCTATAAATAACTACATAATCCTTCTTTAAATATAGGTACATATGTAAATCCTAGATATAAATACATTTGAAACACACACAGACCGATAAATAGCTCGATATATATACACAGTTACACAAGGGCAGGGTTCTACTGCATGCAGTTCTACCTCGGAGTTATCGCTTAATATATCCTTACATAGGCATATTATTTAAAAAGCCATAATGTTGTCATACTACTGTGTATGGTCAAATGTTTCCAGGTCTTGCCCATTAATTGCTAAGAAAACGTGTTTGTTTATTTGCCAACTCAGAGCTGCCATGGGAAAGTATTTTTTTCCTAGCGGATAAGGCGAGCTGACTAAGTGGAACATATTGCAGAAGAGACTGAAAAGGGATTTTTCGACCTGGCAGTTCCTAAATGGTCTTTGGAATTTGTGCGGAGGGGAACAAGCTGTTCCAGCGACAAAGTTAGTTATGAAATCCCTTTTCCCTCTCTTTTTCTCTCTGTCTCTAAATGAAAGTATTAAAATATACAGACGTGTATCATTCCAACTGAATGGTAATTTATTAATAAACAAACAATGCAATACCTTCAGAATATTTTCAACAAAAAAAGAAAAATATTGATAGAATAAGATTAATACAGTTTCCCTTTTTATATAGTGAAAAAAATCAGCGTTTCAGTCAATTTTAACGTCATTTTTCAGGAAAGGGGGAAACACTTTCTGGCGTTTGGTCCGCAACATCCAACTACAAATTAAAAATAAATTACTATGTCGCAATTTACATTTTAAAACAAGTCCTTGTAGAAGAGGAAGGGGAGGAGGGAAGAAGCTGGTACTCTACGCTGGACTTTTCGCTCCCTTTTAAACACGGGTCATGATAATACCTTAAGGGACGGGGAAGAGCGCGGGGTGGGGGGGGGGGGGAAGTATTTTTCAAAGCAATTTAAAAAAAAAAACTTACGTGTTATTGGAGTAACACTGTCCTTTAACAAACCAAGACATGCTTTTGGGGCTGTCTCTGTACAAAAGGTTTTCGCGATGCGCTCGCTTCCCTCCGCGGGCGCGTTGCGGAGCAGAGTCCCCGCGGTGTCCCCGCGACGGGGCGCGCTCAGAACTTGCCGCAGTCGTAGACGAAGGCCCCGGAGGTGCGGTAGAGCGGCTGGCTGCCGGGGAAGGCCATCTGACAGCTCCCGCCGCCCCCCGCCCCGCCGCCGCCGCCGCCGCCCCCTGCCCCGCCGCCGCCGCCGCCGCCCGGCGAGGCGCTGAGCCCCAGCCGCGGCGCCTCGAACACCTC
>JAWWLV010000088.1:68222826-68286845 GCA_035041135.1 Platyrinchus mystaceus | reverse complement strand
CCGCCGCCGCTGCCGCCTGGTTGAGGTACCAGGAGGCCAGGCGGCCCTGGTGCGGGTGCGAGTGGTGCCCCTCCTGGTGGCCGCCCGCCGCGCCGCCCAGCCCGCCGTGCCCCAGCGCCCCACCGCCGCCGCCGCCCCCCGCCCCACCGCCGCCGCCGCCGCCGCCCGAGGGCATCGAGTAGTCGGGCAGCGGGTCCTCGGCGGGACTGGCGGCAGCGGCGGGCAGGTGGCCGGGCCGGTCGGCGCCGCCCGCCGCCGCGTACAGGCTCATGGCCTGCATGTTGCAGTGGTAGGTGCCGGCGGCAGAGCCGGCGGCCGCTTGGCCGCAGGGCGAGCCGTAGACGGAGCTGTGTCCCGGCGAGTACCCACCGAGGGACAGCG
Source organism: Platyrinchus mystaceus (assembly GCA_035041135.1). Taxonomy (NCBI): domain Eukaryota; kingdom Metazoa; phylum Chordata; class Aves; order Passeriformes; family Tyrannidae; genus Platyrinchus; species Platyrinchus mystaceus. The sequence continues at coordinate 68,286,464 of JAWWLV010000088.1, read as the reverse complement.
CGGGCGGGATGCCGGTGCGCGGCGCGGCGGCGGCAGGGGCCAGGAGGCCGGGGCCCAGCTCGGCGGCGGCCTGAGGCGAGCCCCGCAGCGAGGTCATGATGTTGTCCACGCTGAAGCCCGGGCCGTGGTGGTGGGGCGGCGGCGGGGGCGGCGGCGGGGGCGGCGGCGGGGGCTCGGGGGCCTCCAGGCTGAGGGAGCGGCTGGAAGGGAGGGTGCTGCGGGGGCTGCCGCCGCTGGAGAGGCTGCTGCTGCTGTCGGGGCTCTCGATCTTGGGCACGGCGCCGAGCGGCGGCGCGGCGCCGGGGGGGGACACGGCCTGCGGCGGCGAGGCTGTGCCGTTCTCTGTCTTGATGTCCTGGCGGCGGACGGGCGGCGGCGGCGGCGCGGCGCTGCCCCCGGCGGGGCCGCCCTCGGGCTCGGCGGCGGCGGCAGCGGGCGGCGGCGGGCGCGGCGGGGCATGGTCCTTGAGGTGCAGGCGGTCCTTCTCCTCCTTGTCCTTGACGGCGTCCTTCTTCTTGAAGCGGCGACGGCGGCGGAGGAAGCTGCCGTTCTCGAACATGTTGTAGGAGTCGGGGTCGAGGGTCCAGTAGCTGCCCTTGCCGGGCTTCTTGTCGTCTCGGGGCACCTTGACGAAGCACTCGTTGAGGGAGAGGTTGTGGCGGATGCTGTTCTGCCAGCCCTGCTTGTTGTCCCGGTAGAAAGGGAACCGCTCCATGATGAACTGGTAGATCCCGTTCAAGGTGATCTTCTTATCAGGCGCGTTCTGGATGGCCATGGTGATGAGGGCGATGTAGCTGTAGGGCGGCTTCACCATATCCTTGGGCTGCGGCGGTGGCGTGTAGGGCCCGTAGGCTCGGGCCATGCCAGCCGGGTACTGCTCGTGGGCCGGGTGGGAGTACATGCTCATCGGAGCCGGCATGGCCGTGTAGCCCCCGCCGGCCGCCGCCGCCGCGGCGCGGTAGTAGCTCTGCTCTCCGCCGAGGTACGGCACCACTCCCAGGGAGTTGGGACTGGACACGGAGTAGCGAGCCTGCATGTCCTCCCGTCAGCTTTCCCCCACCCTCCCCGCCGGACCAAACAGCGCGTCCCTTCCCCCTCCACCCCTCCGCCGCTCCGCGGACCGAGCTGGACCGGGTGGCCGGGCAACCCCCACCCCCCCACCCCCCCGGCGGAGCGCGGTAAAAGGGAGAACGAATAACGACGGCAGCGCCGAAAGTCTCCTCTTCTTCGCCCAGGAAAGCCCACCGGCGAGCTCCCGCGCTCCACGCGGAGGGGGGGGAAAAAAAAAAGGAGGGGGAAAAGGAGGTGGGCAAAAAAGGGGAAAAATGTTTTAAAAAAGAAAACGGCGGAGAGAAAAAAAAATAATCGCAGCGGAGAAAGCAACTTCCAAACGCAGAAAGAGTATTAAGAAAATAAAACCTTTGCAAAGAGGCTCCCACGCTCCCAGTTCCTTGTTCCACGGGGATCTGCAACAAGTTGTCTGCAAAGGAGGGACAAAAGTAGAGGGATGTGTTTTGTTGGCTTTTTTTAAGCGAGCAGAAGAAGAAAAAAAATCCACCTTCCCGATCTCCCAGTGCAAAGTCTCCCTCTCTCTCTCCCTCTCACTTTTTTCAGTCTCTTTTTCAGTCGCAGGCTGCTTTGGGAAGCATCGGAAAAACTCCTGAACTTTTGAGCATCCGTCACCACGGCGAGAACTTTTTTACGCACTTACAGTTTTCTCCTTTTTTTTTCCCTCCCTCTCCTCTCTCGATCTCCTTTTTTTTTTTTCCTCTCGTTTTTTTTTCTTTTCCTCCTTTTGCAGGCGGCCCAACTCCGCCCCACTGAGCCGAGGCAGCCAATGAGGGCTGGGAGACACCCGGGACTCTGAATGAGGAGGGAAAAAAAAAAGAGCGAGCGAGAGGAACAAAAAAAAAAAAAAAAGGGAAAAAAAAAAAAACCTGCTGCAGCAGCCCGGGGAGTTGTAGCGCTCGGGGACCGGCCACACACGCTCACCGGCACACGCGGACGCCTTGAGCGCCGCGGAGCCCCGGGTTCGCACGGGCCTCTGCGCACCCGCGGGAATCCCCCCGCGCCCGCACATTTTGCGCGACGACCCGCCCGACCCCTACTGCCTCGTACCTCGTTCGCCCACCCACTCGCGTACTTACGTGCGCGGTCGCCCTCGCACACGCACCCCGGGTACAGGCACGACGTGCATGCCCGCACCTATATGTGTATATATATATATATATATATTATATATACGTATGTGCTTCCCCTGAAGGTCTTCCCACCCAGGTGCACCCCGCGCTCTGCCGCGTGTTTCCTCCGAAATGTTACTTCTCTCTTTTTTTTTTTTTTTTTTTTTTTTTTTTTTTTTTTTTTTTTTTTTAAGCTCCTTGGTATGTTTTCTCCGCACGCTCCGGTCGAGCTCCCTTCTCCCATTCCCTCCAGGCTGCCGCCCGTGTCGGCGGGCCGGCTCCACGCCGGTGTGCCGGCTCGCTCCCTGCCCTCCCCGTCCAGGAGCTCTTCCACGGGGACGGAGACGAAAGTATGTGTGGAGGGGGTGAGAGGGTGGGATGCCCCTGCCTCAGCAGCACCACCCTGCCTGCAGTCAGCTGCCTGCCTGCCCAAACGCTTCTGAAGAGATTGCATTCCTCCGGTTGACAGGGTTTTGACGAGTCCTCTAAAGCTCCTTTTTATTAATCAGCCACCAAGGGCTTTTCTCTCTGTCTGCAAATGAAGCGCCCGCTGCCTCTGCTGTTTATAAACAGGGGCGCGTTTCTTTGAACGGGGTCTATAGCTCGCCCTTCAGGTAATCTTTACAGACCATATGGGATGTGACATGAAGAGCGGATCCTTGCTTTATTTCTTTATTCACTTGAGACGGAGAGGGCATAATTTTGTTCCTAGTCTGCTTCAGAGTGGATTCCGTGCTTTGTCAGGTGTGTCGAAAGAAAAAAAAAAAAAAGAAAAAAAAAGCACAATAAAATGAATGTTCCTTAGACTGCTTGGCCGATTCTACTACGAAGATTTGATTTCCTTTGCCTTTGTCTAACTATCTGAAATAATATTTGGCTCTAATCGGAATAAGACTTTAACGGGAGCTCAAAGGGAGCAAAGAGTGAGGGCTTGGTTATTTATTTTTTAAATTTTACATTCCATTTTCTCTTGTATTTAAGAAAGAAGCTTTCCTTTTCATACCTTAAACATGGAGCAATTCGCATACATTTTTGTACAGAAATTTATTTTACCAATAGTTTATATATTCGAAATACAACTCAGTACTCTTCATTCTCTTTGTAGACCATACCTCTGAAACTTCATTAGCGTTAATAATAAATCAGCTGAAAGGATCAAACTGAAATCTATTTTAAGAGGTGGAATTTGTATGGGAAAGACGTGTGTGTGGCATGTTTGTGAGATGAATTGCCCATCCTGATCTTGTGACACTACAAATACGTCAAAAGACTCTTTTGGCTTCACTAATTTGAAACCCCCTTTCCACACTTCTTGCTGTGATCGATTGCTTTGGGGATCGTGTCTTTGGAGCGTGTTAAAGGTGCATCATTTGCCTGGTGGTATTTTAGCGAGTACAGCTTTTCCGCTGAAACACTGATCAGTTGATTATTAAAAAAAATAAATATTTTAAATGACATTCAAGTCATGTGAAGAAGGTAATGTATTTAGCTTTATATCTGCTTCTTTTCATATTCAAACGTAACGGGTCTCCTTTTGGTAATAAATGTCAGTCCTTTAATGGTGAATACATTATCCCGTTTAGCCTGTTGTATTTCATCATCTGGAATTTTTCACCTGCTCCTGCCTAATTACATTTTTTTCCCTTTCCTCCCATCACGGCAGAATTAATAAATGTGCAAGCACTGGACTAGATGTCAATTCCAACACTTTATATTTTCAAAACCTCTTTCTTGTTTTGCCGAGGGAAAAAAAAAAAAAAAAAAAAAAAAAAAAAAAAAAAAGAAAGAAAGAAAAAGGGCATTTTAGCACGTTTCCATACAGCCCAGGTCATCCGGTTTTCCCACGGTGTTACCTGCCTTTAAAAACAATTTCCATGGGCTTTCTTCTCGCTCCCTTGAGCGTCCGTAACGTGCCGCATCGAGACCCGGAGCCTTCAATGACTTTTTCATTTTATCTGGACAATGTTGACGGTAGCGAAACTGTTTCACAGGCAGAGGTTGGAGTAACACCGAGAAGTTTCAGCACAGGGAAGGGGGGGGGGGATTAATCCGACGTATTTTACATTTAATATATTTTGCAATAGCCACTCCAATGCTATAATTGCGAAATGACGCAACTAACGTGTGTTAAGTTACAGACCTCAACTCAGCAGGACTTTGGTTTTTCTACTGGAGGCACAAAAGTCACCATTGTGAAGGTTCATAGAGGGATTTGGGGGTTGTGTGTGTGCATGTTGTGGGGAAACAGTGGTTTTAGGGAGGCTGAAAGATCAGTTTCCCCCTGCTGTCTTTGGATACCACCCAGAAAGAGTCCTTGGCGCTTGGGCTTCACCCACCCTGTCGCACGGCAGAGCTGCCTCTCCCCAGCGCCCTACCTCTGTCGCCTTACCCAGCCTGGCCTCCGGGCGGGACAGCCGCCTTTGACGTGCCCCACCTGGGTCTGCCGCAGGAGCGGAGCAGGACGGCAGCAGCCTTGGCCTCTGTGGACCCCCTCTCCCGCAGGGCCCCGGGCGGCGGACACGGCCGCTGCCGCCTCCTCCCCGAAGCCGGGCGAGGGGCGCCGGCGGAGGGACGGGAGTCCCGATGGGCAGCCCCAGGCCAGGGGAGCCGCGCTTGTTTTGAAACCCTCCGAGGCTTCGCGTGTGTGGTCACTTGCAACCTTATTTAGGAATATGTCAGAAAGAAAGATGACATGGGAGCGGTAGGCGGAAGAACTACCATTTGACCTGGGCAAAGCCCAGGTGGACACAAACAATTCGCTGTGCGTTGTCCTCGCTCCTCTCGAAGACCTGGGGGTGAACTGCTTTCCAGCCCCGGGCTGTTTATGTTTAGACCTAGTCAGAGCTTCGCTTCTCTCCATTTCTTTTGGCTTCAACATCATAGCAGTATCCCTGTAACTCTTAAACCAGCCACCCAGCCCGGCTCTTTGCATCTCAGGATGCAGCTTTCCATGTTCTTTAAACAGCGGGCGACACCGCAGGAGAAAACCGCTGACATCCTTTCGAGGGGCAGGGAGGGAAGTGATCGCATCAAATCTGTGCTTCACCAGTAGAAAAATCTATTGTGCCGAAAGTCCCCTTTCTGTTTACAGCCGCTGGACATGGGTGACAGCAATCCCTCCCTCCCGTCCTTGCACCAGCACCTCTGCAATCTTAAGACTGTGCAATTAAGCCAAGCTCTAAATGCAAAGTCTGTTTAGCGTGGCACTCAGTTAAGCAAACAGGAATGATTGTTATTTTATTAACGTGGGTTAACAATTCCGTAAATAAGCAGAGGTAGTTTTCCAATCCAGGGCGTCTTTTATCTTGAGACATAAATAACACAACTTAATACGAAAATAAGCACTCCGTTCCCTGTGGCATCTTTAGCCTCTCGTTCTTGACTGTGAAATAAATTATCCTTTGCAGTAAATGAGGCAGCAGTCAACGGCTTCGTGCAATTCATGAGAGAAATACTTTAATTTCACGTTCGGTATCTAAAAGTGAATTTTGCATTTAATTTACAAGGAAGAACCGAGACCATAAAGAGATCAGAGCCCGCGCATTTCATCTTCCCACGATAATTATCGCGGTCGTACATATAATTCGTCTCTGTGACACAGGTTGTGTCCTAGAGATGTCACAGCACTAGGAATAAGAACAAAAACCAGGCTGTGGGGAAACTACTTGTGTTGTTTCTACTGTAATTTCTGTAAAATACTATCACACACACGTACACACACAGACTAAAACCCGCAAGTGCATAAGAAACCTTTAATTTGGTAGATTCTCTAGCTTTGCCATCCAGTGATAAAACACTGACATCTGAGGGGTTGGGGGTGTTAAAAACTCACTCCTAAACTGATAAGAAGATAGCCAGACATGGATTTTTTTTTTCTTTTACTTTCCAAGGTCCCTTGTCCCTTTTGTGTTCCTTTTCCTCCCTTATTTCCTTCCTTTCTCTGGGAGGGGCAGCGAGGGTGGAGGGGGGCTGAATCCATTGGATTCACTGGATTCATATAAATGAAAACACACAGGGAGCAACGAAGCTGGGAGTATGAACCTTTACAGCTTCATCCTGCTTCATCTCCACCTATTGCTTCAGCAGACGAGAAGAGAGACTTATTTGTATAAAGGGTTTATTTACATTAGAATGAAGCGACAGTTCCTAGTCTGGGAAGTGATAAGTACTTGGCAAGTCATTAAGTAGCAGATAAAGATCAGCCCCTGGATACATAATTGTCTGCCTTTCCCATACTCGTTTTTGCGGGCTGGGAGCTTTTTCGGGAGGGTATACGGCAGAAAGGTGGGGGTGTAGCGCTGGGGGCGCTCAGCCCCGCTGAGAGCCGCGACCGGGCGCTGCCCCGCTGCGGGCGGTCCTTGGCGGGGGGCAGTCGAGAGCCCCCCGCCCTCGGCCAAGAGCTGCGCGGGCAGGGGGTCGGCCCTCAAGCCGCCGGTGGGAGAGGACGAGCAAGGGAAGACGCGAAGCCGTTTGCTCGCGGGGGGAGGAGCGACGGTGCCGCAGCGCATCGCCCGACACGACACGGCAAGGCAAGACACGGCACCGCACCGCCCGGCAGGGCACGGCCGGACACCACCCCGCACCGCGCCGGCGGCCACCTGAGCGTCGTCCCGGCGCTGCGCGGGCCGCGGGCTCCCCCTCCCGGGCCGCCCGCGCCGCTGCCGCCCGCCCCCGTGGGCCGCCCCGATGGGCACCTGCCCCGCGCCCCGCCCTCCCGCGGACAGGCCACGCTCCCCCCTCGCACACGCCGCGGGGGGAAGCGGGGTTTAAACCCCCTGGCAAACCCTTCCCGCCGCCGCCGGGCTGCTGGAGTGGCGGCCACGCGGCGTGGGTTTCGCGGGGCGCAGCTCGTTGTCGGAGGTGAGCGCTAGTGCGATGCCTGCTCTGTTCCAGGCTATTACACTCTTCCCTCTCTCTGCCAAGGAGTGTCTTTATTGGTTACCAGGTTTGCCCATAAAACCTGCGTGAAAAAGTGTTGGTTTCCAGGAAAAGTACTTCTCTTTTTTAACCTCCTCCTTGCTGTCCAACTACTGATGTGTTCAACCTACAAAGAACAGCTTCGTAAAACTGCCTGGTAAACCCAGAGACAGATGTCTTTGCACAGTTGTTACAGAGCTGTGTAAATGTACACAAACATATATACACATGCACAGCTACATGCACGCGTGGTTTCCAGGGTTTTACAAGGTATTTGTGGTTATGAATTACAATCACACCAAAGAACCAGTCTCCTTTAAGGCTCCTAAGAGCTATGGTAATACAAGTAATAAAACTTAGATATCTGCATATGCACTTTTATGAAGTCCCAAATGCTGTCTTTGCAGTTATTTGCGCACTGGTAGAAGTAACCCATGCTTGTTTACATACAGAAAACAATGTCCCACTCTGCAAAAAATAAAGTTCAATAAAAAGAGGTGAAGGAATAGTTTAAAAAGTAGAGCTCTCAAGATGTAGCTATTATTTTCCATAAACCACAGGGAATGCACAAAAGAGATGGGTTTTTAAATGCACCCTGTGTAACAAATACATGAAACTCACAGCTGCAGGAGTCCTATGGGCTGTGACCCCAGGCAAGCCCCTCTTTCTAGTGGGTCTCTGCCCTCAAAATGAAGCAGCAAACAATTTAAAGGTAAAAGAAGTCATCGTTCAGTTCCTGAGTGTGTTACATCTGCAGTTTCCAATTCTTTCTCCCTCTCCTCTGCCTCCACAAGGCTCATAGGTATGATTTGAACAGAAAAGTTGCACTGAAGGAGAAAAGGGCTTTGGGAGGATTTCAGCGGTCACCAAATAGTGTCCCTTCTTTGTTGTCAAAGACGAAATAAAAGCAAAGCTTTCAGTCTTTCTTTTTTATTCAGGTGGCTTTAGCCCCTTTCATTTGACCACGTGTTGGATGCATGGCTCTGGCACATGACCTACCAAACTGCTCAGTTCATGCCCCAATTTCTGCCCCAGTGAGACCGGCTGGCCAACAGTGATGGCAACATGGCTAATGTTTGTGTGTGAGGATGGTATCAGAGAAGCCAGACAAGGTCAGTTCCCCTGTTTTGCAAAGCAGAAGGGATTGCTAGTGGTAGATGATCAATTAAGAGGTGCTACACTCCATAAATAAAAATAGAGGTATTTTAAGATCATGTAGCATGAAGGAAAGGACTCTCAATGGGTCATGTAAAAAATTAAGTTTTCTATCTAACTTGATAACCTCTAAAATAGAGCCAGAGACTCTTAGCCATGGCTTACATTTAAAAAATAAAAAATAATTGCACGTGTATATCTGCACATGTATTAGTGTGGTTGGTTTAGTAGAGAGGCAGATAAATTGCTTTCCTTTAGTACAGTTTTTGTTCTCAAGAGTTGTGGACACTGCAAATGTTGAAACAGTAAGTTACAAACAGAACACTTGGGATAGGACACTCTGGTTGGTATCTTTCCCCCAGTTTTGATGAGCTTGCCAGGTAGCAGAAAATAGCATTTAACTTTTCACTGAAGCCTTCTGGAGAGCGCAGTGCCGCTCCCTGTGTGACAAGGAGGCTGGTGGGGGCAGAAGGTGTCTTGTCATGGGATGGAGACTGCAGCTACCATAACCGTCCCTGTGGCAAGAACACCCACAGAAACAGGTAATTTGCCCCTCCCACACCAACTAACAGCCAGAAGCAAAAAATGTTAAAGTGGCTTACATCATCGTTTGCCTGTATCATTACTAAGGAGGAACTGAAAGCTGTTTTATGAGGAGCAGACAGACAAAACTAGCTTGAGCTTGAGACATAAAAAACCCAAACCACTAAGATACCTGAAGGCATCCCAATTAAGTGATATTACCATCCCGATCAAGATGCAGTCATTGTTAGTAAGCACCCCTGATTTTTAACAGAGATATTCCAATTAAGTAGATTTCCTGATTAGGCACACTTAAATTAAGTGGAGAGAACAGTGTGGAGGAAACCTGCATGGCTTTTCTAAGTGGGGAACTTTGTCACTTGCAACAGAGCATAAGGGGAGTTCAGGCCACAGAGGTCAAAATCACAGCAAAGCCCCTTTGCCCCACATCGAGCAACCATCTAACCTTGAAGGCATCCAGCCTTGGTCGGTGCCTCCGTCTTTTACCTGCGTGTTCCCCGGGCACTGGTAGCTCTGCTGCTGGGCATGCCTGCAACCGCCTGAGTCAGAGCACCTTGGCACCTGTTTTCAGCCTAAATCCCAGTGGGATCCAAAAAGTAGGCAGAGTGGCGTCTAAGTACCTGCAAGGGCTGATCCAATAGATAATGTCTTGGGCTTTGGGATAAATTTGAAGGGAAGGTTCTTATCAGCTCTGCACCACATATCTCTGTATTTTACAGGTCTCAACTCTGGTCAGGTCTTCATAGTTTTTGGATGGTGTGACTCGAAGTGACACATTCTGGCTGTAGTCAAATAGCTTTTTATGCTATTGCCTCTCTCCTTGTTACTCAGGCCTTGAGCTTGAAGGTCTAAAGCACTGGTTCTGGAGAAAAAAATGCAGACAGCAAGACTTCCAAACACTGGTCCTTCAGAAAGCTCTGAGCTGAACCTGCCAAGTGTGCTGAGTGAAGAAGGAGAGAGGAGTATGAGGCTTACATCTAGATATGTTATGCTTAATATTCACCATGGACATAACCACAGCTGAAATAACTGATCTGAGTAGGAGAGAGCTCTGTAAAATAAGGTTGCGATGACAGGGATGTCCAGCCAGGGCCACGGGAAGAGCTTTGTGTCCCTCCATGCATTTATTTCCCTCCAGAGGCTGGGCATGTCTTGTGTCTACACACTGAGTAAGGGAAGGAATGCAAGCCCTCCACCACACCTCTAGCTTTCAACATTTGCTGAGCCTGTTTGTCTATTTTGGTTTTGTTTTGTTTTTTTCTCCTATGACTTTTGAGATTGTAATCTCAGCAGGGTAGGGATGGTCTTCTGTTCTACATTTGTACAATGTCTAGCTTCTGACTGTGCCTGGATCTTGACCTGATGTGCTAATAATGAATAAGCATAATTTTCTTGGGGGGTTGTCTTCAAGGATTCATCTGGAACTGACTGGACTGGGGATAAAATAGACCATTTCCGTTGGAAGAGAAGAACTTATGGTAACCACTCAATAAAAATGATCACTTTCTGCAGAGGTGAACACAGGTGTTGCATTCAGTAGTGTTCCTCATGGATTTGCATAGACTGAATAGTACATCATGTCCCTCTTTCTTTTAAATTTAGGGGATGGCAGCAGCTGTCTAAACCTCTTTGAAGAAAATGATGACACCAAGTTTTCTTGCTGACCTGCAGCAAAGGTGTGCTCTTGATGTGTGCCTGCTTTTCAATTTGCCTACCCATAGAAATTCCAAATGTAGTAGTTTCATGTAGTTATTTTGTCTCAGAGGTCTCTTGCATGTGTGTCATCCTGACCTTGCACGGGTGTGTGGCATTGCAGTAAATCAGTCCAGAAATTCATGTTTGAAATTAATGCTTAAATTTATTTTATTCTATTTTTTCTTTTCATATTCTGCTTTCTCTTTCAAATGAGGCCAGATCCTGAAGCCATTAGACTGAATTGCATCAGTTGTGGCTCTGGCTTGGAGAAATTAAAGACAAGCACCTGAGCCAGCTCAGCACCACCATGGTGAATACACTCGCAGAAGTTAAGGCACTGAAGAGTGAGCAAGACTAGAACTCGGATGATGCTGCTGGATTTCATGTATGTGTATTATGTGCCAGGTAGCACCGTGGGGTGGTATTAGAGAAAACTACTGGTTTAGGCAGTTCAAGCATTGAGGTTGGTTTCTTACTCTCTTTGAAGACTGTCCCTCACAAAGTGCAGTGTGCAAGGTATACATAGGCTTTTTTATGCAGACTTAAATACGCTCGTTAACTCTTCAAAATAATGTTATCTCTTCCAGAGCATTTCCCATTTAAGTGAATGGAAATGTTCCCATTGACTTTAAAGCACAATTTCCTCCACCTACTCTTTCTTAAAAGACTTAATCAAGCATGTTTAGTAGAAACCTATGAGAGCTGTCTAATGACTGGCTTGCTTTGCCCAGGGAAAAATGTAACTGTATACACTGAAACACGATGCTGAAAACTAAGTTTAGTAGAAAGTGTTTAGTCTGGTGCTAGATGAATGATGGAAGCTTGTATTTGTGAATAATTTATTTGACAATTGGTGAGGGAAAAAAATGACCAAATAAGTTCTTTGCTCGTTTTTCCTTGCCTGTCTACCGAACTGGCTGAACAATGTTCAAACAAATTGCTAATATTTATTCAGGAGCAAAGAGGTCAGCTTTTGTCAAAAATGTTTTTAACAGTGACTTGGACAAGCACCAGATTAGCTTAATTTTCTTGTGTCCTCTGCATCGTAAACAAAGGAAGTTATGCTATTAGTTACTGAATTCACTGTGAATTTTGAATCTCACTAGCCATGCTTATACGTTAGTGCAAATCCTATGTTGCAGAGACTCTGCCAATACTGAAGCCTGGCTTTCACGCCTGCAGACAACCTCCTGAGACTTTGGAAACCTCAGTGAGTTTCACTTTATAGCCCGTACAGTGGGTGCTGCCCACTTTCAGCCCCTTCTGACAGGGACTTCTTCCAAGTCAGGTGCAGCGTTATAGGTAGCAGCTACACACCAGGCTGACTGAAGAGAAACTCCACTGCTAAAGAAAAGTTATGTTTTGTGATCAGGAAGGCTTCCACCTCCATAAATGCTGATTCAGATAGTTGCTGATTGCTAGACAGAAGGTGCTTATTAATTATTTTTCCTTTTAGTGAGAGAGGAAATATAGACAGATGACAGAGTCTCTGAAGAGCTGTCTTTATTAGCTTGACCTGACAGCAGTACAGAGGTGTTTTGCTTGGGGACAGAATCCACATTTTGCCTTGCAATTTAGTGAGCTTGTCTGCACTGCCTCCCACGCTTCCTCCTACAACCTTTCCCTTCCCCTATGACACACCCAGGCTTCTTTTTTGCCAGTCCTTCATCCTCTGCTACCTTCCTGCCTTCTTCCACGCTACCACAAGAGCTTAAAAGTATTCTAAAGTGAATATATATTTTAATCTTTTTTTTTTTTTTTGGTCCTCCTCACCCCTTTGGAAAGACAGACAAATCTACTTTCTGTGCAAAACCCTGAAGGTACAAGTGCATGCCTCCTTCACAAATGAACTCTCTGATCCCAAATCCCGTGCTGTTGCTGTCATGGGCTTCTATGGGACTCAAACACCTCTACGGATTTTCACCATGGGTTTCTAGAGCACTTTCAAGCACCACGGAAGTCAGGGGAAGCTGTAGGTACTTGAACAGCTCTTAAACTGGGTCTTATCGGCTTGGTGCCTGCCCACACCTCCTGCATCAGCAGTTGCCTGTGCTTATGCTTATTCTCTTTGAGAGGGTAAGATTTCAGGTGCTGTCTTCACTTCATTATTTTCTATTCCAATGGGAACAGCCCACCTTTCTTGTGGCTTTGCCTGTTCAGGAATGTGTGTGTGAGAGTGCAGAAAGGGGAGGCAACGTGGGTCCTTAGTCCCCAGCCTTTCTTAGTTTCCATCTGCTCCCAAAAGCTGCCTGACAGTGTGAAGGAGGTGGGTCATAGCATCATTTCTTCTAGGTCCACTTGCCTCCGACTGCAGAGAGGCTCAAATCTGGTCAAGGCTGTTGAGAACAGGGAAGGGAGGGTATGAGACATATAAAGAGCAGTTCATGGGATTTCTTTTGAATCTTAGCTCAGATGAACTCCCAGTACACGTAGAGAAGCACTGCCTGATTAAATGCTACAGCCCTTGGCTTTTTATGCTGCTTCACAGAGACCACAAACGCACAGAAATACAGTGAGCTCCATGCCACAGACTGAAGCAGTCACTGAAGCATGGCTCTGTCCTCAGACATGACTTAGATTCAGACTAGCTTTGTTTGTATTTGGCTTCAGAAAGCCAGCTAGGTGTCAGTCCAGCTCCTGGCGTAATTTGGAGCAGTTACAAGATGGTAATGAACTACGTGCTGCTCTCACAGCCTTGTCCTCCCACCTGTTTCTGACAATAAAGAAGAATGGAGTAAACCCAGGGGCTTTTACCCTGGCTATTCCTCCCAGGCATGTGGGCTCAGTGAGTCAGTGCCAGGAAGACAGTGCAGGAGAGTAGTGCAGAGTGTGGGGAAACCGTGTTCAGGCTCAGGCCTTTCTTGTTGTGCTGGAAAGTCAGAAGGTGTCCTTAACAGAAAGAGGAGACCAAACCCCTGTCTGCCCTGGCCTTATTCAGGGGCAGCTCTTTCCTAAAGCCCCAAGTGTGAACTGAATAAATCAGAAACGTGGACTTCAGGATGTGATGCTTGCAGGGCTGCTCCTAAGTTGTTTGTGCTGTGTCTCCTTCTGCATGCTGCTTGTAGGATCAAGCCCTGCTGTGCTGCAGAGAGTCACCTCTTCTCCTCCTGGAGCCAGAGGCAGCTCAAGGTAATCAGCACGTATAGGAGTAAGCTCTGACAGTGGAAGCCTGGTAAGAGCACAATTTAATTTCACTGTGGTATGCAGCACTCCAAGAAAACTCCCAGACTCAGTTCTTTTCCTTCAAGCACAATCCCTTATCAAGGTCCTTGGCAGCAATTCACTTACAGAAAGGAGCAGCTGTCATGGTATTCCCACATACAAACACGAAAAAACAACCCCTCCCTACTTTCAGTGCTGCAATGTTACGTAGTAAGAATAATTACAATATTTAACACTTGTATCTGTGCTTTTAATCTTCAAAGCACTTAACGAGCACTAGGTACAGGTAATTGTAGCTGCAGAGTGATGTGGCCGTTTGCAAAGGAGAAGAATTGTGTGCATGACTGCTCCACTGGTCCTGTGCAGCGTGGGCACAGAGCAAATAGCACTGTAAAGGCTCAACGACATGGACTCTCTGGGCTGTCAGGGTTGATTTTTCCTGTCACTGGTCACTGCCTTCCTGCTAGAGGTCACTGACTTCTCAGGCCTTTTGGTGGAATCGCTCACCTTATGGTTTCATAAACCATCACAGTCCCAGTGAACTTAGTTAGGGGAGACCTATATGGTAAATTAGCTGACCTGGCTTGTTTTCACGGGAATGAATGAGGGAGTGCTTGGACGAGCAGCTCAGCTGGAAGACCTGGGAAAATGGTAATTCCTGTCAGACAGGCAGAAAAGAAGGTGACTCTGGAGAGGCTTGTAGGAGGGCTGTAGGAGGCTGGCAACAGTGGCAGCTGACACAGGAGGTGTGTATCTGACAAAGAAAGACTAGCCCATGCTGATTCCTCCTCCTTTGGTTTGTTTCTCAGTCTTAAGGAATTTGATATGGAAAATATCACTGTAAAAGGTGTTATTTATTTCCTTAGTCTTCTTGCTTATCCATGTGGCTCTTGGCTCACACTGGAAAACCAGAAGGGGGAGTGGAGAAATTTGTGCTGCTTTTAATGTTTTTGCTTTCAGATGTTTTTTGTGGAGCAGAGGGACAAGAGACAGCTCCTAGGTCTTCTTGGGAGGAGGAAGGTCACAAGACACCTGTTTAGTCCTACCATTTTTACGGCCATCCGTTATTGCCTCAATCTGCAAAACTGACCATTTTCTCTTGCAATGTTGCTCCTATGTTCTCTCTTGGTTTCCTTTCTTAGCAGGATTGCTCATCCACAAGTACTTGAGTAATGCCTCTGTTGTTGCTTAGAGTAGGCAAATGAGATTAGTGGATATGAAATGCATCATTGGAACATGCAGCTCTACAGGGTACCAGCTGCCAGCATCTGGGAAGCTAGAGCACAGCCATACACAGGGCATCCTGACCATCCAGTTCAACTCCTTGCCTTCATAGGCAAGAGGGCTTTATATTTATTAATGTGAAGTAATACAGCTTCCAAGCTCAGTGACTCTGTGAGTCTGTGTACTGACTGTACTGTTTAGATAAGTTTGGGGCCCACGTACTTTGTAATTTGATTTTAAACAAAGCAAATACAAATGCAACTGCTGGAACCTTTGTTTTCACTGGAAATCATATTCTTATCTGTATAGTATGAATGCCTGTCCTTCCTGCTGCTTAAGAGGAAAATTAAGGTAATATATAGTAAGGTAATAACAATACAACAACAGGAATTGGTTCACTCAAAGGGGTTAGCTCAGGGTTTGCTTTTATTTTAAGTGTTCATGCACATAATCATTTTCGCCTTGAGGATTGTTTTGGGGAGAAAGATTATGAAACTCTGAGCTAGTTCTCTCTTGTGCTGCAGCTTCATTATTATGTGCATAACTCCAGAAAATGAGGTCCCAACTTCGTGAAAATATACCCCATAACTGTCTCTCTGCCTTCAGTTAGTGGGGTTCTAGTAATATAATTCTTCCAGTTTTTGTTATTTTGAATTGGATATCACTTTTTCTTTCAAGAATCCACTCCTGAAATGGATTGATGAAACGAGAATCTTGCCATTCTCTTAAAAAAGAGGTTTCTAGACCTTGTTGTTAGAGAAGAAAGCACCCTATGAGTGTGAGCATACCTCAGAAGAAAGAAAAAAAAAGCTCTGGGAAGAAACACATGAGCAAATCAGCCTCTGTAGTTTAACCTTATGACTCTTAAGTTCCTCCTCCTTTTTGATGCCTCAAATATTGCGATTGGCAGTGCTGTGGAAGGGGTAGCTCTCAAAACCAGCTGCTTCCAAGCAAGCAATGTCCTGAGAGAAAGAGCAAACCTAAGCTCTCAGCTCAGTAACTAAGTCTCCTGTGTGTATGGTTCTGTGGCAGGACTCTCTGTGAGACCAGGAAAAAAAACCCCAGAACAACCCTGAAATCCTCTCCGTTGCTCACACCATTCCAATTAAGTGCAATCAATTGCTCAATCAATCTTTTGCTCTTAATAAAGTTGGTTATCTTTTTCCTTCTAATTCCCCTCCAGGTTTTTTAACAATTGTTCAGACAGACACAACAAGCAGCTTTTGTAAAGGAAGAGTGTAGGCGTTTCCTTTGGCTGTTTTCACTTTCTGCCTATGATGATGTTATGCTCCGCACCCTCCCCAAATCCTAATCATATACAATGAGTGTACTGGGAGCCCATTTTTTTTTCCAACTGGCATGGATTGAGTACCCTAATTTGATAGCAAAAACATGCCAAAATATTTGGGGGGAGGAGTGGGCAGGGAGGGAGAATAGACATTTTGTCATCTTTGCGTTGCTGATGAGTCAGACCATTTAAACTAAGGAAAGGTTTAAAAAAGGGAGGGGAAATGCTCTCCAGCCTTATCTACTCCAACATTAATTTGGGTAGAAGGTAGGAGTGGAGGAAGTCTGAGCAAATCTGTTCCTCGTTCAAGTTGCCTTTACATGGTTACTGTTGCCTGCAGGCTGCAAGAAGATGCATTAACTTGTTGTCCACCAGTGAGTGACTGTGACAGAGAGGGAGAGACCCCACGTGTGCTCACCTTGGTTTGGTGTGTGTGCGAAAGCCACGCATGCTTGATGTGTGTATGTAAAAAAACCAGCACTGGCTTCAATTGCATTGCTTCAACATTCCTGCATGGCCGCGTGGGAGGGAGACTATAGTGTACCTGTACAAGGCATATTTATACCTGAATACACCTGTCCCTGATAGGTTTAGTGCTCCTGTCTTAAAAAAACAAACAAACTGTCCTTAATTGACACTGACATGGTCATGCAAGGATTATCTGTGGGTCAGGCTGTGTCTGGAAGCCTAACTGGTTGGTCTCATTCAATGTGGATGAGAAGATTAGATGGAGCAGATACCAAGTAACTTAATTAAAAAAAAAAAAAAAAAAAAAAAAAAAAACAGGTGTAGTCAGGAGAGTTAGGAGTGACCTGAATGGAAAGAAGAGGTAAGAAGGTGTGGTACTGGTGTTACTGTGGAAAGTGCCAGCAGCACAGTCCTTACTTAAACTTTACTTAAACTTGCCTGTGTGTTGATTTTAGCATAGGGACTGTCAAGTCGGCCCTATACATTTGAAGAAAAAGAGAGGGGCAATGGTCAAGAAAATAGCATTACCTCACTATGAAATGAAAACACACCAAGTTAGTGGGAAGCCATGTGTCCTAGGGGAGATGATAGGAATTACACTGTACAAGGGTACATTTGCACTGCAGCAGCTCCTGCTCTTGTCAGCAAACTTGAGCAAGCCTCGCGTTTGCATGTGACGCTCTGGGCACTGGCTGCTTGTGCATAGAGCTGACTTCTCCAGCAGGTTTTGCAGACCAGAGCAACCCTGTGCCCCTGTGTTTACACTGCCACCAGTCCCCCAGTAAGGTGCCTTGGAGCTAGCTCGGCTGGGCCCATCCTGCATGCAATTGCTGTTGGTGCAGACATGCCCTGGGACATTTAAAAGTAGGTAAAACTCAGATGAATAGGCTGAAGGTGGTAACAGGGTGGTGAGAAGGAAGTGCTAGTATACCTCATGGGCCATTTTCAACTCTATTTTTGAGACTAACTGTGCTGGAAGGTGAAGAGGTGAGCAATAAAGTTACTCTTTTTATTATCACTGGTCACAGTCTCGAGCTGACTCAGTTGCAGACAGAAGCCTCCAGTGTAGCTCAAAGGAAGGCTGTTACAAATGATCCCAAATGACAGTGACTCCAGTGTGTCACTGTCACTGCTAATATGGCAGTGCAGACCAGCTGGATGCCAAGGTTTCTCATGAATGCCCCTTTGCTTGGCTTTAGGGATGGAGAAGCTGTGCAGGAGCTGCTGTGCTGGTGGCAAGCCAGGAGACTATCTCCTTGCACTGGGGTGATCCTCCCTTGGCTGGGTCTTCAAGCCTCAGGGCTGTTTGCATTGTGAGGATGGCACAAAGCAGTCTTACTTCAGGGAAGGATTGAGGCCGGGCCTTATCTCACTTTGATTATATTAAATAATCTATCTGTCTGCCATATTATTTACATAACTCTTATTTAAATACTTTTACATCAGACACACTGAATCATGAGACTGAAAGTCTAGACAATGCTTGCTAGGCTCAGCCTTCCTTTAAGCCTCCTGTGTTGCCATTTTTCTTGTCTTTCCCTTCAGGATTACCCTGCTCTGCCTTTGGTCAGTGAGGGACATATGAAGTGCCTGGTGGTCCAAGGATTTGAGAGTGCGCAAAATGAAATTGCTGAGGTGAGAGACCGAGAACACAGAGGGCAGAGAGAGGGGAGGGGGAGAAGGCATCAGGGAAGAGGAAGATGGCTGTGAGTTGTTTGTCTGGTTTTACTAGGTCAGCTCTGAGTGAGGCTGCAGGGCAAATGGCTTCGGACACACAAACTTAGGATAGGACGTTACCCCGGGAACTTGCCTTCTCACAGGCACTGCCCTGGCCAGCTGCTATAAGAGATAATTCATTTTGGGAAGAGCAGAAGAAAGTGGTGTAGTGTTACATCGTGCTAAGCAGGCTTATAGAGAGAGGCTAGAAGCTGAGAATTTGGAGAAAGCAAATGGAATAGAGAAGACATTTGTCATTTTACAGAAAAGCCAAGAAAGCCCATTAATTTGCCCAGGTTCTCCCCACTCCCCTAAAAGTGCATTATAAATTACTAATAATTCATAAATGGCTTGTGTTATGGCACACTTGACAAATTCATCTGTCTCTCCTTCTAAAGGCACATTCCAGGTTTTATGCCTTACTGTCACAAGCCTTGTTGTTATGATTTCATTATATGTTGATTTTGATATATGTTTTCTGCGACACTTGTGTGCACTGGGACCAAATCTCTGCTTTCGAAAAAAGGAGGACCGGGGCTTCTGGTTCCTCATCTTTCACTTCCCTATGAAAAAGTTTTTGTCGAGGGTTGCTTTAGCAACTGGCTGCCGCTTCCAGAGGGCTTGGGAATGTCAAGGCTGAGATGGAGTAGCACTTCCACCTAGTGGTCTGCAAAAATTAAGGCAAGTGCTCCAAACTCGGGAGTTCCAAGTCCACAACAAACTCGTGAAGTTCACCACTGTATCTTGCCCTAATATGAAGCATTCACTTTCCAGAAAGGATAACACAGTAATCCGGGTTTTATTTGTATTTGCAAGTCATTTTTTGGATTTAGTTCCGTGGGAATTGATGTGATTTGTTAGACTACAACTTCATGGATGCTGTGACAGCAAGGTAAAGCAGAGAAGATGATGTGCTCCTAACCTGAAGAGCAGTGCAATGAGATGCTGTGCTATGCTTACAAAGTGCTTGGCACCAATCTATGCATCCCACAGAATTTTACACAATATACTGTATTCACCCTTAGTTTACAATTGGAGAAAATGAAGTATGAGGGAGGATGGCAGATACTTTAAGAAATAGTATTTGTTTTGAATCCTTGGTTTTGGGTGCTGCATGTAGATACTGTTCCCCAGGGAAGCTGAACTGTGAACTGAAGTTGGTAAGGATTTAGAGCACATATGGATCTAGCATGGTAGGATCCTGGTCTGCGGGATACTGTTCCAGTGCAGATAAATAACCACCACAGCAACAGCCACAGTAAAGTATAGTTCCAGAGGAACCTGAGACCCTCTGAAAACCAGACCTAGTGTCTCAAGATAAGCTCTCAGAGAACTGAGACCTGCTCATACCATGAACAGATACTTCTGAACAAGTCAGAGGTGCCAAGCTGAGGATGACTAGGTGGGCTTAAATCACACTGTCAGGCCTGTTGGTAGCAAAACCCCTATAAACTATAAACAGGTTTGGTGTCTCGTACTGCCTTTGCCAAGCTGTGCTGCCTTCTTTCAGCAGCTGTTGTGAAAGAGGAACTTGCTGTTCTGCAAGGGTTGTTTCCCAACAAGGAGGCTCAAAGGGTGGAATTGTTATTGTGAAGACTGGGGAGTTACACACACACACACACACACACACACACACACACACACACACAGAGGCACACACACCTTCTCTGATTCCTGTGAAGGGAAGCTGTAAGTTCAAAAGTGAGGATCAGAGCAACTGAGGTGATTCTGCTGTGAATGCAGTATGTGATTGACATCTCTGGGCTGATTCAACATCCAGGCATGATACAAGGTGTGTTGAAGTTATTTTAAGGTGCTGTGGCTTGCCTTAGGGTATCCTGAAATTCTGACACCCTGCCAAATACTTGCCTCCCCGGGGGATGGGGTGATCTTCTGATAGCCACACCCTCCCGATTGGCTGCCCAAATGCAATTATATTAAAAAAAAAATCTTTATTGATGGCAAAAAATGAATTTCTACAGGAGGAACACATAGGTCATTGTTCCTCTTCTGCTGTGTGACTCATCCAGATCAAGCTGTCTGTTTAGTGTATCTACTAATGCAGTAACTTGGAAAACCTACCCATAAGTACTTCTTTTGTTTCCTAAAAAACAATCGCTGGATGCCTTTGAAACTTTTCAATTTTTTTTTAAGCCCTGCCATGTTTTGGAACGAGAAGAGCACAGGCACTTTCTTGGCAAATCTTCCATAACATTTTCTGTTCCACCCTTAGACAGTACCTTCTTTTACTGGGCTTGCAACAGAAGTGCTTTACACCTCTGAAGAGAGGAAACCTTAACGGCATGCCTGTGAGCTGAGTGAGCCTGAAGGCTAGCACAGTGTCACGCCTCATCATTACATCAGGTCCGAAATATCTTCCTGAGATCCAGACCCTGAGTGTGACCTCCCTTGACCTGATCCATCAGCACTCAGTAGCAACCTTCCTGGGACTGGGACAAGATGCAAGCCTTTACCCCAGGCCCCCTCTTTCCTCCCACAAATACATAGCATTTGGCTCACAGCTCCTTGAGTCATTGAGGTGGCTGCAGTGTCAGCACAGGAGCTTTGGGGATGCAGATCCACCCCTGCCACCCTTTTTCTGTCCATCCTCCTGTTGCACAAGTGAACAAGTTTGCAAGAGCACATTGCCTTCCCCAGCCATCCCCATGTGCAGCTGCTTGTGTCCTGCTCCTTTGGCACAGTAGAATTGCCCCATGTGTGATGCAGCTGGAGAGGGCTCTGCCCGCAGAGGAAACACAACGTTCATCCTGAAATGCAGGAACGTTTCTGAGTGCCTTGTTCTGAATCAAAACCCTTGGGTTTTCTTTTTATTTTGTTTTGTTTTGTTTTGTTTTGTTTAAGGTGGCTGTCTGTTAGGTCCTAAGTTCTTTCAGATGAGGTATTAGTCAGAAATAAGCTAATATGCAAACAAATATACTACCCCCAATTAAAAAAAAAAAAAAGGACCTCAGAGCATGCACTTATCTCAGTACTGCTTGGGTAGTTGAAGCAGCTGCAAGAAAGCTAATAGCAGGGTTGAAACCAGACTTGCCAGCAATTTCATTCTTGGCCAGACAGTCAATTTTTTCATGCTTTTGTCTGGCTGTCTCTTGGTAGGGCTGCACAAGGAGAGCAGTTTTACTTTCTTTCATTATTATACATATATTTTTCTGCTGAATTCATCTATGACTGCCATAATAACTCAGTGGCACTCTGTTTCCAAGAAAGCTTGAGTGACTGAATAATGAAGATGAATCAGGATTCCAGAAAAAAAAAAGAAAATTCTTCTTTTCCATGCAGCCCAAACCCAATAACCTGCTTTTGCCAACCTGCCCCTATGAAATAAAAAAGAGGCATTCATTTGTACTGCCTCATTTTCCTGTATGTGCAGTGAAAGGATTTTTTTGTTGCGATCTGTCACCCTCACGTGCACTTTCTAAACAGCCTGTGCCCCCTTCCACTCCAGGCAGTACGGAGAGCAGTTATTTTTAATAGGAACTCATTTAACATACCTATGTGTTGGTTTGTAGCAGAGGTCACACTCTCTGGACTTCGTTGCAGCTGGGATCTTCCTCCTGACAAAGGTGATGTGTCTTAGGGCGTCTTTGGCTTGGCAGGAACGTTTATTAAAATACCACAAGTTCAGACAATGCTGGTTACGAGGAGTGCACAGTGTGTTATATGTGGGAGGACTGGCGCAGAGTTTCCAGTAAAAATGAAGTGACTTAGAAAACTCTTCTTCACCCTGGCACATCCCAGGGAGCGTATTCTGTGTCTGTGTGTCTGGTGAAGCCTGCTCGCACTCAGTGCACAATGTGTGCTTATACAGGTCTCACAGAAAATCTTGGGAATCGTTTAGCTCCTAGCTCGCGCACAGCACAGGTTTCAAAGTGTCCCAAAGTGTATTTTTCTGTGTCCAATGAAAGCCTGTCTCAGATTTTAAGCATAGCAGGGGCCATAGTTTCAGCTGCTGTAAATCAATGAAGTCTCAGGGAAGCTGGTGGGGCTTCACCAATTTATGCCCGCTGAAAGTTTGGTCCTTGACTATCCCCAATACTCTGCCCTGAAGATGTAGGCAGCATAGGCAGGAGGCAGTACCCAATGTAATGACAGCCTGTGGAGCTGGAGCACAATGCCTGGAGTGAGCCACAGAGCTAATGCAATGTGGTTTCATCATCTGTCCAGGCAATATGAGGACACCGATATTGCAAGACAATTTCAGGCTGTTGCCACAAGCTATTTTACATCTCTAAGAGTCTTCAACTGTCACAGGAGTGGTAGTCTTTTCTCAGACTTCTTTGTTGGTGGTGAAAAAAAGCTGTTTCTTATTTCTTTGTCTTTCTCTGGCTTTTCTGCATTTCATAGAATGGGGAAGGTTTCCTTTACCTTTTGTTTTTTTATTTTTCCAGTGCTACATTTGAGTTCCAGTCAGGCCCAGGAACTTTTTGTGATCCTGGCAGTAGGTTCCAAACAGGTCATGAGGGGCTTGAACAACAACTGCCTCGGAAAGTTGAATTCAATGGCTTCAAAGGATCAAAGTCAATTTGCACCAGCTGAACCTCCAGTTCTGTTCTTTTCAGTAATTCCATAGGACTTGATTTCATGGCTGAACCTCTTTGGCCTCTTTGGTCTGTCTCTTGTCGTCTTTGAATTCACTGTTTGACTGCTGGTTCAAAGTTTTGAGTTAAAAAATAATACAAGTTAAAAGAAAAGGAGGAAAGTATTTTCATCTTCATTTGTTAAAATTGAGGATATAAGATTTTTTAAACTTCATAGACAACTGGGTCAATTCTACAGATAAGGTACCTAGTGAATAGTTAATGGAGCTATGCTCACTTGTACCTGTTGAGCCAGTAGCATTCCTCTGCTTTTTTTTTCCTGCTTTTGCCTCACAAAACCCTAGGTGGGTTGGGATCTGACAGCCTGATAGATCAAATGTTCATCTGTGCTCCAGGGACCCACCTTTTGATAATCCCTACCTATCTGTTGAGATCACTATAAAGACAAAATATAGTCACCTTTGTGAGCTGCTCAGAAGTCAGGGTGACTAGTCTGTGGTTATAAGTACGGCCTGCTTTTGGTTGCATCTTGCGGCTCTGTGTGACTTTTTCCTTCACTTAAGTGTCTGGGACAGGACAGAGACATGGCTCAGAGAATTTAGACCTTCTGTCCCTATTTGCTATTGAAGCCAAAGAGAACCCTGAGTGAGACTGTGGGTACAAGTGCTATTTTCATCTGGGACGCAAGTTCCTCAAGCACTTTTAAAATCCCATTCTGTGCCTGAGTCAGCAATGCAGCATTGAGCCGGTAGTGAGGTAACTACTCACTGATCCTGTTGGCATCAGTAAGCAGACAAACCCAGACCTTTCAGTCTGGGCTATGATTTCACTGATGTCATGTTAGTCTGAAATACAGATGAATATGACTGTTTCACATAGTGAGTTGTCTTCCAGCACCTGAAGATGTACATTGATCTTCGGCAGGAGTGGAGGATTTTGGTGACTAGGAGCACCTTTATTCATTTATGCCAGTTGTACTGCAAATAATGGTGGATAAAGGCAAGCAAATTGGGTCCTGGCACCACAGTTACTGCTTTCCTGAGCTTATAAGCTAGGTGAGTGATATAGATATCCCGAACAGTAAATGGTGTGACAACAATGAATGGCAAAGCAGTGAGGAGTGTATTTTGGGGGGCAGAGAAATGCAGAAGTGCACTTGTAACATGGGCACTTCAGTTCACACATCAGCCACTTCCCTCTTTGAGGGGTGAGATCAGCTCAAGGAGAATGCTTGGAAATAAATGTGGCAGAAGACAGACGTGTAAGGTGCTGCTTTGAGGTCTCAGGCTTGCTCATCTTCCCCTTTCCGCTTTCTTTGAGTCTCTTAGAAGAGGTTATGTCCCTTGCCCCCATTGCCCCCACCACAGTGTGTCTTGCTTTCCTTGACAGGATGAGCAGATACCAGGACTGCTGTGAGCAACCTGAGGAAAGTCTGAGGTAGTGGGTAGAAAGTGTCAGGTCCTAGGTGCATTTCCCTTCTCTCCCACCTGCCTTATAGCCTTTTCTTCAGACATTGCCATCACCTGAGCCACTACTCCCACTGGGGGAATTAGTACGTCATGACTGTGTTAATCGTGCTGCCCAGCACTACCAGTCCTGGGGCAGGAGTTGGGAGGAAGGAGAAAGCTGAGCCCTGCCTTTCTAGGCTCTGCTCTTGTCCTTCCCACATTCCTCACAGCCTCAGCTCTCTTTGGAAGCAGCTGCAGTGGCCTAAGGAGGTTCAGGCAGTGGAAGGTAAGATAAGCAGCATCTCTAAAAGGCCAGAGGAGGCTCTAAAAAGTGGCAAAGGGGATGTGTGAGAGTGACAGGATTCAGGCATCACTGTCTGCCCTGCACCTCCTCTCCTTGCAACCTCCATGCACAGGTGGTAGGAAGGTGCAAGAGGTGCACCTTCCCAGGAAAGATGTTCTCCAGCTGGGGAGGACAGATTCTTAAGGCTAGATTGAGTAGGACTTCATGAGAGAAGAACATTTGCCTGGAGATATTCAGAACTGGACAAGATTCTGAGCACCTGAATCTGATTTTGAAGTCACCTCTGCCTTCAGCATGGAGTTGGACTAGAGTTCTCCACAGGTCACTTCCAGCTGAAGTTGTTCTGTGACTTGTCTTCTTTTCTTCTTTTGCACTTAATCTTTGACTGTGAACATCAAGTACTGAGGTTAAATCAGAGTCTGTGTTTGGAGCTGGAAAATAACAGTACAGCTGTAGCTGGAGGTAATGCACCTAATTCAATCAACTTTGGCTTTTAATGTCTGCACTTGACACAAGGTATATGCACATTATTCCTTGCTTAACATCTGTTTCAAAGCTACTGCTCTGCGTTTATAACTAGGATGCTCAGCAAAGGACTGCATCTATGGGAGATGTTGCAATTTTCAGCTACAGATTACTATCTACCTTCTGAAGGTCCCTCCCAATCTTCTGGAAGATTTGCTTAAGTAAAAGCTTCTTGAACTATTTCAGTCGAAATGAGCTGGTTTAGCCAAACCCTGCATTTTAAATAATTTGAGCTACTCGGATGCAATGTGCTAAGGATGTTTGAGGACTCTCTTGAGCTGAAAGACCAGTTACTGGTGGCAGTGGCATGTAGGTAAGGTGACTGGAGATCGCACCTTGAGTGGATGGCACAGTTCGGGCTCCAAGAGGACATTTGGCCAGAATGGCTGTAAAGTCAGGCTCTATTATGGATCTATTGCTCCTCCTGTGATACTAGTCTTCTCTCTGGTATTGAGAGAATCACTCCTGAATTACAATGAAGTGAGGAGGATGAGGACAGTCATTTCTGTGTGCTATATATTTTGTTCCATGTGTAACTCTGTAGGCCTGAGAGGAAAGCTTTGTGTCCTTAAAATATATATATCCAAAGCTACATTGAGCTGTTTCTAAACTTCAGTGTGGTTTGTGAAGCAAATTCTGAATGTTGTTTGTCAAAGCATGTTAGTAAAAGCATATTTACATTGAGGAAGACAATGAAGTAGTCTTGAAGAGTCTGAGCAAACTTCAAAAGTAATCTTAAGACCAAAGAAATTCAACTGAAGAAGGTAATCAAGTGTATTTTTCTACCTATTCCAAAAAGACTGGATAAAGGAAAAAGTGCTGATGGATTTCATCTCACCTTGGGGAGATCAAGTGGAAAGGAAATACTCAGTATGTACCTTTCCACCTTCCCACACAGAAGATGCAATCTGAACCTTTTCTAGCTCTGTGGTTGCCACTTTCTGGGATGCTGTTGTATCATTATTCAGATGCAGAAAATTCAGATGCTGAGACTGAGTCTATGCTAGTAAATCCAAGCATACCTGGCAGCCTTCCTTGGCCCTGGAAGATGATTATCTATGCTAGTACACTGCTAGCACATTCTCTGGCACAAACATAGCCCATTGTAACTGATATTCTGTCTGAACAATTTTTGGGTATGGTCTGGCAACTAGAGTATGCCAGAGACCAATAGATACCACTACCCAGTAGGTACTTTGCTTGCTGCCACCTCATTTAGGAAGCTCATTCAGTAGCATACTGTTCTCTGGCCTCTCTGCAGCTGGCCTGGAGGTTTGGTCCTAATGCCATAATGGTATGGTATGGATACAGCCTGACTATAACCCAGCATGGAGTGTACATGTGCCATGCTAGAATTCTTCACGGAGCATGTTAGATATTCAATGGCCTGTACAGATACCCCAGTAAAACTCCTGGACATTCATACTTTATTGCCTTGGAAGAAGGAGAGGTGGGACAGTGGGGGCAAATTCTGCCATGGTGGGTCTTGGGAACACACTAACAGGGCAAGTGTAGAGGAGCCCAAAGCCCCAGTGTGTTCAGTTGGCCCTTGCCAACCTAGGATGCTTGCAAATGAGTACAAATTCTACCTGATTCACAGAATGATGAGAAGGAAAAACCAGAAAGGGAGTAAGTTTTCCATTGTACTATCTCATTCCTAGAAGTTTTCCTACAGGCATGGGCAGAGACAGGATACTTTGCCCATGACACTAAGGTGGAGCCTTAATTGTGCCATCTCTGCTTAAGCAACTTGGGACAGCTTCCTGAGAATATGCACCTAATGAGGCTAAACTCTAGACTTCTGTCCAAAATGTGCTGAGGCAATTGAATCATGCCTTGACTGTCACGGCTGCATTCTGAAGTTTTGACATGATTTTTGTACTTTCAACACCTTAATGTCTCCAGAGTTGTGTTGGTATATTTACTGCACAGAGTATGTTTGCGGCTGGAAGACAAAAAACACTGTAGTATTCAGAGACATGTTGGTTTCCAGGAAAACCTGGTTGATGGTGCAATGAATGTCTGGCACAGGGATCTGAGAAGGTTTCGGAGAAAAGGAGACATTGTAATTACTTTTGCTTTTGTCCTGCAGACTCAGAAAGCAGAAGGGGGAAGACCAGGATGTGCCCAGGGGTTGTGCCAGAGGCAAGGAGCCTGTCAGGCTGAAAGAACAGGCAAACGGAGTGAGCGTGGGACACTGGAAATAGAGGACTGGGAAGACAGGCAATTCTGAGCTGGTGATGGTGAGCCAGAGAAAAATAGTAGAGAAAAATAGTAGGCTGAAGCCAGATGAAAGAAGTTTCATGGGCAATTTATGGCTCAGACATTAATTTGATATCTGCCTGGTGGCCATCAAGCTGGGTATGGGACAGGGTCCATTTCTTGTGCACACCAGCTGTGATATGCTGGATTCTCTCCAGCTAGGCAGTGGCTCACAATGCTCACTGCCTCTTACCCGACGTCTGCAGGTTTCTGGGACCTTGCAATGGCTCATAGTGCAAGAGCTCACAGTGCTGAGGAAAGCTTTTCCATCAGGGAGGCTTAATTCCACATCCAACACCTATACAGCCCAGGCTGTAATACATATGGATTCCTCCATGGATTGATGCTTCTGAGCTATCTTGTTGTGCATGACAGAAACCTTTGTCTAGCTATCTCCTCTTCTTTTGCACATGTAAGTATATCTGTGTTGCAGTGAACTGTACTTTATGTACAGTGCAGTAAACCATAATTTATGTACAAAATAAACCATCACAGAGCATTGCAGATGATTTGTGGTCATTAAGTAGTTGAACTTAATTCTTCTCATTAAGCTAAAGGGGCAAAATGCACATATAATAGTGGTTTAAGTCTTTCCATCATTTGTGTTTCTTTCATGTTCAGTTGTAGGTACTATTCCCCTGCTGTGATCTCCACATTTCTTTGAATTTCTACGGCATTTAAAATACCGTATAAAGAATGGACAACCCATTTTCTGGGTGCAAGATATTACCGTTTTTCTTCTGTGCAAAGTATCTTCCAAGGTAGTAGTAGGTTATCCAGACATGATAAGAAACCAGTCTGCTTGTTGACATATTGTAATTATAAATTTGCATCATTTGGATAATGCATGTCTAATTCTCAAATTCTTTTAAATTGTTTTCCATTTTCCCTATAAACTTTGTCTCCCTCAGTCTGGGTGTTAACTGCTAATATAATTAATTTTTTTTTGTACTTATGCTTCCAGATAACTGCTGAAAATGCTAAACAAACCAGAGCTCTACCAGGACCCTGTTAGACAATTCATCCAAACACATCATCTTACAACTCTGATAAAAGGATTTTCTTTCAGATGAGATAGTTCATTTGTATGCATTGCATGTTAATGTGAGTAGAAAGCACTAAAGATCTAAACTAGGTAGATAAAGGTAGATAAACCATTCCTATGAAGCAATTTTCAAGAAAGAGCAGTAAGAAAAATGGAGAGCCATGGACAATCTGCATTGAGTGTGGACTTAATTTTGAACTGGGAGGTGCTAACACTGTGTGTGTTTGCAAGTTATTGGGTAACAGGCAGTAAGAACTGCTGCACTGTGAAGACTCTTGTATTGCCCTATTTATTGGTAAAGAGTTGGAAAGAATTACTCTGGGACGTCTCTTCCTAGGCTGACTGGTACATCCAAAAGAAAAAGGGGAATGAGAAGAACAATACCCATTTTTCCCCCTCACAAAATTTGAATACAGGCTTTTATTTGGGTCTTTTTTGACTTCCCCAAATACATTCAATTGACATATTTTCCACTGCCATTTAAAAATCATGCTTTGTAGTAATAAGATTTATAAAGGGAATAAACAAGACAGCAAAAATATATTAAACAAATAAATCTGGTGGATTAAAAAAAGTGAGGCAGTGCCCATACTCTGTCTTCACCTCATAGTTCAAAGCCACTGCTTAGTGCCTCAACACACTGCTTGAATGGAAGTCACGAAGAGCACAGATTGCTTGGCAGGGTATTCACCGCACAGAGGCTCATCTCTCAAAGGACTGCAAGTTTGACCCTCAAATACTCCTTTTCTCCATGTAGGTCTCCCTGCATTTTGCCTGCTGGCAGGCAAGCTGCCTTTCGTTAGTGCCTCCGTTCCTGTCTAATTGTGTCCCTCACTTTGGGCCTGATCCAAGGCCAACGGGGAGATTTTAGCTGGCTCCAGCCAACTTCTGGAGCAGCCTCTTTGAAGGGAAAGGCTGGCAAAAAGGCCATGCAGAGAGCTATGAAATGCTCATGCACGTTCTCTTTGAGCTTAGTGGTGTTCTGTGCTGTGCAGTGTTCATGTATGAGTTTAGGGTAAAAAAGGAATAAATAAAAAAGAATTGCTAAGCCAGGAGAAAGAGGGCAGGGGAACCTGATCCTGCATGAACCGGAGTGCAGCTGCATAGCCTTGAGCGTTACTGTGCATAGTAGCAAAAGTGAGGCCCAAAAGGGGAACACTTAACTAAGTACCTCACCAGCACTACAAGATGCTTACACTAATGTCTCTTCAGACATGCCTGCTGTGAGGCTGGGTGGGAGTATTAAGGGATCCAGAGATTTAATGCTTTATGGTGAAAAGGACCAAAACAAGCATTTAACTTGCACCTGCACATGAGCCCCTGCTGGGACTGGCATGAATACATTCCTAGCATGTGTGGTGCTGCGTGGTCATGGCTTTTCATGGGCCAGTGGATATTTTCTAGGCTTGCAAACTCCATGTTTCTTGAGTTGTGGGGGTGATAAACAGCCTGAATTGCAATAAATGAAAAAGGCATTCCAAAAGAAGATAGAGAACACAGCATACTAAGGTCAAATAACATGCTAGAAAAATATTACTTATGTACCATCATCAGTGATGGAAAGCAACAAGATCCGAATGTTATTGACAGTAAATATTATGGAATCAGTATTAGTGAACTGAGAATTTGTCTGGAGGCAGGAGATTTCAGTAGCATGATAAGGAGGAACATTTTTCCTCAGGTGCAGCTCAGGAATTTGAATAACTCTTCAGGGATGCCATCTAACATTTTGCTCCTTTTCAAAGTAGGAGATGCATCTACATACAGATGCAGAAAGAGAAGAGTGAAACACATTGCCAGACAGGATCACTATATCAGACTTATGGTGTATCTGGGTGTACTATGTCTGAGCATGGTGCATCTCTATTTATGGCTGTCTCCAAATAAAGGGAACCGCTCTGCAAATGATAACTGAGGCCTCCTCGGTAATAGACCCAGGACAGAAATTTTGAACAGCATGACATATCCGAGAGGAGAAAGGAATTTGCCTGTGGACTGAACCTAAACTGGAGTTTTCCCATTCTGGGTTCAAGAAACCCAGCTGGGATGCTTGAAGGCAGATGTCATGGACGGCAGGAAGAGTGAACTTCCTTTCCCCAGACTGGGGACTCACATGGTCCTTAGCCCAAGGGTATAATGAAAGCTGGAGGAACTGCACTGAAAAACGTGATGATGTGGAAGGTTTCACTGACTAAGAAACATTTGACTGTGAATGAGCTCCATGGGGAACCCAGAGTTAGGCTCCACAGAAAATGAGAGGAAAGTCAAGCAAATATGGAAAGGAAACATAAAGAAATAGCCAAAGATAGTATCTAAAAAAAGGAGGAAAAAATACAGGTGTTAAGTCAAAGGGAAGAAAAATGAATGAAGACCTGGAAAGGAAAGAACCCAGAATTAATGGTTACTCTTGGGTGCTGTCGTTTTATTTCATATTCAGTCATTTTCAGTCATTTTCAGTCAATTTATGTCATGCTGAATTGCCTGTCTCGTAAAAATGTACAGCTTTTGGGGACTTTTTTTTCATATTAATATATGTTTGAAATTGAAATTAAGAGGCTAACATGTTTTGTAGGCTCCATTATTTAGATGCTTGTATTTGACACATTTTTTCAGGCACTGTTTTGTCAGTGGACATTAGGGTAATGTTTTCATGGTGCGCAAGAGAGAGTGTGTGTGTGTGTGTGTGTGTGTGAGAGAGAGAGAGAGGGGGAGAGAGAGAGAGAGAGAGGGAGGAGGAAGAGGAGAAAGCGCAGCTTTTCCCTAATGGGGGTCGTGACCCACAAGCTTAGTAGGTCAGAGTGGAGAATTAAAAAAAAAAAATTAATTTCCTTTCTTCCATAGAATGAGGACTGAAAGAAAGCATGGCTGGCACACAGTCTGCTTGCTGCCCTCAATTTTCCTGTTTTCAGGAGGGTTTTTTTACCATCTATGTGAAAATGAAAAATACGAAAGCTGGTAGCTCATTACGGTTTAGGAAATGAGATGAAGACATTTTTCCCAATGCCAAGAGACTTCATAAGGCAAAACATGCTTCTAGGCTGCTGCTGTGCCCCTCCATGGCTCAGTGGTGGCAACTCTATCATGTCTTTGCTGTGCAGCACAGGTGCCTTGGTTATTAACTGTGCTGTGCTGGCACAAGAAGGGCAACTGCCTGAGCTCTTCTGCTTTGAAACGCCACAGCTTGATCAGTGGAACAAACTCTTAGAACTCTTGTGGTAACAAGGGCAGTAGGGGCTTTCCAAATCCAGGGAGAGACACACACACCTTGTGAGCCCACCTGGCAGCGAGAAGGCAATTGCCACACATGTCCCAGCCATTGCCTTCCCTGTGCTAATTGCTCCAGAAAATTCTGGTGCTTTTAACAAATGCAGATTTTATAATGTCTGAAGTGAGGATTGAAGGAAAGGTGTGGGGGCTGGACATTGAAAATATTGTTGTTTGAATTGCCTAAATAAGGGTTCAGTGGCTTATTTCTGGCACATTATTAAGCTTGCTGGAGTAAGCTAGCACAATCTCTGAGCCTGCAAGAAGTAATGTGGTTGTTGTTTGTTCAGAAGTATGTATGCAGCTTCCAAGAAAGCCAACAGGGCTGCACATGTGTATCAGGAAAGAATTCCCATCTCCCATGTTAAACACAGAATTCTTATGATACTTTTGCTGGATAGACAGTCCACCATTCCCTATCCATCAAAATGTTTTGTGCTAAACGGTGGGAAACAGTCTGAAGAATGGCAGGTGATTTAAAACTTATTTCTTTGTTTGAAAACTGATGGCTACTCCAACCTGGCAGCAGTCTGCATCCGATGCTGATGCAGGACGTAAGCATCTGACCCATCTAATACATCTGAAAAGGATGTGATGTGAGAGCCAGCAATGGCACCTCATGCCAGCCTCAGTGGGCAGGCATTGTGTCCTACAATGAAAGCCAAGTGCGCAGATCTGAACAGCCCTTTTCTAGGCTGACCGGCGGATAATGTGGAAAAGAAGTGCAGTGGGGGACAGGTTTGGCGCTTCACATATATATTGAGGAAATTCACACCTCCTTGTGCAAATAGTTATCTGCATTAGGCAAACTTGATGGTGGTTGGGTGCTTGCTTCATTGTAGGAGGGAGCTGCTAAAGTTTTGTCCAAATCCCCCCTCCTCCCCTGCCCTCCTGCTGAGTTTGGATTTATTTAACTGATGCAAACCTCAACGACACCTTGAGTAAGCTTTAAGTGATTGCACCCTACTTTGCACTGCAATGGCCTGGAAGCACCACGATTCTGTAACTCAGCAGAAGGGAGCGGACCTTTTCCCTGGAGAGACAGTAACCTCCACCTGACGTGTGGTATCTTTTTATCTGCTCTTCACAGTTCTCTAACAATGAGTGAAATATATTCTTCTTTCAGTTTGAGTAGATGGTTTAAACTGATTTGCTTGTTTAAGCTAATTTATGCTAATCTGACTCAGCCATATTTCTACACAAAATAGCACATAACAACTTTTCCATAGGTTAAATGAAAACCCTTTATAAAATCAGGCTGTAAGTCAAATTAAAAATCCCCAGCAGCAAATAGGCACAAACCTGTCAATAACGCTGTTGCCTTTGTTGCCTTTCATAATACAAACCCAACATGCTCATGTTTAAAGAACTACAACAAAATTGAAGGTTTCAGGATACAGTGGGTTGAAAAACAACCCCGATGCCTCCGAGAGGAAACACTTTTATTTTTTTAAATAAAAGGGAGAATGAAAAATGTCATACAGCTTGAAATTGTGAATAGAAATTGAAGAAAATTACGACCTGAGTATATGCATTTGTTGGTGTTAACTCAAGAGAGGTCTTTTGGCTCTTCAGTGGCTCACAGCTGGAAAACGTTTAGAGATAGGGAGCCTTGTTAGCCTGTTATTAGTTTCTCCTATCATGTCTCATGGGTAACATCAAAAATACAATATGGCTTTATTCCCCTTTGTCACTCCATTAGATTTCCATTTAAACTTCCATCTCGCCATGAGCTTTAAAACAGAGCCTTGATTTGCATATTCTCCTGCGTTACAGCAAAAGCTGTAAGAACCATTACAAAAACACAAACATGGGTTTGAATTACGATAATTTTTAGATGATTCAATTAGCTCCTAATAGGTGTACACAGTGGTATGTTGTAATGGGATGTCAGGTTGTAGTTAATGGTTACCATAAGTTAAAACGGTGTTAGAAACAGCCATCCTGTTTGGCTCAGCCATACAATCAGAGCTCTGTCTTTAGAAATTAGCATGGTATACCGAATAGGCAGGAACGTGGGCTTTAGCTGGTAATTTTATTGCTTTCCCTCTAGTGCTCCGTCATATGAATAGTAATGGCTGTGTGGAACTGTGCAAAGAAGAGCCCAATTAGCCCCTGATGAATCTCTGGAGGAAATTTACATCCCTGTAGGGTGCTTGTTACTGCAATTATGTTTTCCATTATGGATTTTCTTTGGAATGTGCACAAGAATCAGATAGCTGTGAGCATGACTTGTTCATCAAAAGCATGAAGAATGAACTTATTGATGGTTTAAAATATTAAAACACAGGTAGCCACAGTTGAAAGTTAGAGAAATGGAAAGGAGACTCATCATCTGATCTTTCCATCTGTGCTACATTTCAAAGATAATTTCACTATTCTGTCCAAACACGTGCTACCGTGTTACAGAATGTTCTGTCTTAATCAGGATATTAAGTGACAGATGATTATGAAAGGAAAGGATATTACATGAAAAACACTGTGTGCAGATAAGTCAAATACATAGGGGTATTAACCATTGCAGGCACATTCACATATCAGCATGTATAAATATAGTGGGGGTGTGACTTGCAATATGTCTGGTACTGAATCTGCTGATCTCACTAATTAATATTTATTTTTTGTATTACAACAGCATCCAGAGACCTCAATTAAGGTTCAGCTGAGATTATTGCTGTACACATGTAGAAAAAGGAGGGCATTTGTCCAAAGAGCTTCCAGTCTTTCCATATGGCATAAATGAACAGGGATGGAGACAGGAGCAAAAATTTAAACTTATCCAAGGGTGTGTTGAGCTGAAAGTGTGATCGTCAGCTCTGAGTGAGATATCTAAACTTCACAGAGGATGCACGGAAAGAATAAGGCATTTAAGACAAGGACTAGCAGGAGCTAACATACTAAGCACAATGCCAGCTAGCTGGTAAAATGTGGGAAGGTTTATTCCTCAGACTGTCCTCTTTCCACAGACAGGATTCAGAGCTTAGAGGCCTTTTCTGCAGCCATATATCACAACCATGTCCCTAGATGTCAGCTCTAGCCGAGGCTGGGGGACAGCTGGCTGCATGCCCTACCACTGGTGGAGAACCTCTGAACTTGCAACTCTCAAAAGAGCACCCAGTGGGGAGAGGGCATCTTCAGGAGATGAGGTGATGTTGTCTCTGAGACCAGCTAGTGCATTTCACTTGGAACAGCATCATAGGGAAGACTTGGAGAGCAAAGAGAGAGGAGATTGGAAGTTCCAGCTCCCCATTCCTACCCAGCTGTGCTCCTCCTCCCTTGTTCCAGATATCCTTCCTCTCCCACCTCCTGTTACTGGAGTAGAGTCCTTGGGGCAGCCCAGTGAAAATGAGCAGAGGGCCTTACAAACTGGAAAACATGAATATTGAAATAAAAAGTTAGTGAGTGAATATGCCAGAGGCAAGAGGAGGAAGACTGAGCAATGTGCCTGAGAGGCAATTTAGCAGGGAGGGGCCAGGCCTAATTAATCTCTAGGATGAGGAGGTGGGTCAAGCCACAAGTGTAGTACTGAGCAATCCTCAGTCTGAGCTTTGCTTTCAGCACCTGCTTTATTAATACTCAGAGAGCAGTGGCATGTGTATGGGGAAAGACTGGGTTTGGGGTGTGGTGGTGACCTTGCTCTCTTCTTCCTTCCTTAAGCAAAGATGTCCCATGCAGCCAGACCACGATAGCTCTTCAGCTTAAGAGGCAACCATGGCAAAGGTTTTAGTTGCACCATTGCAGGCTGTGAAGTTGCTTGTAAGGATTGACTGAATTAGGTGGGAGTGCTGCTATTACACAGAGCAGGGGGAAAGACAGGAAAAACTTAAATTCTGGATCACAGTCGTGACATTCAAAGCAGAAAGATGGGTTATATTGCTAGTTGTAAGTCAACAAGGCTCTGCCACAAAATAAGCTGAGACAAGATTGTCTGTTTCCAGTGGAAAACGGGTTTGAGATGCATGTTTTTAGAAAAGTGCTGGCCTTTCTTTAATGTGTGACTCCAAGGGTATTGCAGCTGCAAAAGTAGCTGCTATTTCTGCTGACTCTACTTGGTTGGGTTGGTGTTTTGGGCTTCAACAACCTGTGAGTCTGCAGACCTGTTTGCTTTTTGATTAAAAAGGAAAGCTGGTCTGAAACATATTGTATTTTCTCAGGCCCCTTGAGTGGCAGATAGAAAGAAATGGGCTAAAACTCTGAAACAGCAACAGCAAAGCCCTGGTGAGCTTGCAGCCATCAGCTCAAATGAGCAGACAGTTGTTGTGAAGGCCCTTGCCCACATAAAGAAATGAGAACAGCTGACAAATCATTCTGCTCACTTACTGGTCCTGCTGTGAGACTGCTTCTTTCTAAATGTTTTAATGTAGGGGTTCAAGGGCTTGTTGCTTCATCTTAATGTCACTTAAAATGACTTTAGTTTTGAAGATTTGGAAATGCTGTTGTAACTTTTCAAAATACAGCCTGGAAGGACCTAATAAATGCGTTTGGAAATTTTTGGAACAAAGCCTGAGGAGGTAGTTTAGCTTTGTGAATGTTGAGGGAACCACTTACATTTCAGCAAGCTCCTCAACTGGTTTCAAGGGCGATATTAAAAAATTGAGAAGGTACAGAGGAAAGTTATAGGAGCAACCAAGTGAAAAGAAACAAAGCAAAAATAACCCTTCATGACAGTAAAAGATGTGAGGGGAGTTCTACTTATTTAGCTTTCAAACCAGTCCCTTGTTACAGGCTAAAGATACCTCTGTAGGATCAGCAATTTCAGAAGGGCTCTGCGGTTCAGTAGACTTGTAACAACAATATGGTGTTGGCCATGAGTTGAAGCTAAGCACCTTCTCACTGAAAACCGGTCCACATTTTTAACAGTGAGGGTAATTTAGCATTGGAACAGCTTATTAGGGATTGTGGTAGATTTTCCACAATTGCATGTTTATTGCGGTTGTTGTTCAACCACAGCTATGGAACTTCAAACAAGAATTACTTAGCATAATCTTATAGTCCATGTTGCTCTGGATGCCAAACAAAATGATCTCAGTAAGTCCCTCTGGCCTCTACATCCAAGAAGTTGTGTAGGATGGGGAAGTTTATTTCTGCATCCTAGAACAACAACAGCCACAGGCGCTGACATGGCTGCTGCTGATATGGAAAGGGAAGACTTGTAAGAGTTTGAGTCTCCAGGCACGCCAGCTCAAATACAAATAAGCCAACCAGATATGAGAGGGACTGTAGTGAATGTGGTGTTGAAATGTAGGCAGACTGCATTTAATCAGTGTATTCCTGGGTGGGCATGCTACCTGCAAACTGGGTTATCAGGATCTCAAAAGAGAGTCTTTGGTACTTGGAGAATAGGTTTAGTCTGGAAAATAGTTTAAAAAGGAGTGAAGTCCTCAGAGGTGATGTTTACTTCACACAGTTCTTGCTCTGTTTCACAAAACTGGTGCTGCTGAAATGAAGCTGCACAGCTGATGACAGGCAGGATGGGATGTTGAAGACTTTGATCAAAAAACAACTTCACATTTTTGTCCCACCCCTTTGGAACTGGTAGCAGAGTCAGAAGCACTCCTGAAGAGACCTAGACAGCAATTTTCTGCCTAGCTTGTCTTTCCAAGCTGGAATCTCATTTACTGTTTTCTAAGGAGAACCCTTTGAGCTTCTGACAGCCTTTGAGAGGACTAGAGGGTGGCTTGAGATTGTGGCCCTCATGTTACCATCTCATTTTACATATACACATATCCTCAGAGGGGTAATATTTGAAAGGAAAAATGGTACAAAGTCTTTGAAAGCAAAACTTCAGAAAAATTTTATCTTACGGATCAAATCTGCCTTTGAAGCCAGAAAACTCCAGTCCACTATTGCACTGTGCAAACAGCATCTGATGTTTTTCTTCAACTGACCACAGTGTGAAGAGGGGCAGATTGTGTACAAATGGGCATTGCTTGTAAAATTATACTCTCCTGTAAAATTATACTCATGTCAGCCTGTCTGCAACGGTGACAGTGGATGCACGCTCCTATGAAAGTCTTCAGCTCTCCAGCTCCCCTGCCTTTTCAGACAAGTTGCTCTTCATGGTGGCAGTCTCAGCGTGCTGCAAGGCTGCAGTAACAGAGCAGGGGTCAGTGAGCTAAAACAAACAAGCCCGCACACGTTCATGCTCAGCAAACTGCCTACCAGGGCTTGAAGTACAGGCCAGCAGACAGTTGGTGTGCTGAAAATTCCCTGCTTGATTCTGCTGCATTACATGGAGTCAGAGTTTAAATGATGAGAGGGTGAGTGGCTTGTCTCCACACTGAAGTGTCTGCGGGTGAATTCAGAGACATTTCTGTATCTTGGGGTTTGTATCAAGAAGCAGGACAGCTGGAAAAGGAATTGGAGCAACTATTTTCTAATCAAAATAGTGGTGCTCCTGAGGATGTTAAATCTTCCTATAATCATTTATGAAATCAAAGACTGACTTCCTCTCTAAGTGGAAAGTCGCTTTCCACCATATGAGGGTGGGAAACAGGGGACTGAACCTGATTAAAAAAAGATCACCATTAAATGCCGTTCTCCAGGAGAGTGACCTGCTGAAATGAAAGAGATTTATGTGTGAGATTTAAAGTGTCCTTGGTGTGGGAAGACTATGCCAGAGGAAAGTTTGTTTGATAATTACACTGGGAATACAGGAAGGAAAGTCTAATTCCTGTGCTATGAGGGAGGCACGAGTTGACAAGTATAAGAGAAGTGCAGGAATCCATATGCGATTATTTATTAAGGAGTCCTGTCTAGGTGTGTATGGCTGTGTGCAGTACAGCGCAAGAGAAACATGTGGAGATGTAGAGCACAAATTCCTGGTGCCTACAGGGAGGTAGAGAGGAAAGACTGATCATGTGCGATTAGGCACCAAATGCTGGCTCTCAGGAAACAGGGGGTCAGTTCCTGCCTTGGCTGCAGGCTTCCTAGGGCTAGACATTTAATATCTTTGGTCTTGGTTTCCCATCTGTAAAATGGGAATAACATTTCTTTTGGCCTTATTTGTTTAGGTTGTAAGATCAAGAAGACAAGTCTCTCTTCCAGTGTGTGTGTATGCAGTGCCTAGCATGATGGGGGCCCCAATTCTTCTTCAGGCTGCTGGGTATTATATTGATACCAGTGTGTAAAGGGAAGGGAGAGGCTGGGGAAAATGCTAGGTTGTCAAGAGAGTTCTTTGCCACTGGCAAGGCAGATCTGTGTCTCTAACAAGGAAAGGTATGGAAGAAGATGGATGTTGAAGATAGGGGAAAGATAAAAAGTTGGGATGGGGAAGTATCTGAAGTTGAAGGTCGGACCTTCCAAGCTCATTGAAGGTTTATTTTGAGGGAGATTATGAGAATCTGAAGTCAGCACTTGCAGATTAATCTTGGTAATAGCTGTGTTGGCACAATTCTCATGAAGCCCTTGTCACTTAATATTAGGAGTAACAAGGTTGGGATCACACACTGTGGGAAGCCCAAAAAGCACAGGCAGAACTATCCATTAGGAAGGGTCTTGGAACTAGGTTCAGTTTGATTACCCTGCAATCAAATGCACCTCAGTATGACTCTTCCCCCTGATGTGACCCTTATTGTCACAGAACTAGTGCTTCAGGGCCCCAGGACAGTGAGGCCTAGTGAAGTGCAGAAGGCGCCTGGGATGAGATGCTCTTCCCATCCACAAAGAAACCAGAGGGGTCTTGTGCTGGTCAGGTGTCTTGGGCTATTTTCCAGTTTAGACTTGATCTATGTCATTGTGGAGCTGACAGCTTCAAAAGGGGGTTACATGATACTCTTGTGTGGAAAGATTGGTGTGGGAGGGATAGAAAGGAAGAAAGTTAACAACAGAGCTGCTCCTGATGTGTCCAGACTGCTGTTCTCAGTAGCATGAGCTTCTCACGATGCTTGTGGAGGGACAAAGGTGTCTGAGAGTCTCATGTCAGATGCATGGTCCTAAAAAATGAGCAACCCACTTCAGTTCATGCTCTAAACTGGAATCCTGAGACTGGCCCGCCTGTCAGGGCTCTGCCAATGCCATGTCTGACACTCGAGACAGACTCTTCTGTGTCATGGGAATGTTGGTGATTGTTCTTTTTAATTTGTCTAAGAACAAGTGTATCAGTGTCTTATCAAAATCTCAATTTGGAAATGAAATACACCTTTTACTTGTAGGGAAAAAAATACTAAAAAAAGAAAAATTAGGTACCCAGAAAAAAAATTATTGCTCAGATATTTCAGGAGTTGCTAATTTCCTTTTTTTTTACTCCTTCCCCTCTCTCCCTCTCTCTCTCTGAAAGACCTTCCTAGTTATGAGTTTGAGAGTCTCAGGTCTTGTCTACACAGGGAAATTTATCGGCCTAATTATGCTAGTGTAATCAGGCTGATAAATTTGCCTGTGTATACAAGCCTTAATTTTAAAAGCTCCATTGTCTGTGAGGGCCAGCCTAGTGAGAAGTTGTGTTTTAGGTCCCTGAACTATGCTTGCCAGCTGTGGGCTGGCTGCCGAAGTCTTTGACTGCGTTTCCTCATTTCAAAGCAGTAGGGTTCTGTGGATACTAAAAGCCTGTATTAAATTAAACAGGAAAGTATCAAAGGAGTCATATTTTGCTGAAGCGACTTGCCGTTTCTTTTGAAATGTATTGACGAGGGTATATAGGTCACTGCTGCCTCCTGCTTGGTGGAATGTCAAACCTACTCCTGTCTGCATCTCTCTCTGGTCACTGGCTTAGCCACACAACTGGCACCATTAGTGGAGATTCCTTTTTAGGTAAGGGATGGAAAAATTGTGGGTTTGAAGATGAATTTGCAGAGACCTATTCTTCTTGAGACATAGGTGCATGGTAGTGGTGATACTTGTAGTCACAGACACTTACACAGCATGTGAATTTTGTTTTATTATATATATTTGTCTTCTGTGCAACCACAGAATCATTGGCATGGAGGTAGAAAAACTCTAGGCAGTTCTGGAGAAGAAAAACATCTAAGAATTGTGTAGCTGATTATTTCTCACTGTGTCTGTATACAAAAACATATTAGTCTGCACATACAATTAGCTAGAAAGCTGTGAAGCTGGGTATTTACAAAGCAAACACACAATGTTGTCTGTGGCTTAGGCATGATGAATTCTCCTCAGCTGTTTAAAAAAGTGAAAACCGAAATAAGTTTGACTCCATTACAAAATCAGCTGGGCTAAAAAATAGCCATCTCCTCCCCCAAAATAGGCATTGTCCAAAATAAAGGGATGAGCTGGCTTCCAGGTGCAGAGGAGTTTTGCTAGTGGATGCTGTGTGAAGATTTGCGTTTTTCTGGCAGAAAAACAGAAGAGAGCTCCTCAGAAGCATGGGCAAAAGAAACAACATCCTAGAAAGTGATGTATGTTTAAAACTGTCCTGAGAAAAGTGGGGAGGAAGAGCCTCTGACTTAAGGTCAAATACCTCAAATAGGCTGAATTTGTTAGTGATGATCTGCAGTTGTGTTTACTTTCCAATGTGGGAGACTCTTGGGTGTATCGGTGTGCATGTAGAATTACCGGATTCACAGAGGGTTGCACATTGACACCTGGTGGTGCTTGCACAGAGCTGTGTATCCTCCTTTCAGAGAACTTTGTCTATTGGGTGTCTGCTTTGTTTTTCTCCTACAGGAGATGTCTCCTGAATTCCTGGGGATGGATCTGGATTTATCTGATATTCACAGAAGCATTTTCCATTTCTAAGGCCATTTAAAATGGCTTTGTGTTAGGATGAAGCTTTGGGGCCTGGTTATGGTGCAGAGAGGGTGGGATTTAGGGGGGAACAACCTAAACTTGTAGTCCTGGTGGGCTAAGCTAAGCAGTTGCGCAAGTCAGGTGGGAAGAAGGGGGATGCATGTCTCAGTTTTACCTCAAGGTTCCTCTAAATCACATCAACAGGCAAGTGTTGACTCCTTTTTGCAGGAGTAGATACTTTCACATTTTCCAGCCCTGAACAGAGTAGGGTTACTGTGGGAATGGAAAGTATGAGCCTGACCCTGTTGTTCATACACCCATAGGAAGGAAAGCACAATGTATACCCACACCACTCATGCACAAACACATTTTGTCCTTGAATCAAGAATCTCTACGAGTGGCAGACCCAGTGAAACCTGGTTTCCTATGGATTTGTGTCTGTGGGGTGTACTCTTGTCTTGTGAGAGCAGAGCTGGTCCTGCTGCCTTTTCTACATTTATATTGCCAATTCCTTCTGTTTGGATGTCTGTTTTTCAGAACTTGTGGGAACTTTGTGTCTTAAGAGGTGTTTTCCCCACTATCAAACTTAGTTGACATAGGAAAACAGGTTGTAAAATTACAAGGGA
Source organism: Platyrinchus mystaceus (assembly GCA_035041135.1). Classification (NCBI taxonomy): domain Eukaryota; kingdom Metazoa; phylum Chordata; class Aves; order Passeriformes; family Tyrannidae; genus Platyrinchus; species Platyrinchus mystaceus. The sequence goes on along the minus strand of JAWWLV010000088.1, from coordinate 68,244,399 downwards.
AACACAGGCGCCCATGCCTTAGACACAGCCTATGTGCATGATTCATCCATTTAATTTTTATAGGTGGTGCTGAAAGATATTGAGGTGCAGATCCAAATAGTTCACAAATGCCCTGGTGAGTGCAACAGGACAAGTGGAAGATGAGAAACAACATGTCGCTGTAACAGACAAGCGTAGGAGGGACATACTGTGGGATGATGGGGATGGCTATCAATGTGATTTGCTCAACGGGAAGCGCATCTTCTGTGCCCAGGAATTTGAGAGCTGTGGGATGCCTGCTTTTGGAAAAAAAAAAAAAAAGTGTTTTGCTTCTGACAGGAGAGGGCACGTGCTTTTTGCAGTCCCATTCATCTTTCCAGTATGAGAAACCATTTCGTAAAGGAAAGAGATTACCTAATCATGCTTTGGCATTTTCCTTTGTCTGCTTATCTTACATTTCCTAGCCACTGATGGATAGGTAAAATCTTCCAGTCATGACGGGATGAGGTCCTACGTATGTGGGTTGGTATGCAGAGCTGATACAACAGGACTTCTCTGTGCTTCAGCAACGTTAATGTGCATTAATGACAGAAGGGTCTAGCAGCAAGGTGCAGCTCAACCTTTTCAAGTGTGAAAGTGCTAAATGGAAGTTTTAAGATTTTTTTCACCACCACTTATAAGATTTTCCATTTCATCTGTTGCATACTGATAAGTTAAGTAAGATCCTGTTAATGATCTTTGGTTAAAACCCTTTTTTTTCTGACTAATTGTTACAGTTGTCATTGTCTGAACTTTTTTTCTTTAAAACCATATTTGTCGCTGTGATGTGTGCAAAGTTGAATGAAATAAGAACCTGGAAAGACTGAAGGTTATCTTGTTTGCCAGCTTCTTATATACCTAATGTAAATAATTGGGCTTTCTTTTTTTCTTCTTTTTATTTTTTTCTGTCTTAAATTTCAATATTAGCAGTGGGAAAAAAAGACAAAAACATAATTTCAGATGGGGCAGCACAATATTAAATATGCAGCTTTGCAGTAAACCTTTACAGTGACATAGAATCATCTGTCAAGGCATTTAGTTTACTTTTACGGTTTGTCTTTCATATTCCTCTACCAGCCAGGTGCCCCAAACAAATCAGGGGTTTTTTATGCTACAAATGATATAAATAGATAGTGAGAGGCAGCTCCAGGCCCAAACACGTTACAGTATAAATATCCTGGTAATAGTTGTCCAGCACCTGTTTGTAACCTTAAAACACCTCATCTTTCCTCTCATGGTAAGTTTCAGTGATGACACTTCCCCAGATAATTCCAGAAGTAAAATTACAGAATCAGTGTGCTGGTGCATTACTGGAGAAGCATTTCAAACACTTACAGAGAATCCTGGTACTATAACTATCTTTTGGTAAGTTGGTGCAATGGAGAGATTTATCTTTCTTCTAGATAGAACAGCATCTAAGAGCATTTGCTCTTTGAAAAATATAGAGAAAAATGTGAGTTTTCACATTTCAGCTGCATGGGGCTCAAGACTATTTGCTGTGTTTGGTTGGAAAATTAATTTTGTGAATCTTTCACGCATGGCAAGGTATTAACTAAGAGGTATTTTTTCACAGTATTTTTAAATGAATTAATTCTAAAAATCATAAGATATCCTGGGGATTTTAGTAAACTTTCTCAAACATTAAGTCTCATGAAAAATTTAATGGATTGTGTGATCTCGTGTTTGATAGCATACCCTGGGACTATTTTTAAGGCCCCTAAGAAGTCTAATAATTTTAACCCCCTTGCAATAATGCTGTATATTTACTTTTCCAAGCAAAATGTGCTGTTCCCTATAAAGTGTCCATAACAATTTACATCTGTTAATTTGAATTAGTTTAAAGTTACAGTTTTACCCCAATTAGATTATTTTCTAATAATGTGATTATTTATTTATAATTGTATTTGAAAGAAGATTTGAAACAGTTAAAACACAGTTCCTAGTGGTCTTCTAGAAACAGTAAATATAATGAAAAATGGTACCTGCACATTATTTCTTACACTGTACAGTTTTGCTCTATTTTGGTGCTTTTCCTCTAGTTTGTAGCTAATACCATTCCTCACAGAAAGTTTTCACCCTATATTTTCCTTGTAGATATAACATTTTATTTTATTTTATTTTGACATCTGTAGCATTTTCACTTCAGCTACACAGCTTTTCACTGCAGCCAATATGTCACATAACTTCTCTTACAGGTCTCCCAAAGTCCTGGGGGTCAGGCTGGAAAGTGAAAAACGCAGAGATCTAGGAATGGCTCAGCCAGCTGAAAGTTACGGGAAGGGAAAGGCTCCAGTTTCACTGAAGGGGGAAAAAAAAAGGAAGAAGAATGGCTCCTTTCAATGCAGACGGAGGCAGTCTGGCTGAGAGTCAGTGAGGTTTAAAAATCCAAGTGGTCCAATAACTGAAAATCTGTAAAGATTCAAAGCAATATTTTAAATATTGAACAAGTGCAGATTAAAAAAAAAAAAAAAAGCGTGATGGTTTTTCCATTCTCCTGGTGCATATAGCCAACCACATTCCAAAACCAAGCAGTATTTCTTTTCCTCCAACCCTGAGCACATGTGGATAAATCCAGTCCATGTCGTCAAAGGATGTTGGTGAAAACATCCTGTTGAAGTAACTCCTTCACTCACTTTTCATTGGGATGGGAATGATAGCTGGTTGTTCCCAGTTGAAAACTCCTAAGATGTTACTCTTGTTATTTTGTTAAAATATGAGCATTGCTGTTAAGAAATGGGTGCTGAGCTAGCAATCCCACTGCGTTGCAGCCATTAGCACCTCCGGGGGAATTGCTTCTGCTGACAAGGCCAATTTGTGATTTCATGACAAAGAAAATGACATGAAAACCCAGGGCCATGCAGTCTGCAGCACCTGGTTGTTGGCTTGTACAAGAAGCTGCCTCTTCTCCGTTTTCATCCCTTTCCTATTCTTTGGATGTCTTTGTCTGTCTGTTTGCCTACCTTTCTCTTCTTTTCATGCCCTTATTCACTATTCCAGATCTTTTCCATCGTCCCAGACAGGCTCCAAAACGTTGTACGAAAATGTAGGGAGAGGGCAAAAGATCAGTGAATAAAGCACTGAGTACTTACCTCTTAGAGCCTGTTATACTGTCAGCTCAAAGTTAAAGTGCAATAAATCTGGTGGTCTCACGTTGGTCCCCTGTGTGCTGCAGTCCACCTCATAAAACTACTACATAATTAAGTACAGTGCAGTACAATTGGCAGTCTCTACTCAGCCCAGGCCTAGCACCGAGCATATAAACCCGCTCCCAGTCCCCGAAGGTGGAGGCTGGAGGTGACGGGGAGGTGGGGGATGGCTTTGGCTGCCAGTGCAGCTCTCCTGCCTTCCTGTGGGAATGGGGGAGATGGTGTTTCTGGTGCTGATACACCCAGGTAGTGTATATATTCAAAGAAAGAGAAGATGAGACTTGACAGAGCAGGTGACACCTGCAGAGGAATGGTAGCAGCCTGGTGAAGGTGATTTGGCTGGGATTGTATGTTGGCTGGCAATTGCAAATGAGGGATACTTCATGCTGGCTGGGGTGACCCCCTGGGATGAACCCAGAGGGTGAGCAGCCACCTCAGGCAGGCAACAGCTTGGGAGGTCCCTGTGGAGAGCTGAGGAGTGCTGACACAGGACTTTCTGGGGTGATCAGTCCTGCTGCCTGTGTGTGGGTATGGTGGGATGTCCAGTGCTATTGTCTCCCTGAAGCAGAGAAGTGTCCCTGGGTCCCAAGGGTGTCAGAGCAGAATCTGCTGCAAATACGGAAAGATCCTCCAGGAGCAGAGTGGGGAAAACTGGCTAACAGAGTTTAATCTATCTTCTTTTGTTTCCTTTGTTGCTTTTCCTTACCTCCAGTTCCAAATACTACAACATTCAAATTTTGCTAAATAAGCAATTTTCCTTCTTTGGAAGGAATCCGTGCTGCCCAGACTGTCTGAAGTCCCCCTCATGCTCTGTGCCTCAGAGGTTTTTCGTGCTGCTCTGCAGAGCAGCAAGGACTTGCAAAATCTCTCTTAGGGTCTTAGCACCCAAACTTTCTCTTTAACAGAAGGATCCTCGTGATGTGCCAAAGAGAGGTGTGTGTTGCTTTCTGGGAGTGAGTTAAATATCTTTAATTTTTTTAAATAAAAGAGTCAAAAAGAGAAGTGCTTAATCCCCAGTGAGGCAGGTCGGTTAGCTCCAGCAGCTGGGGAACGGCTGCATCCTGATGGTGCCCTCTAGTGCTGTGCTTTCTGGCTGCAGCCATCGAGCTCGAAAGTTGCCTGTCAGGGAGGAGATGATTTTTGAGCTGTATCTGCATGCTTTGGTGCAGCAGAACCGCGGGCTGGGGTGGCGGGATGATGGGGGTTTGAACCTCTGAATACCAGTAATCCTTAGTTTTAATTCGCATTCATGGTGCTGCTGCTGTTCCCTCTGTGGTTTTGCAGCCTGAGATGTGAGGATGTTACTTTTCCCATGCCTGTGTCTATGCAGTGATTTGGAGCTGATTTGGTTTTATTTTGAACACTTGCAATGTGTGACTAGCTGACCCTGCTGTAATCCATACCTCAGATGAATTTTATTTTTCAGGCTGTAACTCTTCACAGAATCAGAGGGGTTGAGGTTGGAAGAGACCTATGGAGATATCTGATCCAACACAGCTGCTCATGTAGGACCACCTTGAGCCAGTTGCCCAGGACTGTGTCCAGATGGCTTTTGAATACCTCCAAGGATAGAGACACCACAAACTCACTATTCCAGTGTTCCGCTACCCCACAGTAACAAAGTGTTTCCTAATGTTCAGAGGGAATCTCAGGTGTTTCAGTTTGGGCCCATTCCCATTGTCCTGTCACTGGACCACACTGAGAAGAGCCTGGCTCCATCCTCCTTGTACCCTCCTATCAGGTATTTATATTCAGTGATGAGACTTCCACTGAGCCTGGTCTTCTCGAGGCTGAACTTCACTAAACCTTTCCTTTTCATGAAAGAAAAGTATGGGAATTGTCACTGATTGTCACTAAAACACTTTGGAGGGTCTCAATCTGAAAATTCTCAGTCCTGCGATGTGGTGCATAAATCTGAATTTTCCCAGATTGCCCTGATTAGAGCAAACAAGATCAAATCACAGTATCAGTGCAACGTGTTTCCTTGTCAGATTACAGCAGCTCTATGTGGTTCTTGGGTGAGATAATTGAACTGAGGCTGCTGAAGCAAAACTACCTGCTGTCTGAAGCACAGCATTATTGCAGTTTGGGACTGTAGCTGAGGCCCATTTTGGTGGCTTCAGTCACCTTTAATCACATAGAGCAACTTCAGATAAAGTCAAAGAAGAGAAAAAACTCTTTGCCCTGTAGAGGTGCCTGCTTTGGGGGTTTCTTGCTGCCCCTTCCTGCCATGATACAGAGAACATTGCTGTGGGAAAAGATTTATAGTAAAGGGTGCCCCAGGAAGTCAGGGACCAGCTACCTTTTGGTCCCAGGAAACCCTCTCTGGTAGTATGGTCTGGGCAACAGGCAGGTCTCTTTTACATCTGAAGACTGCCCTGGAAGCTAGGATGAAGTTATATATGCATACCTCTGACCTAGGAGCATGCACAGAGGCTGGACTGAGCAAAACAACCCTTGATGTCCATTGGGATTTTGAGTTCATCTACATTTACATGTAAATATGTCAGGCTAAAGTGCAACATTTATTGACTGTGCCTTTGATTTTGAGAGACAGTTCCTTATTCTGGTGAGTATAATTCATTTTCCAAATGGATTCCTGAGCAATTTTTCCTGAACGAGGTTCTGTAGAGAAATGCCCTTGAGATATCAGTTTCTGCTCTCCTATCCTCTGTGGCAATAAGAATCAATTACGGGTACATGGAGCTGACACCACTAGCTTGTAATTGCCAGGATTAATTTCTTATTGGGCTAAAGTAAGAGAACATTCCCTGTAATGGGTCTAAAAAGTTATGTGTGTATGTGTGTGTGAGAGGGTGTTGGCTGAGTTTCCCTGTGATCCAGATCTTTTAAAGTTTGACTACACAAAAACTCTGTTACCTCTTCACATCTACAGTAGCCATATCATTTCTACTTTTTATAATAATTCTGTGATTTTTCTGGAACATACCACTGAATTGGAGTTCTCACTGAGACAAACAAGAAGAACCCATTCATTGGCAGGAGATACAGGCAAGAGAGACAAGTATTTTTTAAAAACGAGTTTGAAGACATTTCGTATTTCCTTTCCCATTTGATAGGTGTCCATGTGGATACTAAATGAATCATAACCTCTTTGCTGGTGCTCTAAGAAGCCAGTGTGGCTGGCACAGAGATGATGGTGAAGAGCTGGTGTAGGTAGGATGAGTACTTACCTCTGGTGCATGGGTAGTAGGGCCTGGCACCTAAAACCTGCCCTAAAAGCCAGGCTTTTTAAGCCATAGCCAAGGATTAAAGACGCGAGCAGACAGTGAGAGATGGGGATGTGCCATTTTAATGTTGCCATGCTGGGTGCTGGACTTTTCATGGCTAACCCTGAACTTCCTACCTCATTGGGTTGTTGGGTGTTTTTTTGGCAGGGCTCTCCCGCGACTTTAACATTCTTGTAATTTGTTTTTTGTTGTGTGAATACTGCCACGCTGCCAGCTCAGCACTGAAATGCCGTAAATCTGGTGGTCTCATGCCTGTCCCCCGTGTGCTGCAGTCCACCTCGTAAAACTGTTGCTTAATGAAGTACAGCGCAGTACAATTGGCAGTCTCTCCTCGGCGGCGAAGGCTAAGCACATAAACACACGCCTGCCAGGCTTGTGCCGGGAGGCGCAGCCAGGCACCTTCCACTGCTGAAATGGGGAGAAATTTCTAAGTAGAGGTGACTGAGAAAACTCTTTAAAACTGTAGAAAAATGTTTTATAAATTGTTAAAAACCTACCCCTGTAATCACGGGCCAGCGTTTCTGGGCCTGCTGGGGAGAGGACACCTTTCTTTGAACAAAGGACTGTGCATATTCAGAAACATTTAAGAATTAATTACAATGGATTTGGGAAATGAAAATGAAAGAACGTTAATAAATTGTTAGTATGCAATGAAAGCAATACCTTAAGGTTACCCAGAGGCCTTGCTTCCATCTATCTCACTCTCAATAAGTAAGAGATCATTAAAATTTATATTTTAATTTACTGTAGAGCCAATATCTGAAGGAACTTTACAAGCATTAGTGTATTGTGTCTCCTACTGCTCCTAATTATTTTTTTTCCTTCTACTTATGCAAACTGAGTGTTGGAGAAGGTAAACATCTGTAAGTTACATAGCCAATCATGGGTACAGCTTCAGTCTTTTGACTCCTGCTGATGCTCTAAACTAGTAAAATGCCTTTATTGTTGACCTACAAATTATAAGTATTTTTAATTACAGAGTTTCCCCTCATCTCCCTTCAGTGCATTTTGCCTTCTACCTCGGTAGCGTGGCCATTGCTGTGTTGCCAGTACTTTTACTTACATTAGCTTACAGTAAATCTCTACAGGCTCTTTTCTACACGGAGGAAGTTACAATTGCTTCCCTCATGGTCTTCCCATGATGCAGTCTGAATCCATTCACACATGATTTAGGAGAGGTAGGCGGTATCCTTGCATTTGGAGGCCAAGTTTAGAGCTCTGCCTTTTCTCTGAGCACAACCATAATTTGAGTAAAAACGTTGCTGCTATTAAAATAATAAGATCTGAATAGTTGTGAAATTGACTTTTTTTTTGCTTTTTAGTGATGTATAACTGTGTAACTGCTGACATGTGATTCTTACCACAAGCTTTTCTTCCGGGCCTGATGTCCTGTGTCAACTCAGTCACAAGCGCTGTTACCAGTGTTTGTGCCGTGCCCACTGTTGGAGGCTCTGAGCTCTAGTTACTTGTGAAAATCAAGAGCAAACAGCAAGGAAAGGCTAGTGTTATCAGGCTGGGGAAAGCATTGGTTGAACCACCAGCCCCTGTATCTGTGACAGCAGAAGTGATGTAGGAATTGTGTATTGCTGTCATCTTGGCTTCTTTTCCAGACCCTTTTCCATTCACATGAAAGTCCTTCAGCGTCAGTGAAGATTTTGCTGTAACAATAACAGAGTAATTCCCAAAGTTGCTGGCATGAGAATTCTGTTTAGTTACAGCTTTATTCTTTGTCAGTTCTCCAAGGAAGGCAATTGTTTTCTTCTGTCTGATGTTGGAGGTGGAGATCTAGGGACAGTTTGTGGATTTCCTCCACCTTCTGGTCTTGGTGGTGAAGAAGAGATCAAGGCTGTTATTTTCCTTTCACTCTAGTTTCAGTGCTAGCGCATTCAGAGCTTACTGAGTAAACAAAAAGCTTTAGTTTCCAGAGCTTGTTCAGAGCTTTTCAGAACAATACACACCAGTGGAAGAAAAAATACCTGGTATGAGTACAGTTGTAGACATCCATAAAACCAAAGGAAAAAGAAGAAAATCTTTAAATCACTAAATACGGTTTTGCACATTAAAGCTATTACAATTTCCTTGTTACATATACTTGGTAAATCTACAGTGGGAAAAGAAACTCCAGGCCAGAGAGGTATTTACCATGAAGACTGCACAACATGTCAAAGGAGTTGCTCAGAGCAATTCACGCTCCCCCTCTGTTGAACTGTAACTAGTGCAAAGGTGGTGATTCTCAAAAGGGAGAGCACTTTGCTTCAGATCTTGCAGGATGGGGGGAGGGATGAGGAACAAGTAGCACATCTACCAGCACTGAAATGGTAAACTGACACTGGAACTTAGCCTTTCTGTAAAATAACACTTGCTAATACGGCCACATGTTACAGAGACGGAAAATCAGATTAAGGCAATTGAGAGTAGCCAGTCAGTGTTATAATGTGTGCAAATGGTTTAGTGCAAAAATTATAAGGAAAATATGGTGGTTAGAATTTGTCTTGCCTTTTCATTAGAAAGGAAAAATGAAACTGAAAAGTGGTTTTTTCCTGTGTTGTCTGGTGGGCATGAGTGCACAGGAACTGACACAGCTGATGAGGCCAAAGGCAAGAATAAAAACTGGAGTGCAGGTACAGTGAAGTGCTTCCCTGGGATGATGACTTCTGTGATCTTGTGTTTTGCCACCGAACATGTGTCCTTCTCAGCTAGACCCCAGGCACCTTGTGCCAGTCACTATGCTGGCAGCATCTCACACAGCCCAAAAGCTGCAGTGCAGGCACAGGTGCGATGGTGCAAGGGCACTATCAGTCACCATCACTAACATATGACCATGTGGGAGGAGGCGTGGAGTCTGGGAGAGAGACACAGAGAGCCTGCCAGCCTATGCTGGGATTAGGGTTGGTCACACAGTGAAGTGCCTGTGCTATCTCTCGTGGGCAATGGCTGAAGGGTGGCTGGATTCTGGTGGCCAGGCACTGACATCTGGTGGAAACTATTCTTCTGAATGTGAACCATTCCCTTGAACTTTCTGCTAGCTTAGTGTTTCTGCTGCTCCAGAAACACTGTTTCTGCCTCAAAAATGCCAAGGAGATGCTTCTTAAGTAGCCTGGATGACAGAATTATCATCATAATTTTCTTTCCCTGCAATATCAGGCCCCGTCATAGGACAAATTTACCAGTGTAGAGACAAGCAGAATCCTTGCCTTACAATTTGATTACGAAAATGTAGTATCTAATCATCTGGGCCCAGTGTGGCCTGTCAGTCTTCACTCTGGCCAGGTTCCCAGTGGGTGCCTGCCTTTTGTTCACTGCTCCCACGCTCCTGTCGGAGTGGGTGGGTAAATGACTCCGATAAAATTTGACTGACTGGTAGAAACCTGGTGTAGGGGTAATTCAAGACAGGGACTTTGGGGAGTCTCTTTTGTTGTGGAACATCAGCAGATGTGGCAGACAGCTCCATAAGAATGCTCTTTCACCAACTTGCTAATATCCTGGCTAGAATTCAGTACTCACTGATCTCATATTTCGTTACTTAAGATTAATCTTGACCTTGGAATAAGTTGTTGAAAAAGAATAGGTAGCTCTTCTTTCTAATGCTGTATAGGAAAAAATAATTCAACCACAGGAGCTAGATCTTCCACTGACAGCAATCAGCATGAGTCTATTGTCCTAATTTATTGTTATGGTCTGAATACATCTGAGATGTGGAAGAATTTTTTTTTTCAATGGAAAAAGTTGAAGTCAGTGGCAGAATTCTTGTTGAAAAAAAAAGTCACAACAAAAAAACTCAAAACACATGTTCCAATTTACAGGTCAGTTGATATCCTCCCTGGAGGCTGCCTTAATTTCTAGTTTGGGAATGTCAATAAATCAATGCCACAAGCCATCAGTGAGGCAGTATCCAGCAAAGCAACTGCCATGTGAACACCACTCTCACAGTCCAAAAATTCGTAGCCAAAAATCTCTCAATACATTTTCTTACTTCATTAGTTTCTGCTTTACATAAAAATAGCTGAAGTTTTTGCAATGAATAATCATGTTTGCCTTAAGATAGATATGTCTACGTGATATGTTTGTTAAGTAAAGAAGAGGGAATGAGATCCTGTATGGAACCTGTCATGCAATTCTGAATTACGGGTAGTTTTGGGTTTTTTTTTTGTTAATATATGCTTCATTCCTTAGGCACAGATTATGTGCTTGTTGTATGTAGCTGCCGAGGCAGTAGATAAAACAGCATCGTTAAACCAAAAAAAAGTGATGATTTTATGCATACACATGCCAGGAGAATGCTATTGCTATGATTAATAGAGGGCTGTAACACAGGTAAGACACTCCAGAGAATAGACTTTCTGCCTCATACTATGTGCATTTTTCACTGCTATGCAGAGTGGCTATAAAATGCTCTCCTTATTGGATCCTTAAGGTTTCGTTTTCCTCTGATTTGCGCTGAATGCACTTGAGCAGGTGAATACAAATCACTACCATGACTGGACCCCTGCCATCCACTGAATCTGCAGAAAAGCAAATGACTGCCTGATCTGCAAGGCCAGGGTGACCTGAGAAAGGGAAGTCCTCCAGTGCACCCCAAGGTCTGCTTGCCCCAAGAAGGTAAAGACATCACAAAGAGATGGTTGACAGAGAAGCATCAGAATTCCTTCAGCCCTCAAAAGCTAACACAGTACCCTCTCAAATCTCTCAAAAGGTCTGTAACTTTTGAAAACTGAAATGTCCAGCTTCAATAAAGTACTTTGGGGCACTGCCTGCATGGTACATGTCATGTTGGATATTTCCTGTGGAGACTGTAAGCTAAACAAGTAGTTCCTGGAGCAGAGGAACTAACACAACCTGGTTTCCTGCTAACCTGTCTCACAAGGTCTCTTCCCCTCTGGATTCTGTCTCAGACAGAAAAAGCATATGATAAAGTTCATCTCTTAGGGGAGACATAAAGAACAACAAACACTTTTCTCCTCTTGGTCACCGAGGTGCAAAAAAATGTTAAAGTACTGGAGACTGAGGCCCCCACTGTCAAATCTGGTCAAGACAATTAATGAGCGTTAGGAGTGGGGAACAGAAGCAGACAGACGCAGCATGACTGCTTAGACCTTGTTTCCTTAGGAAACTGGGCTCAAAACAAAGCACACTAGTCTGGTATATTTATAGCAAAAGTGGTGGGTGGCTTTCCTTTCCAGAGGAAATGCACAACTTTCCTAGGCCTGATCCTCACTTTACTGGAAGCTACATCAGTTTGTGCCTCCTGCAGATCTTGTCCTGCTTTTCTCAATCCGGAAGCCTGTAGAAGTTCTGGAAAAAGCTATCAGTGCCTGCAGAGGCATCAGAAGATATCTCAAGCACTCCAAGGGAATATTTATATATGTATTAATGCTATGTTTAAGATAATTCAAGGCATTTATGATATATAAAGGATCATATAATGGTTAGAGTTAGAAAGGACCTTAAAGATCATCTAGTTCTAATGCCGCTGCCATTGGCTGAGACACCTTCCACTAGCTCAGATTGCTCAAAGCCCAACCATCCAGGCCTTGAACACTTCGAGGGATGGGAGCATCTGCAACTTCCCTGGGTGGCCTGTTCCAGTGCCTCACCACCCTCACAGTAAAGATTTTCTTCCTATTACTCAATGTAAACCCATTCTCTGCCTGTTTAAAGCCATTGCCTCTCGCCTTGTTACTACACGCTTTTGTAAAAAGACCCTCCCTGGCTCTCTTGTGGGCCCCAAGAGTCAGCCAACTGACATAAAAATCAGCAAAAGAGAAAGAAACATACTGAAGACAACCTGCCCCAGCTCCATCCCATACTACAATTTAGCAGGCATCATGTTACCAAGTTCAAATTTGTACTTTTTGAGTGGTACGATGGTAGCTGCCTGTTAGAGTCTGGTGTTCTCTTCTGTAGTGAGAAATAAAGAAAGCAGAGGGCAAGACCAAGAGAAAGTCAACCCAGACTGGGTAGAGACCAAGCAAATTCTTTCTGCTCTCAGATTAGAAGATCCCTCCCAAGGGAAAGAAGAACTATATGAGCTAAAGCACCTGGAAATCTAGAATCTTCTGCTCTACCACAAACTTGGAAGTCTCTACATGTCTCAGATGCAGCCCAACCTCTCCGAGAAGCCAAGACACATGTAGATATGCGGATACTGAATACCGAAGACACCTATTAAATATAGTTCCTGACAATGAAACATTATTCTCAGTTTTAACTTTCTTGGACTTCTTCTGTATTTCAGGTTCTTATGTTTAAAATTGGCTGTGCAAAAGTTGTACTCTTAATACCCAAACCAGGCTTACATTACTAGTTAAACATTATGAAATGTGTTTTAAAGACCTGTAAAATACAGAGTTGCTTGTTATATAGCTAAGTTTTTATTATTTGGTCTTTCATCCAGAGGTATTTGAAAAGCCAAAAATAAAACGTCTTTCCTCCTTGCTACACTGATCTCATGTCTACTGATCACAAATGCAGATTTGATTAAAGCTCTACACCCTTGATGGTTCTGTATGTTTCTTGACAGCCCCCTATAGCCCGGACTGCATAATTGCCTATAGATTTTCTTTTCAGCATGTGGTTTCCAAGGGTAAAACAAAGTGTTCTGAGATATTTTTAATCTGTCACACCACCTTCTCTACTCCTCTTCTATAGATTCTTACAGCTGTGCCTTTCTGTCTCTTCTATGGAGATGAATATGAGATTGATTATTTCAGTTACTTCCAGGATGATTCGGACACGAGTTTAACTGTAAAACAGAGCAAAAGGATTGTTTGAATTTCTCACAGTTTGGTCTTGTGGTAGCACGTGCAGGCCTATTTCCATGTTTTAAGGTAATCATTGTTTCTTGATGACTCAATGACCAGTATATATCCTTAACCACAATTTATTTGAGATTTCACCATCCATCTTGTCCAAGGTTTACTGACTTGTACTGTCAACAGTACAATTATATTGTAGTGTTTAATGAATGTCTGAGGAGTTACCCTATTTGCTATGAATAGCAGCAGATTATAAAAGAGGAACTTTTTATGGTTGTGAGCAAAGGTTAATAAAAGGTGTATCTTCCTCTTCCTTTGGTAACTATTGTTCTTCCTGCCACTGACTTTTTGTTGCCTTACATTAAGACCTATTTAAGAATTAGTGTTCTGATTGCCTTTCTTCACATATTGTCATGCACTTTATGGGTTAGTGGGGAGTCATGCCAACTTTTGGCAGTGGAAGTGCCAACACATTGTAAGAATGGTGTCATAGAGGTAACGAAACAACATATTTTCTATTGTACTGGGTCTGAACACAGGTCTATACACATCTCTGTAAAACTCTTCAATGAAGATTAAATACAAAGGTCTAATCCTTTTCTTGCTTCTGCTGGACTAAGAGAAAGAAGCCTTGTAGGAGTCAATACATTTATATGAGTGCAAGTTAATCATAAGGCTCGGTCTTTTGAATTTTGCATAGAAGGTGTTTTCAATAGCCTTCAGTTTTCTTGTCATGAATTGCATTCATGACTCAAGACATACGTGGTGAGCTGAATTTATGCTGTGTGCTGGTTTCATCCAAGTGGGATTTAATACATAACTTGTAAATGTTCACACGTGTCCACTGACCTCTGCTGTGTAAGTGCCACTGAAGTCACAAATAAGACATTAGTATCTCTGAATGAAGGTGCTGTCTAAGACTATTAGTGTTGGCAAAGCCAAATACAGAAGCCTTGTACCCCCACTTGTACAACACATGACTGGAAACATACAGTCCATATGACATTCAACCTCTCAAACTAGTGCTCGAGTGAGGATGTGATTTATTGCATAGTGACCAGGTTAATGTGTATATCTGTACTCAGACTTGGAGTGAGAATAACAACATGTAGACAATAACTCTGAAGTTTCATTCACAGACAATAGGTTTAGAGCCTTTCAATAAAACACAGCACTGTGGATAAAAGGGTTATTTAGGAAGTTTCTGTGTATATGGTATTTTTGCTTTTGTCGCTGACTTACTTCCAATAAGACAAATAACAAGGAAATTACAGCGTTTTTATAACCAGTACAGTGAAATGGTATTTAAAACCCCTTTTATTTCAACATCAAAGCATACATAAAAGAATGATTTGTTCCCAATGGAATAACAAGACAAGACAGGACACTTCGCTGTTTTCTAAAGCAAGGGTTTTTTTCTTGCCAAGAACTTGAAGAGAATAGATCTCCTTAAACTGGTGAATTGATGCTTTTCAGCCTGTTAGCAAACTAATGCCGTAAATATTAGGAAGAGTCAAACTTTTTTTTTTTTTTTGAGAGAGAATAAAGATTAACAAGATAAATCACATGGAAAAGAACTGGAAATACTCACTTATCAAATGCATATTGTAATCATATTTGTTCCTTTAAAAGCTTATAGGAATACCAACATTCAATCAAAGAGGAAACCATAGCAATTTAAGAGCCAGGAATAATTTTGCTCATTAAATCAGCTCCAAATCCCACTGCAATCAGTACAGAGCCATTATTCCACTACTCCTTTCTCCTCCCCTTCCACCAATTTCCCTGTATTAAAATGATGGCACTGGGGAGTCTGTAGGAGCAGCAGGCACCATGTCTTGCCTGTTGGTAGGAGCACTTTGGTGCAAGGTCCCGTTCCACCCAGGCTGTGCCTGAAAAGGCTTTGGAGGAGGCTGGGCTGTGGGGGACCCAGGCAAGCCTGGTCCAAAGGGCTTAAGAGGCAGTGTGGACCTGGGCTGCAAGAGAAAGACATCTCTGCTGCCCATTGTGCCCTGGAGTCTCAAAAGACCTTTCCTGCAGCAGGCGGCACGTGCAGCGTGTCAGCTCCTGTGCTCCTGCTTGCACGTGTGGGCATCCATCACTATTCCCGGCACTTTGAACAGGCACTTTGTAGACCAGTAGGGAAGAGGTAAATTGAGTGTGTGTGTGGAGGGGGCAGGGCGGGGTGGGGGGGTGGGAAGAAGGGTGGGGAGGAAGGAAAAGAAATGTGAGAAAGCTTTAGATGTAGTCCAAGTGTCCATCTGGTGGGTCCTTCTGATGTTCTCTTGCCGAAGCCTTCCCACTGAGAAGGATCCCTCCTTTCTCTGCCTCCTGCCAAAAACTGACTCAGAGGCTGGTTTTGTTAGAAAGGGGTCATGAAAGCTTTGTTCAGTCTCTCCCTGTAGGGAAGTAGGGTATTCATTTCTATAGGAGGATATGTAGGCTCTCTGAAACTTGGTTGTTCTTATTCACACTAAGCTGGGCAGCCTCAACCTGGGAAATCAGCTGGAAGGTCCCGTACTAGAAAAGGCCTGGGATTGTTTCAGTTCATAAGCCATCTGCTGAATCAAGGGATACTTTTGGTTGCCGATTAGTGTTCCTAATTACATTTCAGGTTGCTCATTTATCCTGACTTAGTGAGGGAGAAGGAGTAGGGGGAAATGTCTGATGTGGGCAAAGCAGGTAGCCTTTTGACCCACTGCAGTTCCGAGTGGAAGAAAATGCCTTGCTGCATATCTGGTCTTTTCTCAACAGACCTGGTGAGGGATACGAATTCAGGCTTCACCTCTGCATCTCTTTCTCACACTTTGTCCCCAGGACCTGTGTTTGCAACTGTGCTCCCTCTGGTCATGTGTATGGCTTTTGCAAAGGCTTGAGTGAGATGGTCTTCCATTGCTTCCAAAGCCAGTGGAGTTCCCAGTCGCTGCTGGGGCTGCAGGAACTAACTGTAGTGTTATTGGGCTGCTTCTAAGTCACCACTTTGGAAAACGAGCTTTGTTGTTTACTCGGCTGGATTTTGAGTTTTAAAATTCAACACTTTTTTTTTTTTTTTTTTTTTTTTTTTTTTTGAGAAGGTGGGAACTACATTTTACAGGTGTTCATTGGATGGGGGGATTAACATAATACACAGTGGGAGAATATATGGTATAACAGAGCTCTAAGGAGCCATAGAGAAAAAAATAAAAGAAAAAGAAACTGAAATAGCGGAATGAAAGTAACAGATTTCAGAAAGACTTTCATTAGAGTCTGGGGGAATTAATAGCAACATAAGGGAATAAAAAATAGAAGGGAATTTTGCTATTCTACTTGCTTTAAAAAATACTCATTTCTTCCCCCCGCCTCCCCCATTTTACTTTCAGTTTGGAACTTATAAGTGCAAATTGAATTTAAACAGATGTGCACCAGCTATTTAGTTTCAAACTCCTGAAGAAAGAGCACATCTGCATTTCCACTGATATAAAAAAGTGACACAAAACCACTGTAAAATGAAAGACATTGTACAATAGAGCTATTTGTCTTGCTCATTTAAAATAGAGAAATGTTTTAAATGAAAATGTAAACAGGCAATTAAACCTGACTAGAGGAGGATGCCAAGAAGGTTACTTCTAAAATAAGCAGTAAGTCTTGGAACTGGAAAACAAAAAATAAAAAATGAAGTACTGTGACTGTTAAGACCTCGTCACTGGCTGGGAGGGAAAATGCAAAGTGGGGATGGAGGGAGATAAAGTAGGGTTTGAAGAGTCTTACATCCAGTAGTTATTTTAAAGACTTAAAAAGAAAATATATGGAATTTTATATTACTAAATTTCTTTTTTACTAAAACTGTGCTCAGTCTGCTTCTTAGTGAAGGGTCTGGGCTCAAAGTCTGTTCACAGAAAAGAGCTACACACACTCTTTCCTGCAAATGATGAGAACACAGGGTCAGCTACTCAACACTGCTGTAAGTCAAAGCATTTCCAGTGATGTCTGTGGAGCTATGCCAGCTTATATGAGCTGAAGGCATGGCCTAGAGTTTCTAGCCAAGTGAGAGGTTGTGCCGGAATCAATTTTGTTGTAATTTCTTTTCTCAGTGCTTAGCAGCTTGCTTGTTGGGCATTTAGGACACACAGCCTCTGCCACAGTTCAGCTCCCAAGTAGAGTTGGGTGCAGGCATCACATACAGACAGGGGAGTGGGAACAGACACCTGTATGTGCAGCCATTCCACCTCCCCATGCCCATGCAGTTTAGAGCATGGACTGCATCTAAGTGACAGAGGGGAGGCAAGGTCCCATAAGCCTTTTCTGGTAATTCTTTTGCTGACATTCAAAAGGCCTTTCTCTTTTCCAAGGCTTTTTCTGTGTACATATGTATCTTTTCTACTCTTAGCCCCTTTCTGCACTTGATTTGAATTCTTCTTACTCTGACATTCCTGTTTTCTTATTTTTCCTTCCTTTTAAAGGCTAAGTGGTATCAATGAGAGCTTTCTCTTTCCACTTCCTCTTTGACTACTTTAAATGGTGTTTGCTTTCCCTCTTAGTGCTCCAACAGGAATGGTCTCCTACTGTCCCCTCTGCCAACACCTGAAGAATTTCTCTGGTAGTTTGTTACTCCAAGTCTCTGGGCTGAGCCCATTTTGCTCACAGACCCTTGGTCTGCTCCAAATCCCTCCAGCAAGCTCATCACCTCATACCATTCGTTCCCTGTCTCCTTGGCTCTGCGTCTTTATGCTGTCTTCATCTCTTCTTTTCTCTCCAGAAGAGTTTGAACGCCTTAAGCCCTTTGCATTTCATACCTTCCTGAAAATAGAGCTTTTATTTCTGCTTCATTCTTTCCTGCCCTTTGTGATCTGCCATGACTGTTCCTTTTGTTCTGCTTTCCCCAGTCCTGCCTCAGGGCCTCTTTCCATGCTGCCTTCTGATTAATGTGTGTCAGTGCCCTCCATTTCCTTCTCCAAATCACTTCTTGAAAGCCCTCCTGCAAAAAAATGCAAATATAAAATTTGAAAGGTGCTTTTCGGGGCTGGTGAGGAGCAATTGCACCTTATATGATGGCATGAAGCCAGTACAAAACCAGAGCAACCTTTGCTTTCACGCTTAGTATAACCACTGCTACCCTTTTTGTTTTGCACTACCGAGCTCTGTGGTGCTGATTTTTACCTGTGCCATAGACATCCCTTAAAACATTGAGTAGCAAGGAAGGAAAAATGGCTTGATGGCTTCTGCACTCCCTAATTTCCTGCTCTTGCGTGGGAAAGACTGGCTGCAGCTGGTTCACTGAGGTTTTGCACCATGTGGGCTATCACCCCAGATGCCATAACCTCTTCCCATTCTCCCTACTTCTCTTCCAGACATACCAGTTATGCTTCATAGCAGAAAAGTTTAAAGGGTGTGATTCTTTGCACTGCAGCCACCTTGCACAAAGCAGGCATTTCCCTCACATGGAGGAAGCCTTAGACAGTCCAGGCTGGGGAGTGTGTCTTTGGGCCAGGGCATCACTTTTGATTTTTGCTTAGTATTGTGTTTCTATATGGCAGCAGACAAAGTTTCAGTGCTTTATAAATAAGATTACCTCTAATAAGTCAAGAATAATAATAATAATAATGCTTTTTTGAATTATTTTATTTTTATGAGTGCAAATATGTTGCTCATATTTAATAATTCTTATTTAAAGACATCTCTTTGCAAAATTCTTCAAATTAAACTGCAATTATCCTTTTTCCTATGCAATGGTTTATGAGTGTATATTGGATCTACTCTTACATTTTTTATTCTCTCTGATCCAGCCAAACCCTTATAACCACTATTTTACTTATATTAGAGCTGTGTCTCATTGATCTTATGGGCAGTTCAACATGACTGTGTTTGGGGGTATTTATTTTGGCTGTTGCATCATCACATATTTAGATGAGAGGAAATAGCTATGTGCCTTTTAAATTGCTAACACTAAGGGGAGCACTTAATCTTTAGAATATCGTAACTATAAATCCAACATCAACACATGTGTCAGAAAACACTTGAATTCTTTGTGCTTAAATATTCAAGGATGATGATTAATGCTGTATGCAAAACCCACACGACGTGCATGGAAATGGAATGTCAGTTGCTTTAAGTTCCATTAAAGAAACTCAAAATCTACATTTAACAATATTCCTGAAAAATCCTTTGTATATCTCCTGAGCTATTTGTGTTTCTTTATTGCTTACTTGCTGTAAGTCTCATAGTGTCAAGCACTCACCTTTTTGTCCACTCTTCAGCCTATGAATCAGTCACCCTTGGGAAAGTGAACCTGGGAATTGAGACAGTAGGAGCAAAAGGAAGAGACTGTGACTTGCCAACAGCTCACTGCCAGCTGAGTCAGCCAAGGGAACACAAGGGGATTTACACAAGCAGCTGGGCAAAGCAGTCCATCTCCCTGCTATGGGTGAAGGCAAGACAAGGACTTATGGAACTAGTTCTTCGGTGCCTTCTTCCCGCTTGTTACAAGGTCCCTTCAGAAAGGCAGCTCCTCACTGGACCCTGTGCCCTGTGAATGTGTAAGTGCTGTGACTGCACAGGCAGCCTGGCTGTGCTGCTTGGGGGTCTGGACTCAGCAGTGCTTGGAGCAACTGCAGGTCCCCTCTACCCTGGAACTGGTGAACTGCTGAGATTTCAGAAGAAACTGCCATGTGAAAAGCTGAGCAGATTCAGCCTCAGATATACAACAGTGCTCAACAAAACCTGCCTTTGGAAGGCAAGTCCCCCTTGGCCCTTGTAATTGTAAATGAAGGTGGTTGAGAAAACTGTGAATGCTGAACCGCATGCCTCTGGTGATTCAGTGTGTGGCCTTGGCCCCTGCCCTTGAGAGTTACCTGGTGGTGTTGTATTTCCTTGGGGAAAAGCTTTTAATTGTAAATGTTGCTTCATCAGTTGTCAAAGCAATGCTTTCTCACTTTCACTGGTATGATAGAGATCATTCCTCGCACATGGATTAGATCCTTAGATTTACCTGTGTTTTATATCCTTCACATTTTCTCTAAGTATGATGCACACATTCTCTAAATGTACTATGAGCTGAAGGAGCAGTTTTTAATTTATTCCATGAACATGTTCTACAGGGTCTGTAAGACCTATTCAAAGAAAGCCATTCAATAAATCTACAACACTTTCTCTAGATTCCTTGTTTATTCAGAGGAACTGAAGTATCCTCTATAACAGCAAGAGTTTGTGAGTATTTGGAATCTTTTACATACCTACGCCAGAACAAACCTTTTCTATATTATTTATTTACTTTATTTTTGGCATTGCAAGACAAAGTTTGGTATCACTGAGGAAATG
This sequence comes from Platyrinchus mystaceus, assembly GCA_035041135.1. Classification (NCBI taxonomy): domain Eukaryota; kingdom Metazoa; phylum Chordata; class Aves; order Passeriformes; family Tyrannidae; genus Platyrinchus; species Platyrinchus mystaceus. The sequence continues at coordinate 68,223,936 of JAWWLV010000088.1, read as the reverse complement.
CCCAGAAAGTTCAATGTTATGTGATCTTAAAAGTCTTTGAAATCATAAACAACACTTGAAAACATTTTGACTAGTTTGAGCAAAGCAACATCTGTCTGAATCCTGCAGCCACCAATGCTAGAGCAGGTGCGGGGATGTTTATTCTCTATGAAAATATATATATATATATTTTTTTTTTGTTCCTGAGATAGCTTGACTGTAATATCTTATGGATAAATAGTTGATTGCACACCCACTTTTACTGTGGATGATATATCTGCCATGACAGTATTATGCTGACAGTGTAAATAGATAATGGAAAGTGTAATAAGGACTCACAGGCTGCAACTTTATCTGTTGATGAGGTGGGAAAGGACTTAACTATGACACCCAAGTACTAGTAGATACAGCAGTTACACAGTTTTGTTGTTTCCACAGTGATATTTTATAGTTCACTCTTCCTGAGAAACAACATTCTTAATCTCTTTTAAGTTGTGAAGGCAGCACTCATGAGCATTTTTGTGGGAATTTTGTAGCCAGACCAAGAAATACAAACCACAAGAAACTGGAAGATGCCTTTATTTAAGGGCCCTTCAGTTCAGATCAGAAACTCTATGAACAGCTTTTCTTGGTTCAGAAGGAAAAGTGCAGTATTAAAGGCAGGCATTATCCTGCTGAAAGCTTAAAACTCACTCTCCTGGGCTTTGTCTTGTGGAGCAGTACGCCTGTGTTATCCACCACTTGCAAATTCTGCAAAATCTTTCCTGACCTTGCAGGGAGAATGCCAGACTGTCTGTTATGGGATCCATGGGAGACTTCTGTATAGCAAACAGAAAATCAGATTTAAATTGGAAAAGGGATGATGAACAACACCATCTATTAGGAAGTTCAACTGTTTTTGCTGGTACAATCAGAGAAAGGTAGTTGGTGTCATGGTTCAAATCATGTACCTTTGGCAAAAGAGAGTTAATGTTTCAGCTTTCTGGCTGGTGGTACTGACTACTTTTAGTAACTGATGCACTGGGGAAAAAATGCTTAATCAGTTATAATTTTCTTTTGTGATTGTGGTGCATGTGTAGATTAGACAAGGAGTTAAGCTGATTTTGGAACTTAGCAGCATGTTATTACTTA
>JAWWLV010000088.1:68174645-68222479 GCA_035041135.1 Platyrinchus mystaceus | reverse complement strand
TTTTGTGATTGTGGTGCATGTGTAGATTAGACAAGGAGTTAAGCTGATTTTGGAACTTAGCAGCATGTTATTACTTACCAGTGTTACAACTGAGGAACACCTGTAACGGCAACCGTCTTTCATATCTTTTTCAGATCCACTTTTCTTTATTTCTATTACACTTGATGTTATTTGTGTTTCTTGGTTTGTGTCTCTTGTTTTGTTTTCACTCAACAGTGAGTCTTGCAGTGGTTCAGCTCTACTCTTGACTTTTTTCAAGTGCAAATTTAGACATGGTGTCAACAACTCTAGGTCCCATAACCAGAAATAACACACAGAGAATTAAAATTGTTGGTCATAAGTACATGATGAATAGAGACTTGGGTGAGAAGGTCCCATCTGGACAGTCCTGCTCCCCTAGCTGCATGGTCCTGCACTGGCTTTCAGAGTCGTGGGAACATAAGTTGCTGTGCAGAGAGCTGGGAAAGCTGCAAATTCTGACAGCTGCCATGAGTTTGCTCTAACCAACAAATCCGAAGCATATTTTTTTTTTAAATACTGGACTACATAAAGACTGCTGAGATTCGATTTTGCTTGAAAAATACAGGATAAAGCAAAGTATGAAGTAATGGCTTCCCATTCCTTCACTTTGCCATCATTCTGTTTATATAGCCTAGGTAGCGATGCCTCATTTCAGAGGAAAAACTGCATTGCTGATAACAGAAGAGCTGCAGTAGGTAGACAAGCTGGATGGGCTACTGTTTACTTGCCATTATCATTAGGCTGCATTAAGACTGCCAAAAGTGCCTAACCCATCTCTCAAAATTATTAGTTTTTGACAACAAAATATGCTGTTGCTGCAGATTCTGTCAGGTGCTATTGATAAAAACAGACTTTTTTCTTAATTTTGTTAGTGTGTGAGGAAATGTTTGGTCTTTGGAAAAGATGCTGTGTGGTTAGCAGGTTTTGCTGTTCAGAATTATGTGAAGAGGCAGCAGTCCAAAGTGGACAAGGTAAGCAAAGAATGTTTGCTGCTTGCCTGGTTCTCTGATTAGAGGAAATCTTTGAGTCAGCTCTGACCTGCTCTGTGCCAAGACTGGCCTAATTAAGTAAATAAAACTGTTGATGTTTTGAGGCTAGCTAGGCTCCATATCACTGGGGTTTTCTTCCTCCTCTGCAGAAACTCAAATGGTGCTGCCATTCAGACCCAAAAGAGAGGTATCATGTAACAGAAGAGCTGTACTATCAATTGCATCATTAACAGCAGTATGCTTGATGTGTAGTGCATATCTCCCAGGTCACAACCTGGCTAGTATGCTAAACTGATTTCATTACTCCCTCTGATCTTAAGGCCTTAGCATATTCATACACTTCTTTTCAGTGGAGGCAGGAGCTGATATTCTAGCCCCACACAAACAAAGTTGCTCTCAGTGAACCACAGAGTGCCATATCACCATGTGGAGTGCATTTCTGAGAGCAATCAGTGCTGTTGTCTATCACGTCTCTTTACCAGCAGCTGTTTCCTGCCAAGCTCCTTGACTCCAGGTTTCTGCTCTTGTCAGCTCAGTTGGGTCTTTCTAGGCTGTGCAGATCATGAGTAGCCAACCTGTGACAGCAGTAAACCATTCACTAAACAGAGTTTAGCAATATATCTGTTTCTGATATTTGCCTGGTTCCCTATGATCTTGATTACAAACATTAATTAAAGTATACTGCAAATATTGCATTACTTAATTGTGCCTTGACAATTCTGTGGAAGAAAAGCACAGTGGTGACAATTTTTTGGCACATAGATGGATAGGTATTGTCCATATAGCTTCTGTCTTCTTACAAGGTGCAACACTGATGTAGAAAAGCACAGGCTGGGATTGTATCAATGACCAGTAATTTATACTACCCCTTTCATAAGAAAAAGATTCTGCAGTAGCATCCTGTTCAAAATCCTAAAAGCTTTGGGAAAAAAAAAAATCCCACCTCTTTCAGATAAAATACAAAACTGTGTTTTACCTGGCACACAGTCTCCACTACAAGTCATCATAAAATGAATACTGGGAAGCTCAGTACTTATACATGCTATGACCATAAGATGGAGATATTGGGCTACAAAAGAAGTAATGTGCTTCATAACCTCACCACTTTGGTTAGCGTGGGTTTATTTAAAGAAAAATGATGATGATTAGCTAAAATAAGTATTGCGGTAGGGATTAGAGACCAGCCAAACCAGGGTGGCAGAGTGCTAGAAATACAAAGTCTTGGTTTTAAAGTGAACTGTTAAATGTGAAAATGTGGGCTGCTTGTATTGATTTCAATACATATGGTGGGTTACATATGCCTTTGTTGCACAAAAATAAGTTGAAACATCATGCTCCAAATTAACAGAGGTACCCTCCTTTCTGATGAGTGGGAAACTACATGTAGTTCTCAAGGCAGGTAAAGTGGCTTGTGTATTACACAGTCTATACAGTTATTTTCTAATCTTCAGGGACATCATAAGAGCACAGGGTCTAACTGGCATTTCAGTCTCTGCAAGAAGCTCTGGGTCTGCAGCAACTGAGTGGAGGAAACTTTTGGTGACATTAAGGAGAGAGAGGAAGGGTTTTCAGAGGAAACTGGGAGGGAGGAATTTCAGTCAGCTGCTTTTTAGGTACATCTCAAACAGGAAACCTTTGCTAACATCTGAGTAGTAATTTTACTAAAGAGAGGATAGTTTTACTTTGAAAAGCATCTTAACGATATTGTCTTTTATGCAGCTGATCCACTTCTCTCTTCAGACAGGCAGTCCATTGTCCTTTTCTCAACTTGTCCCAGTCAGAAATAGCTAGTTAGCCACAATTCTTGGTCATGTGTCACCGTCAGAAGTGTCTTGAAAGTTTAAGTCAGCTGTACTTAGACTGAACTCAGTGAATGCAGTATTTTTGCACAAGCAGAAATGAGGGTTTTATTTGGTTGATGGAAATGTTCAGTTATTAGCTATTAAATATTAATAGTAGAATATGATTATTAGATAAGGTGAAGGGTGTTTTCTTAATAGCAAAGGTAATATAACTTCATGAAGGGCATAGTGGATTCACCATCAGTTAAAATCTTACACCCCATTACAGATGCCTCCCTAAAAGTGATGCTCTGTTCAGTTAGCATGTCTGACTTTTTGTGGGTGAGGAAGTCAAGAATGAAATTTTGTGCCCTGTGTATGGCAAGAGATTAGACAAAATGATCACAGGGGTCACAGGATCACAGAACAGCTGAAGGCTGAAGTGGGAATGCAGCTCTGGAGACCTAGTCTAGTTCAAAGCAGTGTCAGCTACAGTAAATTTATCAGGGATGTGTCCTGTTGGGTTTTGAGTATCTCCAAGGACAAAGACTCTGCTACCTCTCTGTGCAGCCTGTGCCAGTGTCTGACCACTGTCACCGTAAAAAAAAAAAAAAAAAAAGGTTTCCTTCTTGTGTTTAAATGGAATTTCTTGTATTTCAGTTTGTGCCCATTTTCTCTTTCCCTGTCACTGGGCAACACTGAGAAGGGTCTTCCCTCCTTTCAGGTATTTATACAGATTGATGAGATTCCTCTGAGCTTTCTTTACTCTAGAATGTACAGTCACAGCTTTCTCAGCTTCTCCTCACATGAAAGAGAGTCCAATCCCTTTGCTGTCTTCATGGCCCCCTGATGAACCTGTTTCACTATGTCCACGTATCTCTGATATTGAGGATCCCAGATGCAAACCCAGCACTCCACATGTGTTTCACCAGTGCTGAATAGAGGAGAAGGATCACATCCCCTGACCTGCTAGTAACACTTTTCCTAGTGCAACCCAGGATGCTCCTGATCTTCTTTGCCTTCTGGGTTCATGGCTGGGTCATGGACAACTGTGGGACCACCAGGCTCCCCTGGATCCTTTTCTGCAAAGCTGATATCCAGCTGGCCGGCCTCCAGCCTGTACTGGTGCATGAGGTTATTCTTCTCCACAGGCAGGACTTTGCAGTTATCTTTATTGAACATCATGGTGCTCATGTTGGCCTATTTAGCCAGCCTGCTGAGGTCCCTGGGAAAGTCATCACACCTACCTAGTATTCAGCCACCATTTATATCATCTGCAGATTTGCTGGTGCACTCTGTCTCCCATCACCAAGGTTATTAGTGAAGATGTTTAACAGTACTGGACTGAGTATTTACCCCTGGGGCACACTACTAGTCACTATACTTGAGGTGGACTTTGTGCTGCTAATTACAAACCTTGGAGCCTGGCAGTTCAGCAAGTTTTCACTCCACCTCTTCATCTACTTACCTAGCCCATACTTGATCAGTTTGTCAATGGGGATGTTCCAGTGCCAAAAGCCTTGCTGAAAAAGTCACTATAAAAAAAAATCCACCGTTCTCCCCTCATCCATCGACCTAGTCACTTTGTTGCAGAAGGCCATCAGGTTAGTCAGGCATGATTTCCCCTTCACAAATCCCTAATGAATACTGTCAATCACCTTCTTGTTTTTAGTGTATTAGGAAATGATTTCCAGGATATTTTGCTTTGTCACAGGGATCAAAGTGAGGCTGACTAGCCAGTGGTCCCCCAAATTATCCTTGTTGCCCCTCTTGAAGGCAGTGGCACTTAGTTTTATCCAGTCCTGAAGACTTTCCCAGTTGCCATGACCTTTCAAAGATTATTGAGTGGCTTCACAATGATATCTGCTAGATCCCTCAGCACTTATGGGTGAATCCCATCAGAGCCCATAGGCTTGTGTGGATCCAATTTGCTTAAATATTGCCTAACTAGATTCTCTTCCACTGGGGGTAAGTTTTCCTTACTCCAGACTTTCCCATCAGTCTTGAGGTTTCTTGCACTGCTGAAGGCCAGCCGTACTGGTAAAGGCTGAGGCAAAGCAGGCACTCCATGCCTTGGCCTTTTCCATGTCTTTTATCACCACGTCTCCCAGCCTGCTCAGCAGCAGGCCCACATTTCCCCACATCTTTCTTTTGCTGTTCATATACTTTTAGAAGCTCTGTTACCCTTCATGTCCCTCACCACATTTAAATCCAGATGGGCTTTGTCTTTCCCAAGCCCACTTCTGCACACTAGAACTGGATTCTGTCTCTGTATTCTTCCTTGGTTGGATTACCTACCACCTCATCCACTTCTTTTACACCTACTTTTTCTTACTGGTGTTTAGTGAGGAGTTTCTTGTTCATCCATAGAGGTGTCCTGCTGCTTTTGCTTGATCTGTGACTTGTTGGGGTGGACCATTCTTGAATTTGGAGGAGGTGATCCTTAAAAATCAACAGCTCTTCTGGACTCCTCCTCTCTTAAGGACCATCCCCTGTGGTCTTCTTCCAAACAGGTCCCTGAATATGCCAAAGTCTGCTTTTCTGAAGTCCAAAGTTGTGATGTTGCTTTTTGGCTTGTTCCCTTCTTTCAGGATCTTGAACTCCATCGTCTCATGGTCACTGCAGCCAAAGCCACATCCAGATTTCACATCCATGACCTGATCTTCCTTGTTTTTCAGTAACAGGTCCAACAGAGCATCTCCCTTCATTAGTTCCTCAGTCACATGTATCATAAAGATTCATTTCTGACCATAAAGATTCGTGACTTCCTGAACAGGGACACTGGTTTTCAGCGCTGGCCTGAATTTTCCATATTAGAAATAGGTAAAAACATGTCTGCTGGTAAGTGGATGAGAGTTCACGGGGAGAACAATGACAGTGAAACCCAGAATTCTACTTTTACATTCATTCTTTTGACTAGAACCACATTTTAGCAATCCTGTTTCACAAAGCATTCTTAAAACTTTCTTTCCTTTTCCATGTTAATAGCAGTAAATAAATTTGAGCCAAGGAATGATATACCTGTGGAACTGAATTTAAAGAGAAATGCTCTGAGGATAGTAATTAATTTATGACAAAGTGGAAGGACGTTGAACTTAATAAGGCCAAAACATATGTTTCAGGTTAAAAGAGTGCACAAAAATGCTCTTATAAGAAGTTTGAATGCCATAATATTTTTACATGATTGCTTCTCTAAGTGCAGTCACACAAGTTAAACTAGGAGTTCTCTAAAAGAATGTTGGGGTTTTTTTAATATAATAGAAGAAGTCAGAGGGAATGCTGCTCAAAGAAACTTCTAGAATATACCACATAATTTGGGGTAAGGAAATACTGGATAGGTGCCAAAGGTGGAAGCCTAGTGTCCCTAGCCTGTGTATGGGAGCAGCAGGAAGAGACAGGAAGAGACTTGGGAAAGCCAAGTTTGTGTCTGCTCTGGGCAACTCTGTAGTGCCATCTGGTTTCCTGTATGTGTGTGTGATCACCCATATTAAACACAAGGTGAGAGCCCCCCTTAATCCTCAATGCTTCCTTCCCGTGATCTGTTTTCCATAAGAAAGTAGCCTAGGCAAGGAGAAGTGAGAGCCCATTACAGTGAGCAGCCTGGATGATTAGGACACAGGGAATAGGGAGTCCTCCAGGAACCAATCTGCATTTCTTGCTGTGAAACTCCTTCAAAGACCCTCTCTCCTTACACTGGCCCTCTAAAACCATGCAAGTTAGGCAACATAGGTATGCAAACAGGTACAGCACCATGCACTGACCTCGTGGGAGCTCAGTTCAGCAAATCACAGTGCTTATTTCTGCCTGTCAGTCTGGACTTAGGTGTCTAGATGCAGTTACTTTTTCTTCTGTGTGAAGATAAACAGTACTATTGACATTGGAAATTACTCTTGCCGAAGAGATTTTGAACTTTAGTCAGCCAAGTTGGGGAGTATTGGTGTCAGCAACCCATCTGGAGTCATATGATAGATGGGAACAAAGTCAGGAAAGCACCCGGGTGCCCTGACACTGGGCCCATGCCTCCTCCCCTCTTCAGCCACTGCACTCCTTAAGGTATTTTATTGCTTATGTCTTTCAGGACATGTGAAAAAGGCTTAAAATACACAAGACAAATTATCCAACATGATTCTCTGGAAAATGTTGTGTATCTTAAATGCAGCCAAAGTGCAGAGTGTATGCCAGTTGTAACAGTAATCACTCATTTTCTGTTTTGACCTAGCTGAGAAATTACAGACTTGGAAAGGAGTAATTTGAATGTAAGAATCTTTGCTGTTTCAAAGGTTTTCCTTCTTTTTTTTTTCCCTTCTGGGAGCAGCATGTGCTGTGTGAGTTTTTATCGACTTGTTCAGAGCACATCTTACTTCATCTGACCCTATTTTCCTAAGGTAGTTAATCTATTGGAGATACATAATTATATCTCACTTTCTACCACTCATGCTCTGTCTCAAACATTCATGAAGAAGCCAGAAGTGAAACCGGTAAGGGTTAAATATTAGAAGATCAGTGAATTGCAGAAGAATTTCTCACTGTTTCCAGGTCAAGTATTCACAGGTTGTTTTGTTTTGAGCTGTGACTTTTAGACTTGGATCATGTCAACATACAGAGCAGGGCTGACACTGAGACATCCATTTAATAAATATTTACTTTTGTGTGTGTGTGTGTGTGTGTGTGTAGGCTTGCGTGCCTATGTGTGTTCACTGAGCTCACATCTAATGTCCATCCTTAGTAGATGGATTCATCCCACTCTCTAACTTGCCCACAAGACAAGCCCAGGACACATATTTACTAGCAACAACACTCTGGAATGCATTTGTGGTTGTAGAGTGCATTTCATGGTATCCTGCTTTGAACTTGTAATAGTACTGCTATTTTTAAGAGCAGAGAAGCTGCATCGCTCAACCGTTGGCACAATTAACTGAAATAGAAAAAAATGCTCTCTACACTACAGTCTCCACTGATACAGTAAGTCACATTAAAAATAGTTCCTCACATTTATTGTCTCCTTAGAAATTGAATTAAAACATTTGAAGGTTTTCATCCTTTCACTAGTTTGTTTTGAAAAGTTTTTTAACTTCGTGAGCTAAAAAAGGAAGCTGAGGATTTTTTTCACTACGGGTACAAAACCAATTGATATGTCAGTGCACAGTGATTAAAATGACATACAGAGAAAGGCATAGGCAATAAAAGACATTTACTTTCAAGCACACGTGAAAAAATCATACTTAATATGAGGCTTAAAACACATGTTGGGATAGTGCACGTGGAACACAATCAGCGTGCAAGAATATTTGTAATTTATGTTTCTCTGAAACAATCTTGTTTCTGAAAATCCGAACAGGTCACTTCAGAATTTCACGATCATTTGTCATGGTCAGAGCATTTTCAAGTCCATCAGATTCCTTGGATCAGATTTTAATTTTCTCTTATTTATGTATTGCAAATTTAATCTATTGCTCTTTGTATTGATCTGTATATATTCTAAATTTGAACTGTAGTGTCCAAACGTGATTAGTGAAGACAAGATCTTTCATGTTTGGCAACTCTTTCTAGCGTGAATGCTGCCAATTCTTTTGAACATTTCTGTATACAACTCTTTATTATTAATATTTTCTATAGACATCAGCTATCTTTGGATAAAGCCAGGAAAAGAATGGCTTGTGTGTGACTGACTTTTCATAGTTTATGAAAAGTCCTTGGATATTAGTTTTATTTATTTATTCTTCTGTGGTATAACTCATTATTCTTCTGAGTGGCACATGTGTCTGCCATGAAGTGTCTTTTTCTGATCCTTGCCTTTTAATGAGCTATATTGCACTTCTGCCCAGGCCCTCTCTGTGGTAGTCAGGCCACAAGGTGTTTGCCAGTAGAAAGTCAAGAGTAACTGGCAACACAGTTTTAATTTCATGGAGCAAACTGAGGAAGATTACTCTTTCTGTGTTAGGACTTCTTGGGCAACTGCTTTGTATAACCCTCACTGCAAAGCTGATTGACTCTGATTCTCAGACTCATGTAATTCATCCAACAGCCATTCACTGCTTTATATATGGCACAAAAAAAATTTCTTCTTGATTATGATCCTTTAATCTAAACCAACCAGCCATCATTCATAATGGCCACTAGTATTTAAACCTCTCCAAATCACAAAAAAATCACTCTTCAAACCATCCTGATTTAGAAAGTTATGGATTTGTTTTGATCATGTGAAACTGGCAGGCTTTTTAGGTAGAACAAGCGTCACCTGAATTACTAGAGTTAAAATCTTTTCCTCCAGGGAAAAGTAACCTACAAAAATGTTTTGCATTATCCCAGGAAAAAGAACCATGCTGAAAAGATTAGAAGCCATCCCATGCACACATGCACACATATGCTTACATGCACGCACACTCTCCAACCCTTAGCAGTACTGTGGGTAGCAGAAGGAACAGCGCCCTTTCACAGACTCCTGCCTTGTGCTCAAAGGAAATGCAGCAGACATTTAAATATTTCCAAACCAAACAAGACATCCTGAAGGATTCTCCTCCTGTGGCCTCATTATCTGCTTACATCTGTGTTTTTAAAATCAAAAGAAAGACTGAAGCCGTCAGAGTCACCCTAGACAGGAGCAGAAAGGGGAAATGGAGAAGCAAGAAGAAAAAGTATAAGACCTTAACTCAGGCAGCCCTCACTTTCTGAGGAGACTGGTTTAAAATATGATGGTTGAAAATTAAAACAGTCTTTTAAAAAAGCATCTTTCTTTTCTACGGTGTCACATCTAAGTGTATAGCTTTAAAATGTATAGGAAGGCTGATCCTGCAAAGACAGTGACAAGACCTCTCGGTATGTACCAGGTCATTCCTCTACAGCTTAGGGGCCAAGTCCTCCCTAAACCTGGACCTTTGCATTTGCTTTCCAACAGGAAGATCTGATGCAACAACTCTTCTTCCTATATGACCCTGGGGCCCCAGCAAGACCTGAGGCTGATGTGATGAGGAAGCTGTTGACATGAGTAATAGGCTGATTCAGACAAGACCTTTTTCAGTGAGTGCCAAATATCATCTGAATGCCTTCCAAGCCTGACAAGGACCTTCCAAAGGGCTCCCCACACTATGTACCTTCACAGTGTCTCCTCTTGTCCCTGATCTTCCCTGGATTTTGGCTTTAGTTTTGGACATCTTTACACCAAAGAAAAATACAGCTTGCCCAGTTCTCTCTGATGATCTTGTGCACCTACTAAAATGAAAGAGTACTCACTGAAAAATTGCCAATTGTTTTCTGTTTGTGGGGAAGGAACTGCAACAGTGTCTGAGCATCTTGGACTTACTGCCTGTAAACATTCAGCTTTGGGGGGAAAAGGAGTAATCAGTGAGGAATTTGGCTTCAAAGTCAATGGCATGATACTGCATGGTCAGGCTGCATTCTCCAAAGCCGGCTGAGTAGCCCTGAAGGGAGGGATTGCGCCTTGCTGTTGCAGAGTCTTATAAGCATCTCCAGAACCTTTGCTCCAAATATGCCCTCTGACCTATAAAATAGGTTAGCCACAACCTGTGAGCTGGGCCAGCTGAAATGGCAGGGCCACCATCAGCATCACCCCTGGGAAAGGGCTGTGGGTTGCACGTGTGGGCCAGCCCCAGTTTTCATCCCTTCCCATCACTGCTGGGAAGCTGTAGTGTAGGGTCTGGGTACAGGGCTTGCAAAGAAAGGAAACGGAAGGATTTCTAATTTGCTGAGAGTGAGCTGGAGAGAGAAAGAGAAGCAGCAAAGGAAAGGAGAAATGAGAAAATGAGCAAAAGAATAGTATCCTTGTTCCTTGCTCCAGACATGCTCCTCCCACTGGATATGTGCTGTTTTTTCACTTTGAGAATGTGGTCAACCTGTAAATAAATTACATAAAAAACATCTCTAGTTATGACATGTCTGTGGATTTTTACTTTAGCAAAACCATGAGCAGCTCTTAATGCTGCAATATCATGGCCTTCCTTGATAGATGTGTGCATATGAGTCAGCCAAGGTAGGCTTTTTGGCAGGTTGTATTAAATGCATTACAAGCACTACAAGCTGGACCAACTTTGGTGTTGCTTTATGTCATGAATAACCTCCTGCCTTGCATCTGAATTACCCTGCTGCAGAGGCAAAGGCTGTATCAGGCATGCCAGAGAACAGGGTGAGGTAAAGGAAGAGGCAGAGCTAAGGAGAAAGGCAAGCAAGTGGCCGTGGGCACAAGAACTCTGCTCCTTCAGGCTGGAGAAAGCACAAGTGAAACATGTTGGCCTAATCAAATAAAAAAATAAACCACACAAGGAATCAGCCCAAGGGCAGAAACTGACTTATTGCTTCAAAACTCTGCTTGCCTTTGCTCTGCTATTCTTCCTGCACCTCTGCTCTCAGCAGTCAAGTTGAATTCAAAGAACCTCTCTTCTCCAAACTCGGTACCTCAAGATATTGTGGATCCCAAAAGTGATGAGTGACAAACTACTTTCAATTTTTATGCAACTGGCTTCTGTTGTCTTGCTGAAGTGGCACATGGTTTCCAGAGTAAAGGTGTCTTGGGTTTCCCATATGAGAGCTGAAGTTTGTCTTGATAGACAACACACAGTTGTCCCGTGCTGACCATCCTGCTGTGCTGCTGTTCATGTTGTTGATGAGAATCTGTCACACTTGAGTCTCTCTATGGCTGGGAGGCAGTTTCTGGGTACTGGCTGTCCAAAGGCTACAGAAGAGCATTTTTACAGCCTCAAACAAAACACTGCATCTTTCATACTAGGAGAGTTGCCATCACTGAAGTTCAGGATCTATTGGATGCCGACATTTATATGAGAATTTATAGCTGTAATAAATTATGCTTCAGATTTCCCTTATTTGGAATAATTTTAGAGTATCTTTTCCCCACATTTTTTATAGCAATGTAAGAGACTGCTTTTTAAAGGACCAGGAAGATGTTAATGTTACCTTCACTGCATAAAGACCTTGGATTCAAAGCTTTCCAAGAAAGGAGTTTTTGGACAATGCAATGTTATTTATTTACTTAAGCCATTTTATAATAATCTGGCAGTGTAAGCCAATGGTGAGGTCCCAGGGAACTTGTCTTTTAAAATTTTTTTTAGTCTCTGTGCACAGGATGTACTTATTGCGCTGATAAGACAAAAATAAGGCTCTTCTGAAGAAGCAAATCTATATTCTTCCTCAGTCACTTTATCTCTGCAGGCAGAATACAGGTATAAGGGAAACAGGAATACTGAGACAGTTATGACACCTAAAGCTCATCTTTGAAGGAGTCTGCAAATGTCACCTATATGCAAGCTAAATGCATTTTCATGTGGTAGCAAAAATTACTTTTGATAGGAGATACCATATATTGAGATCCCCACATGTGTAGAGAAATCATGTGAGCTTCAGTATGGATATGATATGGTTGTAATAACCTAGAAATGTCTTAGAGAGAGGGAAATAAAAAGTCCAAGGGGACTAGCAGCAGGATAAATGAAAGATCATTTTCATACCAATGCAGATTTGTCTTTTTCCCCATCCCCTCCTCCTTTCCATTGTATGCACTTCGGTGCTTCCTTTCCTGGACTGAATTTTCATGGACTGATGGCTGTTCCTCTCCTGTAGTGTACCAAACTAGAAGGACTTCCCCACACTGCAGGTTAGCCATCTCAGCTTCCTGTTCATTTGTAAAGGCTTTCCCAGCATCATCATTTTATTCACCCCTTTCAGCTTCCCTCTGTCCTAGCCTGCCTTTTGCCTGATGCTGCTTTCCTTTGCTTGGGTTTCCCACTCTCTTTCGTCATCAGAGTGACTCTGACTACTTCTCTTTTGTCCTTTTTTATTCATACCTGTATACCAGCCCTAGCCCCATATGTGCTTCCCCATCTTATAGGTCAAAAGTCTTTCTTTGTAGGCTCACTTTTTGTAAAGCCACTCTCCTTCTCTTGTTATCTCTCAGGGCTTTCCTGCTTTCCTGACACATTTTTGGTGACACATGTCCTAGGTGTTACCTCTCAGGACTAAGTGGATGTCATGCTTTCCCCAGGCCAGTTCTCCAGGTGATTTCCGGTCTGCAGAATGTAGAATCACAAGTGAAAAAGGTAAAATCCCTGTCAGCTGTAATGGGCTTTGTCACATCACCATGCCACAGCACCAGGTTACGAAGAGAACCTGTATCCATCTGCCCATGCCAACATGACCCCACCATGACTGATGTGCCTGCTGCCCTCCCATGCCTCTGCAGCCTCTCCACAGGCTGTGGAGAGTTTCCCTGTGCTCTCCATCATTTCAGACTGGGACCATCCCTTTCAGACTAGATCTCTGGATTCAAACCCCCATATCTCCCCGTGACTCATTTTGCTGAGCTAGTTTGTCTTGGACATTGGCTGGAAGTTCCCCGCTCTCAGGAGCTCTGTAACCAGACAATGCATCCAGTGACGCAGTTTGGCCTTTTCAAAACAAAATAGGGTTTAAAAATCAACCGGAACACATTGCTTCGATAACTGGGTTAAAATAACAAAAGAAGGCCTGCACGCGCGAATATGACTTAAGCTTCATTCCTCCCTTCCAAATTTTGGGCAAGTTCCATGTTGTCTTGGCACCTCTGTGCTTAGACTGGGAGAGGCAGGACACAACTCTCTGTCTTTCTGTTGGAAACATTGTTAGATGGGAATGTCTGTCAGCTCTGAGTCCGGATGGGGCTGGTGACATGCCAGCTCATTGTCCAAACAGGGCAGTGCTGGGATGATCAGCTGCTTCCCCACTCCCTAGGCGCTGCTCACTATTTCTGGGGGCATCTTACAACCCCTCCTTATTTCATTTCCTGCACATTTCCTCCTACCTACCTCCTTTGTTTTGCAAATAACAGCAAGAAAAAGCACAGTGACATCTCATAACATTTTTTTTTCCTCTGGGGTCTTCATATCTGCTGTTTTTCTTTCTCATTCTCATCTCTTCTTACTGAGTTTTCCAAATCACTGTTAGTGCACTTAACATGTGCAAAATACTGATATCTACAAGTATATAATTGGACTTGTGCATTGGATTAGGTGATTTTATAAATAAAATTGTTATTGATCCAACTAGCTTATTAGATTTTTAATACAGTATCTCATCAGACTGTAAATTTCTCAGAACTTTTATACTAGGTTTTTCTTTCAGTTACACTAAGTCTGCCAAAGTAATCAGACAAAACTAATGAAGCTTTTGCTTGCTTGCTTAGTTTGCACTGGTGCAACTAAGATGAGAAGAAGTTTATTCATGGGCTTGAAAAGCATTATCTACATTCTGGGAACTGATCTTCCAATTTTAACTATATATTTCTAACCTGAACCAAAATATATTGAAAACAAACAAACAAACAAAACCAAACAAAAACAAAACAGAAAAACACCAAACCAAAACTCCAGCATCTAACATCCTTCAATTAAAGAAATTTGATAAGAACTTGGTTAAGTGTTTACTATAGAAATTAAGCCTGTCGCATGATGAGACGCTGTGAACCAAAACCTGTATAAGAAATTGGAGGCAATAAACATGAGAAAATGACAAATTTTTGTCTCCAAAAAAACATTGGTAGTGAAGTGCCAAGGTCTGGTATGGTTTTACATAGATAGTGGCAGCCTGGAAAGGGGAATGGGAGTAAGGAAGTGAGATTGATGAAGTTATTTATTTTTCTCAAAGCCTCGTACATCAATGGGTGCAGCATATCAGTGGGACTTCACCAAAGTCGGTAAAGGTCCAATACAACAGCAGATAAAGCTAAATTTGTGGCACATGCAAAATAAGACATACTAGAGGGGAAGGCGAAATATTCTTATGACTGTGAACACTTGATATGAGCTCCGAAAAAACGCCTTGGATCTTACTGAAGGCAGCTTAATAGAAACTTCTGCTCCTGTGCAGCTGTAAGCTGCACTAGGAGAGTGGTTGGGACTATACAACATCATGGTACAAGATGGCAGTACAATCTTGTCTATTACTTGTTGTTCAGGACCTGGCATCTTGGCCAGGATTCATCTCACTTAACTACAAAAAAGCCATCTTCACCTGAACCCATTGTCTGAACTCTTTTACAGGTAATGGAAAGAAACATGAATGCAGAGGTTTAGTCCTGTTTTTCTAAAGAAGAGATCTGCAACAGATCCCGTCATTCTTTGTCTGATGCCTATTTTGACTACGTCTTCTGTAAAAGGAGTTTTGACAAGTAGCTTTAATAGATAAGCTATAGAAAAACGCAGTCTCCTGCCTAAGCAGTTTTCACTTCCTGTGAGATGGGGATTAAATGAATCCCAATAAAATGCTAGGGACAGAATAACTGAAGATAGTGGTTAGCTGCCTCAGGAAGTGGACAAGTACAGATGTCGTAAAATCACTTAAAAATAATTTTAAAAAATTAAGATGAATCTAGAGCTTGGAATTAAGGATAAAATAAACACAGACAAAATGCACAGAAAAAAGGTGGCTTTAAAATACCACCTTAACAGCCTCTGGTATCCCTCAGCACAGGATGCTTGAGACGCCGAGAGCTAAGTTCAAATCTGAGTGCAAATTTCACCCTCAGAGTGGTTGGTGTGGGTGCATACTTGCCTGCTGCAAAATTTCTTTGCATCTTCTGAAGCACCTGGGGCTGGTGGAATAGGCTAAACAGGTTGAAAGAATATCTTATATTTGTGCAGCATTTACCTGTGGACTTGGAAAAGAAATCAGTGCTGTGTTTGGTAGGCAGTTCTTAGACTGCCAAGTGGGTATCTTGGAAAATGAATGCCGTGGCAAAACTAGGTGCAATGACTGATCTTCTTAAAACAAGGAATGACATTCAGGATATAGATCACACCCTCCAGAGACACTTCACCACCTGGAAGAATATGAAAGCATGTGTACTTTATAGACAGATGCTTTTTTTATAGGCTTCTATCCACTGTCTGTGACTATAAGGATGTGAGAGAGCTATGTCAGGTCCTGGTTTTGGTGGAAAAAAGTGACCTTGTGAATGACAGCTGTGCAGGCAAGAGACAAATTTATTAACATCTCCACAGAGCAGACTATGCAGAACATATGCTATAAGTTGGGGCTTTCCCAGCTCTGGGGGGTCCTCTGTCTGCTCTCCCTGTGCTCAAGTGCCTCCTGAAGTGCTGAGCTTGGAACTTTTGCTAGCTGCAAACTTCTTCTTCTTCTGTTTTTATTTTACTCTGCATTCAAAGGACTAAATAGTGAGAAAGGGCTCTGGCTGCTTCAAACGGCGTACAGGAAATGAACAAGCTGAATAGCATGTTTGCCAGCACATGGATCTTTTTGGCACACTTAGAGCCTATCTGGACTATGGATTTGTCTCATTTTCAGCCATTACTAGCCAACCATCAAAGGCTTTTCCATATAGAAAGAGAGCCATGTTTTGCTGTGGTGCATGCTCCTGACTAATAAATATGTCCTGAGATGCCCCTAGATGGGATGGTCTGTTTCACATGACCATCTGTTTTCTGTTTCTTACCCTTGGAGTGTGGCTCCTGCCTGGGGATCCTGGGGGTACTTAAATCCAGAACCAACTATGGGCAGGTGGAAACATCTCAGATGTCTCATGCCCTTCTCTACTGTTTTTAGACACGTCCCTGGGGAGGCGGCCACCCCCCAGGTGATGGGCAGTGGTGGTTGCAAAGAAATGCAGGGCTCTCCTGAAAGAGGCAGTTATCAGCTGCTTACAACTGATGCCTTTCTACTCAATGAGAATACAGCCTTTTGATCACATTTTCCTCCAAGGCTGAAGGATGGGGCCAAAAAGGAGCTAACCAAACATGGTACTGGCTGGTAGGAGAACTAGCCCACTTCTGCTGGGCTAAATTCTACATTTGTCCTTCTCTAGCTCTTTGCTTATGCCTCCTGTGGGTCTGATCTGCTTAGTTACTATGAGTCTGCCCTCATCTATTCTGTCTGTCTTCTTGTTTGACCTCGTCCTTCAGAAACTGAGTTGGAGAGTTCCTGGTATTTCCTTTAGGGAGTGGGAACTTAGAGAATCAGAGAATTCAGAATCAGCAGGCTACAGTAAAAAAAAAAAAAAAAAAAAAAAGAATCCTAGTTCTTCTCTTTGGATTTGGGAAACAAGTACACATGCATGTCTTTTCTATTTACTGCAAGATGTCTTTATACCTCGGTCCTATAGTAAAACTGCAGTGCAAGCAATTCATCAGTAACAATAAGGAGGAAATCAGTGGGAAAAAGTAGAGGAAATGTCAAGGGCTTGTAGAGGTCTGCATATCTGGTGTTATAATATTAGAACAGCAACAGAATGTATGAAACACTCAGTCATTCCTTACCCTCATGGTTTTGGTAACAAAGGCCATTGTCTGAAGTAGTATGGGAGCAAGGTTTGTGTCCCAGGACTGAAATAAAGCTTGGTTGGCAGACGAAGAAATCATCTGGGGTAATCAACAGGCATGGAAAGGTGAGAGGGGACAGCAAAAGAAGGTTGAAAGATCAGAGTTCTAAGGCTTAAGCATGCTGGGGGAATACCACTCTGCACTCTGTTGGCCATATTAGGCTCTTGCTGCTGTCATCACCTTCCTGGATATTCACTTCTGTTACCATCATAAAGACACTGACATCAGGGATGAGGTGCTCCAGCTGAGATCCATCCCTATCCTTGTTGTGATCTTGCTGAAGGCTCTGTGGTCCTTTCCTCTCTTGGGTGCGAGATCAGGCTTCGCTGTCTGGAGGCTGCAGTGGTATGCAATGGACCCATTGTGTTTCCCAGGAAGACTGCGGGGCTGAGCATTTGCCATCTTTGGGGAAGCCCGTAATTGCAAGTATCCAGGGATAAAGTAGTCTTCTGAAATTCAGACTGCTGGTTGATTTCCATGGAAGAAATAATGCTTTTAGAAAGAAGATACTTAAGAAATTACCAGCTCTGCACATCTCTCCATACTTCCTACTACTGCTGGGAGCTTGAGCAAGGCTGGGCTGCTTCTCATGTGCCTGTGTCCAAGATAGGTTTTCCTAAATAGTTTCTACTGCTTTATTGAGCCTCTAGAGCCTCTGAGCCTGCTGAGTAACTTGGCCGAGTCCTGCACCCTGGTTGTGCTTTTTCAGACTACTTTGGACACTTTCAATGGGTAGTCAAGCCAGAATCCTCCTACCCCCTGCTCTTCTACTGTCCTGGAACAAACCTCTGTTTGTTTACTGGAGGTCACTTACTTTGAGCTATTGCTTTTTTCCTGTCCGCTTCCCCTTGCTGCCTCACCCTAAGCAAAACCAATATATTGATATATTCAAGTGTTCCTGGTTCCTGGCGCAACTTTGTTTCTGCTTCAGAAAGGAAAAAGGGGTGCACTGCAATGAGGGGAGCTTCTCATGTGTGAAAGCAGGATTTCGTGCATGATACGAGGAGTGGAACTTGACACTTATTTAAGGGACCTAGTAATTCTGCCTTTCATAATGACATAGTGGAACTTCCCACAACGGCTGCAGAAGTTACTCCTGTTCTCGAACCTCTTTTATCAATGACTGCCCCAGCTTGACAACATTCACATCACTCCCTGGAATCGGCACCCTTTTTGTTATGACTCTGCCTGTTAAGTCACCAAGTACACTTCCTCCAGTGCTTTTCTGAAGCTCCTTATTCCTCCCTAGTGAACTCTGCTCTCCCTGCACTAATGGCCAAGAGACCATCTGGCTTTACCAGCACTAAGAGACCATGTGCCAAAGGACAGAGGGCAGAATCTGGAAACATTTCTGTGTTACGCAATTTTAATGTTGAAGGCTCTTTATTTCAACTTTTAAAAAGAGTGAACCATGTTCCTGACTCTAATCTTCAGCGCATCTTCGCCCTCTCGTTTGCTCATGTTCTCTCCAGCACAAAGGATGAGAGGCACTGTCCTGTAACCAAATAGCTTTCTCTAAGCCACTGGCAAATGCTCTGCAAGCCACTAGCGGTCAACAGATCTCTGGCAGGGAAACTTCCATGATGAAAAAAACCCAAACCATGAATTCAAGAAGGCCCAAGGAGTGACTTTAAGGTCTTGATTCCACAAGTAAAATTCTCCAGGAACTTCTAGTATGATTCAATTTCTAACGTTCAGCTGTCTCACAGAGAAAAAATACAGCCCTTTAACGTAAGGATTTCCCAGTCACAAACACTGCCCTGTTTAGTTTCAATCACCTTTGGGGAGTTGATACCACTTTAAAGTCAGTTGCATTGGCGCAGCTTGCAGCTGTACATGTATATACGAGGGATTACAGTGATGGAGTGTCCATAAACACCAGTTATGCAGTTTGAACTAAATCACACTTTTCATCATATCAGAAAACTGTTGTGTATGAGACCCAGTCTCAGAGAATAATTTTAGACTAGTTTGAACTGATCCAAAAATAAAACTGAGATATTTTTCACCAAGTAAAATGTGTTTGGTATATGTTAATCAGGATAGGTATAAACCAATCCAAAGAGGACCACTGAAAATGAGATAAGATTGTGTACATAAGGGATTTCAGTAGCTCAACTAAATCAGTTATAAAACTTCTATTTTAAACTAATGCTACCTATATTTGGACAGTAAGAATTAATGGGCTGCAACTCCACTACAAGGAAAATGTTACCAGTGGGGATTCAGTCCAAGAAATCCTGTTCCTCAAAAGCAGCTCAGTCTCTTTTAATTACCCTGAAAACATCAAATTACCTGTGAACCCATTGGTTCTTTGCACAACACCAAAAATTAATTTTGAAATGCTTGAAATAATTGATGTAATGCAGTTAACATTTCTCCATAATCTCCTAAATAAATCTAAATCCACTGTTAAAATACCTCTAATTTCCAGCTGCAGTTTGGTAGCGGCGTCCCAACGAATTTTAAAACCTCCTCCTCCCTCCTGCATATTTCTTTCTAGAAAAGACCAGTGGAGAAGCCAATAGATTTCTATAAATCACTGGTGGATGAAAACAAGCATAAAAAGGAGGCTTGAAGTTGTTTAATATTACAGATGTTTTGGAGCTCTATTCAGTAGTTGGCAAGTCACACGAAGCTGCTCTGAATTCTTTATAATCTAGACACAAAGATCATTGAACTCTGAAAGAACCTCTGGGCTTTTATTCAAAAATATGTTGGCTTCTATTTACCTCTTTCTTCATTTGTATCTATCAAATGGCTCAATATATAAATAAAGCCCGGGTGTTCTTATTAGCTAAGGCAGTATTTCATGCAGATTAATGCCAGCAGGTTTTGTAAAATACATCTCTATTCAAAACTGGAGTATGTTTTGAATTAATTTTCATCCTGTATATGAATCAGGTATATTCTACTCCTTTTCTTATACAGAGCTCAGCTGCAGTATATAGGAGGAACCTGTAGTGTTTAATTCTAGTCCCATCATCCATCTTCAGCAAAGCACTTTTAACCCTAAGCGTCTGCATAATCCCATTGACTTTAATGGGAGTACTCATGGGCTCAGGTATATTAAAATTATAATTGAAAACAGCACCTTGCTTTCTCAGGGCCTAAGTGACATACCTAGCATTTTATTGAACAGTCTTATTTAAATATTACCTCATGAATACGTTATGAGCAAATCTTTCTAGTTCAATAAAATCAGGGTTATTGTTATTGAGTTAAAAAAAAAAAAGTAAAAATCTTTCCTTTTTTTGCCTCCAAAGTAGGCTAAAACTCTCACACTAAACTGAGAATATTGTGTTGGCTGAAAGTTCTTTGCCAGCTGAGCCAAAACACAGCAAGATATTAATCTGATGTTGGTCTTAATAGAATAATGGGCAAGAAGATTTAATGAGATTGATAAACTGACTGTTTTAAAGAATGCTTTGGTCAACTACCAACTAGAAAATTGACATCCCACATAAGATATCAGCATTTGGCTAATTTTGCCAATGTTAAAATGATTGTTCAAATGATCCCAGCTTTCAAGTGGTTGAGTGGGGTTTTTTTCTGCATAATATAAACACCCTCACAAGCAAAATCCCTCCACTGAGGCAGTAAGACTGTGATGAAACCAGAGAATGGAGAAAATATATATATAAGATTATAGTGGATCACATGCAAACTGTTTGAGGCGCTCCAGCGTGATTTCATTCCCATCCCATGGAGACTCTGCCTAGTGTGCTCTAATAATGGAAATGTTTGGATTAGCCTATGTTCAATCCATTTGCTTCAGCACCTCACCAAATGTGAGCTATGCCATCAGTCTAGATGACTAAGTATTTGTAATTTAGTTGTAGCTTTCTTGTAGCTGGGCAGTCCAAGGTCATTAGGGAGGAGAGGTTTGCAGGAGACACGTTACTAATGCGTTAGACCAACTGATCTGGTTGGAAAAGCAAATGCAGCTTTCTGGATACACAAGTTTTTCACTGGGATAGACCAGAAGTGTACCTAGAAGCTCTCTGCTCTCATCCCCCTTTGTGCTCACCTGTAAGGACAAAGTGATTGTAAGAGCTGAAGCCCTAGGTGAAAGTCAGCCATGACCATATTTTCAGACACAGTGGAGGTGTGTGACTTGCTGGGTGCTACTTGGACTATAGCACTGCAAAAGAAAAAAAACCTCCCGCTTAGGTGTCTTACAATTCAAACATAGAGAACAAAGCAGTCAGGGACATGTCAACAGGCAAAAAATTAAGATACAAAGAGGAAGAAAATAGACTATTGTCAAAGAAAAGAGCAATAACCAAGACCTAGAGAGACATAGACCTTCCCATGTTTTATACCACCTGATGCTCATTTCAGCGTAGTAGCAACTACAGGTTTCCCTACAGAGTGACTAGTAAATGCATGCTCAACTTCAGGTCTGCCCCCCTGGATCTTTCACAATGCTCAGACTAAATATACACATCTAGATTTCTGGTTTTGTTGTAACACTAGAAATTTCAGCTTTCTCTGATACTTTCTCTGATACTGTAAGTCTCTGCAAGTCTCATATCTCATAATCATATTGCTATGATTAGAAGTCTCAGTGTGCTGCATCTCTAACAGAGAATTTCTTTTCCTGAAATGTGAAGTACTTGGACATGTTCAATGACTGTTAACAAATGTTAAAAGATGCAGAGAATTTTTAATTGTATGGCTAAAATGTAAATACCTCATTCTTGCAGTGGCATAGCTCTTGGTCTTGATTCTCACTGGCTTTGCAGCCACTGGAGTTCTTTAGACTAAACAAGAGCTGAATTCCTAGGGTAGAAGGTACTACAATAAAATCAAATATCAAAACAAAATCAGATCAAATTAACTTAAAAATCTGTCCACTTTTTTTCTCTCCCTGCCATTTAAGTCAGCCTGAAATTCAGGAGAAAGAGGGTGAGTTCATTTTACTGGCAGCATCCAGAAACATACTGATATCTAAAGAGTACTGCTTCTGAAATGTCCTTTATTTGGGAAGGTTTAACGGGAAAAAGGGAACCCTAGTAGTCTTAAATCACCAAAGCAGAACACAGAAGCCCAAACCAGAAGTATGCCCTAGCAAATCCTTCCCCTTTCTTAGGATAACAGCCACTGCGAGCATTTTCTGGGATATAACAGCACTCAGAAGGTGCGGAAAAATATAATTAAAAAAAAAAAAAAGATTAAAATCGCCATGATAACATCGGGCGAAGCCGCGGAGCTGAGGGGGCTGCCCGCCGCCCGGCGGCCCGGGCGCCTCTGCGGGCAGGGGCCGCTGGAGGGCACTGGAACCCCACGCCCGGACGCCGGGGAGGGAAAGGCAGTTTTTTTCTCTTTGAGGTCCTGTCATTCCTGTGTAAACAAGTTACGTTCAAGTGTTTAGGATATAAATTACGACCATGCAGGCTTGCCTCGGAAAGAATGTAAACACAGCACTGTGGTCGGAGCAAACTCTGAAACTGACTTTATAATTTATCACAGGCCCTGAGAAGCTCGGGGAAGAAAAGGGCATGTCTGAGCATAAATGTGTATTTAAAGAGATGAAGAGTCTTATCTCTATGCATAATTACATAGATATAATTTTATATATGTGTGTATGTGTGTGTACGCATATATATATATATGCGTACGTATATATACATACACATATATACACACACACGTGTGCGCATATGCATGTAGCATTTTACTGGAACTTTCCCTCTTTTCAGCGTCCGGGCGCCCGGCCGGTCAGAGTCGGGCTGCGGGGCACGTCGGGGCGACTCTGTCCCCGCCGCAGGACGGGACGGGCTGCGCAGGGGGCAGGCGACGGGCGGCATCCGACGGTGGGGCCGCGCAAGGCTGCCTCCGGGCCGTGCTCCTGCTCACTCGCCGGGCCGAAGCCGGGTGGGTTCCGTGGGCATTCCCCAGCCGTGGGGTCGGCGCGGCCACGGGCGTCCGTAGGATGCACGGGCCAACACTTCCCGGCTCCGGCTCTTGGCCGCTCGTCGTCCACTAGGCGTGTTGGCATCGTGGGGACAAGGGTTGCTTTGCCTGTGGTGCTTCGGGGGCCTTTTTAAATTTGCCTTTGTTACTTTTTTTAACTTTCTCTCTCTTCCGGCCCGTTCTCGGTGCTTTCCCGAGCCCTTATCGATTTTATCCCGGATCCCTCTCACCGCCCACCCATGACATACCCTTCCGGATCCCACTCCGCATTGCACAGGGCCTCCTGCCCCCGCACCTGGCAAAGTCCCGTCGGTCACAGAGGAACTTCGAGGAGGCTATGTGGGACACGGGGGTACACCTGGAGGCATCCCTAAACAGCAGAGATGGTGTTTCGGACCTCGACGGGTCCTCGAAAAGAGGAGCATGGAGTCTGGACCCTCCTGCTTTTGTGTCCTCTGCCCCGGTTAATTCAAAGTCTATCCAGCAGAGGGGCAAAACAAGGTGGGAAGTGGGTGAGGGCAGGAGGTGCAGTCCAGAAACAATGGCACTGGCCTCCTACGGTCAACCACTGGCTCTCCTCCTCCGCCTCCAGCGGCTGAGTGATTTGGGCTCGCATCTTTAACGATCTCGGATGCTGGGGTGGAAGAGTTTTCTCAGAGGGAGCCGAGGGAACATAAGTGCCTGTCCAGTGATAGTCGTTTATATACATTTTATTGGAAAAAATTTTTACATCAAAATATTTTGGCAAACTGTAAAAAGTATACATAAGTGCAAATATATTCTCATTTTAAAGCAATAGTGTGTGAGTATACACGAGATTTATTTAAAATAATTTTTAAAAAATATTGTGGTAGAAAACAACTTCTGTAAAAATAAACAAAACGTTGTATTGCTGCAATACTGGGGAAAAAAATGAACTTTTCTTAAAGTCTATACACGAAATGGCTAAACAATACTGTTTTAATAATATCAGTTGGTCGGTGCTGAAGTCCATACAAAGTGTCCTTGGTGGGGCTCGGGGAGAAAACAAAATAAAGAAGCAAATTTCCTGCTAACGCGGTAACAGAAGGGGGAGTCCTCGCAGGTGTTGAGCTGAGAGATTTATTTTTCCTAATCAAATACACTTTCAGGTATGAAAATATAACGAATTGTTCCCTTTCCCAATGCTCGATACTTTAGATCATAGAAAGGCGGGTTATGATTAAGGTGGCATAAGGATACTTACGTCTCCCCTAGGGCAAAAACATCACACAGGGCATTTTTCTTCTAGTAAGAGCTTTGAAGCATTATATCGGCTGCACGTGTCCTTCAGGGGATGGAGTGGGACCGAAAACACTGCTTCCTTCGGTAATTTTGCTAAGTGACTCGTGTACTATCAATGCTATCAGAGTGCACAATATATTTAATCTTCGGTGGTCCGTCTATACCTCGGCTCTGTTCAATGCCACCTGATAGTCTCTGTTGGAGCGCTGCCTTCACATCACGCAGGGCTTGATGTCTTGACAGACGCTTTGATGGTGGTGATGGTGGTAGTAAGATCCACTAGCGGATGGGTGAAAAGAAGAAATGCCATTGAAATTGAGGACAAAATCTTTCCTGTCACACACTGGGGAGGGATGATGCTGGTAGCGAGGCAGTCCCACTGCAAGAGAAGGAAATAACAAGAGCTGCTCAGAAGTCGGAGAGCTCTGCCCGGGCGGAGCGCCCTTTCTCCCACACCCGCAGGGAGGAGAGGCTGCCTGCATAGGGCTGGCACACCGCTTCCTTGCCCCCGGTCTCGGCTCCCCCCTGCAAGGTTTGGTAACTCCTCTTTGGCTTTCCTGGCAGTTGACTTGGCAGAGCCTGCCCCGTTTGCAGGACAGAGAGCCCCGACCGAGGAGGGGACGTGGGTTGCCCGGAGTCCCCCATCGCCCGCGGGTACGCTCGGGGCTGCACCCGTTCTCGTACGACCCCGCGTGTCTACTCTACGGGGAGGTTCTGAACTACACAACCGTGCGGCACGCAGGCTGAGGAGAGGAAGGCATGAGGAGATGGGTGCCCACGGACACGTGCCCGGCCGCGTCCCCGGCACACGCGTGTCTCAGAGCATCCCTCCTGCGTGGACACACACGCACTGCTGTCTGTCTGCCCTTCTGCCCGCGTAGTTACCAGCGTGTAGGGTTAGTACACCCTCTGCATGGGGGGTAGATGAGGGAGTGTCTGTGTCTGTCTGCGTGCGCGCGAGGAGACGATGCCACTTACGTGTTTTCCTACACTCGTGGCAGCCATTTGAACCTGATTCCCATCTTTCCTCGCTCATCACCCTCCCTATCCCATTCCTGGGAGGTTTTTGCTTTTGACTTGAACGGTTGAAGACTGAGTTCCAATCATGATCCATTTGTGTATTGATACAGTATGTATTTATTTATGTGTGTGTGTGTAAGAGCGTGCACGCCTTTTCGCCTGCGTGTTTTCATAAATATAAGGTACACCCTACGGTTCATCAATAACAACAAGCAAAGTACATCCGTGGCACCGACATGTAAATGACCTTGCAAATTCCCATTTTAATTTCCCACAGCCTAAGGCAGCCTTTCGGGGACCGCATGGGAAACATCACCCCACCCCCAACACTCCGCGCCATAGGACCGTGCTGGGATCTTTAGTCTGGCAGGGTTCCTACTGGATCCGGCCTCAGCAAGGCCCGCAGGGTATAGCCAGAGAGGGGTTTGGTTTGGCGTGTGGATGTCAAACTCGGCTAGCGGCATCCTGTCAAATATGACCGAAGGTCAAGGGAAGAAAAAAAAAAAAAAAGGCAGCAAAAGAAGGAGAAGGAGCGGGTAGGAGGACCGAAAAAAAAAAAAAAAAAAAAAAGACAGAAAGAAAGAAAAAAAAAAAAACTCAGGAGGTAAACGTCCCCGGTTTTCCCCAGGATGGCGGAGCCGAACCTTTCGGCGGCGGCGGCCGGCGGCAAGCACAGCCCGTCTCCTCCGGCATTGTCCCTTCCTTCACCCCGCAGAGCTCACTTTATAAAAGTGATTATTTCGCTGGATTTCCTCGGCTTTCTAATAACCCGGCTGGTATGCTCACCATAAACTGGGGCACTTTATTACAATCCTGATTCAATAATTTAGCAGGATTTAATAGTGTGCGAAAAAAATCCGGCTCCCCCCACCCCCCAGCTTCAAAATCCTTTTAGCAGAACCAAGCCTCCTGTTTCCAATTTTTCCTCTCTTATACTTGGGTCTGATGTAAATTCGAGGTTTTAAGTCCGCCCTGACGTTGTCATGGGTAGAGGATTATTGACCGATCAACAGAGATTGACACCGAATTAGCTTTGCATTTAACTAAGAGAAAGGGAAAGGCGAAATTCACTTGATACTGCTTTTGTGCAGAGAGGAAGAAAAAGATTATTGCTGGTTATAATTACAAATGAAAGAGCTCGGAACCTTTTCCCGCATCTCCTTTCGCTCTGCTAAAATGTTTACGCCACAGAGATTTTACGTATCAAGCATTAATAAGAATTGGATCCCGGCAAAAAAAAAAAAGGGTTGTTTTAGGGGGTTTTTTTAGTGAATCAAGGACTGGGAGTGGCTTGCACTAAAATCCTGGGCCCAGATGCTGAAGCTGTAGAAAATACTCAGAGAAACCCCGTTTTGCAAAGTGGTGGCATTAAATCTAAGCTGCTGGAAACGGACACTCGTCGACGGCGTTAAGAAAGTGTCCAACGATCCGCCTGCGTCTATATCCGTCCTTGAACAGAAACAATTGGGATTTAAACCGCCCCGACCTAGGAAACCACAGTGGAAGGTCCGGAGGGACCAGAACCCTCGCTCTCCCTCCCTCTGCATTTTGTTTCGAAAGAGTATTCTTGGGCAGCTTCTGGATGAAAATTTCTCTTCCAGGAATCAGCTTTCTTACCTCAGGTGTCTGGCAGGAGGAGGAGGCAGCTGCCTTCCAGCTCCGCTCCCTGTGCCAGTCCCACTCCCGCACCACGCGTGGGCCCCATGGGCACAGCGTAGCGGACTGTGCAGCCGCAAAGAGTAAAACAAACAGAGGGAAACAGACCCAAGGAAAGGAAAAGAAAACAAAAAACCAAGCAAAAACAACAAACCAAAACAGAAATTCCTGACGGTGAAAGTACGTAGTTCGGTGGGGGATGCCCTTGTGAACCCGCTGGCCTCTCGCCCCGACCCTTAAAAAGCACGTGGAAGGACGGCCTATATCTCCGAAAAGTTGGTTTAAACCTCAGCAGAACATCTCTGTAGGCACGGAGGAGCCCACCTGGGGACGCCCCTCGTCCCCGCACTCCTCTGCGCCGGAACGCCGGTAGGACAGTGATCCGCTTGGCAGCCGCCTCTCCCCAGAAGCCACATCAGGGCTATTTAGGGGTTTGGGTCTTTTTTTATTATTATTTTTTAAAGGAGAAAAATTTGCAACCTCTTGGTCTCCCCTGTCAGCCCATGTCCCTTCTGCGATGATGGCAATGCAATTTGGCCGGCGGCTCGCCCTCCCCAAGGCGACAGCAGACTGTGAGGAGGCCAGGGCAGACTCCGGCGCTTGCAGAAGGACAGGAAAGTGATTGACAGGAGTCCAGGGAGGGGGCGGGAGGGGACCCAGAGCTGAGGGTCGCCTGTATTTGTTACTTGTTGAAATTCCCATAAAATTGAACAAGACCCCGCTCTCATAGGGGTTAAGTCAGGCTAGAATCCTCTTCGGTGTGGTCCAGCCCAGACTGTCTTTGTTTGCTTAACCTCTGGGACCCACGTTTAAAAGGGCTATTTGGAAAAATTCCCCGTAAGAGCCCAACATCTTTTACCCATTTTTGTGCTCAGATATTTCTGAGCAGACTTTGTCTGTAATCACCGGCCAGGGCGGGGGATGGGGGAATGAGGGGGTGGGAGACAGAGACCAGAAAACTCTTTCCCTCCGGTTGCAGAAATATACTCGATTCCCTTTAATCTCTCTATAGCATTTTCTAAGATAAGCGGGTGGTTTTGGTGTTTGGGGTTTTTTTCTCACTTTTTTTTTTTTTTTTTTTACCCGCAGGGTTTAGAGGGTAATATTTGACGCCTTTATTTGATTACTCCCGCGACGCGTCTCCCCGGAGCGCGGTTTACCGAGGCGGCGGCGATGCCCGGCGGCGCTCTCCGCGAAGTGAAGCCGCAGCTCGGGCCGGCGGGGCGAACCCCGCTCTCACCGCCGCGCACATGACGCTGGCACCGGGACGGGGACGTGCGAGCCGGGACCGAGCCGGCATGAAGCCGGCACGGAACCGGTCTTTCCTCGGACTGCTCCTTCTTGGCTTTGGGCAAGAAGGAGGGATGCTCGCAGCCGTACCCACCGCCACCCCCCCACCTCCCAAGACAGCCCCCCTGTCCCGAAGCAGAACAGCTCCAACCCACGCGTATTTTTTTTCCTCTCGCAGACAATGCACCTCTTTTTCCGACACAGCGGTGGTCTGGGGTTCCCCGCGCGAAACCTTTGTCGCCAGCGAAAACTACCGCAGGCGCCGCACTCCCCGCCGCCCCCGCTGCCCCTTCGGGTCCCTACCTGAGAGGTCGTCGCGGGGGCTCTGGTGCAGGTATCCCTGCTCCAGGGAGTAGGAGGGCACGCTGGAGTGGATGCCTGAGGAGGCGGCGTTGGCGGCGGGGAGGCCCTGCTGCTTTATGTAGGGCGAGGGCCCCGAGGCTGTCCAGTGAGCCGAAGGGCTCGTGTAGGGAGAGTGGCACTCGATGGCGCTCGCCATGGCCGGTGAGGAGGGCACGGGGCTGCTGCTGCTGTCGGGGCCGTAGTCCCCGTTGGCAGTCACCGGGCAGCTGGCCATGTAGGTCGAGCCGGGGTTGGGAGACATGTGCGGGACGTGGTGGCCGCCACTGAGTCCCTCGTAGCCGCTGGCCATAGCGTTGGGCATCATGTCGAGGTTGTAGCCGTTGGAGTGGCAGGCGAGGGAGGCGGGGGGCGCCTGGAAGTCGAAGCCCTGTGGGAGGATGGAGGCACCGAAGCCCAGCCCGTTCATCATGCGGTACATAGGCTTCAGCGCCTGGCATTTCCTCCTGAAGCCGCGAGGCCGCCGTCGGAAGGAACCCTCCTCAAACATGAACTCGCTGGCCGGGTCGATGGTCCAGTAGTGGCCCTTGCCCGGGCGGCCCAGGCCCTTGGGCAGCTTGATGAAGCACTCGTTGAGGGAGAGGTTGTGGCGCACGGAGTTCTTCCAGCCCTGGTAGGAGCCGCGGAAGAAGGGGAAGCGGGCCTGCAGGAACTGATAGATCTCGCTGAGGGTCAGGCGCTTGGAGGGCGAGCTCTGGATGGCCATGACGATGAGAGCGATGTAGGAGTAGGGGGGCTTTTCGGGCCGCCGCAGCCCCGAGCTGGCCTTCTTGCTCTTGGAGGACGCTGCCGCCGCCGAGGAGGAGGAGGAGGAGGTGGAGGTGGAGGAAGAGGAGGTGGAGGTCTCCAGGGCGGAGGAGGGCGGCCGGCTCATCTGGAGAGCTCCGGGAGCCGGGCTGCAGGAGCGGAGAGGGACGGGGGGCTCCAGCCGCTGCTGCCCGCTCTCGGTGGTCATCTGGCGGAGGGAGGGGAATGGGGCAGGGTGGGGTGAGGCTGGGAGGGAAGGGGGGGAGCCGGGCGGGGTGGGTACCGGGGCGGGGGTGCCCCGAAGGGGGAGAACAGGGGGGCGGTGGAAGCCGCTGTCCTCCGGGCACCTCCTCAGCGCGGCGGGCGGCGGTGGGGCGGTGGCAGCGCCCTGCGCATCCCTCCCCACGGTCCTTGCGCAATGGCTCCTCTGCTTTCCGCCGTAGCCAGGCACTGGGCGGGATGGACCGGCCCGGCCCCGGCTCTGGTCCGGCCCCCTCCCTCCCTGCGCCGCGCCGCCCGCGGAGGCTCCGCTCAGCGCCGCTCCGCTTCCTCCTCTGACCCCCACCTGGGGACCATCCCGCTGCCTAATCCGGCAAGGAGAGAAAGCGCAACAACCCCCCTCTCCAATCTCTTCCGCACTGTTACTCTTTAATATATACTTTTTTCTTGCGTAAAAGGCACAGCGCGACCGCCTATCAGTTCCTTCAATCTTGCTATTATTTTTTTCTCTTTCCCCCCAACCCTCTCTGATTCCGGCAGAGAAATCAGCAGAGATAGAGAGAGGGAGAGGGAGAGCGAGAGAGGGGAGAAAGAGACCACCCCCTTTCCAGCTGGCCTCTGTCCACCCGTCATCTGGGCAGGAGGCGCTGCTGCTGCCGCGACTGCCGCTGCTGCTGCGGCACCATCCCCGGCTCGCTCCCGCTGCCGGCCCCGCACCGGTCCCGCTTACTGCCTCCCCGGGTTTCCTGCTGCCCCACAGGCACCTCTTTGCCCGCTGATCCCCGACAAGGCCCCGGGGCGGGTCGAGCGGCTGCCAGCCTGAAGCTCCGCCGGTGCACCCCGGGACACACGGGCCCTGATGCAGCCGTGTGCGGGTGTAGAGGCATACGAGGGGGTCGCCCACCCTCCGGAGCCTGTGGCAGCAGTGTTTGCTGCTCCTCAAGCCTGCTAGACATCTGTTTTTAAAGACTTTTGGCTACCCCCTGCCACCCTCGACAGCCCTATAAAACGCCATTGATTTTACAGAGCAGCAGGAGGATCAGAGATGCGCCCTCCCTCCGCCCTCCGGGGACGTCTCCCCGGTGGAACGGGTGGGTCACGCGTGCTGGCAAACGCCGTTTGCCGAAAGAAACGGGGCGCCGGAGGGGGCAGGGAGGAGAGGGGCCGGCGGAGGCACAGGCCTGCTCCCGGATGATGGAGGAGGCTCCAGGATTAAACTGGAGACGCAAGGAGGACCGCGACAGGACGAGGGGCAGAGCAGACAGGGATGCTGGACCAAAGGCCCGGGGGTGGGAAGGACGCGGACAGAGCGGGATGCCGTGTCAGCGTGCCTGCAGTGCTCTGTGTGTGTGTGTCTGTGTGTCCGTCTGTCTCCAGCGCAGCTCCGTGCTGAGAGCTCGCTGGTGGGTACGGGCAGGGAGGGGGTGGGGCTGGTCCCAGACAGTGACCTGCAGTTGAGTGGAAGCAGGCTTTTTCCATCAAACTTTGCCTGGATACCACACACAGAGCCCAAGTGTCAGTTTACTGCCCTGAGCCCGGCTCCTTTTCCCTAAGCTCCACAGTAATTAGACAAAGAAAACCTAAATTAACTGAACAGGCGTCGACAGCTTCCTCCAGATCACCACTGCTACATACATGGGAATGTGTCCGAAAATGGCTTGATTGTATCTGAGGATCAGCTAAGAAAAACACTACCAAGCCCGGCAATGTTTACGACACATTTTTAGTAGAAAAAATAATCGTCCGGTCGATAGACCATGTTTACCTTCCTTGAGGCATCGATTTAAATTGTTTCCACTGTAAAAAAAAAAAAAAAAGAAGAAATAATAAAAAAAAGAAGAATGTCTGTCTATCTATCTATCTATCTATCTATCTTTTTTTTTTTCCCTGTTGCTCTCTCGAAGGGCAGGGAGGCCAACATACGATTCCTGATCTCGTTGTAATGACCTATTCTGACTTTTTTTTTTGTTTTTAATATCCGTGTTTTTAAATACAAACCTATTTCCTTGCTCTAGATCAGCCAGCGAGGGTGCTTTTTCGCCTTCCTCCGAGGGATATCTGTCTAAATGTCACCTTTGGATGACATGTCCAAGTAATTTCTGTGATCTTCGGGAGACCGAAGGCATTAAAGACAAGGGGGAAGGTCGTTGCCTGTAAATCACTCTAACCTGCCCCCGTTTCAGACTGTTCGTTTCGATCATTGATATTAGTCGAGCAGGAAGAGTCATTTGCTCCCAGCACAAGATGTCACGATATACTAGGGTGTCATTGGTTTCTCAGCGGTACGAGATGGACACACAATGAAACAAAGCCGGGAAGGGCAGCTCTGTGGTAGAGAGACGAGTGCTGCTTCAGTCGCGACTTGACAAGAGTCCTGATATGAGAATAGGGGGTAACATATTCAATCAGCCGCCTTCTACCTGTTAGTAACGTCCTCTTCTTCGCAGCAGATGCTTGTTTGAAACATAGCATTAGGAAGTCTCCTAAACATGATCCTTTAAAAGATGGTTTAAATTGCCTATGATTAAACAGAAGTGCATTTGCTGTTTGGTGGAGATGTTTATTTTGGTTGGTGTATCCATTTCTGAGCTGATCCCAGTTTCAGAGCACAACTGGTTTGTTTTACCAGAGTATACGGAAATTAAACTTTTTGGCAGATTTGGTTACTCAGATGTTGTTCTATAATCATAGTTTTTATTCTAGGAAATCTCTTCATTATTGCGGTTTCAGTTTCATGTTCATAACACAGTCCCCTCTGCTTCGTGGGCTAAATGAAATAAGTTAAACTAAACCAGTTAAGAAAATGGGAGGCAAATATGAAAGATAAATGTTTACGGTTATCTTGGAGTCCTTTTTTCGCCCCTCTTTTTGTTCTTTTTCTGTCCTTTTCCTCTCTTTTTTAACTGCGTGCTTCAGGCTCTTTCCTCTCCTCTGAGGTCCTGGAGAAGAGAAGCGTTTTTTCAATTAAAGCCGAGACTGAAACTTAAACAAATCCCTCCAGTATTGTAAAAGTACGTTTCCTTAAGCCCTGGAGGATTTTCCTCCAACTGTCAGTTTCAGGGTGCCTGGATTTAGATCTCGATCTCCAGCGACTGACAGAGATCCCTTTCCGCATGAGGGGCATGTGGGCATTTTAACGAGCTGGAAGGAGCCGAGCGGCCGCAGAGGAAAGCCCGGGATCCGTCCCGGCGGCTCAGAACGACCACCCTGGGGGCTGGGGGTCTGCGGCGGAGGGAGCAGAAAGGCCGGGATGGAAAGGGACTCGCAGCGGTCTTGTCCCATCCTTTGTACTGCTCCCGGGACCTCTTGACTTCTCGGGACCTCTGGCAGTAGCCGTGCGATCCCGATGTTTGTTTGGAGAAGTTTTTCCGCCTTTTTTTTACGCCCCCCCCCTTTTCTTTTTTTTTTTTTTTCTTTGAGTACTCAATGGGCAGCAGGCGTGACTCTTTTTATAGACGTCTCCCTGACGGCTACCATCACGACCCTTCTTCCCAGCTCCTTTTGAAGAGTCGGTCTTTCCCTCTTTTCCCGAGGCACAGGAAAAGAGGAGATGATCATGGCAATGCGAGGGGTTGAGACACCTCTCATCTCAAGGGCAGACATTCAGTCCTACACAGGGGCCTATCTTGCCTTGTGGGAAAAAAAACCCAGCCTGACCCCAAAAGTATCACTAGACATGCTCCCTGTGCACATAACAGGCACGTCTCATGACATTTTCGAGGGAATTACCTGGGGTATCTCCACATCGGTTTGGATGGCTTTCTGTGAGGATACTTTAAGAAATTTTTCATCAGTGTCTGGATGTGGGGGGAAGCTAACTCTGGGTCAGAACACCTACATGAACATGGTGATTGTAAACTAGTAGGGCCGCACCTTTCCCTTTCCTTTCTGCTACACAGCTCTCACGGCCGAGAGAGCTTTGTTCAGTGCCCGAGGACGGCGAGAAAGACCAGGAGAGAAACAAAGTTTGGGCGAGAAGCCAGCCGAAGGGCAGACTCTACTTGCCTTTAGGGAAGCGCTTGCCGGGCGAAAATCGGCCTCAGCAGGTGGGAGAAGAGTCTCCACTCAACTCTCCCACGCTGGACAAGCAGAACCTTGGCTCCTGGGGGCGTCCCGCAGGGAACCGGTACTCCGTGGGCCTCAAGGGCCGGAGGACCCCGCGGAGGGGAAATGCGAGCACTGGACACCGGGGACGCGAAGACATCCGCCCCTCGCCGCCCCCCTCCCCCTTTCTCCGGACAGGTCCCTCTTTCACAGCCGTTTGGTCTCTTCAACGGGCTGCAAAAGAGTTTCTCGGCGTTTAGACTTTCCGGAGGACACCTACACCTAAGGTTTTTTTGCGATGTTAACCCCTCAGCCTTCCCAGCCCTCCGCCCCCAAGGCTGCCTGCAACCCCTGCGTCCCACCCCAGCCTCATCATTGCACGGGAACCATGACAGACAGACACCCTGCGAGCCTGAGGTGCCTGCGCTCCGTTCGAGTTCCCTAAACGCAGGGTCGATATCCACCCAGCCGCGGGGCTGTGCTGGGGGTACCGACGATGGTTTGCCAGGAGCCAGTGGGCAGCCTGTCCCGAGAGCCCTTCTGTGCTTTCCCGCCGGTCTCGGGCTGATTGGACACAGGAGAAAGGGGATCTCCAGATGTGGGATGGGATAAAGCAGGGGCTCCTACTGATGGAGGGCACCTGGACGCCCTGCTGATAACGTGGGTGTTGCAACAGCCCGCCGGAGCTGCTCAGACATCGCGACGATTAAACCTATACAAAGACACTCCTCGTGTGTAATAGCGTCGGTTTTGTGTCAGCTCAGCCCGCGAGTACTTCCACTAAGTGTTTTTGTGGGTAGACTTTGCGTTTCCTATACCAGATGACAATGTCGAAGATTTTATCCCCTCCCAGCTCTGCACAGCTCCAACTGAACTTCCCGGAGCATCAAAATAAACCCCCTACAGCGGTCAGGATATAGGTCACCTCTTTAAAAGGAAACACAACCCTTCCAAAAATATAAAACATCTTTGACGTAGAGAAAAAAAATACTCTTTTGTCTCCGAGCATCCTCTGTCGGTGTAAATAAAACGTGACAAGAGTGGGGTAAAATAAGAAGCGGGATGTTTCGAGATCAGAGCAGAGGCGAAGTCCCGACGCAGTGCGGACAGCCGGG
The DNA here is from genome assembly GCA_035041135.1 of Platyrinchus mystaceus. Taxonomy (NCBI): domain Eukaryota; kingdom Metazoa; phylum Chordata; class Aves; order Passeriformes; family Tyrannidae; genus Platyrinchus; species Platyrinchus mystaceus. Next base: position 68,187,719 of record JAWWLV010000088.1, on the reverse strand, counting down.
CGGCGGCAGCAGAGCAGACGGCTCCGGGCAGGTGGAGGTTCTGCCGCGCTCCCGGGAAAGAGGCAGGCTGAGGGCTCGGGCAGACCTCCGAGGGGAGGCTGCAAAAGATGGGTGTCGGAGCCGATACCCTCCGCCCCTGCACATCCTTTTACACATCTCAGTGTAAAAGGTCGCGCAAGTGCCAGCAGCGCCAGTGCAAAAATAATAGCGGCCGCCCTTGTAGGGATTCTTCGTGTCTCTGCAGAGCTGTAGGAAAAGCCCTCCCTCTCCCAGTCCTGCTCTGCATAACGCATTGACAGCCGCGAATAAGGGCAAACACGCTTTGGCCCGAGATCTGAACACATGGTACCTTTTTGACTGGCTTCTCCCCCGCCCAAGTTTACATTCCAATCAAATGAGATTTCTGACTTTACACATTGTCAATAATTTTCATACGTGCGCCGACCTTAATTACTTTCCATACCATTTGCAGCAGACAAATAGTTTCAGTGGGGCGAAGGAGCCAGCGGTGCCCCCGGCTCTGGTGGAGGGCTACGCTTTTCTCCCTGCTCCCCGCCACCCCGCCAGGAATACACCTCGAGCCCTTCGGCCGTGGCCACCTCCGGCGGGGTGGCATCCCCTTCCCGCAGAAACCCACTTGAAAAGCTCCGCGGGATGCCCTTTCGCCAGACAGCGGGGCTCGTCGGGTGGGCAGCGAGGGGGGAGCCCTCGCAAGGGCTGAGTGGGACGACAGGCATATCGGTAGCATCGGAGGGTGTGTGGGTTTGTTTGAATTTCGGAGGAAGAAGGATTCGTAGCGATGCGCGCAGCTACCAGCACGGCCCCGCCGGAAGACCCTGCTCGCCTCTCACCCACGGGCCACGGAGCGGGGCTCGCCCGCAGCTCCAGCCCCGCTGCCGGGGAAGGCACTAATCAAGAGCAGGTTTCCCCGATCGCTTCTTTCCTCCTCCCCGCCTCCCCCCTCGGTACCCCCCTCTCTTTTCGTGAGAGGTTTGCATTAATTTTTAAGTAAAGCCCATAAAACATAACGACCCAGTGAAAGGCAGGGCCGAGTTACTGAGTGCCGGCTTATTACATGATTTACGAACATAGTTTGGAAAAAAGTAATAATCCAAAATCGCACCTCAGTAGCGAGCCTGCCAGGGCCGGGCACTGCTGCTGTGGCCGCGGCCCCACCACCTCTCGCCTCGGCGACCCTCAGTAGGGCCGGCTCGAGGTGCGGAGGCAGGAAACCGTAAAGCCTATTTAATTTTTTTTTTTCCTCCCTGCTGTTTGTGTGTGTGTGGTTTTACAGGCTGCATCTCCCCGCCTCTCCCCTCTCCATACACACCTTTTTACACCGGTACTTCCAAAGCCTTGTGTCTGCTACGATCCAAAGGGAAGGGGGGAGATCAAAAGGGAAGGGGGGAGCGGTGGTGCCTCCGGGGTCCATGTCCCCCCATTCCCATCACCCTTTCTCTTTTTCCCTCCTCCATCCGGGAGGCTTTTATTGATGAGCTGCCTCCGAGCCCCCGCAAGAAACGTCCCTGAAGGGTTTAGACAATTCATCAGCCATCACTTTCGGTATCTGCTTCCTCCCTTTCAAATACAATCCTCGCACACCACGCTGGGAGGGGAGGGGAGCAGGCTTGAGACCAGAACCGCTACATAATCAACGTCAAAGTGATACCACTGACCTTTCGGAATCACGGAGTCCGGGCCAAAAAAACCCTCCTTTTGATTTTTTTTTCCTTTTTTTTTTTTTTTTTTTTTTTTTTTAAAAAAAAACTTTTAAACCACAGCACATACACGATTATTGCTAGCTTTTCAAAATTCATTAGGACTTTACGGCATGGTAGATTCAGCTCTTCCACCGCAGCAGAGGTGCAAAAGAAAGGAAAAGAAAAGAAGTGAGGGTTTTAAAACGATGCCCCTTGCAAGCTGTCCACCTCCTCCCCGCGGTATCTCCGGGCGAGGAGGGGAGATCCGGGGTGCCACCGGGGCTCCCGGTCCGCCCCTGAGGGGGACTCCTGGCCCCCGCGGCGCAGGCCAGGCCTCTCCGCTTGGTGGCGCTGGGATCCTGGGAATGGGGGCTCCGGCGGCGCCTCACCTGCCGGGAACCCCGTCACCCCCTACAGCCGTCTGCACCCGCACTGTGTGCCTTTCTCCAACAGTTCCGCAGACGGACAGTTTTAAGGATACTTCTATATCGATATTTTTCGCTTCCTATTCAGATGAACTATGCCACTGCTTGAGAGAATGAGGGGAGTCCCATCCGATTTCAAAGGCCCCCTTGTTTGGCTCTCGTGTCATCCCTACCGATAACACCAGCCATGCCTGCTTCTTGCCACGAAAATAAATTCCCAGGCTGACAGGCGGAGAGGGGCGGCCCCGGCCCCATTCCCAGTCCTCCCCGCCGCAAGGCTGGGTTTAAACATCACTCCAGAAGCGAAAACTCTCACCTTGGATTTGTCCCAGAGCAGAGTAATATCCTCTTCTTATGAAGACCTCCGATGCCTTTTAAACATGAGGCTGACATCACACTTTCGTTATATGTTCATCTTTATTAAAACTTAGAGGAGAGGTTTTTATTGTTTGGACCAAAGGGAGGGAGAGGAAGGGTGAGATTTGTTGCGGGTCATGGTGCAGGTTACGTGGACCTAAATAAACCCCTTGCTCTGGGCCCAGGCAGTAAAAAGGGAGTCAGGGGCTCCTTCTGACACCACCAAAGGGGGAACTTGGGAGCCAGACCCTCCGGGGCAGGGCACGGCCCAGGCGCAGGCTGCTTCTCCTCCGAGGTCTCTCCGAGGCAGCCTGGTACTGGCTCTGGCTGGAAGGGAAAAACGCTTGCGACTGTTTGGGTGTGAAAAGCCATTTGAACAGCACCAGAAGAGGTAGAAAAATGTCCAAGTTGATGCAGTCACGAAGTCGTTTTACTCCTCCTTTTCTGCAAACCCAAACAGCCTTTAAGGCTGTATGTGACACGCGAAGCAATGGATCTCTTCCAGTACTAGATATAGTTAAATCCCCTTCTCTTCCTTGTCTTCAGGAAAACAAAAATACAAATAAAAATAGAATATAATGGATTTGAAGGAGAAATTTTCTTTACCCTTTATTTTTTCCTTTCCCTTGTCTGTGCTCTCCTCCATGAAAAGAAAATATTTTCATCCTCCCACTCAGAGAACATTGTCCTTTCTTTGCCAGTGTGTGTGAAAACGTATATCTTTCCTGGTGCTACTACATGCAATAATGGTGTACCTGACTGCTGTAGTAGCTCATTATTAGTGGGTGAGATGCCTTAAACACTCTTTCTGAGACCTGTCTGTAAGCTGGGCTTTTAGAGTGCTAGACAAAAAATGGGTCCATGAAGGAGGAGTGGAACCCTGCACAGGCAGAACACAGTTCTGGGAAAGGGACTGAAGCTGTATGGGTGAAACAGTGAGTTCCTAGTGTGTGGAGCTGGGCTAGATGTGGGCTCTTCTCTGCAAGTGCCTCCCTTGATTACTGGTTGAGGATTGCTGATGAGGGAGACTGCAGGGCATGAAGATAGACCTTCTGAGACGTAAAGCAGGGTCTGCATTAGAAGGGAGCTACTGTGCAGTCAGACAAAAGCAACAAGGTATGCACCCATAGGCATGCTGACTGAGGGAATGTGTCAGGTTGAGTGACACAAGGAGGTGGCCAGAGGTGCGGGAAGGAGGTCTGGCCAGCAGATCCCAGGGTGGAGGAATTGTTCTCACGGTCAGAACCTGGCTCTATCTCAAGCTCTCAGCCCAGAAATCCAGTATCATGCATGAAAGATGCTAGGATAGCAAATTAATGCCATTGGAGATTACAGCTTTCTTTCTGGATCTTATCCCAGCACTTCCCAAGCTGCATCCAAGAAAATATACTCTGTAATCACTGTGTAGAGGATTCTTCTCCTAGTTGTATGTCCAGCCATTGGACAATGTGGCTACAGTGTGCAGCAGGGATTGACAGGTGCTCTTGTGGGACAACAAATACACTGTGGGGAAAATTATGTGGAGTCTCTGATTCAGTCTGCACATGAAAACAGATCTCTGTCCTGTCCCCTCCTGTACCAGAGGCTCTGCATGGCAACAACAGTGGGATAGAGGCTTCATTTCCTGCATTCCGGGAAGGCATTAGCTGAAGTGTCAGAGCCTACAGGTAGCCCACAGCTCTTATGGCTAACCATGCATATGATTGTTTCAACAGATCATACATAGTGGCTTGGAGGCTGTGGAGACATCCAAGAAAGAGCCAAAAAAGAAATGAAACAACAGCTGTGAAGAGGACGAGAGGCAGAGTCTTCCCACAGGGAAGGCAGTGCAGCTCTGCTGCTTCACTTGGTACAGATGATACAAGGTTCTATACTTATTCAAATCCTGTTATTTTAATTAGGCTTTTTTTTTAAACTTTTCCTATCTCTTCTACTCCTCTTGTTCTCACCAAAAAATACAGAAAAAAACCTAAAAAAGCCTGTGGGGCTTAACAGAGCAGGATCTGTTTAACAGAAAACATCACATCTTTTGCCCTCCAAATTGAATCTTTTTACAAACTCACTCCAAGAAACACCAGACCCAAGAGGACATGCCCTTTTCTCCAGGCTAGAAGAATGCTAGTGAAGCAACTGATTGGAAGATTAATCTGTTTCCAAAGTTGTCCTGCCAGTAACTAATTCATTCTCCAAAGCATAACTTATTCCAACTCCTGAAATCCGCAGTGTGGATCCAAGGGGAAATTTGGCTCACAGGAGGTAGCACATTGAAGTCTCTGAGCTTCACACAGAAATACAATTCTTGTGCTGGGACTGAAGACATGTAATTTTCTTTAAAAGTTTGAGCACTTGTAGCACTCTGACTCATTCATCTCACCAGGACATCTGGGTGTAAAAATAACTAGCAGTGATATTTGTGCACATTCAGATTACATCTCAATGGCTGTCTGTCTTTTAACCCATCTCTAAATTTATTTTGAAGTTATTCCTCCTCAGAGACTGGACCTAGCCCTGCCAAGTGCACATTCCTGGCTGAAAGTTAGGAGCAACAGGATTGTTCAATTACTTAGCTCCTAAATGTAAAACCATAAAAGATTTTATATATATTGGTATAAACATATATGTTTACACACACATACAACCTTCACCTTTGTATATTTATATAGTCATACATATAGCACATACATAAAACATTTATATAAACTCACTAGCAAGTGCAGTCCAGACTGACTAGCTATTTGTTAAAGGAACAAGTGCCACATACAATTAGTTTTCCCTCTCTTGTGTTTTCTTCATCTGAGGCTTGCTCCAGTTCCAACAGAGCTACTGAGCAATGTCAGGGGGACCAACACCGAGGTGAAATCTCAGGCATGCCATTTTGAAAATGGTATTTGTGCATGAAGTAGGTCTGATGTTACTGCATTTGTCTTGGCAGACTGAATACATGGGTGATCTCTGCTGTAGGTGAAAAAAGATGAGGAAGGGTAACTATTTTGCGTATAGGTGAATGGGTTTACAGAGCTGGAGGGATGTGAGAGAAACTTGCCTGATCTGTGCCTTGATCAGCTTCTCCATACATACCTTCTGGGACTTGCATGTTGTGATGCCACAGAGAAATTCTCAGATTTGAAGGACTTTTTTCATCTTGACATTTGTTATCAGTTGCCATCTGAGTAGATCACTAAGTATCATGAATTGCTGACAAATTGTCTGCTGTGCCTGGCTAGATCTGGTGAAGAAGCAAGGCCAGCAGCAGAAGGAGGGAGGAGAGATGAAAGACTGAGAGAAGAATGAACTCACCAAAATGGCTGTGGAGAACAAGGAAAGGTGTAAAAGCTTATGTGACCGAAGAAGCCAATGCTGAAACTAAACCTCAGCTTTAAAACCAGAGCAATCTTGCTGGACAGGATAATAGTATTATTTCTTATCCCTTTGGTCTTGATTTTCCACTCACTTGTGCTGTGATAAACAAGGACTAATTCAGGAAAGTTAATGAAACAGTGTTAGTACTAGTCTGGGATACGTAGTTTATTGAACCCAATGGAAATTTTACTGTGAACATGAGTAAAACCAGGAAAAAAATCCCAGCTTTCCTCCATTTTGCACGTTATCTGTATAGAACCAATAATCAATAGTAATATCTCAGTGCTATTGGAGCAATGAAGGCACACTGAAAAAAGTGGAAGTGGTGCAGTTATTTTTGGGCTCGTGCCATTGGGTGAAGTCCATTTCTGAGGCTGTGAGTTGGTTCCCCATGAAACCACAATGAGAGGGTATGTGATTGGCCTTTGCTGTCAGGAGTTGGGGTGGAGTTTGAAGTAGCTGACAAGTGCATTAGAAAAAATAAATATAACTGGAATGCTTGCGAAGTTAGCTCATCCAGAGCTGGAAAATCATTCGGACTGCTGTGAGAAGAAATATTTGAAAAAAATGATTCAGTAGAAAAATGCTCAGACTGCCTATTAATCCCTGGTGCTGAGCACATCTTTCTATATTTCTGTAATTATATTATTGCCAGCTACTGTGGGACAATTGACAAATAACATCTGGTCACAAAGCCTTTCAGGGTGACAGAAAAATCTCTGTAGCAGCAATTAAAATGCTTAGAGCCAAAGAATAAAATAGCATGCAGCAATCAAGTGAAACAGAGCATACTCTGCAGTCAACAGTTTTTCTCCCTTAATTTTAAATAAAGCACTGCCAGTCTTGGTTGGAACAGACTCAGAATACCTGCTTTCTCAAGTGGTTCCTGCAGACTCTCCTGACCCATTAAACTAAGCAGCACTTTTGCATCAAATTTTGCTCAATCCTAGGTGAGGCTTCATGCATCCAGAGCTGTTCTGCTAAAAAAATACATATTTTCACTAATGCTTCAGTCTTTTTGATAAAATACCTTTAGATTTAGAAAGCTGAAAATACATTTGCTCATTTCTCTATTTAGTTCTTTGCTGTCTCCCTCTTTTCTTGATTTTCTTTATCCTTTTTTTTTTTTTAATGAGTATCTGAATGGGAAGTGAAAAGAGGGCAGTGAAAATTGCTTTCAGTTCATCTTATTTCTGAAAACCTTATGCATATGCTTAATTTATAGGTTTACACAGATAACTTTTGAATAAAAATAAAGACCCCACACTTACCCCCATACGTATATATAATTCTACACCCAACACATATGAAGAAACAGGAGTGGATGTTTACAAGTCAAGCCATATGACTTTTTCAGTTTACACGGAACTGTTTAAAAGATCTGTTCAATAGCTGAGGTGTATACATCAGTAGAATGATTACCTTTAAACTTTTGAAACAATATTTCAGCAACAATTTCCTCGTCTACAACTTCATAAGGCTGTAAATAGCCCCTGTGTGCATAATGAATTCTGACATCATAGGCCAGGGCTCTTATACACAGCAGGTTTTCCAGAACTTTTATGAGCAAGTTACACCTTGAGGCAAAACTAAACCCCCCAACTTCTATTACAAATGTTACAATAAAATGTTCCTTTGAGTTTTCCTAGAGCTCAATGTTCCCTCTTTCTTCCCGTTCCAAGTCATTCTTTCTGTGCTGTATATGGATTCAATACAGTCAGATTACATGAAAAATGTGTTTTGCTGCAGACATATTGGATATTAGGTGTTGTTACAAGGTGTTTTTTATGGCTAGGCTTGCAGGACCAATGTAACAAGGTGATAAAGAACAAAATCTCTTGCTCTTACAATGCTGTGATCACTGCTGTTGCTATTCCTACGTGGTGCATATGTGGTGATTTTATTTATGTAAGTGCTGGGTGTAGTGAAGCTGCACTATGTCACAACAAAGGACTGGGAGGAGAAAGAGTCAAATGATTTTTTTCAAAAGACTGAATAGAGATGGACAGAGATAGGCTTGCAACGAAACTATTCCTTGTAGCCTGCCTGTGTTTTTTTTTGCTCACTGCTGTGGCTAGCCCACCTAACAGTGTTGTTCTAGTTCCTACATATTCCACCACAAAACTGATGCAGCTGTACAGGTCTTTCTCTTCAGCTTTCCCACAGTAAGTCCAGGCTTTCAGAACACAAACATATTGAACTAGATAAAATACCGATGCACATGTGATTTCCTTTTGATCACTAGAGCCCTTCCTAGCAGCTAAAAGTGATCCTGATCAGAGAAAGTGAAGAGACATCACTTTTGTCCTCTACATTGCCACTGAGCAAGTAATTTCAATGTAGATTTCTGGGCAGTAGACTAGCTAAGGTGATGGGGAACCTGAATTAGTCAAGAAAGCACTTCAAAAGACACTGGCAGACTGCATGCCTAGGTGAAAAATGCAAATGGTATCACATCTTCACTGTGTAACCTCCCCTCACAGCTCTTCCTGTACAGGAAGGATTTAGTGACAGTGTGGCCAACACCTGACTGTGCACTAGGAACTGAAACCTAAGCAAGGTGAATTGAAGGTATTTATACAGGCAGCTGCTTACTGAACGTGTGAGGCTGTTAAATAACCATATGAACAGCCCCATTCCTGTTTTTGACCCAAATTTACCCTTCATTTTCAATTCTGTGTCTGTGCTTGTATTTCTGGGTCTCCCTTCGTATAAATTACTTTATTCCACACTGAGACTATGTATCTAAGGCAAAAGAGCTCAATTTGCACACTCCCTCTGTGCCTTCAGATTGAAAAACTTGCACAATGTTTTGTGCAAGCTACTTTCCCTTTGGATTCCATTTCACCCCAGCCTGTGGAAAAGCAGAGTTCTCAGGCAAGAGGATCAAGGCAAGTGTAGGCAGCACCACATCTCGGTGCTAGTGCCTGGATTCCTACGGGGCAGCAAAATTCATTGCAAATCTCTGTCAGGAAACAGTTTTTCTAGCAAGCTGATACTCTTCTCCTTTTACAGACTCTTCAAACGAACATCAAAATGACAACAGAGTTTTCCTTGGCCCATTTCCTATGGCAGCAAAGCATCTTCCCAGCGTTGCCCCTCCACCTCCCCAGCATACTGTAAGTTTCATTGTTGTTGAAGTAGGTTATCTAGAGGTCAGTAGGCTAACAGGGTGTTTGGATTTCCTAAAATTGTGCCTGTCCCTAAACGTGGTAAATCAGATTGTTTACACACCACCCTGTGAACCTGGACCGCACACTAAAGGCTGCATACAATGCTGCTATTTCTGCTTCTCTGCTCCCTTCCCCCTCAATGCAGGTATTTCAGCTTTGGGGGGGGATGCCATTAAGGTTCATAAAACACAGTAAAGAAGCTGGCTGGAGACACTCGTAATTCTACGGGTCAACCATGTGCGTTATGCAATTAAAAAAATTGCATAACTAGAAAAAGATGTCCTTAATAAAAGACTTAATTGAAAGCAGCCCTGATGGTCAAAATGGTATCAAGAGGAAGGAACCACCATGACACTCAGGTTTGCATTTGTTTCCTCTGACACTGATTTCCTGTATGGCTTTGAGCAAGCACTTAATTTCTTCAGAGCTCTGTTTCCTACCCATAAAACAGGGATAAGAAGATTGCTTTTATTTTATTGCATTTTATCTTACCTATTTGAACTGTGAGTCCTTCTGCACAGAACCTATCTCTAACTAACACTATCTGTTTGGATGGCTGTTTAAGGTACCAGCATTACGTTGTCAAAAGCCAGGCAATATCTCTGTCCTCTTCTGCTGTTCTGACGTTCAAGAGGGTTTTATTATGAAGAGCAGGAGTGAGTGTTACATTCTGTTCTTCTTCCTAGTCCAGCAAAAAAGCCCCTTTGCAAGAACTCAGTTGAATTACTGAGGGTCCTTTTGGGGCTTAATTAAGAACTACTTTATTCTTATTTACCCCAGTGTACTTCACTGAGATAATTTCACTGGTTTCATAGTTTTTTTACCTTCTGTTCTTTTTCAATAAAAATATAATTGTAAAAGATCGGCCCATTTCATATGCTAAACTGGAAAGTTTCCACTAATGTCAACAGCTTTGGATTGAGTATGAGAAACAAGAAAGAACCTCCAAAAATAATTTTTGATTTCTAAAGTAGTAATAATCATAAAAAAGTCCTAGTTGCAGGTAGTGACATTTCTATGGCTTTTTTCTCTTCTTAAACTCAGTATTCAAACTCTATCTTAAATTTGCCTTCTGTTCCTTGAGAATACAGCATAGCATGAGCACTTAATGCTCCTACTGTGTTTTCTTGCCCATCAGTGTCATACGGATCACATTAGAAATCACACATTACTTCACTTATAGATTGAGGCTCAAACATTATATGTTTGAGGTAAGGCCTTAGGTGCATGGTAAAATATTGGGACAGAAGAGGACAGTTATGGAGATGCTGAAAAATCACAGGAGTTTTAAAAAATTCTGTGTCTACCTCAAGAGAACAGAAGGTTAAAGAACTTTTACTGGAATATTGAAACATATATAATAAATTGAACTTCTGAGGTTCACACCATTCTGTCTTTTTGTCGTGGCTTCATATTCTTTCCCTCCATCTGTGCATGACTGGCACCCAGCTGGGAACCATTCAGGGTCAGTGTGGTGAGCAGCATGTACTGCCAGGGATCCATCTACATGGAAGTAGAAGAAGTAGACAAAAAGGCAAAGTAGAAACCATTCCAATAGCTAATGCCCATCACATCACTTCTAATTGTGTCTGTGTGAGACAGGTGCAGGGGAGATACTATGACATTAGGAACTACACTAGGGCAAAGGACCTAACATCCACCCCAAACTCATGCTTGTATAAACATGAAAGACCACTTGAAGGATGACCACCACCCGCCTGCTGTGCTGAAGAGACTGGTCTGAGGGAATGTAAGGCCAGGGTGACTGCATGCAAATTCTCTGAGCCTGAGCAGCACAGTTCTTTTCAATATATTGTTGATTAAGGAAACCATAAAAATGAGGATGGCCCATAGGTTTTGGCAGTGATCATAACGGGGTGTTCTCTGTGTTTTGCAAACAGGAAGATCACTGTAGCACTTATGTGTGTGTTTTAGAACAGTTAAATGTCTGATGAGTAGATGCAGTGTGAGTTGTTCCAATCCCCTTTGGGTAATCTGGGAGAGACAGAAGAAAAGAAGTTGTCATCTTTAGCAGAAAGTGGTCTAATGTATGTTTGAACATCATTGTTGTTTGGCTTTTGTGGAAGAGCATCATTGGCGGTCAGAGAGATTGTTGGTGATCAGTGGCTGACTTCTGAAGGGCACAGAAATGGTCCTCAGACTGCTTCCCCTGTTGTTCTGTGTAGGAGGATGTGTTTAAGCCACAGGTGGAGATATCATGGGAAGATGAACTGTGACAGTGTCTCTCTGACTGCTTTTTCTTATGTCAATGCGGAGGCTCCACAGCCAGGTGTGACCCTGCCCAGACTGGAAATAAGTTTGGGGCTTGGGGGAGTCACAGCTCCTGTCATTGTCCTAAGTAGAGATTCAGGCAGAGACAGGGAGGTGCCAGAGGGGAACGTGTAGCTGAGCAAAGGGACCTGATAGAGTTGCTCTGTGTCTGCTGGTCATGAACTTTGTGTGCTTTGAGAAAGAAAAAAAAAATAAAAGATGATGTCCAGTTAGTTAAGCAGGAGAAAAGAATTTCTAGACAGAAGACTGAACAGGGCTTGAAGAGACAAGTGGTGAGAGTCCACAGATAAATGAATATCCAGACACCTGTTGAAAGGATAATGGGGAGCTGTACGAAAGCCATAAGAGAAGCAGGACTGAGAATAATAGAGCAGTGAGCTGAGCACTTGGCATCTCTCTACACTAATGCCGAGGGTATGGCAATAAACAAGAAGTATTCAAAGTCTTAGGACACAGCCAAAGCTATGTTATAAGAGGTACTGCAGAAACCTGGCAGATGGATTGTATGACTACTATATCAGAATAAGTTGCCTTGGAAGGGAGACAAGGAAACAGAAGGGAAGGATTGCATCATGTGCCAGGAATGCTTATACTTTCTCCAGAGAAGAAGGGATGAGCAGCTAGTTTATTGGATGCTTCTGGGAAATAAAAGTAAAGATTCAGAAGCCTTCTGAGGTCACAAAACTGAGTGGAGGAGTTAGAGCAGAATCTGTTTTTGAGTAACTACTAGAAGGATTTAGAAGGCAGGTCATGGAGGAGTTTTAATAAAAGATATAACAGGACAAAACTAAATAAAATCCTAGAGAATGCTGAGAATATTTAATTGTATGAATGTAGAGAAAGTGGTAAAAGAAAATGCTATTTCTGACTCTTTTTTGGAGAAACTGGCAAAGGATCTGAAGTTCTGAGGTGATTTAAGTGAAGAGGATCACCTGAAGTAGCTTGAAAATGGTGGTGGTAAAGCACCTGAACTTCAAGGAAAGGAATATGTTAAAGCAATGGAAAAAGACAATAGACTTGAAAAAAGTTGCCTCAACAGGCTGCTGAGTGGGACCTTAAGAAGGTGTTTTGCTTCTAAACCAAAGAGGGCAATGAGAGTGTTTGCTGATTTGGTCCCCACTTGTGTGTTTCTTTTCGGTTCTAAGTCTCTTTTTCTCTCTTATGTTTCCATTTCTGCATGCAATTGCATTTATTGTTCATCATCTTGAGGCTTTTAGCATTTCCCATACACATAAACATCCAAGGTTAAATACAGAATTCTACAAATAACCTTCACAAATAACCTTCACAAAGTTATTCAATTATTGAGACTGGGGGGGGTGTGGAGGGGACAGGAAAAGTAAACCATAATTTCCTTCTACTTACGAACACAGCCTGAATAATTTATTTTGGTCCGCTTAATACAAAGCCCATTAAAGTGACTTCAGAAGATTCTGTAGTCTGTCACAGCCAGTGTGCTGTCTGTCCTCTGGGACTGGAGAACAGAGGAGTATCCAGGTGTGTCCTGGTGTTATCTTAAAAGACACCTGCAGGCTGCAGTGTTGCCTTGATTATCTGCACAACTCTACAAATGCTCTGCTTCATTTTTGTTCTTAATGGACATGCTGATCACCAGTTGAAGAAACTGGAGTCAAGAGAAAGCCAGCAAACTGGCTTCAAACTAAGCACATAATACTTACACACTTTGATCAGTGTCACTCAGGTTAAGGGGGAGAAAGAATAATGTCAGTTCTAATAGTGATGTGTTTGTTCTTACCAAGTAGATCT
>JAWWLV010000088.1:68094524-68174545 GCA_035041135.1 Platyrinchus mystaceus | reverse complement strand
AGTGTCACTCAGGTTAAGGGGGAGAAAGAATAATGTCAGTTCTAATAGTGATGTGTTTGTTCTTACCAAGTAGATCTGCAAAACACAAGGTCTGTAAGAGCTGCTGATGTTCCTATTGAACGGTAAACCCATCTTGGGTTAGAGAGTGTCTTTTTCTACAAGTATCTCCACATTCCCTTTGATTGAAAGATGTTTAGCTTTGTGTCCAAGAAGTAATATCAAATCTTATCCTTTCATTTGAAAACATGTGTCTGAAGAATAAAATGAGGGCCAAATATGTTCTGCAGAAACAGTTCCTCCTTTTGTAAGGGTGGCTGATAAGAGGCCGTTTTGAATCTGAGATTCCCAGTCTGTGTAGAAAAGAGCTAGTATGTCCAGAGGCTATTGCTGAAGAACGTGGAAGACTGAGTATCCTAGGAAAGGCAAATTGACACACTAATAATTTGGGTAGGGGGAAGAGAAGAATCCCCTTTTAACTGGGGTGTGTGGGGGTGTGAAGTTTATTGTTCCACTCCTTGATTGCAGTGTGACTTTGCCTTGTGCGTGGCACAAGTATCACACTTGTTGGGTCAGATTTGGAAATCACAGGACCAGAAGATGGGGCATCTCCAGTGTCCCTATGGAGGTGAGCTCCCGGGCAAGTCACCAGACCTAGCACAGGCATGAATCAAGGCATGCAGACCAACATCTCACTGTGCTTCTGGTCTCTGCTCTGCTGAGTGTGAACCAAAAGGATTTAGAAATGGTGTTTGGATGCTTTGGCAAGACCCTAAGCTGCTCAGCATCATGAATCCTTCTATCTGGAAAGCAGCTGAACAAAAAGAAATTGTCAAATTATGCATCTGCAGAGTTCAAGGGTGCTCTATAATTCCTGCACAGTGTTACTGTCAGACAGGGGTTTTGAGATGTGTATGTTGTAACCAAGTCAGAGGTCCAGAAACCAAGCAAAATCCCATTTTAACCTCCCCAGTGAGACTGTCCTGCTCACATGCAAGGAGACTTCTCTGGCACTATAAAACTTCCTTTTTCTGGAACAAAACAAAGCATCTGGATTCTACAAAGCTTTATTTAGTGGCCCTTAGGTTATTAGAAAAAGCAATTAACATCTGGACCCTGCCTACGTTCAGCCCAATATTTAAGATTCTGTAGATTTCTGTTGTATTCCGTGGTGATTTTTCTCCTCCAACCCCAGTATGTTGACTCTGGCTGTATTATGGTTAGCTGCTGCAGAACAGCGTTTCCACAGTGAGATATTTTTTAACCTGATCCTGCAGATTGTTCCCAGGTAAGTCAATTTGAAGTCTTTGTTTTGCTTCTTATGCAGGAGTCTTGTGTTTTCTAGGTCAATATATATATATGACCATATATAGGGTAGCGGTTTTTCTTTCTGCTCATATTACATCCCCCCTGAGTTGTGTGTTCTCCACAGCTCTTAACATAAAGGAAGGGAAGAAGTAGAGTCCTTGCCTGCAAGCTTACAGATTAACTGTCTCACTAGGGTGTCCATTCTTATCCAAAAGGACTTCCTGATGGATAGAGCTGGACTTACAGCTAAGGACTCTATTTCCATGCTGCAGATGTCATTTTCCTGTTATAACAGTACAGCTGGCTATGTGTTTTGCATTTTTCTTGACATAAAAATGCATAAAGATAGATATATCCAGTTGGATCTGAACTGCTTCAGATACTGCCTGCAACTCTTGCTAGGGCTGTCTGCATAGGTCAATGTTTCCAGAACTGAAATACCTAGAAATCATTTGAATCCATATTTGGGAATCTGAATTGGTGGCCAGCTTTTTTTTTTTTTTCCCTGAGAGGATGTAAAACAGATGCTACTACCACCAAAATCATGCCAGCTTTGATTTCTCAGCTCTGTCAGGAACACAGGCCTGCTTTTATTTCCTCCACAGCTCAAGTCCTTTAGTTCCACAAAAAACCCCCCAAAAAAACAAAACAAAAAAAATCCAAAAGGAAAATACTGAGTGTCTGATCCAAAGCATGCTGAAATGTATGTAAATCACTATCATGGGCTTTGGGTCAGCTCCTAAGTAAACTAATTCTTGGATTGTCACCTCTGGTCATAATGACCCTTTGTTCTGTCTTTTTAATGATAAATGATTATGTTATAAAAAGCCTTATGTAATTTCTGGCATTAGACATCATATACGAGGTGTGTAATCTTAGAATTGCTCTAGCTAGTTTCTGGGGTTGTGTAACAAATAATTATGGAATCTCACTGAGTCTTGCTTTATTATTATACAGCTCCATGCTCTGACCCCCAGTGGCTTTACATGCTTGTTAATTTTTAAGCTATCTTGTAGCTTGGATAATTTGTAATGAGGTTTTTTTTCTTTATTTTTCTGTTGTTGTTGTTACTGAAACTAATATTAAACAAAAGTAGTTATTGGGGGAAAGAGGGAAAGGTGTGATGGATGTTTTGTTCTTCTGAAAGTGCTTTTCCTTGTTTTAATAGCTTTTGGCTGATTCACAAATACAAATATGAAATAGAAAGCTCTTCCAAAGCCTTCCTTGTGTGCCTTTCTACCTAATCAGGAACATACAGAACTGTTCTTCTCAGCAGACTGGGCAGTGGTGAGCATTTAGGTTTGCCATGAAGAATACTTTATAAAATACAGGTCACTCTTAAAGATGGTGGTTTTGCCTACTAAGACTAAAGCTCTAGCCAAAGCCTATTAAAATAGAGAAGATCTTCTGACTACAGAAAATATCCAGGCCCATAGAAATGACCCAAAGAATCTGACCAACCTTTGCTGTGAAAAAGGTGGACAAGATATCTCTTGTTCCTGATGGTTGTGTCCCGTTCTGCTAAACCATGAAATCTTTCTTTACCTGCTCTCATTAAAAAATAAGAATTTTCCAGTTATGAAATCAAGACATTTTTTTCTGTCTTCAGGGTTAGTAGAACAGGTCAAAACCAGAAAAATTTTTGTGTAAAATTGGAGTTAGTCTTTGGCAGACCAGTGCTTTTGCTTACAGAGGCAGTAGGTGAAGCATCAAGAATAGAATGTGCAACTACGAATGATCCTGGTATGGATGGTGTGGTGGAAGATCACCTGGAGGGTTTTCAAGCGTGACTTATTGTTAACCTCACTACCAGTTCACTTCTATTTGGATAATACGGATCGATGGCACTCTCAGCTCTGAAATCCTGTACGTGGTTGTACACCCCTGTACAATTGCTACCACCTCTACCTGTGTCCTGGGGGGCATCAGGCAAAGCACCGCCTGCCCATCAAGGGAGGGGATTGTCCCACTCTGCTCTGCACTGGTGGGGCCTCACCTTGAATATTGTGGCAATTTTGGGCACCACAATATAAGAAAGATATTAAGCTCTTAGGGAGTGTCCAAAGGAGGGCAACGAAAATGGGGAAGGGCGTTTAGGGGAAGCTGAATGAAGAGCAGCTGAGATCACTTGGTCTGTTCAGCCAGGAGAAGAGGAGACTGAGGGGAGACCTCATTGCAATCTACAACTTCCTTGTGAGAGGAAGAGGAGGGGCAGCACTGATCTCTTCTTTGTGGTGACCACGAGGAAATGGTCTGAAGGACACGAGGAAATGGTCTAAAGCTGTGCCAGGGGAGGTTTAGGTTAGATATTAGAAAAAGGTTCTTCACCCAGAGGGTGTTTGGGCACTGGAACAGGCTCCCCAGGGAAGTAATCACAGCACCAAGCCTGACAGAGTTCAAGAAGCATTCGGATGATACCCTCAGGCCCATGGTGTGACTCTTGGGGATGGACCTGTGCAGGGCCAAGAGCTGGACTCGATCTTTGTGGGTCCCTTCCAACTCAGCATATTCTGTGATTCTGTGAAACAAGGTACAGTAAAGACAGAACAGGTTCACAAGTACGATCAAGATAAGGAATGAATTGATTATAGCTCTTCAAGAGACTTATAAGTGGATTTAACACAGTCTCAAGTTGTGAGAGAAGCACTTAGAGGAATGGTTGCAAATCTGTCTCAGATGGCAACTGTTGATCCTGTGACCTATTATCAGGTGGCACTTTCAGAGCAAAATAGCAAGAGATGCCTCTTTACGTGAAACAAATCTGACTGTGAAATTGAACTGAAAAAGCTGTCATTGGCTCAAAAAGGTGACAGAACAAACTTGTGAAGGAAAAGTTATTCAAGGCTATTAAGGACAAGGACCCTGTTTTGACTCAGGAATATCCTAATCTTCGTGCAGGATTAGGAAATACTTTGGGACTATGTTTAACTGCTGTTGACCATTTCCTAAGCTATGGAGAATAGAAGTACTGGAGACAGGACCTTGGGCTAACCGAACCTTTGCTTTGACATAGATCAGGTGGATTTTTATATTGGACATATCTGAAGGGATTTGGGAATCCCATGGCTTCCTATGAAAAGATGCATAACACTTCTAACAGTCTACCTTGGTGTTTCGCATGACATTTTCCACCTTACAGGTCAGTTGGAAAGATCTATATAAGTTGGATGTAAATTTGGCCTTTAAGTAAGATGTGCTTGAACTGCTTGACATGTACTGGAGTTCTCTTGCACAGAGCTGCCAGGGAAGAGGTAATTCACCTGGCAGGACATGCTGGTCATAGTCTAGCAAACCTGTTTGCCCTGCTTGGGTCTTTCAGCATCCCGTACAGGTACAGGCTGGGAGACGCTGCCAGAGCTTGCAGGCTGAAGTGAAATACATGGGACCCTGGGGTGATGAACAGCAGACTGACCTGTGCCACTCATGGTGCAGGTGCACGCTGCTGTCCAGAAAGAGACATTCCCTTGCTTTCCCACATCAAAAGGACAGATTCCTTCTTCGTACTGTGTGGGCCTTTCTCTGATTGCAGAATGAGAAACTGGCTCTACAAGTCTTTTTTCATACAAAACCTTTATTTTTCATGGTCCCATTTACGTCAGTGAAACTTGGAGGTTTAAGATCTAATGGTTTTGTAGCTATGAGCCCTGTGTTCATAGTTCAAATGTGACCAAATTTAACCCATATTTCTACTCTGTCGTATTATGTGGCTTTTAACAAGACAAACTTGTTTTTTCAGTTAATGCAAATATGTATTTATTTGTGCAGCCATGAAAACATGGTATTCATGCGTTTTTGTCATGTAAATATAAATGGCTTTATGAGTTGCCAAATAATTGAGCCTTTTATTTGTAGATAAAGTTTTGATGTATTACTCAGATTGTGTGTGTTGATGGGCCCTTTGCTATTACTTTCATCAGATGATATTTGTAAAACTTTCTGGTGGTTTTTTTCTCCTTATTTTGTGAGGTGTTACTAAGTAAAGCAGGTACCGGAGTAAATAAAGCAAATGAAAAGCAGCACTATGTTTGTCAGTGTTGATCAGGTCTCTGAAAAATAAACCAAATGAAAGTTGAAATGTGAAAAATTTCAAATAGGATTTTTTCTGCCTCCAAATTGAAAATAATGTTCTGGATATGTTCTCCTTATTATTCTATCTTAATGAAAAAGAATCTGAATTCTATTTAAATATTAAGTTTTTATGTATATTCAGTCTGTAGAACTAATAGCGTAAGGAGAGAGAGCCTTATGCAAATAGGGCCACCAGTCAAACTTCTCTACTAGTCTGTACATATAAACATCTGAGTTCAGGTATGTTTCAACCTGATACGGATGATCAACACTGTATAGTTATCACATATCAGTGTAGCTTGAACAGTAGTTGAGTTTACATGATAGAAAATGATGATAACATATCTTGTATTGGCGGGCAGAAAGGAACCCTCAGGGCAGTACACTCAAAGCTGCGCTTGGTGATAAGAGTATTTGGGTTGGAAACTTACAAACCTCTTGACTTGTGAGTGATATGGTGTCAGGCAGAGCTGCAACTAAGTTGTTTCATCCTCCTTTCTCTGACTTCTTCCAGTTGCTGCTCCTGAGAGGCAGGACTGGTTGGCAGGGCTTGGGCAAAGCTGGTATCTCTGCAGATATCCTGTGGAGTAGCTTTGGTTAGAAGAACAGAAATCCATGACTCTGGACCTCAGGATTGTGTTCAAGGTCTCAGTCCTCATATATGAGGGAGTAACTTCCTCCTATTTTGCTAAAGAATGATGAGTCCCTGTCCATTGGTATCTAACTCCTGCTTATCATGTCTGTAACTCAAGAATGAGTGTGTATTTTGAAGGATTAGGGGGTTTTGTTCTGCCTATTAAGGGTGTGTGCCTTTGGAAGACCCGGTCTGTTAGATCTTCCTGGTGTTGCTCATTGATTTCACCTCTCAGTTGAGTCAAAGTGCTCCTTTTATTTGTCGAAAGAGTGGCATTGCTTGGACTTCCGGGTGGCATTGTGTGAGATGGAGACGTTTTCTTGCCTTTTGGGAGCAAAACTTTGAAGAGTCTGAGGGATGGGCTGTTAATGCACAAAAGTAGTCATGCTTGGTTGTTTAATCTATTCTTTGTTGCATGCTGAGAACCTCAGAAGAACTGGATGTACCCTGAAATCCCACTGATTCCTCACAACCTACTGCAGTTGTGGCCTTAAGCTTCTTTGAAATAAGTTGAAGATCCAGGAAAACCGTTACTATGCAAGTAATCAGCCTGTTCAGCCTCTTAAGATCTCAATTTTGGCTCTTATAAGGCGAGTTTAAAGAAATTCAGCAGAGAAATATGACAACATATAACCATCAGATGAAAATGAGTTTTATGATTTTTATTGGCTTTATGCAAAAATGAACCTCTTGCTCAAAAAAAAGTTTGATGTTAGTGTTTGAGCCTTCTAATGTGAACACTTATTTGGCCTTTTAATAACTAAAGGGACACAAAAATATCCCTTCTTGACACTGGTTGCTCAATTTGGCTGGGGTTTCCCATTACCTTCTTTGCCGGACTATTTATAGAATAGCAATTAAGATTAATGTATAGCTGCTCACATTTAGTTCCTGGCTCAGCTGGGTTTTCAGCCACTCCCAACATGAGCTTAATGACTGAGATATTTAGTGTCCATGAGAACTCCCGCTGAAATCAGCTGGAACTATCTGTCATGTAGATGTGTGTATACCTTGAAAACAAATGGATTCTTCTTTTTGTAGCATCAACTTTTTTTTGCCCATTGTGAAATGAAATTTTGAGTCTGAAGTTGAATAGAACATAATCCTCAGCCAATAAATGGAAATATGTTTTCAGTTTTTCTCAGTCTGTTCTTGCCTTTGAATGGGAAACCTATCAAATAAATAGAAGGGAGCTCATTATGCGCATCCATTCCTAATAGTCCTTTTGAGGGGAAATATCCACACGATTCAAGTGTTTTACACTTACTATGAAGTGATGAAACACAATGATTCATTTGTGAAGTTCATAACTGCTTACCAGCTTTTGTGGTATGTGTATGTGGGCTCTGATGTAACTTGCATCAGTAGAAACTGAGTACATACAGCAGGCACAGCCTGAGCACTGTATGTGCTGTTTTGAGGAACGTACTCTAGTAATAACTTTACAGTACCAACCATTTTTTTGTGTTGCAGATCCCTGTGATACTCCTGTTGCACTTTGTATAGTGATGGCTGATAGATCCAGGCTACAGACACAATCTCTGATCATAGGATGCTACTTGTCGGCCTTGTGTAAGAGGATATGGATAGATGGTGCTTACAAAAGCAGCCAACCAAAAAAAATTGAACTCAGCTAGTGTTCAATCCTGTTTTGCAAGCAATTAAATAAGAATGAGTATGGCAATACATTTTTGTCTCATCACATCTGAGAGACCTGTAGGCACCAGCCTGCTAAGCCAGGCTTCCTGTTCTGGTGAGGAAGATCAGAACCATGCCAAAGGGAAGGGTCCCACGGCTTAGATTATTATCTAAGTCTGGATCAAGTCTGGGTGCATGTGACTGCTCAGAAATTGCAAAACTTCATTTCTTAAAGGATACTATGACAGGGTGTGCAAGACACCACAAGCAGCCTGGCTTTTTGATGGCATTGTCCCCTGTACTAGAATAGATTCTGGTAAAGTAACAACTGCCTTTGTTCCTAATAAAGCTAACTACTAGAAGTACTCCAACTGCAAAAAAACCAGTATGGCTTAGTTTACAACAGTTTACAATATATCCTGATAGCAAGCTGGCTGAAAAGATTGAGTGACTTTAGTTCTCCTGTGTACATGCACATCTATAACACTATGACTTAAATATTTAAATCACCCATTTTTTTCTAGAGGTTCCTTTTCTCACTTGGAATAAATCTCCTGACTTTCACTGAGTCGGGTCCCTGAAAACAATATTCCTTTCAATTGCACAAGACTGTTTCCTTTCCACAACAATTAGTTATATTGGACAATGCAGGAATCCTATAGGAAGAAAAATAGTGTGATCCTTTAATTCAAATAGTGCACTACAATGGTATGTGTACTGAATTAAAAGGTGATATAATAATGATGTACAACTGTCCAGTTTTTTAATTATTAGCTTTAAGATGTTTTATTGTAGGGGCTTTTTTTAATGTAACACACATATATATGAAACTAAAATAGTTCCTAATTGCTGATACCACACCATGACCTGAAAAGAAAAAGGCTTTTATGGTACTTCAGAGTAAGACAGTAAACTGCCACTTCTGTTAATTAGCACAAACACCAGATTTAGAACTGTATCCCATGCTCCTCTCTGTTACATAGACTCATTTATCCCATTAACAGGCTTTTGGGACCATTCCAGTATTCACAAACTTGTAGGTGACCTGATTGATTTCTAGCTGCTTCAGCTGTTTCCCAGTTTGAGGACCCATCTCCACCCTGTAGGAAAACCCAGAATAATTCCCCGACATTTAAATCAAGCTAGGAAAGGGTACACCTTTCAATTCTTTTCAGGCTGGTTAGATGAACTTTTGGTCTTGAGATTTCAGCTGTACAAGGAACAAAATGGTGTCTAACATAAATTTTACTGATACAAACATTAATTAAAGTTCAGGTTTTACAGAGTTTGGGTAGTCTTACAATTCTTGCTCTGGTTGTTTTCAGCAGAGAGGAAGAAATTATGATAACAAGATGATAGGGTATGGTAAGCCTGTCAGGTCACCTAGTCAGATTTGAACCTTTCATCTGTGGTGATAGAAACACTAATGCACAGAGGAAATTCTCCCTTGCAGCTACCGGGAACAGTACAGGGTGGGGAAACTTATCCCCAACGAAGTATAAAACCAATCTCATTTGTATAGAGTAAAGAAATGGGAAGCAATGCCTAGTTCCTGTGCAATAGAAAAATTCTAATCTGACTGTTCCTGCGGAGCTCTCAAAAGTGTTTTACTTTCCTAGCTGTAGAAGAGCCAGTAACCCACATTTCCTTGGGAACTGCCACGATCAGTGGCATACTTTAATTTTGCTTTGGTCAAGGTCTCAGCAGTGACTTTGCTACAGGATGGGTGGGCTTTGGTTTAGGAGATCTGACCAGGCAAAATGCAGTTTATATGCCTTATCTTCCCAATTCAGGGTCCAGAAGGAGAGATGCTCTCTATAAGAGACACAGGACAAAGTCATCTTAGTGAATGATGCTAAGGCATCAGAAGAGTCTATGGCAAGTTCTCTCTTTTTCTGCTCAGCATTTTGTGGGCTGGTTTCAAGGGCAATATTGCTTCTGCTTCCTTAAGGATAGGCTTGGATAAGGGTGAGTAAGATCAGGAAGCAGAGGGAGATGAAAGGGGAAGACTGTTTCTCTAACTGAACAAGACTATATATAGTCTTTATACTGAAGGGGGTTTTTTTGGTGGTTATTATTGAGAAGATTGAGTAGCTGCAATCTGTTGTCACATGTTAGCCTGGACACTTGGAATATAATTTATAACTTTTTGTCCTTCCTTAACCTGCTTCTTCTGGAGCTGGGGGGCGTGGGAAGAACCTGACATGACTCCAGGTATTGTGACACAGAAAGCTATGCCTTTGCCGTGTTCTTATGATTAGTCAGAAAGAGGTGCTCCAGAGAAGTTCTGGGAAACACAGAAATGACTAGGGGGCTTCCTGGGCTGACTGATGAGGAATAAATTGAGAAAGTTGCTGCCGTACATCTGTACAGTTCTGCTAAATGATTAGTGGGGAATGTGATGATAACATACAACTAATTGAGGCTTGTACATGCCAAAGCGAGGGGAATTACTGCGGTGTTGCATGAGGATGAGTAATGAGCACATACTACTCTATTGAAGATGGCTGTGTGAAGTACCCGGAGCAACAGCAGTTGCCTGACACTTGTTTCAGGAATAATGCTAAAAATCTATTACCTGGTCATGCAGCTTCATTCTCCTCACAAAGAAAACCATATCTTTGTGGGATTTCTTCTTCATTGTTTGAGATTTTTTAAACAAAACTACTAGATACTGCCTTCTTCATAAGTTATTAAAAATAAACTGGAAGAAACTGCACTGAAGGGAAAGTAAATTGGGCAATTTTAGAAGACTTTCATGTCCACATTTTGCAGATATTTATTAGAAACCTAGTGAAATTATTTCTGTAGTAAGATGCTACAGAAATAAGTAGTAATAAGATTTTCAACAGTAAATGCGATGGAAGGAATTGACATAAACAGTTTGGTGTCATATGTCTGGTTTGAAAGGCCATAGGTAATCTCTGAGGTTTTACAGAAAATCATCTTTTCAAAACCCTCAAGTAAGATAGACAACTTCTGCTTGGAATGTTGAAGTTTACCTGCCTTTTCGTAACAGCTACCGATAAAAATACCAGGTTAGGAAGTCTGAGTCCCGGGCTTCTGCTGAAATTTTAAGATCTCTTAGACAGGTAACTTAGAGATCTACCAAAAAAAAAAAAAATTAATTTCCTAGATGTAGTCTTACTTAAGAGTCTTCTGTCCAGTGAGGTAGCCTGGATACCTCATGGAGCCACACGATGCCAGTAGTTAAGCCCACTTTGAGTCTGGTATGGTACTCATTAACATTGTTTCTCTATAGTGGACTAAAAATACTTTAGTAATATTAAGAATAAACATGAAATACACTATTTATGTGAAGGGCTACTAGCTGACTGTCAGATATTATTGGAGTTACACTCCAGTACCAAATTATTACTTAAAATAACAACAGCAATTCAAACAGCTAAAATAAATCCATTGGACCCTAAACCAGCTAAATTATACTTATTAAAACATTTATGAACACATACATACTGCTTATAAACATGCACTCCATGAATAGTTATGATCAGGAAGCAACCACAGTGGAATTTGAAAAATTAGGTGTCAGCCTATTTTTCTTATTTTTTTCCCTCTCACTTGTTTTTTTTTCCTTGTGGTCCTCAGTCCCACATATGCTGCTCAAGACATTGTATTGAAGAGTAGAGTTGTATTGCTCCATCTTGAATATTGTCTGCTATTAAGGAAAGAACCCACAAAAGCATTGCTTTTCCCCATAGCAAAGGAGGTTATTAGTATGCCATGCTGCTTGAAAGAGCTCTGAAATTTTGAAATAGGTCATAACAAAGAAAACAATACTGTGGTGCAAGAGCACAAATATAATAACAGTGTGTTCCCTCAATTTTTCCTCATATTCTCCCCCTCTGGCTCTGGAAAAGAGGACAAAGGCCTAGTCTACCCAGATCTATGGAGGTATAACTTTCTGAAAGCAATAGCAATATTTGGCTATGATGCAGGGCTGGAGACTATGCAAATTACTGGCTTTCTGAAGCTAACAATATATATCCTAAACAATGATGCAGTAATACAGGTTTGAGTGTTTAGAAAGGACTTGGTGCTCTGTAGCTATTTGTCTGATTTTATTACGGGGTATTCGGGCTCCGTAGATGTCTTCCCTGGAGCTGGTTTTGAGGCTTTGGAGAGTGTCAATGAAGACAGGAGAATTTATCCAAGAGGAAAATATTTCCTCTCCAGGATGTAAATGAAAGATGGAACCATATTCACCCCATAATTAAAGAGCTACTGTACTGCTCATCAAAGTTGCAATAGGATACAAGCAGCCTTGCCAAAATCACAACTCAGTGCCCTGAATTTGGCTGGAGGTGGATTTCAACTTTGTTTTTATGTCTTCTTCAAACTTAAAAGGCAAAAAGCCTGGCCCAACAAAGGGACTGACTCTCTTGCCTGTTATTAAATGAAACACCTCCCCCAGCTCAATGAAGAGTTGTGCAAAATCTGGACTTTGTTTCAGAGGCACTACCCTTGTATGTAGGGCTGTGGTTGTCCTCCTTGCTCTTGCATAGGAAATTTCACTTTGGGCTACTTAAGGTATAGTGTGAAAGATCGAAGGGCCTATGAAGCTGAGTCCTTTGTATGTGCCTTTTTCTGGGGTGAAATTTCTTTTTGCTGAGGGTCTTTTGTGCCTGATACATCCTGCCCTTAAGAATCAACTTTTCAAAAGATTTTGGGGAAGAAAAAGCTGACAAGGTCCCAAGACGGAATTCCATCCAACCTCTTTCAGTCCTCTCAGCATCTAGTGTGACACCAAGGGCCACACTTTTTTGCTTAGAAGCTTTCACTGAAGATCTGTGTTGAACTGAGTCCTGTAGCTAGCACTGCTGGGCTGAGGTGGCTCTTGAATAAAATGTCAGATTTCAGTGGATTTCTTCCTGAGTAAGAGTTAGGGATACTGATGGGGTATGTATGACATCTTATGGGTCATTGGGAGGGTAAGCTGAAAGCAAGTTTCAGGCTTCATCAGATCTGTTCGGTGAAAAATCAGGTTAATTAATATGATGAGAAAATAATACCATAAAAATGCTGCCCTGTTGGCCTAGCTCCACTAAGATACAAGAGTAAAACACTTATTCCACTACAAAGGAGAGTAGGCACAGTATTACTGCATCATCCTACTGCATGGACTCTATGTAATATAGGCAAGCAGTTACCTACTGATCACTTTTGCAAGCTTATTTCTTCTGTGAGTTCATGCTTGACAGCAATTAATTCCTGTAGTGCTCAAACTTCTCCTTAGACACCTCTTTGGTATTAATTTGATCTTAGTCCACAAAGGAGAAGTTTATGCACTTCTTTTCCTCGGTATGTTAAAATTTGAAGAGATTTAGGAGAGTGGTTAGGACTAACGTTATTCAGGGTAACCATTTTTATCACTATCTGCCATGGAGTGTGTATGTATGTATGGGGGGGGGGAGGGGGAGTGGGGCAGGATAGGGAGAAACTGCCCAAAGTATTTGATGAAAATCTTTTAAATGTAAGGTATGAATAATTTTTCCTTTTAAAGCAAGTTAAAACATTCCAAGTCTGAAAGAGATGAAACAGTCATGGGGGAAAAGAGGTCTCAGGAACAAAATATATTTATTTGGAAAGCCAAATCTCTTTTCAAAAATGCACTTAAAGCCAGGATCCAGTCTCACTCTGAATTCATTTGCAATCCTGATCAGGCTGGGGTTTCCATCAAATGCAGGAAGAAACTGCAGAGGGGTTGGAGCAGCCAGCATGGGAGGTTTTCAGGTACTCTCACATGCTGCTGAAGAGACTATTTTGTTCCCTGTTCCTGCCAGGCTTTCTGTGCCACTGACCTAATTTTTGCCTATGCAACATGTAAAAATTTCTCAAGTACCACAAACTGCACCCATTCAACAAACAGATGCAGACACTAGTACGGCTGAAAGAGCAGCGTGCCAAAGTATTGGCTTGCTGCTGATGTGTCAAATATCACAAGGAGAAAGGCTTTGTCTCTCTTCTGTCATCCTGATTTATTAGACATTAAGAAAGACAAAGCACCCAGACATACAAACATCGCTGTTTTGGGAAGGTTTGCGAAATGGTTAATGCGCTTGTTCTACACAAAAAATGTAAAGTGTCAGTTCTCTGATTACCTACTGCTGGAAAGTGTTTGGACAGGTGCTGTGTTTCACCAGCCGTCTGTCACAGCTGACAGCTCGGATTTATGGCTGTACACCAGGGCCGGCCGTCCCCCTCCGTCGGCTCCACTCCGGGTGCCAGGCGGCGGCTGCAGGCCGGTCCCTCCCGCCGCTCTGCCCGCTCGGGAGATGAGTGACGCTGCCTCTGCCGTGTGTGACAGCGGAGACACCGACGAGTTCTTCCTTCCCGTACGTGTGGAAGCGCGGGAGTGGTCAGAGCAGTATGGCGAATGGGGCGATTTTCACCCGAAGGTCAGTAGGAGGAAATTCGTCCCTTGCCTCCTCTTTGGAGGATGATGCTCAAACAGGAGGAGGCGGAGAAGACCCTATCTTTCAGGAAGCGAAAGCCCCCCAGTTCGCCGCCGAGCGGGCTCCCGACAGCGGGCGGTAGTCGCCCGACCTCCCACCGCCCCGCCTCGGGGACCTCTCAAGTCCTCATGTCGACCTTCTGGGGAAATCCAAACAAGTGCTAAGAAAGGACCGCGAGGACACAGATTTACCTGATACTGTACTCTTGACGTGCGTTTCTCGATATATAAAAAAATCGAGTTTCATAGAAGATAAATATAGAATACTTATTAGCAAGGTACATCTCGAACTCTGTGGGCTTTTCTTTTTATTTTTTTTTTAAGTGCTCTTATTTTTTTAATGAAAAATGGACTTTTCTAAAATTAAAAAGTCCAATGTCATCCTATTAAGCATACATTAACACAAAAATTCAGCCCTACTCACACTTAAATACATCCGATTAAAATACACACTTGTGGGTGTACTAACAAATTCCACTTTCTGCCAAGGTGCTTTTAGCATACCCTGAAATATGACCTTTACAGATCGACAGAAACAAAAGATATTAGCAGTTGTATACTGACAGGTCATGTGGACTCCTATATTAAAAAAAAAAAAAAAAAAAAAACAAAAAAAAAAAAAAAAATAAGGTAAAATATAAACCAGAGGAAAGAGTAGGTTATAGAAGGCTAGACTGATATTTGCACAGAGCCTTGAAGGCAGAATGATGTCGAAATAGTGTGTGTGTATGTGTGCATGCGTGTGTGTACATAAAAACCAATTCCTTCAAGGGTTGGATTACTTCATACATTAGTCACTAATCTCTCAATGTTCTGCGGAATGTTATGGTCTGAGCTAAACACACCGTGAAATCTGCTTGAGCTGTATTGAAACAAGTCGGTTTTTCGGCCGCAGATTGTTCCGTTTGAAGCTTTCCTTTCACAACACACCTTCGTTATTCTGAATAATTTTTTGCGAATAGGGTAGAAGCCATTCAGCGGCTGAACCTCGGTGCTGAGGAAAGAAGAGGAGGGAGAGAAAGTCCAGGGTCCGAAACCAGTGTTTCTAATTAGAAAAAAACCCCAACCAACCAAAAAACCAGCGCCCAAATTTTTCCTTTTCATGGTTTTAGGTGATCTGTGCTTACAGAAGGCTTGAAGGGGGAAAAGTCTGCCGATTTTCACACCTTTTAAAGGTTTAATTAAACCAACCAACCAACCGAGCCCTGAATTATCATTTCGGCACTTGTATAAACTAGGCGCGTGCGGGGACTCCACTAATTCATAATTCAGTACCACGGGCAGTTAGACCCCTACTTTCTTTTTTCAGACGTAGCTTTTCTTAGGCTTTCCTGATCACTTCTGACAATACGAATCAGCCCTAACATAACGCCCGTCGGGAGAAGGCAATGCGTGCAAACTGCTTATTGCCAGCAAATACCCCCTAGGCTTAGCCCCGCTGAGGTTTCACCCGCTTCAGGTGCCTCTACCAGAAGCAGCCGGTAGTGTCAATGACCTTTACTGAAGCGAGTTTTCTTTGGACCGAAAGATGACAACAGGATTACATGTTGTACGCTCTCCTTCGTGGGGAAAAAAAAGAGAGAGAGAGAGGGGGAAAAAAAAGAGAGAGAAAGAGGAAGAAAAAAAAGGCAGGCAGATGATCAAGATTTTCGCGTCGGGGCTCAGCGCTCCAGAAAGGCTGGCGATTTGTAGGCAGGTAGATTTTTTACGGCGGGCTGCCAGACTTGGGGGCAGCCTGCGGAAATCTGATTTGACTCGAGGAATTGCAGAGGACTTCCAAACCTGGCGGCAGCTCAAGAGGAGAACCTCTCTCATCTCCCGTGACAGAAATAAGGCGGGTCCATACGTGGCATCTCTACCCGCTGGCAGGGATGGGGATGAAAGGGCAAGCAGCCCGGCTGCCTCTGCAGCCCGAGTCAAGCTTCTCGACCAAGGCTGTCTCACGACAGGCTTCCCTCCCTCCACGCCAGCACAGATATCACGCTTTTCTCCTTATTACCTTCTTTATTTAGTGGGCAGCTTTTATTCGGGGGAAAGGAAAAAAAAATGGAAAAAACATGGTGGCCAAGTGTCAATAAAATGCACACGCACATATATTATATACAAACACAGAAATAAAATACGAAAAAAAATTACTCTTCTCTTTCCAGTAGCAGTAGTCTTGGCCATAAACGTAGAACGCCAGCCAGTACAGGAGACAACTCCTGACGTTTCCTTGAGCCTTTTCCCCTCTCTCGCCCCGCCCACCCCCCAATATTTAAAAAAGCTGCATTCTCTTTGTGTTAAAAACACTACTTTTATAAATAATTTAATGTCCTCCCTTCCCACGAAATGCTAGTTGCCGGACAGGAGAAAAGATTTACTTTTGGCACAGTGATGCATTGCTTTGCAGTACAGACCTACGGCTCCACAGCAGCCCCCGGCCCCCTCCCTTCCTCTCTCCCTGCTCTTCCCGGCAGGCTCCCCCAGCCCCGTTCCTCCCTCCCCCCCCCCCAACAAGCGCACAGCGCATTCCCCTGCAGCCGCCACCGCACCCCTCCGCGGGGCACTCCGCGCTCTGCTGCCCAAGGCTTCGGTAGCAGGAGATGTGGGAACAAGACGGGGGGGGGATAGAAAGGAGGTGGCGAAGGACTGGCTGAAGTCAAGTAGTCTCAACGAACAGTAAGAAGCACTTGAGGCTCATGGCTATGTCCAAACCGACAGTTGTTTGATTTTTTTTTTTTTACTTTTTTTTTTTTTTTCTTTTTTGGTTTAAGTTAAACCCACTGTCTTTTCACTAAGGCACAGTCACCGAGGCTTTTGCTTAGAGGCTTTGGTCGCCTCTGGAGTTAAAGTGCGGGATCCAGAGCCTCCTCCTTTCCCCCTCCACGCCTCCCCGGGCAGGTCCCTCGCAGGGGAGGAGGGGGGCTCCATTAAGCCAGGGGGGTCTCCACGGCGTACGGCTGGAACGAGGCCGAGCCCCCCGCCGCCGGCGGCAGCGGCCCGGCCAGCCGGAGGGGCCCATAGAGCGGGGAGCCGGGCGGCGGCCCCCGCCCGCCCTTGGCGAGGGCAGCGGGGAAGAGCGGCACCCGCGGTCGCTCCGCCGGCGGCGGCGGCTCCCCCGGGGACAGCGCCTGCCGCCCGCCCCCCAGCAGCAGCGGCGGCGGCGACGGCTCCCCCAGCCCGTAGGCGCAGAGCTGCAGGAGGCCGCCGCCGTAGAGGGCGGCGGGCGGGGGCTGCGCGGCAGGTGGGTAGGGGAGCAGCGGGTAGGGGCCGGGCAGCAGGTGCGGGGGCGCGGGCGGCGCCGACCAGAGGAGGCGGGCGTGCGGTGTCGGCGGCGGCTGCGGGGCGGCGCGGGGTCCTGCCGGCCGCTGGAGGAGGCTCTCGATGGCGAAGGAGCTGGAGAACTTGGCGCTGCCGCCCGGCGCCCTCGCCCCGCCGCCCCCCGCCGCTGCCTCCTTGGCACCCTGCGCGCAGTTGCAGGGCGAGGAGGCGCAGCAACACCGCGGGGAACCGCCGGGGGACGCGGCTCTCGCTCCGGCCGCCTCCTGCGGCGCTTGCGGCGGGGCGGCGGCGGTGGAGCGGGCGGGCTGCGGCGGCGGGGCGGCGCGGCTGAGGCGCTTGCGGCGGCGGCGGAAGACGCCGTCGGCGAAGGTGTACTCGCTGCTGGGGTTGAGCATCCAGTAGTTGTCCTTGCCCCAGGGCCGCGCCGGGTCGCGCAGCACCTTGACGAAGCAGTCGTTAAGGGAGAGGTTGTGGCGCACCGAGTTGCGCCAGCCGGTGTAGGCGCCGCGGAAGAAGGGGAAGCGGCTCATCAGGTAGTCGTTGATCTCGGCCAGGGTCAGGCGGCCGCCGGCCGAGTCGCGGATGGCCATAGCGATCAGCGCGATGTAGGAGTAGGGCGGCTTCGGCCGCCGCGTGTAGGGTTTCCCCTTGGCGCTCTCGGCCGGCGGTGGCGGCGGCTGCGGGGTCGGCGGCGGGGGGTGCCCCTGTCGCCCGGCCCCGCCGCCCGGGCTGTTAGCCGCGCAGTCGCCGTCCGAGCCCAGCTCGCTGTCAGCCGGAGCCGGGGAGAGCGAGCCGCTGCCTTCCTGGTCGCTGCCGGCGCTCAGCTTGTCCTCATAGTGCTGCGAGAACACTTCCAGCTTCATGGCGGCGGCGCCGGCGGCCCCCCCGCACCCCGCGGCTCCGCTGGGCGGGCGCGACCCCCGCCCCTCAGCGCGGCCTCACCGGAGGCGGCGAGGCGACCCAGGGGCTTTCTGCCCCCGCGCCGGCTTGGACAGCTCCGCGGCGGCTGGCAAGGCGGGCAGGGCACGGCAGGGCAGCGGGGCTCTGCGCCCGCCTCAGCCAGCCGGCCCGGGGTCGCTGGCAGGGGGCTGCCCCTTCCCGGCCGGTGGGCGTCCGAGGACGGGCGGCGGTGCCCTGCCGCCCGATGCCTCCGGCTTCCACCTCCTTCTCCTCTACCGGGCCGCTCGCTCTCTTTTCGGCCCCCTTTTTGTCCTTCTCGTTCTTTACTCTCGCTGCTCCATGGGGTTGAAGGAGAGGGGCGAGGTGATCCCACTGGAGCTGGTGCGAGAGGACGGGCAGGCGGCTGCCGGAGCCGGCTCTTCTCCGCGTCCACCCGAGCCCGGTCCTTCTCGGGGGCGCTGCCGATGTTACCGTTCGGCGCTCCCCGGGCGCGGGGAGAAGCTCTCGAGGGCCGTCGGTGTTACTCC
This sequence comes from Platyrinchus mystaceus, assembly GCA_035041135.1. Classification (NCBI taxonomy): domain Eukaryota; kingdom Metazoa; phylum Chordata; class Aves; order Passeriformes; family Tyrannidae; genus Platyrinchus; species Platyrinchus mystaceus. The sequence continues at coordinate 68,155,734 of JAWWLV010000088.1, read as the reverse complement.
GCTCTCTCCGGCTTCGACTCCCGTCAGTGCCGGGACCCCGGGCTGGCTCGTCGCTGCGACGCGGACAGCAGCCGGGTTTTTAGGGTTATTAGGGTTATTGTCATTATCTCTCCCTTCCCCTGTGGTTCTGTGTCTCTCCACCACTTTCAGACCTGCCCATTATAACGCCGGCGAGAGGCGGAGCCAGGACAAAGATCTAAAAGGGTGGTGGGTGGAGAAGCAAGGTAGCAAAGGTGGGTATGCCCTAATAAGCCGTATCAGAGCCGTAATTAGCCAAGATGACAGCGAGGTCTTGTTGGAAAGTTATTTTACGCAACTTGTTTGTATTTTCTCCTGCCAGGTCCCTCCCCTTCCCGGGTATTTCGAACGAAGCCGCAGTTCGGCGCGACTTCGCAGAGCCGGCCCGCCTCCCAGGTGTAAAATGCAAAATGACTTATAGGTGGCAGAGCTGAACCTGTTACGTGCAGTGTTTTATTTTAATAGCGCCATATAAAGCAACAAGTTGTAATATGACAGCTCAACAACCTGTTGGAAAATAATACAAGGCTTCACAATTGTGAATTCCTAATGATTTATGTAGTCTGACAAAATAGTTTCAGTCCGGGTCCCTCTTTCCTTCTGTCACAAGCACACCTGGTGCAGAGGTAGAATGGGAACAGGTAGGCATTTCTTTGGGGTTTTTCTACAAGAGATTTAGTCAAAACCTTAACCTTAGTTTTAGGTGTGTTACTCTGCATATAGTAGTGTTGCTTGATCTCTTTTGCATGATGTGTTTGTAACCTCTCTCTTACAACTGTCACACTCCAGTAAAATCTTTTTTTGTGTGTGTTTTTTGTTTTGTTTTGGTTTTGGTTTGTTTGGTTTTTTGTTTTGTTTGTTGTTGTTTGCTGTGGTGGTGTTGTTTTTGTTGGTTTTTTTTTTTTTTTTTAAATAGTAACTTTAACATTTTTTAAAACACTGTGGATCTATAAATTTTCCATAAAACCTGAGAGAAAAAGTATTCTGCAATTTGACCCAGACACTTTTCTTTCTAGAAACATTAGTTGTTGGTTTGGGGTTCATTTTTAGGTTTAATTTGTCAGGGTCTTGCCCTCTTTCAGAGTTTTTTTTGTCCCTCAGCATTACGCTAGACAGAACAACTCAATGAAGCTATATAGCAATACAGCTATATGGCAGTAGCTTCTCTGAAAGCTCCCTGTTCTGCTCACTGTTCAGAGTCAATTGCAAAATGCCGTTTGACTTCACACGGCAGTAGCGCTAGCATCTGCAAAACAGTAACAGAAACATCAGCAGAAATCTACTGTGGTGCTTATGTTTTATTTCTCGTATGTACACTTTGAATTTTATGTCCTGGAGTAAAAGTTGGACTGCTCCATGTTTTCCAAAAACAGTCTTTCCAAATCCAACCTTATTTTAGCCTAAATACATAATGCAGAGTCACTCTGGTTAGGACAGTGCTGTTGTGGTCTGGCTCTTACAAAATGTTGGAGATGAAGATGAAAAAAGACAGGTTTAAAAGATAAAAGGAGAAACAAACAGTGCTACTTTATATCTGAAAAAAAGGCAGGTTTAAAGGACTAAGAGGAGAAACAAACAGTGCTACTTTCTATCTCGATCTCTCTTGAATAGAATATACGTTCCCACACACACCTGCATTTTGTTTCAAAGCGTTGCCATTTTTTCAGTCTGCATGGGTCTTACATGGTAAATATTGAACAGTGACAGGTTCTTCTTTCCCTCTGGTTGCACTTTTGACAACTTTATTAATAGTAGTACATTTGATATCTTGCTGTTCCCACTGCTGTTACCAGTTCAGAAAAACAGGCAATTCAGTGATTTTAAAGACAAAAATAAGACAAGGGAGACCTCTCTTGGTTCCTTGTTGTTGTTGTCTCCATGTAATGTAAACCAAAATCTTTCAGTAAAGTGTTGCCTTAGCTGTAGGTGCCAATGTTTGTATTTAAGGGTATGGGAAAAAGGTATCATTCCTTCCAAAACTCATATTTTCTAAGATGATGCCAATGGTAAGGGTAGTTTTTTTTCCTCTTCCTGCTTTTGTTGTAAATAGCACTGAAGTAGCGATGATTTGCTAGCTTGCCTTTGATGTTTATTTTATTACCATTCCACTATTTGTGTGGAAAATGTACACATTGTCTCTTATCTTTATTCAAAGAACTTAAAAAGTCATTCAAATGCTGTAGGTAAACACATCAGACATAACAGAAGCTTTTTCACAGCCATACTTCAAGACTAGGAGTGGATGGCAAAGCTGGTTTTGCAAGATTTAAGAGGGGACAGAAGCTTGTACTCAAAATAATACAAAGATAGCTATTAATGGCTGGGAGGAGGGAACCTTTCTAAGATCAGCACTGCTTCTTGTTGCGGCTCAAGGCCTCTTTGGTATCTCTGAGCCAATGCATGGTGTAAACTGAACCTTGAAACCTGTGGTGGCTCTTACCTGAGAAAACATACAAAGGTGGTTGTAAAAGGGCCATGCATGGTTTAAGTAGAGCTTTCTTGGCCTGAGTGAGAGCAATGTCAAGCTCATTGCTGTTCCTGTTCATGAAACAATGAGCAAAGTTGTAAGAAGTGGCGAAATAGTCCAACTACTCCTGTCTCTCACCACTGAGAGTATATGTAACCTCAAGCCTTTTCCTGCTATAGTTTTTTAAAAGGCACAGTATCGCCTTCAGGTTTATAAAGATTAACACAATCATCGGAAAAACTGATTCTGTTAAGTAAACTTCACATCAAAAGCACTTTGATGTGCTGTATTATAGCAAAGCCAAACACCCCACCCCCATCACCCCAAGAAAAACCTCTAAAAACCTCCAGTGAAGCAATGTAAAAAAAAAAAATCTAATTCTTTGTTCTAAAATGAAATGTCTCTTCCTCTTTAGATCACCAGAGCAGGACTTTTTGATGTGTGACCCCCTCTTTTCCTACCCAAAACAGTACCCAGTCAAAGACAAATGAAGAAATGTGAATGGTTGCTTGAAAATCGCATGCTCAGCTTTCTGTCCCAATTTCTATAGTATTTGACTAATTTATTTCAGAAATAGTAAGAGTGTTCCAATGGGTATTTGGAGACAAGGTAGTGTAGTCCTTTGCAGTTTGCTCAAACTACAAATTATAAAAATGTTTGTTACTAAATGTAGCAAAATGCTACACTCTCTGGTCGTTGTGGATGTATTTTTGGTTGACCCAGTTATGTTGTCTCCATGGTATTTTAAACCATGGAGACATGGGTTTTTCAGTTCAGCAAACATCATGCAAAGGTATGTCATAATATGGTCTTGCTTTTAAGTCTTTTTAAAATTATATCTTTTAAATTCTTTTCACGCAGTCCTTTCTTACCATCTTTTCTGCTTTCTGTCTCTCCAGACCACTGACTAGATTAGAGAGATTTTCCAAGTAAGATCCTATGGGCACGACTGGTAAATAAAGGTCTCTCTGGTGACTGGGAAAGTCCTATAGTTAGTGGTAGGCAAGCATATTTGTACATCTGAGATGTCCAGCACACCAGTGGACAAAGTGCTTCATCATCTCTTCTCCTCCTCCTGTGGCAAAGCTGCAGGAGTGCACTGCCTTGCCAGGAATGATGAAATTGGACAATGCAATACTCTACATGAGCAACAATAGACCAGTTCAAAGAGTTTGCTTTGGATGGGCTGCTCACAGCAGGAGATGTGCCTAGCATGCTTAAATGAACTACAGAGTCTGTGAAGGTTGGCTAATTGCGCTATGTGTATTTTTATAGTTGAAGGAAATCCAGATGGAGACTGAGCTGTAAGAAGGGAGGCTAGTGGAAATTCCTTTAGACCTTGAGAGAAAAAGTTTGATCACTGAAGCAGAATGTATGTCTGTGTGAATTCCCTCATTGGGAAAGATTGGCACTCTTTCACAAGGACAGCCATTCCCTGTGGGTAGAGATTTTCTCATGTCTTTGGCAGGTACTAAGAGCTGAATTTACAATGGGGAGTTCCATTTCAACTTTGTCTTTATTTTCTTGGGAGCCATTGCTCAGAATAAAATTTTCCCATGCTCAGAGCTTAGTATCACTTCCTCCCTATGTGCACTTAATGTCCCATAAAAATGTGCATCTAAGCAATTTTTTTTTTATCCAGAGTCCTGGATTGTGACAGAATGGGCAGGGACAGATTTTCTCCTGTGCAGACAGTGACATTATTGTGCTTAGTGCTGGAGAAATAATTCCAGGTTCCTACACCATTGTTTTCACGCAGAGATCTCAAAGCTCTCCCATCTTACAGGCAATGAGTAGTGAAGGGGAGTCCTGTTGAAAATAATTTGGTAAGTCGGTTGCCACCCTGTCTGTAGAACTGAGCTCTTCGGAGCCCTTGTCCCGCACTATGTCCACTGAGGTATCCACCACAAGGCCTCATCAGAAAGTGTTGTACCATTTGGCAAGGAGCTGTCAAAATGGAGTTTGTTCTGTCCTGAGACTCAGATAATTTATAGCTAATTCTCTCTTTTTATTAGTGCTGTATTAAGCCTCAGGGGCTTGAATGGAGTTCCACACCAGCATAAGATGAACCTCTCTGGAATATATTGCAGGTTTGCAGTCTGAGAAAGTACGTGACATAAAAGAGTGCAGGGTGAGGTTAAATCAACACAGTATTTGCAACATATTTTGTGATGACTTAATTCAGTAACTGTCCCCATAGGCTTTTCTCATAGCCGATTACCTGCTTTCATGTAACTGCACCAAGAGAGAGAAAATCCAAATGGTGTGAGACTTACAGGCTTGTGGATCTCTTCAAGAGGATTTTTCTTACAGCAAGAAAGAACTGGTATTGGAAAGCCAGCACACGTATTGATAAGTCTGGGTGTAATTGTCAGGGCAGAATTGCTTGTGAAGAGACAGACTCCACTGCAATTAGGAGTTACGCTGTGTTATGTTTATTGTGAAGTTATGATGCAGAAGCCATTTGGTGAATTCTGTGGCTCTCTGCCAGGAATAGTGAATATTTTTTGCTACTGGTGCCAAACAAACTTAAAAAGAAATCATCATAGCTTGTTATTGTTGGTGCCAGACCAAATATCTGCTGGCGCCAAACTTGGTATTGATGCCAGAGGCTTGCTATCACTGGCCCGTGATATGAGGAAACACCAAATGAGCTGTTACAATAGCCTCTTATTGCCTTCAAATCCATGCATCGATGGAGTAGAGTGAACAGCTTTGTAAGAGAAGTACAGCAGAATTAACCAAGAAATGAAGGGCTTCGAATATGTGATGGAGAATCGTTGAACTTTGCTAGCCCTTTCTGGAGTACACCTAAGCCAGTTCAAAACCACATGTATTTTACGTGGGTAAACAGTGACTGGAGATATGAAGGATATGTTTCAGTTCAACTAAAACTATTTTTAGCGCTGTGGATCAACAAATTAATCACAGTGCCAATAATATTCCAGTTGAACAGCAATAACTATTTACCGTTCTTACTTCTGGGTTGGATTTCTTTTGTTGTTTCTTAGTTTTCAAAAAGCTATTTCTAGGTGGAATCCCATGATTTATATAAGCACTAGCCAAATCCGTAAATAAATAATGGTGTTAAAATCTTCTTGATTTTTTTTTTTTCCAAGACCAAGTCAACTGCATTGTAATGGAGCTATTTGGGAGCAAGGTGCTGATAGCCAGACCTTCCTGTGGCAGGCAGGATTTTGCAGTATTGCCCTCAAATTATATCTCTCTTGTGTGTCTTCTGTCCGCCATTTTCTGTGTTCCATCTTCCTTCTCTGCAACCCCCTGGTCAGCTCCAGAGCACTGTTGGTGTCTTTGAAAATCTGGTCCATGCTGCTGCTCGCTTACTTCTGGAAAATGTTGCATAGTTACAGGGTACATCCATTACAGTAATTCAGCTGGTGGGGGATGGGCATTTATATTCTCCAAACTGTGATCCAGAAATTGGATACGTTTTCACTACTTTTTGAATGGCAAAGAAATGCAGCAAAAGCTCGGGGAGCTGCCTCTTCAGTTGCTGCAGATCTAACTAAATCATTAGTTTGTTGAGTTGCATGCATTGTGTATCTGATTTCCAGCTCCTAGGTGAGTTCTTAAGGGATTAGCAGAGTTTCAGTCTCTTGAAGGTGTGAACAAACATCCTGTTGCCTCACACCCATGAAATTTCTTCCCTAAAGATGTCAAAGTGCTTTGTGCAGAGTGTTGCTATTTCGGTTCTGTAAGTGAAGGTTCGCAGGTTCTGAATGTCTTGGCCAAACTTAAATGATCTAAGATGGGAATAGGACATGGGTTTCCTAATTCCTCCACTACTGTTCTACCCACTAACCCTGTTGTTTCCCTGAACCTTTACATATACTCGAGTAGATTAATAATTAACCTCCAAGTGGGGCACTTTGAGGCAAATGTAAAATGAAACCAAACACTTGTCATGGTTTTTAGTCATACCAGATTTGCAAGTAGGGTGTGTTTAAATGATGGAGGTAGATAAAGTCTTGTTAATTTAGATTAGAGTAAAAGTCAGTGCCTTATCAAAGCAAGTGACTAATTAGGAAAACTATTACCTTTTGGAAAAGAAACAGTTGAACTATTATTCAAAATTATTTTAACTAATTGAACAGTACTAGTATTTATGCTGAATAAAGGCTCATGCAACTACTGGGAAAGGAGAAATACAGGGAGATTTTCCCAGGAATTGCCAGTGTTTTGTTTTGGGTTTTTTTTTGATAATTTTGCTTTTAGAAATTTAACAGTACTTGTCATCATTGTGTAAACATGGGGAAGGGAGGAGAGTCCTGTGAGTCATGAGGGAGCCAAACTTATAGAATTTAAGTGAAGAGCTGGAGCATTTATATAAAATATAATGCCTTCGGTCTCTTCACCTTACCAAGCCCACAGGACAGCAAAGTTCTCGTGAATGGTTTGAAATGATGCAGTGAATCTCATGTCTGTAATAACAGACACTGGGCATTTGAGAACCTTGAAGGGTGGAAACACTAGGGCAAATTCATGGTGTGAAAAGAAAGATTACGATCAGACTGTATTTATGTTCAGACAGATACATGCAATTGTGAAGAATCATTAAATAACTGTTAACCACACCTGCACAGAGCCTCTGGCAATGCTGGCTTATACAGAATCTCAAGAACTGCCATGTACCTGACATCATACCTTTGCAAGGAAAGAAAAGTTCTGGGTGCTAGCCCAGGACTGGTAAGTAAAACACAGTCCACAGACTTGCGCCAGTTTAACGTCTGTAAGTGATTTTCTGGTGTGTCACACCCAGTACCTTCTGCCCTGTAAACTTGTCACTAGTCCTGATTTGTTTGCTTATGACCAAGTCTTACTAAACATCTCCAAATCTTCTTTAATGCAATTGCTACTTACCTATAAGTCAGTCAGGACCGTGAGGAGGGAGTAAGTATGCGTGTACACAGGGAGTCTAACGCAAACAGTATCTTGACTTCTCTGGGATTGTAATTGCTGCTGTGACACACAGCTGCTTGTTTGGGTTTGTTTTTACGTGGATCATTTTCCTTTTTAAAAACATTGGGAGGTTTTGACATCTTTTTGTGGTGGTAGTGACATACCCTTTTAGTGGTGAAAAATAATTAAATGGAAGCCTATGGGGAAGGGAATCAAGCAGGGCAAAGGTAGCAGAGGAAAAGGGGACTGGAGCAAAGCTGAGATGAAGAGATGGAGATATGGACAAAGCTGAAGTAAATAGCTCCAACTGAGCATTACAGAGCAGTTCCCTTTAGACTGTAGAATATTTTCAGGATGCCCAACAACCTCCAATATGACTGCTTCTACTCATGGAATTTTTTCGACTGCTCACCTCTGCAGCTTTCCTCAGGCTAGGGAGTTCTCTGGCTTTTCATTTCCCATGGTTCTTTTGGAAGCAATTGTCTTTCATCTGCATTTTCTCTCTGAGTATACTTTTCCTGTCTTTCATGGCTAGAGGTGGTTGAGGAGTAGGTTTTTTTGGTGATGGTGTTTTGTTTTGTTTTAAATTGAATAAAAATTATAAAAAAAGCAAAAGTGAAGGTTGTACATCAGTGTGCAATTCCTGAAAGGGGCTGGGTGCATCAGTTTGATATCTCTTTCTACTAGCAATTTCTGTACAAAATATTTCTGCTATAATTTTTTTTTTTTCCTGATGAAAATCTCTAGCAACTCTGAAGAATAGGAGACTATGAAACAGATACAGAGCATAACTATGCACAAAGGGATTCAAAGATTTGCAGACTTCAGTATCCATATCTGAGAATTGTAAGCTCTGGCACTTGACGTTGATGGGTCAGACAATGGAGATATTTACTCATCGCTTACGAGAGTCCTTATTCATAACTCGATTTATTTATGCCATAAGGCTTTGAAAGACAGCCCATTTTTAATTTCTCTAGCTGACATGGGATTAATGCTGAGAAACTTAGCAAAGCCCAACATATATTAGTGCTTTTTTAAGAGTTATCAAAGTGTTGTGGGAAAAATGGCTTCCCTCAGTTCTACTTTAGAAAATAGTAATCTCTCTATAAGTAAATCTTACTGATTTGGACAGATTTTATCATGAAGGCAAAATGTGACACCTTGTACCGTCTTACCCATACTTTGGCCTTTAAATGTACTATCATTAAAAGTTGACTCCTTGAGGAAGATAGGCATAGTCAGATGCAGAGGCAAACTGAATAGATGGGGCTTTCACTACAGTGGGCCTGCATTCAAACCTTCAAAACTTTGGCCAGACTCATGACTATTCCCAGTTGAGACTTTAATTAAATGGTGTTGGATGTGAGCGTTAAATGTGTTCTATTATACTAGCTCGTGTTGCTGAAAGAAATAGAGCCATGCTTCTTGATAGAAGAGACAGAGTTAAGTGAATAATTTGCAACAAATAATTAATCTAAATGTTTCAAAATTATTTCTTACAGAATCTGATTATGGTTGAGAAAGTTCCCTATTTATTAATGCCATGGGACTCCCTTTCACAAGAGGAAAGTTTATTTATATAAGATGAATGAGTTAAGGTATAGACTTGCAAGTTCTTCCTGAGTCATCAGACCCAGAAAGCATGTCTTTTATATTAAGGTTAATACAATCTTTCAAACAAAAACATTTATGAGTGTACTTTAACTGATGATGACTGACATTCCAAAACCTCTTCTGCACACACCTACGCTGGCATTCTTTTATACATAGGAGTAATCCTAATTAATTTGAGAAAATTACTCTTGTGCATGAATGTATTCATTAGTATTTGAAACATCACAGTATGGCGAGTGTTCTAGATACAATCTTGACCTTACACTTTAAGATGCCCACAACATCCCATCCGGTCTTTATGGCTACCTTAGCCCTAGTAAAAACAGGCCAGCACCCAGTCCTTGCCCCTGAGGGCTTGTGTCCACATGGCCAGATTCTCTCCCTTACAAAGAAGTGGCCTCACCTGTACTGTCTAGAGGCAACTGTCCTTTGTCTATGTTATATTCTGAATATAGGCATCTGTGTTGCATGAGAAAGTACTAGGTACAGGGGAAGGCCCATGTTGGGAAGCTTATTGCTAGTTAAACAGTATGGACAATCACGCGCCTGAGTCCATTTCCTGGCTCTTTTTGATTTGCAAGTGCAAAATGTAACTTACATGAATATCTGTGTTCATTTCACATCTGGAAGCTTTAATAAGGTATTATTGCTCTCATCTGTTCTTTACAGGAAAGAGCAGCACTGTTGTTCTCTTCAGCAGTGTAGTTTCGGGGATGTGTTGGCTGGGTTTCTGTCCCAGTAGCGCTGAAGAGTTTTGCCCAAGAGCATTGCAGGGAATCTGTCTTTCTCACTGTATTGTGAGTCTTCCCTTTTGGAGGTAAGATGTGATGCAGCCTAAATAATATTTTTTTTTATAAATACCTTTTTTTTAATTTGTCACAAGGAAACTATTGGCTAGCGCGTTGAAGGGTTGGAAAGGTATTAGCACTAAGGAGAGTTGCTTTATTTTGAATAGTGGAGAAGACTGAGAATTTCAAAAGCAAGAACAAAATAAAATGTATGAACCAAAGACTTAATAAGGAGTTTTAGCTGAAAACTTGTGCCTTTAAAAATTTCCAGGTATGTAGATTCTGCTTTGCAGATAGTGAGTTCCGAGAGCTGCTGCCTGAAATTTTAATGCCTGCACATGTTGTCACGCCAGGGAATTGTTATAATCTCATCCCAAAACAGATGCCTGTAGTACGTGAAGTGGTTTTCACCTTGTAGTGTTCGTTTCTGTTAGCTGAAAGGAAGCCTGAGGCTTCCCAAGTGATCACATGGAATGTATTACAGAGCTCTAAAAGTAAGGTGAATTCAACTCTGTCTTCTCTTAGGAAGCACGTAAAATGCAGTTGTCCCAGTTTTTAGTGTTTGAGACACTTTGGTTATTTATATAAGATAATTGATTGTGTAAAGAAAAGCTACTTTCATCATTAATCAAAATTCATCCTGAAGCTAAGATAGGATTTAACATAGTGAGCTAGACCAAAACATTGTGTAAGGTGAGAGGGATTGCCTCTCCAAAATTTATTTACTGTTAAAAGCTTCACACTGTGTTCTACCTCGAGCATTGTAGTTACTCTCTTCCTTTATCTGGCTACTACTTGCTTATTGTCCTTCTGACATGACTTGAGCAGAAGGATGTTTCACATTAGGCTGTTTTGTAACATTTTCTGTGAAATGCTAAAACATTAGCGCTTGCTCCAGGAAAAGGTGAGTTAATATGTAGTTTTGAGCCCTGATAGTTGCCTTGCTTAATCAATACTGCAAAGGATGTCTTTATTGACACTGAGCGCTTTCCAAAAGTGTTCTTTCCACTGTTAGTGATATGTTGCTTAATAGAGCCAGCTTAAGCTTGCCACATTGAGTTTTGTGTTGTTCACGTTGCATTGGCTGGTTACCTCTTTCTGTTAACTTTCCATGTACAATTTAATTAAGCTGTGAATAATAGGATGTGTTATCAGATGGTATGGAATTATTAACTTCAGTCAAGTGTTGTGTGATGAACCAGCTAAAGATCTGGACAATAATTTATACATTCTTCATATTTAACTGTCTGTGCATTTTGGATGAAGATCGCTACCAGCATAACTGATTGCAACCCTGCTGCCGAAAGAGGTGTGTCTGTTTATGCCAGTGAAGTGCTTGACTGTTGTTATAAATATAATGGCATGGTAATTACTGGTTATAGATACAATAAAGATCAAACTTTTTTTTTTTTTAATTCAGAATGCTTTTATTGTCCTGGAAGCATGCTTCCTATCTTTTCACATAAAGAATGAGTATGACATTTCAGAGTTAGAAAACTGAGTGAAAGAAGTTGTAATGATTTATTTCTGCAAATATTTCTATGTGTATTAATTGCCCATGAGCTGTGAACAGTATTCTCAGGTGTCCTGTTACACAAATTAATCATACTTATTTTGGCCAAAAAACCAACAACAACTAAAAGAGCCCCTTCATAATGCCTGTAATGCTCATACTTGCTATTTGTATAAGAAAAATGGTATGGTTTCTTTTCTCTGATTAGATAATTTATGGAATAAATTAATCTAAAGCATATGTGAATAATAGGGAAAATTGTAAATATGCCAACAGTACTTTAAAAGTTGCTTTTCTTATGTATCTGAAAATTTAAATAAGTCTAGTCTGATTTCTTAGCAAAGCAAATAAAATGTTTGTATTTATAGAAATCAAACTGTTCACAAATGTTTTCGGATGGAAGTTGGCTTTCAGCACCAAATGGTAATCCAAAGTTTCCCTACTCTATTCAGTTCACACTTCTCATTGAAAGGTGTATTCAGTGTGACACAATATGTTGTGACTCCTCAGCAAAATGTTGCAATTCATACTGGTCAAAGTATGTACTATTTCAGAGCTATGCATAATTTGTGATTGCAACAATCTCAAATGGGATTCAAGCAATGGGAGCATGAAATGTGTTTGGTGTTTCCATCTAATTCATAATTTTGACTCAGCAGTTCCAGCTGATTATTAACAGTCTCTCCAGCTAGCCTGGATTGACTAAGGGAATTCATGTTAACATCCTGAAGTGTTTTCATTAACCTTGGCCTATGCAAAAGTGGCTTTCTAAATTGGATTCACTGCACTAAGTTTGGTGCCTGTGATATTGTGTATTGCATCAAGCAACAAAATAAGCAAGAAACAAAGTGGTAAAAAATAGTATTTAAACTAGAAGTGAGGCAGAATTCATTAAAAGGAGAATATGGACCATGCTCATTATAGGATTTGCTAATGCTCACAAGTTCTTCCAGCTAAATTTAATGTATGCAAATGATTATTTACAAGCAGTTATTATCAACAATACTAATAACTTCAATAGTACTAATAATAGCAATCTGGACTAATTAACTGTTTTAAATAGAATTTTGTAATATTTGCAAATTTTCTCAGTTTTATGGTAACTAAATAAAATCAACTCCATTGCTTAACATAAAACTCCATCTCATACAATATGATTCTAGTTTTGGAGACAAGATTTGAAGCAGAATGAAGTGGTGGTGAAGAAAGTTTCTGCTTGTGCCAACAAAATAAATAGAGGAATAAATGCAACATAAATACACTGAGCATATTTTCTCTGTTTGTATGAAACCAATTCATTCTAGTTGAGTGCAAAAGGCTCACTTGAGAGTTTTGTATTGGAAACACTGTGTTTAGATGGTTACAAATAGGGCGGGGGAATGCTGTTCTTGTGTTGGTTCTGTTCTGGTTTTTCTGGTTAGAAAATTACTTCATGATCTATAAGAATGGGGATTTTTTTAGTCTTTCCTGGCTGTGAGGGGGGAAAAAAAAAAAGAGAAGAAACCTTGCTATAAACAGAAAGCAGAAAGCAAGTTCATGGGAGCACAGAAAAGGGGATCTCCTAGCTATGTTCAAAATGGTTTAAGGATGACTTGTTCAAAATGGTTTAAGGATGGCAGTATTGTGTATTAGTCTGCAGATTCCATGGGACCTTGTTCTGTCTGCTTGGGCAGTGAGGTACCATGCATATGAGCCCTATGCAAGGCATAAAAATAAGTATGAATGATAGCAATGCAGATAATATTGCTTCTTATAAATAATAATTAATGCTAATTAATGTTGTCTCTATATGTTGTGGCTTGGATGAAACTCTGGCAGGAATTGGCAGACATGCTGATATGAAATCTCCACCCACAAAGATCTGCTGAAAGAGCAGTATCTGGTGTAAGGGGATCTACCCTTGTAAGTGCAAAGAACACAAAGTTTTTCTAATTGTTTTTCCTGTCTGCAGAGAAAAGAGGCTTATAGCTTTAGAGCCGGTCTGCATGCATGTCTCTAGGAACTACAGACGTGGTACAAATTCAAGATCAAATCGCGTTCCTTATGTAGGTTTATAAATAGTGTTTCATGTTCCCCGAAAATAGCACATGTAATACAATGTTCTTCAATATTACTGGCTCCTTCCTGTGTGAAGCTGTAGATGCCAATGCATTTGTTCAGGACTGGCGATGCCCTTTCCTGAGTCTGGTGGGAGGCTGCTGAGCCCTGCTGCTGTGTGGCTCTACCACAAAGTGCAGGAAGGCATGCTACACAACCTGGTGCTGATAGGGAGGCTGACGCCTCCTCACTAGGCTTTGGTAAATCTGTATCTCTATGTGTGTCCGCATATATGCAGACGATTTTTCCTCTGCCACTTCCCTCCCACTCTGAGCTGCCTTCCTTTCCACACTGCCCTTGAGCCAAGAGGTCAGTGCTACCACTTCTTTTTTGCCAGTCATGATTTTCTTTCTGTATTTTATCCTCTAGTTGTTACTTCCCTTCTTATTGGTGGAGGGGCATTTGAGAGCCATTTGGCTGATTTAATGTTTTTTTTTCTGGGAACGAAAGGATAAGACTTAGAAAAATAGGTTGCTGATTTTTGCCTTCAGGCAAAATATGTAGGGGGGGACATTCTTTCCCTTAAGGGAGGAGATTTTTATTACAAGGGAGAGAATTTGCCCCAACAGAACAGTTTTACTGGTGTTCATCTGAGACACAAGAGTCGGGAGTCTGTGTGCTGTTGATGTCATGGGGGATCTGGGGCTGAATGACCAGTTGCTGTCACAAAATAATCCAGCTTCCCAGAGGGAGAGAAAGGCGTTGTGTGTGGCCTTGAAAACAAGAAGGAAAAGGAGAGGAGGAAGTGCCTGGTTGTTCCTGTCTTGCTGGGGAGAGTTGCAGGGTCCCTGGTCACTGTGTGACCAGCAAACATCCTTGCTGAGAGCTGTAGACCAGGTCATTTGCTAGAGCAGCTCTGTGACTCCATCAGCTGCCTCACAGGGAGTATATGCTGGAGAAGAATATGGAGCTGTATTAACTGGCATTTTAAAGGTGAGACATTCTGTTTTCTTGTTTGTTTATTTGCTTCCCACTGGGGGATCAGTTATATGTTGAGATGACTTGACTTGATACTCACCTCCTTAGCAAACACGTTGATTCAGCATTTAGAGGATCATGTTTCTTTGTGGTGCAGAGTTATTTATTACAATATTTGTGGTATGCTGATGACACTTGTGATGATGAAAAAGAATAAGTCGTGTATTTTTTTAAGAATGTGTTAAACTAGTTCTGTCAAAATAGAGATAATAAATACCAGTAGTTGTTTAGTCAGTTAAAAAGGAATAATTCCACAAAATTTTTGAAAACTCAGTGGATAATGATTTGGCTGAATGTGTATGAAGAACTTATACTTACCTCTACATTTCTGGAATTGAGTGTAGAGTACTGTACTTGTTTTATATGATTCTGGAATCTGAAAAACTAGATTTTTTCCCTGATCATGAGAAAGAATGTATGTGTAAAGTAAGCTAACTTTAAGTGTTCAGATTTCACCCGCTAAACTGCTTTGGCAGGAATGAAATGCTACAATAGCAAAGATAGACTGCACCTTGCTTCTTAAACTGAGGAAGGTGGTAGGAGGGTGGGCAGGGACCAGAGAGATGGCACAGGTTCTGCCAGTTTGGTGGAAGGTTATTAGTGGAAATCCTAACAGACCAGCCTGGGACTGATCTTACTTAACATTTTCCTTAATGCCTTGGGTGTAGAAGGTTGGAACTGACTGATGAAATTCTCTGCTGACACAATACAAGGAGGCTTTATCAAGGTAGAGATGATGTCCAATTCTTCCCATACCAGGAGTGTGCGGGCAGGAATGATGAAAAAAGACTAAATGTTTAATAGCTGAGGGCTTTTGCCTGTTAATGGAAGTTGTAGGTCCCTAGAAGACAAGCTGCACAACGTGGGAAAGAAAGTGGTAGAGAAAGATTTGGATATGATAACTGACAACAGAATAACTGTGAGCTTCTGGTGCAATCTGGGAAAAGCCAAATGGAAACAGAATGGTCATTAATGGATTAGGTTTGCACTTGCAAGGTTACTAAAAATGAGATGCTCTAATAACCTTCCAGCGTGAGTAGGAAGAGCAGCAAATCTAACTCGAATTTCATGCACTAATGAACAGGGCTTTGGATGCAGAAGTTAACAGTATCAAGGGGTAATCTAATGACACAAAGCTAACTCAGACCTTATTTCCAATCCAAAAAGCATGTGGGCTTTATTTAGCTATATAGTGCTTATAGAAAGGGAAATTATTTTAGACATTACTGATTAAAATTCTGCAATCCAATAAATAATATTGAATGGTGATGATGATGACAATGATGTACCATTTTATTCATCCTAATTTTCATTAATTTCTCCATGTATGACATATTTTAGACCTTATGGAACTCAGTATTTATAATGAGTCTTGTGTCAACAAGCAGCGAAGATCAGGCTGTCTGCCTTTACTCACAGTTGGCTTAATTTAGTAATAGTATTTAGCAGTTATGTGGTACTTTAAAATTTAAAATATTAGCTAATTAGTCATCACATCAATTGCTTTAAATATTATCAGCCTTCTATTAAGATGGGTAAATAGCTGTTGTTATCCATATTTCAGAGGTGAGCAAATTGAGACACAGATGGGCTAGTTATGTCCCTGTGCATATTTATTTATAGGTATTTCAAAGGCACATATCGTTTCAAGGTCCAACAAGTCTATCAACTTGTTAGACCTGATTCGGCATCCACTGGAGCCAAGGGAAATGATTCTAGCAACTTCAAAGGTTCTACTTGCTGCCTAATTGAATTACCTTGCAAAATCCAGCTTCCTAATATTACCTAGCTAGCATGGTACCTTTTGGGATTGGTTGATGAAAAGCAAATCTGTCCTGGCAGTCAGTGCCCTCGCTGTGGCTATAGGAGACAAACAAGCACCAAAAATGATGGGGTTTGCTCAGCACCCAGTGAATGAGTCCCAGAGGTGATTCCTGGATTCTTGGAGGCTCTGTTTTCTAGGAAAATAATTTAAGAGCTTGAAAATGTTGATTATACAATGATGAGATTTTTCAAATGTTCCTAAGGAAGCACCACCTGTTTATTTTTGGAAGAAGTAGCCACTTATTTTGAAAGTCTCAACATATATTTCTCAGTCTATTCAGACATCCAGATGACTTTAGAAACCTATTCCTATGTTTCAGTGCTATGTGGGAGTTAAAACTTAGATAGACACGTGGGTTGAGCTTTTCCTGAAAACTCCAAAACTCAGCAACATGTTTTTTATATTGCTTTTTATAACCTGAAGTTCTAAGGAGAAGAAAAAAGGAAAACAAAGGAAAAAATCTTAACCTCAAGCTGAAGGATCATAGAAATCCTTTACTATAGCTTTGTAATGCTACTTGAATGTGATATACCTAGTCAACGTTTGACCAGTTATGTGTAGCCTTATGGTTCAGCTGTGTTCCTTGAAAGATGGAAATAACCCTTTACAGATTCAGGAATATGTTGTCATGTGTATTAATTTAGAGTTTTCATTCCTTGAACATTTATTATGCTTTACATAAGAACTACTTGTTTCTGCAAGTGTTCCTGCCCTTTAACTTGTTAGTATTTGTGTCAGATAGAATAAAACCAGAGTAAAAGCATATGGAAAACAGGTTATCAAAATATATTAATTTATTTTAATGTTCACATTTACTTGAGCCTGCTAGTCAATAGTGTAGTATAGCCCAAACTTTGAAAGATAAGCTTAGGGAAAGTAGCCCAAACAGCATTTTCTTCGCTATCCTGCCACATGCTGCTAAATACATGCTTCTTTTTCCTGCCTTCCCAGCCAGGAATGTCTCTGTATATGAGAAATATTGCAGTAACAAGAACATACAGAACAATCCTCTCTCTGGGTGCAAGCCCTATGCTGTGCTCCTAAATAAAGCTTTTCACGTTTGTTACTTGTTACTCAACAGCAATTGGGAAATGACAGACATTGTAAGGAAAACCCCTCCTTAGGCTTATTTCTGTAAAGAAAAAGATTATGAGAGTGTCATGTTCCTCCCCATGCTTCAAGGTGTCAGATGTTTTTGGGGCATTGTGGTCAAACCAGTGTGTTTATAACAGATCAAAGAGGTGAAATGAGCCAGAGAGATGAAGGCTGCTAGACCAAATTCCTACCTGCTGCTGGCATGTTAGCTGCACATATTACCAATCTTTGTACTCAGCAATGTGTGATCGATACTAATGCAGCAACATGGTAGCTGTTGTATTCAGTTTCTGTTTCCTGGTACCCGTCAGTATATGAGGGGTTGTTTCTTTCTGACCTTGTGAATCTTGTTAAGAATAATAGAATCATAGGGTGGGAAGGGACCTTAAAGACCATCTAGTTGCAACCCCCCTGCCATGGGCAGGAATACCTTCCACTAGATGAGGTTGCTCAAAGCCCCATCCAATCTGTTCTTGAACACTTTTAGGGACGGGGCATCCACATTTCTCTGGGCAATCTGTTTCAGTGCTTCACCACCCCTGCAGTAAAGATTTTTTTCCCTAATATCTAATCTAAACCTACTCTCAGTTTGAGGCCATTCTCCCTCACCCTGTCACTACATGCCCTTGTAAAAAGTCCTTCTCCATCTGTATTGTAGGCTCCGTTCAGGTACTGGAAGGCTGCAATTAGGTCACCCCTAAACTGTCTCTTCTTCAGGCTGAACAATCCCAATTCTCTTAGGCTTTCCTCATAGGATAGGTGCTCCATTCCTCTGGTCCTCTTTGTGGCCCTCCTCTGGACTCGGTCCAACAGGTTCGTGTCCTTCCTGTGCTGGGGACCCCAGACCTGTTGCACTACTGTAGGTAGGGTCTCACTAGAGCAGAGTAGAGGGGCAGAATCACCTCCCTAGACCTGCTGGCCACACTTTTGATGCAGCCTAGGATTTGGCTTTCTGGGCTGCAAGCACCCATTGCTGGGTCATGTCCAGCTTCTCATCCACCAGCACCCCCAAGACCTTCTCATCAGGCCTCCTCTCAATCAGTTCATACCCCAGCCTTTACTGATACTGGGGATTGCCCTGACCCAGTTGCAGCACCTTGCACTTGGTCATGGGATTCCGGTGGGCCACTTCTTGAGCTTATCAATGTCCCTTTGAATGGCATCCCATCCTTTAGGTGTGTCAACCACACCACTCAGCTTGGTGTCACCTGCAAACTTGCTGAGGGTGCACTCAGTCCCTCTGTCTATGTAATTAATGAAGATATTGAACAGTACTGGTCCCCATACGGATCCCTGAGGGACAACACTTGTCAGGATCTGCACAGCCACTGGCACCAGCCTCCAGCGTGGGAGCAGAGGAGTGCCTGGATCTCTTCACTAGGATGGCTGTTTGCTCTTCAGAGCAGCTGCTTTCCCTGTTTCCCTTTACTTCTGGCTATGATGTTCCTGTGTCTTGACTGTGTCTTGTTCCAGAGGGGATCGTGCAGTGGGAATTCAGAATGGCAGATATTTTACGCTGTGTCTGATAGAAGAGTCACAGTTAAGGTCTGGCTTTGCTGGCAGTTTTATTGCCTACTTTACCAATTCTCCCCATTCTCCTTGTTCTAAGCCCTGGAGGGGAGGTCCCCCTTCATCCTTTTGCATCCACTCAATACCAAAATTCCTCCACATATCTTTGCATTCTTTCCTTGTAACTTATATCTGTTTAAGTATTTTTTCTGAATGGTTCAGAAATAAATTAGATTAAGGTTTCATTTCCTCACTCCTCCATTATGCTTTTTTTAAGCCACGTGGGATTTGTTTTTCCTCCTTATGTGTTTTCTCCATTAGCAATATTGTTGCTTTTTGATTAAAAGATATTTAGACAATCTCACTCCTGCCACCCAGACACAGTATAGGTTTCAGACACCACAACCTTCTTCCACAGTTCCCCTTTGTGTTCCTGCCCCTGTGATAAAAGATTTGTCCTGACAGAACACCAGAAAGTAGTTGTAGTGGAGAGACTATTTTTAGTTTGACAATGTGACAGAGTAGAGATGACCCAAGGGAAAAGCATGACTTCAGAACATGGCCAGGGCACACAAATTTGTTTCCTAAATCTGAATTGTTTCTCCCAGTCCTTGAGCTGAGCACGTTGTTTAACTCCGTGCCCCATTTATCCAACATGCAACCTGAGGATAATGGTAAGGATTCACATGTCCCATAAGGCTTAGAATGAAAGCGCAATATAGATGGCTCATTTTCCAAATGAAAAGGAGATCCCAATCATCTGATCTTTCTAATAGCCAATCTTATGCCATGAAAAACTATTAAAATAAGGTTGATTTTTTTTACTATGAGACCAAAGTCACATCATGAATTGTAGGGAGATGCATGAAAAATCAGGTGGAGTTGTTGTCCTGGAATATTGTGCAGTTTGCAAAATTGTTTTTTAAAAAGCTTGCCTGTTATTCCAAATTGTCCAAAAACTGTAAAGGGGTAATAATTTCTAGATTTCCTTGGAATGAAGCTTGCTAAGAGCAGTCTCAGCCTGTCTCCTGTAGTCAAGCAAATTTCTTATTGAGAAAATTAATAGGGGTTTATTGAAATTATTAGATTGGAGTCATCAGTTCTTTCTCTTCTGGTAGTCCTTCAATTCCTCTCCCACAGTGCCTGAAGCTATACCTAAATTTCATGATTCTACATATGCATGAGATTATTGTGCAAAAGATCACTGTCTCCATAGAATACAGAAGAAATCACACACACATGCACATCCTCTGAGATGAATATGCATAAAGAAAGAAAAGATGATGGCTTACTGTAAATTAGTGTAGCTTAATTGAAGTCAATCTAACTGCTAATTTGATTCAGTCAAACTGTACTAATTTACACCAGCAGCTGAGATTTTGGCCCTTACTGGTTTAATTTCATACTAATCTGTTTATAGCTTTCAAATATTTGGAGCCAGTTGATTGCTAAACTGTTTATTGGGTGTGGTTCCAGGATTACAACAGTAATTATTTTACTGAAGCCCTTTATTTTCAAAAATGCATGTTTCAGATTTACATAATAGGACAAGACAATGACTAAGGGGCAAATTATACCAAGATTATTGCATGCACTTACGCATGTGTTATGTTTTTATGACTCAGAATGGAACTTGTTTGTGTTCCACCTTTGGACAGAGGTCTCTTAGTGGTGGGGGGGGACAACACTGTAGAGCACAGAATTACAAAAGAGTCTCAGCCTGTGGAATTCTGTGCCAAGACATGATGCTAGACGATAAAATATTACTTAAGTGTGAAGGTGGGGGATTGGTTATGAAATGCCAAACAGTTTTCCACAGCTCTGCTCCCTCAATATGGTGTTTATTCCATCCTGAGAGCTGAGGTCTTCAGTGCTGATCCTGACTGCAACACACCTCTCTTTGCTACCTGATTTCAAGTGCTGCCAGAGGAGCATTCAGAATGGTATTTTGAGTGGTGTTTGCCTGGAATTACCTGATCTGAGTGCCTTTCCCCATGCCAAGGGATTGTGTTGATAAGGACAGTGGCACGATGCTTTGAACAGGCTTTGAAATAGTTGTCTTCCTTTTCTTTGATATGCTTCACAGAATAGTTTGCATCCATTTGATATGCATGAAAGCTGCCAGCAGTCTTGTCTGAAGAACCATCACAGCAAGAGCTGCGGTTCAGTACAGATCCCAATGCCTACTGTACTGATAGATCCCAGTGCTTCCTCCCTGTGTGGTGATCAGGATTACTCCTCCACTTCCCTGTGGAGCCTTGTCAATCAGTGAGCCAGTTACCAGTTACTAGGTTTGATGGATTCTGATGATGGTGAGAAGACTTTAGTGTAGGCTGGATACTCGAATGAACCTGTTTAGCCTGGTTGGTGGTAGGACCTGCAGTCTGAAGCTGAAAGGCTTTAGACTCTTATCTTTTGAGTCTGCAGCATCTCTCCTGGCTTCTTGGTGTTTACAATAATTACCTTAATGAAACCATTGTCCGTCATCTGCTTGATGTCATCAAATGTGCAAAATGCTCGTTGGAGAGTTCAGGTCTGCAAGATTTGCTTTCTTGCAGTCAGGAAAGAAATTAATGAAAACATTGCTCTAATAATAACCATCCCGACCTCTTTAATGCATCCTCAAAACTAAATGCATATAAATAATTATCTAGGTTTTGTAAACAGAGCTAAGTAGAAAGATACAACCCACTTTGGGTTCACCAACTTTGACAGCAATTCTTAAAAAAAGAATTGTGTGTGAAACAACTTACTGTAACTCTTATAAGTTTGCAAAATGACCTCAATCTTCATAAATGCTTGTTAAAGGATTTTCTAAAAAGAGCAGCAACACCTGGAGACTCATTTATCACTGTCTCTGCCTACTGGCGATCCCACCTACATGCTGAAGAATGACTGCTAACATAATATTTATGCAATAAACCAGCTGAAATGTGTAAAAAGAAAAGTCTTCTGTAGGGATGGTAGAGATTAAAGAACTATTTGAAGTCACTGGTTATTTTTTGCTGCTTGATAAACAGGGAGGATTCTTTTGGTTTCATGGCACAGTTCTCTTGGAAAGAAAAAACTTCTTGGTATTCATTCTGACACAGGAAGGCCACCTAAGACTAAGAAGATTTTCCTGTTATGAAAAAGGTTCTTTTTTTCCCCTCATCCTCGTACTTATAAACTGTACTTTCATCTTCTGCAACTCAGCTATGGAGCAGGGCCACTGAAAATTTATTGAAACCATTTGTTGTGTTTCAAGCCTCTTCAATAACGTCTGAAGGCATCCACCATACAAATACCAGTCTCATAAGTCCTAGAGATCTTAAACTTCTCTGACTGAAAATTGCTGTGAAGACTCCACCTAAGACCCAGGTGTTTAAAGTGTCCAGTAAAAGAGGTGCAAGGCTTATAGAGAAGTCAAAGCCACGGGCAGAACTGAAGCCCTGGAGGTGCATTTAGCAAGCACAGGCTCAGCCTGAAACCTACAGACTTGAGTGGAATGATGTTGTGTTAACTTCAGTCAGTCAAGCAGCTTTGGTTATGAAAGACAACTGGCTCTCTAAAGTAGTTCTGTCTTTCTGCTTGCAAGCATAAGGCCTCTCTCCTAGGCTTCTGTCTCTCCTTCACAGTGGGCCTGTGCACTGAAATTCAGGAATGTCCATGGAAACCAAATTTTATTAATCATCCACTCCTGGAGTTCTTAAACAATGAGTCTGTTAGTGGTAGTACAAAATATACAGTAGCTATGTTGGTCAGTATAAATGAAGGGGACTATCACTTCAGATCACATTGGTCTTTCTAAACTATGTTGGTCAGTCTAAATAAAAAGGACTTTCTCTTCAGATCTAGGAAACTGCTCACCACAGAACTATCACTTGAAAACCATGTATGATAACTCTGTTGAGTCATATGGTCATGCTCAGTGCAAGTACATGAATTATACAAAGGAGGAGCAATTTGTATGCAAGTGATCAGCAAAGAATGGCTCTGTCAGAGCACGGGGCACATTGCCACCAAAGATGAGCTGAGTGACACAGTCCTCATGGCGTTATGAAATTGTTAATGACTGACCACACAGCAGCTATGCAAGTATGTTGTAGTCAGCAAGAACACTTACTGAATGGCATGACTCTTCTTCTGTATGTATCTTCTCCCTGCCCACCAGCCTGGTTTAAAACGAACAAACAAACAAGCCAATAAAACTAAAACAAAGCACAAACAAAACCAAACAAAGCTAAGCAAAGAAACTTCCCAGAACACACAGAAATAACATGTTAGATCTCTGCATCAAGGTTTTGACCAGGGGTAGTTTGCCCTTTAGTTATAACACTTCAGTAGTGTTTGTTAGTAGTGTTTGTTATTGTCAAGTCATCAGCTGGCATGAATAAGTATCTGGGAAATACTTTTTCAGAAAAAAGCCTTGCAGAGGATCACATGTGTGAACATGAGTTGGGAATGTGGTTTAAAAAGGAAAAATAAAAATAATTGCCAACCTGGGACATACAAACAGGAATACAGCTGACAAGACACATGAAGTAATCCTACTTCACTCAATGCTGATAAGGCATCAGCTGGAGCCCTGGAACTGATTCTGAGCTATGCCTTCCTAATTAATAGGATGTGAGCTTATTGGAAAGACTCCAAAGCAAACAAGGGAATGATCGAAAATCTGCAAAACCTAATGGTAAGAAGAGATTGAATTAATTGATTGGCCCAAAGAATGGAGGATTTCAAAGGGGGAGAGAGTTTAGTAAGGATCCTCAAATACATAAAAAGCTCTGGCAAAGAGGAGACTAATCAGAATATAATTGTGTCTAGTATAATCCTACACTGTTATTGTTCATATCAGGCTAACTGGCTCTAATTGCAGTATATTAAACAGTAGAGTAGATATTCAGGAATACTTTGTAGCAATAAGGATAGTGATTGCCTGGAGAAGTAGCAGACTTTTTCTATAAGTGCACGGAAATATTTTAGAAAAGGTGGGTAAATATCTTGGAAAAAGGATGTAGGAGCAGATGCTTTTGCCTTGGAGCACCAAAATGAAGAAGTTTATTAGGTTGGTTTTAGTGTTATTTTTTCTGTTATTTTATGGGAAGGTGGAAAAGCAGAGAACAAGACTGCCAAAGGCTTATGATGATTTGTGCAAATGTTAAGGTGCGATTCTAATGCAGTGCCATGTATATGGACAGCTGCATCATCATGAATGGCAATCCACATAGACCTATCTCCTTGATATACCCAGCTGTCTGTATGGGGTAAAGGAGGACTATCGCAGGGTGGTACCTGGCACAGCACAGAAGATGTGGTTTAGGTTAATTGCAGAATGTTGTAGCTCAGCCAGTTTTGTCTAGAGCATCTCCATGTGGTATAACTCAAGGGATTTACTTTTTCCATGTAAGAAAATAGATAAGGATTCAAGTGAAACTGATAGAGAAGAGATTGGCTAGATACTGGCCCTATGTTGTGCCTAAGATGCTACTTGCAAGTGCTACTGGGAACTTGTATTAAATACATAGAAGCCATCAATTTAGTGCTTAGTGGCAGCAAACAAGGGAAAGGAAGAACTTTAAACTAAGCAGCCTTCTTGGCAGTTGGCATTTAGCTAAGACTCTCCTTTGGAAACTTCTTTTTTGTTGCAAGAACAAGGAAGAAGAAGGTGATAAAAGTTAGGTTTCGACTAAAACGGAGTTGAAAATTTTCAGAAAAAAAAAAAAGGTTTCCAAAAAATTAGTAGGAATCTATTAGTTTTCATTTTCAGATAATAACAGCAGATTGACTGAATATGGAAAATAATTATGTCATAGTCCTCAAGAAACGTGAGGACAGGTACCTTAATGTGGCCTATTATACATCAGAGTTGAAATTTCTGGACAAATGTTTCTCTCCTATGGTGAACTACTGTATGTCAACAGCAAGGGAGACCATCAGATGTTACAAGAGAGGGAGGCTGGTCAGACAGTCTGATTGATAAAGGGAAACGCATGCAAGTACCAGGAAGTATAACCATAAAGCTCAATGTCAATAAGTCAAAATCTTCAGTACTCTGACTCAAGTTGGAAGGTTTTTGAAAGATCTTATTTCCTTTAAGGAAAACATTTTTCTGATCAGCTCTACTTGAGAAGAAGAAGTGCAGACTATGTGGCTGTTTGTAGGGCAAAAGGGTCCTCCAACATGTCTGACCAACTCTAGTTTTCTTTGAGAGACAGTAAAATGGACACAGTGCTGCACAAGAGTTTTCCACTGTTTAGTTTATCTCAAAAGAGGTGAGAGTGAGCTGTTCAATTCTTTCAAGGCTTTAATTCATTCTGTATTGTGCACTACTGACAGTGGGAAATAACTAGATATCACCTTTAGATGTCTACTTTGCTATCCTAAGGAGATGCATTTGCCTAGCCTAAGAGAAAATGTCAGATGGATCACACCTATGACATGGGATTGTGTGGTGGGTCAACCCTGGCCAGCAGCCCAGCAGTCACCCTGCCTCTTGCTCACTCCTCTCTCCTATATTATAGGAAGAAAAAAGAAAGCAGGTGAAAAGACTTGTACATTGATATAATGACAGCTTAATAAGGAATGCAAAAGCTGAGTGTGCAGTCAAAGGAGAAAGGAATTAATTCACTACTTCTCATCCAGTATTTTCCTGGGAAGCAGGGCCTCAGCATGAGTTACAGTCGCTTGAGAAGGCAAATACCATAATAGTGAACAACCCCTTTCCTCCTCCTTTCTCCTGAGCTTTTATATGCTGACCACGATGTCATGTGTAGGGAACATCCCTTTGTTCACTTGATGTCAGCTGTCTGTCTACATCCCTTCCCAATCTTATGCCCACCCACAGCCTACTTGCTTTGTGGGGAAGAGAAAAGGCTTTTATGCTGTGTAAGCACAGCCAAGACGCTGGTCTAGATGCAAAAGCACGGCACCACGAGAGCAGCTGTGAAGGAATTTGACCTCATCCCAGCCAGAATCTAAGAAGAGCCACTGGTCTATATAGCTCCTTTGCATCACTGTTTCAGTTGTTTGATACCTTTTAATTTTATATCTCTCTCTCTTCTTTTTTTTCTTTTTTTTTGACAAGATGTGGGTGGAGAGGCCTTGAATGCATGCTAAAAATCTACACTTAGAGTTATGTATACAAAATTCATTTGCAGGAAGCTCTAAATGTGATGAAATGACAGACAAAAGAAAACCTGCTGCAGAACTTGTCCTTTAAATAAACAACTGGGAAATGCCAGATATTGAAACACCCTTATTTTCTTCAGAGATTAGAATAACTTTTTAAAATACAGAGATTTGGATTTTTTTTTTTTAAATAATGAAATGGTTTGTCTTTCAATTAGCTTTGTGTAAAAGGAGAAAGGAGCTTAGGGAGCTTAGTTTTAACCTCAGTTTCTCTAGCAACACTGCTATGTTTTCAAATTGCTTGAGCTCTGAACATTATGAAATACAATTACCCACGGAGAAGCAAAATCATTTCAGGAAAGATGATGTGTAAACGTTTCCACTCGAGTGACAGAATGGAGGTGTACTCAGCCTCAAACATGAGCAATATCATAATGTTATCCTCTATAATTAGGGGTTATGGTGCTAAATGTAAGGATTTACTGTTTTGTTTCTGTTTCGGCCTCTCTAAACCAACTTTACTACTGGGCTGACATGAACCAATTTATCATATTTTGCCAAAAATCAGCAGAAACAGCCATATTTTCCCCAAAAGGCAGGTTTCAGTAAAACACCAGAGCATTTCAAATACTTTTTTTTTATTTCTTCTCCTAACCTTTCTGTGAAGGTACGGCATGTATTTAGCTTTTGTCTAGAATTTTTGAAAATCAATTACAAAATAGGACATCTTTCAATAAGATCTGAGAGCTACATGTAGAGGGGAAGAAAAGGCTGGTGGATGCTTAAGGAGCTAGCATAGGACTTCAGAGCCTCAAAGCAGAGCCTCTGTTCTGCCACAGGCTTCACCTGAGAGCTTTGTCAGGGAATTTAATTTTCCCATGCCTCTGTGCTGCATCAGTAGATTGGATAACAGCTTTGTTGCCTCACAATCATCATTACCTGAGTGTTTCAGGGGGTGATGAGTAGAAAATCTCACTTGTCCCTCTGAATCTGCTACATTGCACATAGGTATCAAAACAGTGGAAATATTTAAAGACTCTACTCACCTGTGTGACAAAATGGGATCCTTCTTTTAGAGCAATTTCAGTTTGATAATTGGCCTTTTTTTCATTGCATGATTTACAATTTGCAGCAATAACAATGCGTATTCTTAGGCCATTATTTCTGATGGAAGTATAAATGGGGATATAATTTTAATCTCATAATGAAATGATGACAGATATACATAAACATATAGTAACACATTAAAAATTCCCACAGAATTGTAAGTCAAGTGTCATCTAGAAGAGGCTGAGATACCATGTGATTACAGGCAGACATGGTAATGACACAGACAATTAAGACTGACTAACTTTTTTCATTATATGATTTTTGTTGCAGTTGCTGATAACACTGCCAAAGTCTAAGCCACTTGGACTCAGATTTTCTCAGCCAGCTATTTGGCCAAGATAAATTTTTGTTGTAATTTTTGAGGAACATTTAGTAAAAAATGTTCAACTATTTCTGAGAATGAAGTAAGGAGGAAAATATACTGATTTTGAGCAAAGGCTTGAATCTTAACTTAGGAAGCTGGCCTGAGCTGAGATATATGTCTTTAACTGACCTTGTAAGAAGACCAGATAGAAGAATGGGGATTAAGACAATCTGCAGTTGGACACTAAAGTTAGAGAGCCTGAAGAGAAAGAAATGGAAAGAAAAATCCTTAAAAATTAGACTCTGCCAAACTTGTCATAGTTCTCTGTTGTCCTTCAAGTAGCTGTATAATGTGCCTGCAGAGAGATGCCTAGACCAGCCCATACTGAGGACAGCAAACAGCTGTCAGTTATCTGAGACAAACAGCTTCTTTTCTATTTCATTTTGGAGTTTTTTGAGCTTGCTGCAGCAAAGCTAAATCCTTCTGTTGGTATGAAACGTGTAATAGTGGCACTGCTTTTCAGGAGCAATGATATGACAGACCTTGAACTCTGTAGGTTTTGAGGCAGTGCGCCACTGAATTGTGTTCCAAGAGAAATGGAGAAGTTTGCAAAGGAGTTGTCAAACAGAAAAATATTTAGAAAATATATGAAAAAGAAACAAACATAGAAAGATAATAAAGGGGAAATTGGAAAGAGAAAAAGGAGTGTATCAGAAGATACACTTCTTGTGGAAGATTAGTTTCTGGAGGTAACAGGTATTTACTTTGATGTCTTTCATTCACATAGAAAAATGTTGATTTTTCTCTTCCCCTTTTAATTGAACCACCTTTGCAAAAAATACAGGATTAAGTTACAAAAGTAAGGCCTATTGTAGTCAAACAAGTTTTGCAGATACAAACATTACTCAGAAGCTTGCAAAACCTGGAACTGTGAAAGATTCATATGTTCTAAGTGAGGACTTTTGCAGTATCTGTTTTGCCTTCTGAATACAGTTTCAACTCCTCTACATAGTTTTATTCTGATTATCCTGGAAACATAAAAGTCTCTTTGTACATTGTCTCAAGTGATGATAAACTTATTTTTTTGATCAATCACCTGCTCTGTCTGCTCTGAAATACTTGCAAGTATTATAAATAATTTTAATGAGCACTAGCTTTAGCAGCCCTGAGCTGCATGGGTTGCTTGGTGTCTTAGACCTTTTTTTGCAGCCCCAACTATTCCTTTACTGTTCCTCTGTTTTGAATAGCCTGAGTGAATCAGGCCCATGTCAATTATTAGGCACTTGGCATTTATGAATATTGGGGTGATTTAGTTTCCTATGTACTTCTGAGATCAGCATCTTTTTCTGCACCCAGGAGGACTGACAGGTGTTTGTAAATATATTAAATTGAGTTGACCCTGCTTCTGTTCCACAGAAATCAGTGGCCAATCTCACGACTTTCATGCACTCAGGTGCTCACATGAAAAAGTTTGTGTTTGATTTACTTCTGTGTCCCATATACTGGCTAGAGACAAATAAGACACGAAAGCTGATGCAAGTGACTTGTACCACCCATCTGCTTGTGGAGTTGTCAGAACTACCAGAGCTGCCAAAAGTAATGATTCTCAATCCAGCATGTGTTGGTTTAGGGGTTCAGAGGGTGAATCTGAGGACATGTATGAATTGTTTCATAAGCAGTCTCAAAAATTTCTCATAGAAGATGGCCAGACTTTCCTGCTCCCTTTCTCAGTGTTGTCTATCACTGACCTGTATTCTATCATGCAAGTGTTCATTTGTCCCTTTAGCACATTCTTTCAACTTGACATACACCCTAACTTCTGGAGTACTGCAAAAATTACCTGTTGAAGTGGCTGTAGGAGGAGAGCTGTAGCAAGAGGTTTGTGCTTCTGTTTGAGGCTGAAATAGAAGAAAGTAAAGGCGGGAGGGTGATTTAATTAAAATTAGGCCTCATTTTTATTGAATTTTACATGTAATTTTATTAACTGTAACGCGAGAGAATGGGAAGTGAAAAAGCATAATTTCTTGTTTAACTTCTTGTGCTTTTAAATTGGTACATGGAATTCTGTATGTACAATCTCTAGTATCATTTAAAAAAAATGTATCAAACCAGATAAATATGTCATATTGCCACGACAGGTGTAACCAGAATATTATATTGAATTAGAATTAACTGGAGTAGTCATAGATAAGAAGTACAATCAAGAGCTGGGAGCAGAGCTAAATAGAAGGATGGAAGGAGGCACCTCATGTGAAGATGCAAGAGAGAAGAGGCAGTGGAATTATGAATCTGTCCATCCACAGTGATGATCTCACACCTTCCCTAATAATACACCTTTGTTTTTCTCTTCAAAAATGTCATCATCATCAACAATAGAATGAACGTGGTATCAGTCAACAGGGTTGGAATGTTTTTTTGCTTAGTTTTTGCTAATGTTTCTTTCTGTCAACGCATCTTTTCATATGGCTTATTTAGTAGGAACATGGGGTATGAAGCATTCTGGATCTAATTCACCTCAACTATAAATCTGGTTGACATTAAGTGATTTACAGCATGGGTGTTCTTGAGTCAGTATAGCTACTGGAAGGAAATTATTTGTTTATTTTAGACTTATTTTTCTAAGTGCTACAGAAACGCAACAACCTGATCCTGACAGGGGGAGAGAAAGCACGATTCTCTACGCCTGTAAGTCAAATGCCTGGTTTGGTTTCAGTGGGTACTAACTTGGATTTAATTTCTTAGAGGAAGAAATTCCTTAGTAACCTAGGTTTGTTCATTGGTTTGCTCAGAGGAAAGGTTTTTTAAAAAAGAAATGCTGTCTGCTTTCCTTCTCTAATGTGCTCTGCTATATCTTTAAGCAGTTCTTTAATTTCAACCATCTGTTCTCTGCCACTACATCAACAGACAAGGAAAATTACTTCAGATTTTCAGCTATATATATTTTTGATTAGTATGTCCATGTAGGCAGCTATTAAAAGCAAAAAAGAATATAAAAATATGTAAAGATACTAATACAATTTAACTAGGTCATCAAGAGAGATGAGTTTTCTCTTAGCCACAAAACTACCTAAAAGTCCTATTTCATTTTAGAAGGAAAGAAAAGAAGTATAAGTTACTTATGTTTGACTTCATGAAACATTAATATCCTGTATATGAAGAATGGGTTTAAAGATATTTATTTATACCCACAAAGAGGCTAGGTACTTGCACAATAGAAACTTCAACTGATGTTAGAACATTTCATATGTGCTGCTTAGCTTCTGAGAGATTATTTGATTATTATTATTACCAAATTGTATATTCTTCTTTTATTATTTCCCTGTGAATGTAAAGTACATGTGTAGAATCTCATGCTGCCCAGAGGAGGCAAATAAATGTAATCAAATGAGTGTGTGAGCTCTATGGACAGTCAGGATGTGCAGTGATGCCGGTTGCTTCCTTTGGCAGT
Source organism: Platyrinchus mystaceus (assembly GCA_035041135.1). Classification (NCBI taxonomy): domain Eukaryota; kingdom Metazoa; phylum Chordata; class Aves; order Passeriformes; family Tyrannidae; genus Platyrinchus; species Platyrinchus mystaceus. The sequence continues at coordinate 68,124,935 of JAWWLV010000088.1, read as the reverse complement.
AGGCTTTTCTAGCACTTTTTCAGTGCATAGGTCAAGTAATCAAGACTTTTGTCTTTCCCCTTGAATCTCACCTGAAGTCAGTAGCTTTTAATTTGGTTCTGCATGCCCACTCTCTACATTGACTCTAATGGAGGTTACTGATAGTTAGTTTGGGGAACCAGTATTAGGAAGCAAGTATAGTAGTTTGAATTGATGTGTGAAAACTAAATTTTATTTGGGTTTATTTGAGAAAGTCAACAGATTTTCCTGCCTGGCCCATAGATCAATCGACTGTTTGTCATCTCTTTCTGCTGAGGAAAGCGCAGGTTAAATGATTTCAACTGTGACTACTGTTAGTGACCCCTATTAGACTTGTGAATTCATTGGTTTTGCTCATAGGTCTGTGGGGAGAAACAAAAAGGCAGAAGACCATACTTTTTCAAGGCACCTTACAAAAATTGTTGCAGTTCACTAAGCAATATTACCTCACTAAGTTCTGGAGGTGAAGTAAGGTGAACCTCAGAGACCAATGACTTGCATACACAATTAAGGCAAAGTGTTTGCAGCCAAAAATAAAGGGTGTCATCTGTGGTGACTAGCACAATATACCAATATACATGCAGAGTCAGTTTTGGAGATGAGCAACCAGAACAGTTGCTGAAGGCCCTGAAACCTGAGGACATCCCTTCAGGTTGAGTTAAGAAATTACAGGTCATCTAATGTGGGAATGAAAAGAAGGGTAGCCTAGCCTCTGCCTAGAGCCCTAACAGGTAAATGGCTCTGCATAAATGTCTGGATCAATTAAATTGCTTAACAATAACTATTGTGGCATTGCTGCTTTTGTTAGACTAGAGTCAGTTGTTACAGTAATGAGCATCACATACGATTTTAAATCCTGACATTATAAATTACCTCTTGTAGCAGCCTCAGGCTTGATCCAAAGTGAGACTTTGATGCTGCAACACTGAGTGTTATATTGCCGAGCTTTTATGTGGCAGGCCCAAGGTAAGCAGACACCTCTCTTAAGTGCCTTGGCCCCATACAGGTATGTGGGAAGAGTGAGGTACATCAGGATCAAGTAGTCAGCTTTCTATTAGGAAATGCTGAGGATACTGTGGGATCTTCACCAGCACGTAGCTACCTGTTACACCCTTTGTTCCAAAAACAGAGCTTGTATCTCTCTTCTAAAAACGTGGCAGAAGAATAGGTGGGGGTGGCCTTTTGAACAGCAGCCTAGTGATTAAAGCACTCCCCCAGGTTGCGGGAAATCTCTCTCTGTTACTGCTTTTGCCTGAGGGAACTCAAACTCACCTCCCAGAGAGTTTCCTAAATAGTATGTCTATCTAATGTCTGCAGTGCAGATACTGACCCTGCTGTGTAATTAAAGAGAACTCAAGGTGAACTAGGCTAGAAACCAAAAATAAGACAGTGCTTCCAAGGAGCTCAGTGACATCCCTCTCCAAGGGCCATTTCAACTAAAATGGCTTTGCTATGAGGAGAGTAGGAATCCAACTTCAAAATTTTCTGCCTGTAGGAGAAAAGCAAGGGCTTTCACTTCTGGTCTGTGAAACAACTCCAGTGAGAGAAAAGGAGAATACCATATACTTCAGAGGCTGGGGTGTACCAAGGCAGACGCTTAATGTGTGTTTGAACTCTCTAGGGCTGACTGTGGCATGGTGGTGGCAGGCAAGTTTCTTCCATGCTATTAGAGTGATCTGAAAATTGAACTAAGAATGATATGGTGGCTGTATCTAGAAAGAAAACAGTAGCTGCTGCTGCGTCTTATGTGATGCCTTGTGTGTAGGGATGCTCTGCAGACTCTTGATGGATCAAAGCAGTGAGGAAAGAGAAGCAGAAGAACAAACGACGTTTGGATTTTTCTTGGTTTAGGCAGGAGATACACAGTGCTGTCAGGGCTGGGGTGCTTCCTGGCACATGGAAAAGCAGAGCTTTAGGTGTCCTGACAACTGGAAGTTTATAGATAGAGGCACCTGTAGAATACAGGTAGAGTACTGGTAGCAGCTGAATTGGGGGTTATGGATTCACAGTCTTGAATATGGGTGGAATGTAGGCATTTTGGTCCTTTTAAGATCTATATTCTTGTCCTCTGTCTGATAATTTTAGTTACCCTTAATATTGTACAAACAAAATGGATATTCTATGAGTGAATTTGTGCCATAATATTTGGGCCACATAAAGCAGTGTAAGCTAACATTTGCTCATGATGCATTTCTACACACACTCTGGGGTCCTCAGAGCAGCAAGTGTTGACAGTGGTAAATGTGAACACTAGAGTTACTAGATAAACATGTCTTTGGGCAGTTTTGGCAGGATGATTACATTTGTCTGTAATTCAGGTGGTTCAGTAGCTTTCACCTCAAAGTCCACTGAAAGTTGTACCATGCAAGTGCCATGAATTTAGCATTCTGTCCTCATCAACTGCCTGTGTAAAGGCATTACCACTGCTTTCAATCCAATATCTGAACACAACCCAAGTGAAGGCAATGCCCTCTCCAAAGAGAATGGGCTGGTCACTATATTTAATATTGAATAGTGTTATAGACAGAACAAACCAGCAAAGGCTAAATCCACACCTTTGGCCCTGTCCATATGTCATTATGTGATAATGTGTCATCAGGTATTTTACTTCCTACTACAGTGGGATCTTGGGAAGTAGAGAAACTTAGGTCATGTTCCAAATATCAGTTCTGTCTGGAAGAACTTTTTCTTCATTTCAGCAACTAGAAATTTATACTGATTTTATAGGGTGAAACCTTTGAATTACCTTTAAAGCATAGCTGGACCAAAAATTGTTTATAAGTAGGGCTGAGCAAAAATAGGTATAGTTTCTCCTTGTGAAAATTTACATTTAGTCTGAGCTGGGGCAAAATCACAAATATTCACAAGTTCTCAAGGAACAAAAAAATCTAGGAAATGACAGTTCAAAATTTTATGTTGCTGGTAAAGAAATTACAATTTTTCAAGTGCTGAATGGACACAAGGAAGTTGTATTGCATTCATCTGTCTGGAATCCAACTGATGATCTGATCTTATGATGTAGACAACCCCATCTGAGTATGTCGCTCTAGGATCCCTTTTAGTGACTGTACAGAGACATTTCTACTATGGCATTCATTAAGAGCAAACTCTTAAATAGGTCAGATGAATCCCACTCTAGAAGTATAGTTGTCCAAAGTGATCTGAGATGGATCCTACCTCACATTTATTTGCTTTTATCCCATAGCCAAGGAGAAGTACTGCTCTTGTGGTGTAGGTGCTGTTATGGCTCTAATAGCTCAGTCAGAGGGAGGGACTAGGTTTTCTTGTTGGAGAGAAAATAAATCTGATCTGACAAAAATTCCAGATCAACTGCAGTTACAGATAAGATAGTAAGTACAAGGTCATCTTCTCTTAGGAAAGCACTCCTAAATCCACCATGATCCTGCCCACCCCATCAACTCACCCTACTAACTGTCAGACTACAGGCCACTAATGAAGATCCTGCTCAAACTATTGCTCTTTACATTACTGGGGTTTTTGGCTTTTGTTTGTTTGTTTAAAGGATAACAATGAATAGCAAATAAGACAGTTTTAGTGGAAATTTTCTGAGAAACTGTCATCCATGCTAAGATACATTAAACCTTTTAAAAAATACTTGGCAGTTGTCCAAATACTCTAAGGAAGGGAAAAAAAAAGAGTAAAATGATCTCACAAATAATTGTTGAAGTCAGCATTCTTGACTTGGTTTTTTTTCCTCACCAAAATTATTAGACCTACACTACCTTGCATCTGCTTGTGGTAAAGGCTCAAACTCCCTTCTTTCTAGTGATTTCTACATTTCAAAGTAGTGAAAAGCTGCCAGGCACACGTAAGTGTGTTTGCATGAGTCTTTGATAACTAAAATCAACAAATATATTTGAAATATAGAATAAATTCATCAACAAATATCCTGCTAGTTCTGTTAGGTCCTTTTAACCCAAGAATTGCTTTGGCTGGATCTTCTTTAATATAATATTGTTTGTGACTTATAAGTATTTAGATGTGGATGCATGTTGGACAAGTTTATGGTTACGCCTTACATCCTTGGAATGGTAGCTTTACATTCACTTGAATAAAAACCTTGGATTAGAAGTAAGTCATTAAATGATGTGCACACACTGATAATATACAGACAATTACAGTGGTGTTTCTTGTCCATACTACATAGGAAGGAAGATAAAGGTACAAATTTAACAGTGGAGAGACTACCACCTCCTGGCATTGTAGACAAACAGACAAAATCATCCAGCCTGGGTGGCTTAAGTTAGCTGGTGCCATATGTAGACTACTCTTGATCAAGTGCATCACTATTAAAAACAATCAAACACAAATGCATTTTTATGGGATGCTTGTATGCAAAAGCCTTTGGGCATTTTGCAAAATACAACCAAACACAAGAGTTGTTTTCCATTAAAAAGAGCAACATACCCAAGTGAAATTGGAAACTGGCAAGAGAGCAAAAAATGCCTACTAAACAGATAACAAAGCACAAAAGATAGAGAAATCACCCACAATTCATTAGATTTCTCTATGTGCCAACCCCTCCTGGCCATACTGATATCAGAGGGAGATTTTTCATAACATCAATGGGAGAAAGATCAAGCTCAAAGTGAACTGTAGGAGAGGTCTCAGTGAGGGAATATGGGCAGCAGTGCACTCAGCTGTGCTTGCACAGATTGAACAATTGAACTGAAAAATGTCTTTCTTGGAGCCAGGATTGACTTGAATAATGAAATTGCCACCTTTTAGAATTTAAACTTCCTTTTGCTTGAGGATGATGATGATGAGATGGGAGTACTCTGTGTTGATGTTTAGACCTAGGTTGAAGACTGAGATCTCTATTTGAAATGTGGTGTAAAAGAATTCTGTACCACCTCTTTATGGTTTTCCTTGATGTTTTGCTCTTTGTACAGAGTTCTGGCAAACTCTTCTTATCTCAGCCAAAAGGTGATCAAAATAAGCTTTGATTTTATAAGGGAGTTCTTTTCAAATCTGCGAAGTTGATAAAAATGATGGTTTTTCAAAAGGGTTGGCACAGTGGAGGTGTAACTACCTTTTGGGTTGGACTGAAAGGGAGCTAAACTGCTCAGAAAATGTTGTGTTACTTTCAAAATGTCTGCAGTTCTTCCTTAGGCTTGTAAATCCTCATTTACCTAAACCACAGTCTTTTGTGGTGAAACTGCTCTCGAGCAGAGTTTTTCAGCTTTGTTTCTCTCACAGTTGTTTTGGGTAAGGATATGGTCTAAATTACCATGTTATCAAAAAACACCCCCACAAATAGCTTTCACTTCCAGCAATCGTAAACTGAATAGTTTTTCCTATTTTGGCTGACAGTACCTTCACAACATTGCATACTGGATCAGATCAAAGCTAAAAAACCTCATCGCTGCCATGGAATGAAAAGGAACAGATATCACAAAGCTTGCATTTGTGCAATTCAGGAAGGGAGAATAAAGATTCCAAATGAATTAGAGAATAAAAGCACGATCATTAAGAAGGGTGGCCTTTGGTGTGGTCACCTCTGTTAACATTCAGTCTAACAGAACGTTGTTGTTGCCTCTACTTGTTCTGTAATGGCCCCACCCAATTCATTTCTGTAGAAGAATGGATCAAAGTGTGCTTGAAGATAGACAAAGTTTATAAAAACAGAAAACTCATTTTCTCATACGTTCTTCAGTGCCTGAGGCAAAGGTATTGATTGTAAGGCAACCGAAACAAACTAGGCTATTCTTGCCTTCTATATATTTGGACACTTGTAGTTGTGCAATGTGCAGTGAAACAACCCAGAGTGACGCACAAAGTGTAGTACAAATGAGAGACAAAAGGAGCTGAATTGTTTAAATAAGTCAAAGCTGTGGAACCAAGATTCAGATGGGATTTCACCTTGTAGATGCTTCACAGAAAGGAAAAAAAAAATCATTAACTTGCTGAGTGTTTTTGTCTTAACTGTCAGTTCATATGGCAACTCTATACTATATAAATAAAAGTATGTTTGGGGTTTTACTGTAATGTGAAAAGTCAATGCACTTTGCACAGGCCCATTAACTTGTTTATTACAAAACTGGCTTGTGCTGGATCCAGGTGTAGAATGTTACGGAGAAAATGAAAGGGATCTTTTGTAATAGAATGGGACTCTTTTGCTTTGCTTAGGGCCAGTGTGAGTCTCAGGCACAACTGAAGGCTCAAAGAGGGACTCTGGTGATTTCGGGGGACTCTAAATAAATAGGTTCTCTGTGTTGGGTAATTGTATTTCCCTTGAGGAGGTGTAGTTCAAGGTTGTTTGCAGAATCAGTTGCACTTAAAATTTATGGGGCGGACCCATTATGTATGTATTGCCTAATCCTAATTGATTTTTACAGTTTGCCTGCCCTCCATCTTAACTGTGGCAGCACGTGTCTACTGCTCATCCCATGTCCACAGGACTGGTTTGTGGACAGCCTGTCAGACATGTTTGACGGTCCACTAACCTCCTTCATGTGTCCAGGCATGCTCAGGTCTATGTGTTTCAGCTGTGTCAGCGCCTCTGTGTACTAGTTTGCTGCTTGTATGGTCACGAAGCTAGTTTTGAAGAGGGCTTTGAGGTCACCCTCTGCAGGGTGAATAGTATACATATGGTGGACAGATCTGTCCAGAGATGAAAGTGCTTCTCCAGGGATATCTTATTCTGTTTGAGGGAGTGAAGTTAAGTTCTGCGTGTGTGAGATGCCCTGATTGTGGTGTAACTGTATCCTTGCTAGGACTGGTGTGCTTCTGCTGCTGGTTTTCTGGTACTGACCAACAGTATAGTGACTTGTATTGCTGTGGCAGCACAGAGGAACCACAGTGAGGGAATAAATGCTGTTTACACTCAGCTGAAGGCTTCTGTTTAATCCTGACACAGCAGGGAGCAGTCGGAGCATAAGGAGAAACAACACTCCCAACTTGTGCAAAGAAGGGTTCATTACCAAGCCTCTCCAGATCCTCCCTTGGATTCACCTGGACACATGCTTCTTCAGTAAGATAAATTGTGTTCACTTTCCAATGTGCTGACTTTGGGGTAAGGGGGAAAAACAGTAAAATCAGATATGTTCTTTTTTATTTTAATTAAGTCATCTGTATTTGAAGGTGGTGACAGCTTCAGGCTCTTCTTGCTCATCCCATACTCTGGGAAAAGTTCCAGTCTGATTTTAGCTTTGCTCATAACAGAAAGTTTGTATTGGTTTCCTAGCCCTATAATAAATTGTGAATTCTGTCATCAGCTCTAATGGTATAGTGAAATTTCAACAGTTACACAATGTGCAACTTCTTGTCTTCTAAGGTCCCCAGCTAAATGGCAAGCTACTGTTGGGGAGGGGGAGAGCTCCATACAACATGGAAACTTTCCTTTGGATAAGAATGGATTTGCTGTTATTGAAAATTCCCATTATACCTCAAGGGGCTTTGCCCTGCTCTTTGTTTTCCCTAGCAATGTGAATTCTGTGCCACGTCAGCGCTGATCATTAAGATTTGAAGCCTGGTATCCTGCCTGTAGATAAATTTAAGGCACTGTGGTTCATAGACAGCAGAAGTCCCACTGGTTCAATCTTCCACACTTCTGCTGTCGTTAACTTTGCCTGTGTGTTCTCTACTCCTCCCTGGTCACTGAATGTGCAGGGAATGCTGATTCAAGTTTTGCTGAGAATAAGGGGAGGAATACGCATCTTAATTGTTCATGACTGTGGACAGGAAGACCAGCCCTTTCCAAGCTTTTTTGATGGGGAATTGCTTTACACCCTTGGATAAAAAGCCTAAATTCTCTCTGAAGATCCCATCTGTAGAATGATTCCTCCCTTTCTTAAATCCCATCAGTAGCATTTATCTTCACATTCATGACTGTAGTGAGCACCATGACAAAGTCTGGGTTAAATTACCTATTGTGTTTTACTGTCTCGTGTTTCCCAGCCATGTCACTGAATTAATCTTGTCATTAAGTTGTTTAATACAACAGGCTGATCAGATTTTGTATCTTGATGCTTTTATTAGGGATTAACAGGATTAGGCACTGTCCTCTCTTCCAGTTTTGTCACCTCATGGCACTGTGAAACACAATGTAAAGTTGGTTAAGGAAAAGTTATTTCCTCATAGATGGATGTTGATATATATTCCATTTCTGCGGAGCATCTCAGAAGATACAGAGAAGATAGTCACAGCCTTACAATCCAGTGGTGCTCAGATGCTGGAGTAGCTGTAACTTTTACAGTTGTTCAAGTAACTTAATTCTGCATTGTGAATCAAGCCAACAAAATTCCATAGCTGCAGTGAAAATATAAAGGCCTTTCTATTCTTTTACCCATATTCTGCAGCTAAGAATCAAAACTATCCTTGTGTTGACTTTTCGTAAAGTTGTCCCTGCATTTCATTGCTGTTATTTAATGAAATCCCTTTGATTTGTGGAAATCATGTAGTCAACATTGCATTACTGCTTATTAGGACAAGCAGAAGGTAATGTGGATAGATAGAATGAAATACAAACTGTAGTGAACTAGATGCTTGAAAACATATTAGACTTGTTTCAGCCTTCAGAGTTTCTACTTAAGTTTATGGGCACAAGAAGTAGGATTAAGTCAAGATTTGCCATTGTAACAACGTTGCCGGGAAACATTTATTGCCACAAAGAACGAAGAGTGTAGCACAAATGTCCTTAGTCTGAAAAACTGAAGGAGAACCTTTTATTCTAATGGAGATGTCTGTAAGCTTTGATGATCTTAGTTTGCAGCCATTCTGTGCTCTTCTCTGATGATGCATATGCTGTATGTAATACATTAGTACCTAGAAACTGGATTTCATTGTGCTGGATACTGTATGGAAAGCAAAAAAAACACCAGAAGGTAATAAATTGAAACCTCCAAGTATTTTTCTGCTGCTGATTGAGAGACTGCTAGAATTCTGGTTTGTCACCTTCCATTTTTATACTTTCTATAGGGGATATTCTAGCAAGAAATTCACAGTTGTCTTTTGAAGAAACTTGGTCTGTGGAGTTTCTGATGGGTGGTGCAGATCATGTTGAATCCTGTCAAATTTGTGGGTGCAAAGCACCTTCCTCACTTAAATCCTTGCTGACTAGGTCTTCTCTGTTTTTTTCCTTGCCATCTGGAAAGTGCTGTGCATGATGCTCAATCAGAAAAAAAATGCACTTTTTCTCTAGCACTTGGCAAGGAGCTAGCAACAAGAAACTTTTGTTGCCAGAATCCATGTTCTCTGTGGGGGTGGCTCAGATGGCACTGAATAAACTGAGAGACTTAAAAATGAAAAGTATTTATGATAATTTTTATTGATGGTAACTAACTAACCCTACCTCTAGGGCAAGTAACCAAATTAACTTTAAGAACAGGAAAATGGGCTTCTCTGAATGGCCCTTAGACTTTGGTTTTATGAAGACATTCATTTGTCCATCCCACAGTAATTCTTCTTCAGCTTATATAATATATGGTTCTTAGCAGTTGAGACTTTATGACAAAAGGCGTATCTCTATTTCTTCTATACAATTTTTTAATTCCTTGGTCTAATTAGATAGGAGATAAAGTCTTAGGGCAATAGACAAAAAGATTATAGGTTTCTATAGTTTTAATAAGTGTTGATAGCTGCTTGGAGAAGAGGGACTCCTATTAATGCCTTATTCCTACTAGAATGCTCTATTCCTTCCTATAAAAGTGAAGGAATAGCATTAATGATCAATCTCTTACCTAGCCTGAACCACAGCCCACTGACCTGTCAGCGTATGTAGATTCACATCGGATGCAACATGCACTCCTGCTTGTGCAGGCTAACAGATGAGCTGACAGAGGGGAACTGAGGGGCACCGCGATTACAGAGGAAAGCGATTTAAGTGGGGAACGTGGGACCTACATCTGCGGGAAACTCAGCTTCATCAGTTGCGTTGCTCATAGAACAGCTCATTGACCTTATGCCTATTAGTTCCCTAATTCTCCACCCGCTTCTGTGAGGGCTTGAAGAAAAATAGGGAGAATATCAACCTAGTGAATCACTGTTGACTGTGTCCTCCACAGTTCCCTTATTTGGGCAGCCATTTTTGCTCAGGTATGCTGAACATCCACAAAGTGGCTAGGTTCTAAGCCCTCAGACACTCAGACAGGTGTCTCAAAAGATATTTAGGAGACTTACTCCAAGGTTCATGAACTAGATTTTTAAATAAGTCTAAAGAATTTGGATGTGGGATTTGGGACCAAACTCCCTTAGGCTTCTTTACTCTCTAAAGGCAAGATATTCAAATAAACTTGTCCAAATTAGGATAATTAGAGTCCTCCATGTTACCCCTGCAGCGTATCTATTATACTTGTCTAGTGAGTGTACTATTCGACCGTGTCAGGGATCTTTGTTAATTTGGTGGGAATAAAGAATTAGTCATCAGTATCTATGCTAAGAAGTTTGTGTTTACTGTCAACATGCCCAATAGATGTGCAGGTGCTAGTCTGATGTGAAATTATAGCTAGACATCATCTTCCACTTGGCCAGTTCATTAACCCATATTTTATAGGCCTTTGTGACTGAATTTGGCATAGGGTTAGAGATTTCAAGATGTGTTAATATTTGTTTACTGTATGTGTTTGGGATAACATACCAAAGAGAGAGAAGCATAATTTGTGCTTCAGTTTACTTATAGGCTCATAGCTTTTAGATGCCCTTTATGTACAAGTGTTTTCTCGAGTACCTTTCACTGATATATTTGGGACAAAATCCTGTGTCAGATGATGCAGCATTGCCAGACAGCTCTCCCTATTGAAGAACTGGGTAAACTGGGATTCCTTTGTTTGCTTGTTGACTTGTTTAACAGCCATAAGGACCTTAAAGCCTAAATTTCACTGGGGCATCATTTTTGTCTTTTTTGCAGCAAGACTTGAAAAAATCATAGGACTGCTTGTTTTCTTCATTTGTCATTGTGATTCTCACATCCAACTGACAGAGCAGGAATACAAAGAGAAGTGCCAAATTGGACAAAGCAGTTGCTTTTAATGTGTATGCATGTGTTATACTACACACTCTAAAAAAGCACAAGAAACAAACCAAACACAAAACACCTCCTCAGTTCTGTGCTCCATGTTTGTCTTTGGGGGAGTGTATGAACAAATTACATTGTTGACTTTCCACTCAGCTCTTTTTGAGTGGATTATATTTGAAAAACTTTTTGGAAGAGATACTTCTGTTTTGTTTAATTGTTTGTGTTGTTCTCCTTTTGTTCATCAAGCGCCAATGTCTCAGTCAGATCCAACAAGAGGCTAATAAACAAATCCTGACTACTCTGTGGCAAGAGCTCCAAGATGAGTAAAAGACAAGGAAGTCTTGAAACTATTAGCAGTGTTTAACAGTGCTTTCAACACCTTTTCCAATTGACTAAGTCAACTGAGAAGATTTATATTGTGGTTTATGAGAAATTATGATAGCTGGTAGTTTGCAACTGAATATATAGCTTTTTATTTGAGGAGAAAAAGACACAGAACACCTGACCTAACAGCCCATTGGTGAATATTTGCCCAGGGGGATATTATATGAAACACGGAGATGTGACATGTATTTATTTTTTGTCCCCCCAAAACGTGTTTTTTCATCAGTGGCACGGTTACTCATAGGTATTGAAGCAGTATTTTGGAACAACGTAATCTAGAGATAGATAATACATCAGATTAATGAAAAGGTTAAGAGTGTAAAACCTCTCTGCTGCTTTGAAATGTCATTTACAGGACACTGGAAGCTGTGCCCCTCATGCTGTTTGGGCTTTAGACTGACTTTATATGAATTAAATAAAAGGCTCAGATATTGCCAGCCTTGGGTGGTCAGTCACATCTGTCTCAGATCTTACACTTACCTTCCTCAGGATTAATTTACTATTCTCAGTGGGATTACAGTGCTGTGAGGTGAAAGGGTACAAGAGCTGATTTAGGTCTGAGGTGTGCAGAGCACAGATTTGGTCACAAAAATCGTCACTTTAGTTTCAGAAAAGAACTCCTCTCTCCCCATTTTTTACTTGTTACTGCCCCATTGAGCATTTATTCATGAAAGATCTTTAGGTTTGTAAGCCAGTTTGCTTCTGATGTAGCGATGTAGTTACACCAAGAAGAGACTCGGGACATTTTAACTGTACTCAGTCACATGAGCCCTGCAAAGACAGCCTTCCCACGCAGAGTATTTGCACAATGCTTTCCTGGAATTTGAGGATGAAACACATCTTGCCTGTTATGCTTCAGGCATTTCACCCAGTGAGACAGAGCCCTGCTTGCTCGATCGCATTAGTTGGAGTAGATCAGGAGTGACAGTACTTCAACTGTATTGCTGCGAGTTTGTCTTCATCTTGTACCTGTTGACCATCATCCAAGACAACTTATTGGTCTGGGTGTACTTTTACTTGGCCCAGATAACCTATTTATACTTTTTTTTTTTTGAGCAGCTGGTATACTTTCAAGAGAACATTTGAGGATATGACAGGAAAATTGATTTGGAGGTGTCTGAAAAGGATTGTGAAGAAAATTCCTGAAATGCAGCTGCTGCAGATAACTTGTGATGACAATTATCCCTGTCTCAGTAATGTTGCTGTGATCAGTTTTTATGTGGTCCGTTAGGCTGAGTGGACCTAAGCAGTTTCCCCCCTAGCTATGTCTCCCAAGATTTCTTTTACTGGCCCCTATTTTTTCCTGAGTTGAACCAGGTTGCTGAAGGATTGCTGTGACCATTCGCTTTTCTCTTTGACATGTGTGATGCTAGAGCTGTTTCCACAGAAGTGTGGTAAGGGGGACTCATCCCCTTCCTTCCTTGGTGTGGAACTTAGCTTGGAAGCTGCACAGAGGTTTTGCCTCTTTGTTGTTGAGGTCACGGGAAAAAAATATTTGTAACTATCAGCTCAGCTGTTTAAATCAGGACTGATCCACAACATAAGCAAGGATAAAGGCTCTTCATCCCAAGAAGTGGAGAACTACTATTTTTAATAGACTGTTCCTCCATAGTTTGAAAGCTGAAATTGATTTATAAGTTGGTTTTTTTTCATTTCACCTATTCTGCACTCTGGGAAACCATACCCTGGGGGATTTGTTTTCCACTGTGTTTTCTCCTTGAATATTTTAAATACACGCCTTCATTCTAAATAATCTAGCAAAGGGAATTTCATCTTCATTGTTCCTCCTGAAGTCAAGTTCCATCTTTGTCCTTTTGTAGTCAGATGCTGAAACAAAATCTATTTGGGGGCTGATGGGGAGGTGTTAGGTTTGATGCATAGTTGGGGGAAATTAGTGTCCAGAAAAGAAATAAATGGGTCATGAGTCTAGAACACATTCAAACCTCTTAGTATGTTTCAGTTATCCATGTTATGTGAAAGAATGTGAGAGAATCACAATACAAACTGCTGACAAATAGAGATGATAAATGATGAGGTGTTTATTTATCCAATACCTGATTTATCTATTTACTTGCATTGTCCCTGTAGAAGATATATTTTGGTGATAAATTCAGCTAGAATTTCCCCAGCTATCTCTTTGGTCAGTATCCAGTGGCTTGCTGCTGGTGGTGACCAAAATTTTTTAGCCCCTGGGTAAAGTCAGTGGAATAAACAACACAGGGGTTATGTTGTCTGGGGTTTTTTTGTTGTTGTTTGTTTGTTGGTTTGGTTTGGTTTTCTTTTTTCTCCACTAGTTTGTGGCAACGAAAACAGTACAGGTTACTACATTTCAGTGGTGTTAGTTGATCAGCTTCATGGATCCTACTTGTCTGCATAGTGCTCTTGCTAATGTGTGTGGTTAGTTTGGTCAGAGAGAGCACCTATCCTTTATATAAACTATACTTTCTCTCTCATAGAGTATTATTTTTGCTTATAAAATGTAAGTAGTCACACAGTTTATACTGGACTTCATGCTTCACTTCCTAGCATTCTCATTTCTTTTCTCCCCAGTGAAACTATGAGTTTGTTTGCTTTTTGGTTAGTTAGTCTTAAAACTATGAAACTCACAAGATTCTCTGTTTATACAGGCCTATCTTTAGTTTTGCTTTAAGTTTTTGGGAAAAAACACAGCTGTAAGTACCCACTGCAAACTGCAAAAAGCACAGGAATAGCCCTACTATCCTGGAATGAGCACCTAGTCTTATTTGAAGTGTTTTGAAGTATCCAGCTGGATTATTAAATCCATCAATCAGTACGATGAGTTGTAAACAGATTTGCTTGTTCTGATATTTAGTCAATCTTTAAACAGAGGGAGAATTCCATTAAAAAAGTTCTCTGATAAACTAGAGCTAGCAGGTGTACATATGAGTCTGAGCTGCAGTCTAGAGCTCTGAATGACATTGGTAATGAATATTAACAACTTCATTTGAAAAAATACATTTAATTGCACTCATAATCAGGAGGAAGAAACAGCCCTACCTAATATTTATGAATTAAAGACATGTGCTGGAAAGATTCATACCTCACTCATGAAAGAAAACACAGACATAAAATAAGTAAAGAACAGCAAGTAGTCATCTTAATACAGGCTGCATTAGAATGGCTAGTGTTCGAGAGGAACATGCTAATATTGCACTGGTATTATTTAAGACCCTAAAGCTTGACTTTACCAGTTGAAAATATTTATTTGTTTTTAACATCAAGAATTACAGAAAAAAGTTGGCTTGTAGTTTGTGATAGAATAGAGAAACAAAAATACTATAATGTGACATTAGAATGATTCTCTCACGCAGCTAACCCAGAATGACTCCATATCCTGGCCTTTGTTGCCACATGCATCTATCTCCCAGTGTTCTACATCCCCTCCTTTTCTCCACCACTGACTGGTTCCTCGTTCTGGCCCCTGACCATCTGGTGTGATCTCTCCTCCTTCCTTGTGTTCAATGTAGCACATTTCTTCTACCAGCTAACCTGATTCTGGTCAGGCCTTTTTCTTTACTGCGTTCTAACTCCAATCTCTTTGCCCAGATGCTCCCAGTTTACCTTTCTCTCACTCTTCTGCTATTTCTTTTCTTCCCCTCTAGTTTGTTTTATTTGGGTACTGTTTTATTTGGGTGCTTTCCCCCTCCCCATGTTCTTGTTGAAAAGCTGCTTCTTCCAAAAGCTGCCTGGCAGTGAGCAACTGCTAACATGGATAAGGGAGGATGCCGAATCTGATGCAATGCCTATCCATGTTCCCAAGTAACCAGGAGCTTCAGCTGTGAAGGAAAAAAAAAAATCATCTGTATTTTTCCTGTATACCTGGGCTGAAGTATTTTCATTTGTTCTTTGTGACACCATCATGAACAGTCTGAACATAATAGGTCTCTATTAGGTTGGAAGATGCTTGATGAAATTGCATCAGAGGGATATAATTTTTCAGTGTGTTCAGCTAGCTTTACTAAAAGTACAGGAAAGATAGAAGGCAAAATTAATTATGTAGAGCACAGTAAATCTTCTCTTACTCAACACCTCCATAGCCTATATATGGCTCCCTTTTTAGGATTCAGCGTGGGCTTATTGTAAAGCTTAATGGATGAGTTACCCAATCATAATGAGCCACTCCGTGCAACATCTGAGCATGATAAAGCACTCCTAATGTGTCTACAATGCAAGGTATTTTAATTCCGACAGAGTGCTACAGGAAGACACGACACTCTTCCACACAAACACATGGACAGACTTACGTGGGTGGTAGTGCTGTTGGTGGAATAAAACTCCTCACAAGTGATTAAGTTTTTCTCACTGGTCCTAAATATAATATCTGAAAAACGTAATTTATGTTTGTCTGGCTTTATAAAAGTGTCAGTTCTTGCTTCTATTAGAAAATATGTTATTTTATTCCTTTAGCAAAATACATAATTCTTTGCTCCTTTTTAGGGTTTCTCAGTGGAGAAAATGTTTCTGTTCCGCTTACAAGCTAAGAACTGCAAACTTACAGCGTGAGTCAATTCTTCAGAGTAAGTACTAAGGCACCTGTTTAATTTTGGTTATGCAGAGCAGCTTCTCAGATTTCTGTGATGTGAGATCAGACTCTGGATTCCAGAACTATTTAGGTGTCTTACCTCATTTTGTCCCCTTTATGTTTGTAAGGATCCTACTTTTACCAGCTGCTTTCTAATTTGCTCTTACCAGGAAGAGCATACATCTGCTGCATAGGTCTACATTCTTTCAGTATCTCTGGGCTACATCTCTTCTGGCACTCTTTTTTTGTCTTCTTTTCCTACCCTGTTGTCATCTTTTTGGGTCTCAGGAATTGGAGACAGCCAAAGTAATACCAGGAAGAATTATTACAGAAGTGGGTTTGGGACCTCATTCCCCAAGGTGTATAAGCCTAGAATAAAACCTGTTGCTGTCCAGCAGGGCTCGTCTAGCTTCTGAAAGGTATTTCTTCTGTACTCACCACTGCAATATCTGTGTGTTGGGAGTTAGAAGAAAGAGGGAAACGAGACGTGGAGGAAGCTCAGGAGCAACGAACTGACATAGTTTCCCAAATCACGCAGTTGTGACAAACCTGTTGGGTTGTTTAGGCTGAGGCTTGCGGAAGTGAGAACTAAAAGGATGCTGGGAAGAACAGTCACAGATTGTTGTCTGTCTAGGTGCAGTTGCTGGCACCATCCTTGGCTCAAGGAATGACTTTCCATCTCTTTGCTCTTTATACATGTCTGCCTTCTTTCACAACCTTCTTCTGCTTAGCCATAAATTTAATGATCGTTAATAGGAAAGGAGATGTATAAGATGTATATATTCTTTGGCTTCTGAACTTCTCAGGTTAGCTCAAACCTCTGTCCATTACTTCTGGTGGTCCTTTGCCCTGTGGTAGAACTTTTTGAGCAACATGTAAATACCTATACATTTGTAAAAGTTCTATTTCTCTGATTTATATTTTATAGTGTAAAATGGGGAAACAAAGGGGATGCAAAGGGAGTGGTGGTTATCACCCATCATGGTGAGTTTGCTGGAGGGAGAGCCTGTGATCCAGGCCAGGCAGAGTGAAATGTGTGCAACTTTGTATGAGGGAACCCTTCTGGGCAGCATGAGGCTGAGATTACCACAGATATATCCCTCAGTAAATGTAATCCCATGTTCACAAATTCATTGCTGTTTACATGCATGGCAAATACGTTCTCTCAGGAGTTGGGGGGAACAGGGCGAAATCCATGCTTACTGATAAATAAGTACAAAACAGTGTTGGCACAATGATTTCTGAATCTATTTGGCAGTCCTATCATGCACTGTTATAATAAGATAACAGGAGATAGTAATTTTGCATTTGATGGAAAAACATATTAAAGAGCTTAATGAAATTTCGTCATGCACTTTTAATTGATTTCAGCAAGGGAGACCTTTACAAAGCAAATATAGCTATTAATCTAATTAGTGTTTCAGCTAATATACTGAAATTATATTTGTATATCAATATATCAGGCAAATATTTGTACGAGATAGGCATTTCAATGACTACACAGCTGAAATGAACAAATTAATTTCTTCATTTATAAGGGCCTTGTTTCCTACAGGTGTACTTTGCAGTTCATTTTCCACTGTGGATGCTTAAATTAGGCTTATTAAGTCCACAGTTAATCTGCAATAACTGGCTTTTCATTTTTTCCCCAAGTGATCTGTGTAGTGGGATAACTGAGCAATATTGCTTGTTGACTCTGCAGCCTGGTTTTCGTGAGGCCTGTGCTAATGGGTCTGTGTCACTGGGTCAATGCAGAGTATGGCGAGAGCCTTTTGGAATGGGGTGTTGGCTGGTATCATACAATCCTTTCTGGAAAAGATGTGCACAGCATGACATGCTCTGTTACCCTGTTCTTCTGAGTGTCTGGCATGTGAAACAAATATTTTCTTCTTTGAAGCAGCTATGATGGTGTTACGTGGTGGGTATTATTCCTAGATAGGGCCAGGATGATGCTGAGACCTGGATGATCAAAAGGATTCCAGAGTTTGCTGCTTTGACCACAGTACCTGTTTCTGCCAATCTCAACTGCTACTGGACAGCTTTCAGTGGACACAAATACAAGGAAAAATAATCACACACAGTCAAACACAGTCCTTACTTGGTTTTTGTGTTGACCTCTGTGGTGTTAACTAAGAGCTTCACTGAGACTGGAATGGGTTTGGTTCCATGCCCATTCAAATCTGTGGCAAAGCTTTCAGTGGAGTGCAGGATCAGGCACAGAATCACCCTGAGCACAATTCAGACCTTTGGTGTCTGGTGTTTCAGAGCCCTATATAGTAATTAAGGACAGTTAGGCTCTTCAGAATGAGATTCAAAACAGACAGCAGGCTTAAGATGTGCCAGGTACCAGCTAAAAAAATACTGAAGACAAGAATATGTCTGAAATCTTATCAGTCTCTTGGTCTAGGCACGAGACACAATATTCCAATTAAACATGACTCTGTGGACCCAACTGATATCCTGAAGAAATAGGTCTGGAGGCCTGAAGTCTCTCTTGCTGACGGATATTCAGTTTTGGTCCAAACTTGCTGAACAAGACTGATTCCTCTCTCTTATACAGCTCTTTCAGTCAAATTTTTCACACCACAGTGGCTGGAGCTCATCCAAGATCTGTCAGAATCCAGTCTAGTTTCCCCCTTTGAGATGTTCTTACCATTGTCTCCCATCTCCAAGGGAAGTGTGAGAATGTTGTCCACTGCTCCTACAAAAACGGTTCCACTACTCAGGTAATAATTCAAGGGAGTCATTAAAGGCATGTCGTGAAGTTTGTCTATGTAGCCTCAAAGTTAGGGAACTCATATGAGGAGGAATCTAGGATTTTGATCCCTGATTCTAGGACTGTTCATGTGTTTTATTGCTTAATGTAAAGCTTGGGAGCAAAGGCCAAATCTCAGTGCTCCTCTTCTCAGGAAAGTAAATTCCTTCTAAGTCCCACCTTTGATACCCAAATCCCTTATCAGAGCTCTAACAATTTTGGAGTTCTGAGATTTTTCACAAGGCTGTGGATCTTCCCTGTACCTCTGCCAGGTGTACCTCCTGGAAATTAATGGGTTCTATCTTTAGACAGACTACCTAAATTTTTCTACACAAACTCAAACTTTATTTTGAATCTTCCTTTGAGTTCTGTGTGAAGTCATTCTACCTCAGAGGGCATTAACTGTTATGTTGAACTTCAGTGTAGTTACGGCAGTTCTCATGGGTCCTCCATTATGACTCACAGTATCATGTTCTTTCTTTTGTGTCTAGTAAGTTGGCAAATTCTCCTCAGCTACAGCATAAAGAAACCTTTAATGCTCTACCTAAGCTGGGCAGAATTTAAGATCCACAGCTGCTCAGGACTGAGGTTACTGCCATCACAAAATACACTGGATAGGACTGTGTAAAGGGGAGTACCTGATGCCAATGTTGGACAGAAACTGGAATGAAACTAAATTAATAAAAGGGATGGAAAGACAAATGTGAAGTGAACATATCTGTACAGGAGCCTAAAAGAAACAAGCCATGCTGAGACTTCTATTTCTTTTTCATTGTGACAGCTTATTTGTTATTTCTGCTGAGAAAGGTTAGAGACACAATTTTCAGGAGTGATGAAAATACAAGAACTTCTTTGTGTAATGAGTGTCTTGCAGTGGTGTTACAGGTAGCAGTTGCTTGAATTATCAATATGTAACTCTTTGCACTGGTCTATGTTATAAAAAAGAGATCAGAAGAAAGAAAATGTACATTAGCCAACTGATTGGTTGACAAGTTCTGACACCACAGAATGCTTTTTATTTGTAGCAATGTCAAATTACATTTATCTGTGGGTTTTCTTGTTGCCCTCATTTCAGCACGTGAAGCAAAAGGTAATATCAGTAGCAGCTTTCACTCACTGTGTGGTAGAGGTGCAGTTCTGAAGTCATAGATGCTTTAAAGGCTCTTTATTTTGTTTCTTGAGAAAAAAGTCTCTGTAGTCTTTTCTCTGGAAATATTTTTCTGGTCTTATATTTTGCTGGTTTCATAAAAGCCTACATTTTGACTTGAGGATATGGACCTTTAAATTGAGTAAACTACTGCCATTATTAAAAACACCTTCCTGGAAAGAATTCAGAGATGTTCAAGACTATTCTTTTTTTTTCCCCTGGCACTGTAATTCTAATTAAATTTCAACCATTTCTTGTGTAATGTTTTTAAGGTCACTAGCTTGGCTGGGTATTTGGTAATAAAAATTACACCCCATGTCTGCAATAGGACCACTAATTTAAAATAGCCACTCGATTCAAACTGACCTGTTTGCCAGCATAACTAATGAAGTGTCACTTTAATATTTAAAGTACTGTTCTTTCAAGGTAATTGCTATTTACTGGCAATTCTTCTTCATTTGATGGTTTATTAGGTACCTATAAGAATTTAAATTGGGCAACTGAAAAACTGTAATTGTCTAACTAGTGTAATTCTTTGCTATAAATAAGTCTGGGCACCTGTTTAAGGAAGGTCTTCTGTTTCTGTTTTTAAGGAAGTTTTTCGTTTCTGTTTTTTTTACACCATGAAAGAATGGGGAAGGCTGATTTGGGAAAGAGATTTTATGTATTAATAAGATATTAGGAAAGAGCCAGCAGAAGGTGCTGACATCCGAAGGAATGCAGGGACTTGTTTTGGCTAATTCTGCATCCACCCACCTGGGCGTCAACATTCCACACAAACGTGGCAGGACTTTGCCACTCCTTGTGGCAAGGGGCATAGATTTGGGGGAGGAGGAAGAGGGAGAACAGCCAGGAAAGAGTTGATCTTAAAAGTAATGGCAGAAAAGGCATAAAACCAGCATTCTCTTAGAAAAGAAAAATTCTAGTTGGAAAGACAGTGTGGCTGGTAAAATAAATACATCACTTACTTGTTCCTTTTCTGTTCTAGGTTGTTAATGGATGTCTTCTTTTACCCTCAATGCATCATAATGCTTTATTTTGTCCAAAGAATATAGATATTTAAATTAACCTTCTTGCTAAAGAGATGTGGAGTTTTGTCCTCCACGATCTGATAAATGCAAAAACACAACAGGAAACACCTCTTTCTGAGAAACTCATGCTTACTTTTGTTGATACTTGCCTCTTAACAAAAGAGCTTTCTGAGTGGGCATTGCCAGTTAGTCTTGTTAACCTTTCCTTTCTTCCTACTTTCAACTGGTTCTTTTTGTTAGAGTCCCCAGCTTAGTGTTCTGTAAAAATTTTTTGGATTTCTTTGACACCTGTGTTTTGTTGTTAGCCTTTACTAGTAATAGCTGTTGAATAATGTTTAGATTACACGACCCTAAAAGCAAGAGTTCTTGTTCTTGCCCTCATATTTTCTTAGTATAATATGAGTGCTTCATTTATTTGTGAATTTATTATTTTTTGTATCTGTGGATTGGGAGCTAAGAACCAAAGCAGCCTGTGTTTCATTAGTCTATGCAGATTTTTTTCATAAAGTGGGTATCTCCACTTCCCAAGATTAGAAGATGATTTGTTTGTACCATCTTAATTTCAAAAGAAAAAAAGTTGGAAGCAGATCCTGCCATGGAAATTTCAGACCTGATAGCTTACATTTAGTCAATTCATAGTAGACCGAAAAGGAAGTACTTAGAATGGGAAATAGTGGGCGACCCTATCTTTTGGTAGCTTTGCCAGTACTTTTTTTTTTTTTCTGCTAGAATTTAAAGTTAAGAAAGATAGCAATAGTGTTCCCTCCTCCACAGATACAGGGCGTTAGGCTTGATCTGTGACTTGTCCACACTTGGGCAATGGGGATCATTGAAATGTCTGTCTGCACCTGAATTCCAGTCCAGTGGTGTATCCAGTGGGTGGTGTGAATATGCTATGTCATTTGCTCCTAGGTGCATCACCCTGTGGAGATTCGCCAGATGACTTCATCATCCCACTGAATCGTGCTACTGTATTCTATATTTTTGTAGCAAGGAGACAAGGAGACAGCACAATATCCTGGCAATCTGTGTATGCATTAATGAAGTGTCTGCCCACACTTCTTAACGTAGGGTTAGTAACGATGATTACTAACATAATGCATTATTTAAATAGCCTGTGCAGTCTAATGTAGCTATATGCATGCATAAACCACAAATTATTTTGTCATGGTTGCTATACTTTGTGCAAACATTTAATGAAAAGCACTGTTGCAATACATCGAATACTGACTTACATTTTTCGTGACTGAAGAATTTAATTCTTCATAGCCGTGTTACTACTGTTTTGGTCCACAAGTTTCATGAGTTAATACTGGAAGGCTTTTATATATGACAGATCCATGAAAAGCCACAGTACATTTGTGGTCAGATTTAGGAGAGGATTGAACTTGAATTCAGTTTTGCTGCTTGGGCCTATTATTAGTTTAGATCCAGTACTTAAAACTGATTCAGAAGTGGATGTTCTTACTGAAAAGTGCTGTTCTCAAAAGTACAGAAGAAACTCCCCTAGAAAGAGTGGTAGTCACTGCTTCTGGGTATGTGCATATATGAACAAATATGCATGTTTGTGTACATGTTCATGCATGTACTTGAACACATTGCTTTTGTGTGATGGGTCTTGTGTTGATTCACAGCAAAAGCTGTATACTTTGTTTTTCCAATACAGAAGCTTTTCTGTATGCTAATAGTCAATGTGAAGAATTAGAAGAGATTTTCTTGGCACTATAAAACTGTTTTCCCCCCTCTTCCCCATTCATCTACATCAGGAAAACCCTCTTTCAGAATCAGAGGGAAACAGTGATGTAAAGTGAACTGCTGCGAAAGGAGCCCATGATGTCCAAAACTGTTGTGGTGTTTGTATTTTCTCCTGTCATGGTGCGAGCTCACAAATACCGTTCTGAGCTCTTGTGGCTCTCTTTCTTAGTCGACTTTGCTTTTTTTTTTATATGCAGAATCAATGGGAAACCTTGTGAAGGCTTAAATAAATACATATATTCAAATTGAAACCAAGATGGCTTCCAACAGTCATGGTTCCTATTATCTTGTTTCAGTCAAAATGCTCGTATGAAGCAACCCAATTGTATCAGAGTAAACACAGTTGCATACAAATTTATAAATACTCTGCCTTGCCTGAAACAGTTCTATGCTTGAATAAGGGGCTTCCCTGCCTTGAATGATTACTGTGTCCCAGTGTACTGAGTAGGTGCAATTGGTCTCATGTAGGTAGTTTTATCAGCTGTGGAAGCTGCTGGGGGAAGGTGCTTAGAGATATCACTTCTGTCCATCCTTGGTTGATATGATGTCTGTGTTCAGAGAAAGAAAAGTCGAAGGATATTCACTAGGGTGACAAAGCCTAGTATGGTGGGCTACTGGAAGATGGTTCCTGGGAGCATAGTCTTCTTGTGCTGAATAGTGCAAATGTCAAGGTTTCTCTCTTGGGAGAGAGTGAGTTTGTGAAGGAAATTTGTCTTTACCTTTCCTTTTTCTCTTACAGACAGTTGGAGTTTTGTACCATTTCCTAATGGCTTCCCTTTATGTAATCTCATGTGTCAGAGGTCTGTGCAATCTCGTCTCATATCATGGAAGACTGGCACAGCTACATTCCTGCAACACTTAGTTTCTGGTAAGTGGTAAGATGAGATGTGGAAGGCCTAGTAAACAGGAGGTTGCATGAGGGGTCTGCTGATCATGGAGGCTGGCGTCAATAGCTTTCCTGATAGTAGCTCCCAAGGAAAGTCTGTGCTCTGCATTCACCCACTGGAGTCTAAATACGTGCTGGAAGGAGAGAGGACATGCTTGGTGCTTGCTGTGCATTTAGTGTTGGACGTTCTCCTGCTAAGCACCTGTTGCCTTCTGCTTTCTAATCACTCTCTAGTTCTGGGCTTCTCTAGTCCCTTGCAGAGGGAATAAAAGGAACTATATATATTGGTAAGCGATTGCTTAATTGTACTTTTCTTTCCCCTAAGCATGTGGACCCTTTTTTACTGGATTTCCATGCTTTGATTTCTCACCATTCCTCACACTTGTAGGAGTCAATTGTGTGTCTCAGATGTTCAGCATGTCTTTGTGTCCTGCCATCTCCCTCTAATCCTGCTCAGAAAACAGTGCTTTTAAATGTCAGCTCCAGTTCCCCAAACTCAATATCAAATTAACTCAACTTGAAAGATTTTGAGTTTTTTTGGCTTGTACACATAGCATCATCTCTCAAACCTGTGACACAGGCAAGTTTTTGTTGCAGTGTTTGCTCACAGCAGGAGCATGTGAAAGGAGCGTGTTTTGAGAATGACTAAACATCAAAGTGGTTCTACGTAAGCTTATCCTGGAAGATGGAAGAAGTGTTTATGTTATGTTAATGGCCAGAGGTCTCAATTCACTTTTAGTTTCCTCTCTACCACCACAGTTAATAGAAATAGAGATGATAAACCTTTCTTATGCAGTCACAGATTTGTTGATCTCTTCCTGCTTAATTACAATAAAGAGAAGTCAGGAGTATCTGTGATCATCATTCCTGTCTGGTTACACTCTGTCATCTCTTAGAGAACTGCATTTTTGCAACTCTAGAGAGAAAAGGCTCTTTTTTTTTTTTTTTCTCCCTATGGGCTTGCCTAGGAAGATACCCATCTTTAATATGAAGCTTTGAAGCATTATTATGGTAATGTCAGGTAACTGCTCTTCAACTTAGATTGACAGCTAGCTATTAAATAAGGGTAGGGAAGAATGTGGCATCTGTGTAGTGAATGATGCATGTGGTTATTTTAAAATGTTTTTTTATAAGCAGAGACACAGCAATTGCAGATTTTCTTTGCCTTTTTGATTTAACAGCATTTCAGAGTCTTTTGCCAAACCACAAGTAAAAGCAACATTCAGATCAAACTGCTGTCTCAAAATATTTTCCCCACCCTGATTCAAGCATGAAGGATTTAATTTATAATCAATTGCAAAATGTGCTACTGGAAGACAATATCTTTTCCATATGCCCATTTGAGCCTCTGGAAAAAAGCAAAAACATATTAATTTCTAAAGTCAGTCAATTTCTGTGACCAGTGTCACTAAGGTTTAAATTGGCTGGTACCTGACAGCTGTAATGGATTCATCTTCAATAACACGCCGAGCTCTGAATTGCTGCTAGTTGGCACTGGCAGGGATACAAACATGAGCTCACAGGGCTGCATGCGCTCCTTTTCACAGTCAAAAGGACATGTTCTGCCAACCCAAAGAAAATTGCCAGCAGCAAAAATAAAATTTTCCTCCATGCTATGGGTTTTGGGGCTAGCAACTTTTTCCCATGCCTGGTTAATATACTTCTTTTCTTAAATTTATTTTTTTTCATGTAGCAAGGAACAGGACTGGACCATGGAAATAGTGGCCACCTGCACACAGAATATTAAAAACAAGATACTGACAGTTTCCTATCCTTTGGTTCCAGAAGACTCCTGTGAAGAGCCAGCTACTGCTCACGTATCACTTGCATAGCCTGGTGTAAGTGTTCCCTAAGCAGAGGAATGTAAATTCTGTTCTCATTATTTGGCTAAGAAAATGGTGAACTCCTGAACCTTTTTCTCTTACAATTTTAATAGAACTTGACCTAAATATAAAGGCTGAAAGTTGCATTAACTTTTTCTTACCTGTAGTTGTGGTCACGAAAAGGAAGGTAGAAATATCAGACTGACTGCTTGTTCTTGCAGCTTGTCCGGCCTGACAGGCTGGTGGGAATGCCCGTTGGTCTCCCACCCAGCTTGCTGGTTCCTTGGGGCAAAATATGAAGCGGGTCTAACGTGGTGTAACTTGCATTCCAACCAGCGAGCAATTGCTTACTAAAGTACTCTTGAAGTTGTTTGTTGAGTTTTCCTTGTTTGCAGCAACTTTAACAAAGCTTCCAAAGTCTCCTTTCAACTCTGTAAGTCATACCATTTCAAGTTCCACTGCAGAGCTAAATAGGTATAAAAGCAACTTTAAGGGAGTCTCCCTTGATTTTTAGAGTGAGATTTTTTAAAGCACAGGATTATAATTATCGCTGCATGTGTTCACTGCTGAGTCTGGTTCAAGAGAATGGCTTGTGAGAGATCTCAGCCTCATTGCAGTCTAGACTTCTTTCCTCAGGTTTCTTAGATTTTTTGGCATTGCCCATGGATATGGTACATTCAAATACTTACAGATCCAAAGACAAGGAGAATGTTGAGAGGTTTTAAAAACAGAAAGGATCAGAGAATTGGCTTTAGTTGTTTTTTTTTCCCTCAGGAAGAGAAGATAAACATGACCATGATTAAAAAGCCATTTATGAAGAGGACAGTGATCAATCTTTGTCTGTGTTCTCTGAGAAAAGGAGAGATTGACTTTGTTAGCAAGAAAGTTAATTGACATTGGCTGTTAGGAGAAACAGTCATCTACTGAGAGATGCTTGAGCATTGCAATGGGCTACTTGCACAAGCAGTTGTAGCTCTCTGTCATGACAGAATTTAAGGAGCAAGTTAGATAAACCTTTGCTTGGAGTGGTCTAGGAGTACTTGCTCCTGTTTGCTGAAACTTCTTCAGGTATTCCTGTGGGCTTCAGCTTTAACCTTGTAAGTTCTGAAAAGGAATCATATGTTGAATCATCATCATATGCCAATAGAAAATTGCCCAAATAAATACCATTAACATAACAGGGCATTTAAAAGACCTCCCATGAATCCTCCTCCTTGTATGGTGAAAAGCATATCAGTGTGTACCCTCAATGCTTAGAATGCCTCTAAAGTTTATTGGAAAATAAAGCAGCGATGGTATCTAATCTGTTAACCCTAACAGAGAATCTGTTCCTCTGCCTCAGATTGCAAACATACCATGAAGTGCTGAGATTGGCATGAGCAGAGTGCATTTTTATTTGAGGGGAACATAAATCCTAAGTATCTTGTTTGTGTATAATTATTCTTGCCCTGAGGTTGCAGCATCTTGTGCACACAGCTGCATTGTGAACATTTTTCCAAGTTTATTTAGCACTGAGTACAAGTACTTTACATGTCAGAGCTGGGAACGCTCCTGTTTCAGCTGACTCCACTCCTTTGGGGTGTTGTAGAGTGCTTAGGTGACTAAGCGAGAGGCAGTTGCACAAGCCTGGAGAGACAGGGAGCTTATTTAATCACATTAGAGAAAGAGAGAGTAGGCGCCTGGGAGCAGACAGAACTAATCTGCGAGGAGAAGCGAGAGTGAGCAAGTATGTCTTACGGAAAGGATTTGGAGGTCAGTGGATTGGCAAAGTCAGTGCACCTTTGACAGAGGGTTTCTATATACTTTCTCAATTCACGTATGGCCATACTTAAGAACCTAGCTAAGGGCCTCAACTCTTGTCAACACACAGAAGCCAATGGCTTATGAGCTAAAAATGTGTTCCAACAGGAGAGTTTACCCCATGTTTGGTTTTGCTCCTCACACACCTCAATTTTAAGGAGATTAGCAAATGTATTCATTGCAGTAGTCTGTGATTTGATTAACCAAGTACCTTGGTGGTTTCCTCTCCTCTTTAAATTTCTTTATTCTTGTTACATGGTGCAGTGGGCAAAGCGAGCCTGGAAACGGAGATCCCAGTGGTATCATGGGGATTTTTGAGGCTCTCTAGCCTCAGTTTTACTAAGAATATAATGAACAGGTTGAGGGGTTGGGATGTTACTTTATAGAATCAACCTGTACTGTCTGTCTTTTGCAGAAACAGACACAGGATAAAGATGTAATCTGTGTGATTCTGACTAAATGTCCAAAAGAGAGCACTGAAATGCCTATACATATATTTTATAATCATCTTGGCAGTCACATATTATGGCCCTTTCATCTTCCTTTTTTTTTTTTTAATACTTTCAGGAGCAATATTTTTGTAGTAACTGATAAATTAATTTTATTCTTCATTCAGGCCTTTTATAATACATTATTAATGGAAGTACATAATATGGCAAGTCCAGGTGTACTCATAGACCTGGTCACTATTTCTGAAAAAAAGGAGGAAATGCCGAGAGTGTGCACATATGCCTAGCAATGCTTCTAGTTATGGTTTGTACTCATCTTTGTTTTCAGTCAGATGTGGGACATAACCTGTAAATTAATTCCATCTTTCAGTCACTTTTCAGTGTAGAGTACTGAGGAAACCATTTTGTGTGTGTGTGTGTGTGTGTGTGTGTGTGTTTATTCCTACTTGACCTGCAACCTGCAGGCAGTCCAGGAATAGTGTAATTGTTTTAGACTTATTTGGGGAAAATTTGATCATCATTTGATTTTATGAGGTGACTGATTTGTTGAATGATATCAGCATGCTATGAGGCCAGCCACATGAGCAAGATATGTTTTAATATGGCTTTGGAAGTAGAGGGAGTGGTCAGACCTGTGTTGGAAACAATGTCATTAGAGCAGCTATGAAACTGAGTCACATGGGGAATTCAAAGAGCTGAAACTCAAGATCTGACTTGTGGCTCCTTGTGAACCAGCAGCAGTTCCTTTTAAACAAGAAATATGGATGTCTACAATGATAACAGGAGTGTAGCATACAGCTCTTTAAAAGTTTCAGTGCAGTTTTCTCCAGGTGACATTATTGGAAAATCCACTCCTGTTGCCTTTTTTTTTTTTTTCAGGGACTCAGAAGAACCAAGAAGGTGACTGTGTAAAGCAATTGTTATAAACATTCAAATTAGATGAATCTCCATGTCAGATTTTATTGCAGCCTTGCAATTTGGGCTAGGTTCTCTGAACTTTGCTAACCTTGGCAGATCTACAGGGAAAGCCTGCAAAATCCTTGAGTTCAAAGCAGGCAAAATATATGACACCTTTTGAAAGTTTGGCTTTCTTTGAGTGTTGAGTTTATTTGAACTTATGTTAACCAAAGCCAATAAAAAATGGTTTGCATGAGCACCCGCAAGGTGAAATTCCAGCAAGCAGAGGGAATGAGAATAGACAGCCTGTTTGCCAAACACGGTTATTTTTATTTGTGTTAAAGGAAGAAAGTTGATAAGAGTTTAAGTACTTTTATATTTGATTTAAAGTAGGAATAAGGAAGACTATAGCTTAGGGATATTATGTAGAAAGTATTATCCCCCTGTGAAGGTATCCCAAGCAACCTGGACTGTTTCTATTAGCTCATAAACCAAAAGAGTTCTCTTTCTGGACAGTTTATATTTCGTTACGCTAATACCTGGGAGTACTGAGGAAGACAATAAAGCATGAGGCAGAGATCAAAATATGAATAGTTAATAGCTATATTTAAAAAAAAAAAAAGATTAAAAAGAAATGGAAATGCCAAAATACAGTGCAGTTTGCAGTGACAAAATCAATGTATGGACATTATGCTTAAATGAGGGGCTAAGGTTTTACTAGGTAAGAAATGAGCTTGAATAGCCAAGAGCCAGGGGTAGAGAGAGGTTCTATGGGTAAAAAATTAAAGGTTGGGAGAGAGAAGGATTTTTTTTTAAATTATTTTTACTAAAAGCTCTGACAAGGAATGATAGATGAGGATAACGAGGTGCAACAGAGATAGCAAAACAGTGCGGATATAGCTAAGAAGGTTGCTGGTTCCATGTTGTCCTCGAGTAGGCACTTTACACAAAGTATTCGGGTGTGATGTATCAATGATCGTGTGTCCCGTAAGAATAAATCACAAGACTGCAGTTTCACCTGGAAATGCTGGGAGGAGTTTAAGTGAGTATTTAAGGATATGACAAAGGAGATGGGGCAGGGGCCTGTGTGTGTATTTGTAGATTTGGAAACAGTTATTGAAGGAGAGGGTGGGGAAGGAGAAGAATAGCCAGACTAGAGGTACTGGAGCATACCTGACTTGTGAAAGACAGACATAAAGGTAAACAGTGTGATGTTACTGTAAGCCTTTAATGAGATAAATAAGGAGAGATAATATGAGTTAAATAACCAACTTAATAGAGCCAAAGATATTCTGGGGAAGTATGATTGCTGAGGCAGTGTGGTATATCTGCCAATGACCTCAAGAACTGGATTTGGTAGATACAGATCTTGCTTGTTAGAGGTCTGTCATTGTGGGAGGCTTTGACTTCCTGGATTATACAGGGGAACAAATAGCTAAATTCAGGCATTTCTCAATGCAATAACCAACAGCGTTCCTCACCAGTCACTGAAACAGCGAGAGGCATTACCTTTTTAGATCTGACACTGAGTTGTAGAATGAAGCAGAAAATAACCTTGCTTTGAGGGATTTCAGTTTCAATTAAAATGAAGGGTAAACAATGCAGGTCTATAGCTGAGCTTTTCAGCTCCAGGTGGATGGCATTTGATACATTTAGGGAACTAGCTAAAGCCTGAAGAGCTCAAGAGGACTGGATTGTAAAGCCATTCTGGTGCTACTTTGAATCAAAGGTGCAAAAAATGTCTGGAAAACAAAGTGCAAAGTGAAAAACATGGAAGAAAAGTTAACAGATATGACCGAATAAGGAGTAGAAAAATGAACAGGTCAGCAAAGAAAGCCACATGTGAGAGGTCAGGAAATGTGTGGGTAAAATGAGAAATGGCTTGAGTCAAGCTGAGTTTGATTCTGCAAAGGAAATTAAAACAAATAGGAAAAGGTCCTTCAGCCAG
>JAWWLV010000088.1:68078050-68094424 GCA_035041135.1 Platyrinchus mystaceus | reverse complement strand
TGAGAAATGGCTTGAGTCAAGCTGAGTTTGATTCTGCAAAGGAAATTAAAACAAATAGGAAAAGGTCCTTCAGCCAGATAAATAAAAGGGAAAACAGAAGGTAATTGGGCATGGCCCAATAATTTATCAGATACTTTGTTTTTGTTTCAATTAGAATGCTGATTCTGAATATTCAGGCATGGTAGGTTTTTAGTGCCTATGAAAACCTGGAAATTGAAGTGGCTTCTGCCGAAGTGGGAGAAAAAACTCGAGTTAAATGTTGGACAAAGACTGGATCATTGTCATCTTGATATTTGGAAGGAATTGACATGTGTAATTGCAGGCTCAAGAACAATATTTTCAATAGGACTTAACAGCGGAAGGAAGACACTGCTCAGCTGGAGAATGTAAGTCTGTCTTTGGTGAATGGGCAAATACAGCCCTGTTGGAGTGCATGCTATTTGTAGCAGCTGTTCTATGCTTTTAAAAGCAAGAATAGGGCATACAGTAACAGAAAAAGGAAGGAGAACACAAGAGGCTAGATCTAGCATGACCTGGGTAAACCTGATCACGGTGATAAAAGCACTGGTGTTTCCAGGCATGGAAATGCAGTCCTCCTTGCTTAGCTTCTAGTATGGTGTACCGAATGAAACTGAGAGACACACTGGGTAATGACAGAAAAATTGTGACTAATAGGTAAGCTAAAAGGCAGCTTTAAGTGGAAAGAGACATTTCTGACTGGAGGGAAGTTGCTGTTGAAAGCTCTTGATGACTGACTTTGGGACCAGTCTTCTGTGCTAATTTTACTAGAGACTGCTACCTAGAAAATGGAAGTGTGCTAGTGAAACTGTCTGCAACAGAGTTGGGAGGTAACAGTAGAATGACTAAGGACCTGGAGAACATATCAAGGCATTAAATGAGACATAGAAATAGGTGTGAGATTAGTTAAAGTAAAAATAAATGCAAGGCCCTTGCTAAAAGAATTTGTGCTGTAACTGGGGATTCACCAGTCTGCAATAGCTGAAGAGGAGGAAGACACTGCTATTACTGAATGTATGTGCTGTATGTATGTCAGTGAAACAGCCATCCAGGTCCTGGAGTGTGTCAAGCATGCTGTTTTCAGTATGCATATGTATAATATGCACGTGCTACTATGATAGGCTATACTATGTTAGTCTGACTCCTAGGGTGGGATACCAGCTGAGGGATTTCTTTAATGGCAGGCATTTCTGATTTGTGTTCAAATATGAATGCAGCCATTTGCATGTATTACTCACCCCGTTCCTTCTCCTTTGATGCTGATCCTGGGATTTAGAAGAGCATGGACCTGTCCAATGTTTCTTAATCCAAAGTTTGGTATTGACTGTCATTGGCAGGTTGTATTTTTAAGAATCCTGCTTTGAAATGTCAGATCTTAACCTAATTGAAATCCTCTTACCTGTTATAGGATTTGTCAGACCAATTCACTCAGGATGTCTTGGCACAAGAAGACGCACCACTGTTGACAATGGAGAGGAGTTCCTTGGGCTCCAGCTAGAGGCAGATAAAGATTAATCAGCTTTAGTTTTGTACCCAGTCCTCTTCTCTGCCATCCTCTCTTCCTCATAGGACATTTTTTTTTCCTTTTCAGTAGTAGCTATCAAGATAATATGAAAGACTGATAATATCTAGAGTTTATCTTTTCAGTGTTTCACCACATTTTGAAATACTAGAATAGAAACTGTCTCCA
Organism: Platyrinchus mystaceus; assembly: GCA_035041135.1. NCBI lineage: Eukaryota > Metazoa > Chordata > Aves > Passeriformes > Tyrannidae > Platyrinchus > Platyrinchus mystaceus. The sequence continues at coordinate 68,092,716 of JAWWLV010000088.1, read as the reverse complement.
CCTCTTTCTCTCTCACTGCTGGGCTGCGTAGTCCCTCCCCTTGGGCTAAGACAGTGCTTTATACTTGGAGGTTTACAACATCAGTTGCAAAAACAAATTCTGCCACATGTTGGAAATTAGCTTCCATTTGCACCCCTTTTCTCTTGTGTGTGGATGATGTGCAGCATAGTAAATCTGGTCAAGGCTCTGCAAAGGTCTACCTCACTGCTGGTTTTGATTTTTTCCTTTAGGTAAGCAATTGATTATGTTCACCACAAACATTCTGTGTTTGGGCAAGAGTGGTTTCTTCAACAGGAAGATGAAAGTAATCAAGCCTGGCTTGTTGTGATGTATAACTTATAGGTCTATAATGGAAGGGGAGAATTCTGAGTAAATTTTTGATCCTCTTGTGCTTTTCAGAGAGGAGGGACGTTTTCTGCTTTGGCTGAGTTAGAACCCAGAAGTGTCTGTCACTTTTTCTATGTTTTGTAGCAGGCCTGTTTGTTCCCACTCTGATCTGCTGCCATTGCATGCAGAGTAGGTACAGCTGAGAGGAATGCAGAGGATTTCAGTTGTTTGAGAACAGGTGGGTGGGGGCCTTCAGAGTCCATGAATTCATTAAAATTCCATGTTGTGTTGCAGTGTAAATGCGTGGGCCTTAATATGCAGGGCTCCAACAGGTAAATACTCGAATCTTGGATACAAGACATAGCAAGTTTTTACCTGCCCTTCATCCAAAAAGCTCACCAAGTACTCTATACCCACCCAAAAGGCAGTGTTCACCGCTAACTGAATATAATGCAAACTGATAGACGCAAGCACAGATTAGGGGCAGCAATTCACCTTTAGATGGATATCTGCCACGAGTGTGTGCGTTGTTTACACTTAAGAAAATTCATTCTCTGTTTTGAAGAAATTAGACACTTTATGTGCTGTTCTCTTTGAACTCACCTTGCTTTGCCAACAGCATCCATTTGTGCTGTGGACTGTATAAACAACTCTCAGTACCTCAAGCCGCTTTCTCAAACTCCTAAAGTCACAAAGTATCCACTGGGCAAGTAATCTCATGGATCAGAAGCACAGAGAATAGGGGCCAAAAACTGCCTGCAGGCGCCCTGCCTTTGTGCACTCTAGTTGAACCCTGAGAGGTAATTTGGCCCTTTTCGGGCGCAGTCTGCTCCATATGCTGCGATCCTCTCATACCGAAGCTGGTAACTTTGCTCAGAGCAATTTCACTGTAGACCTGACTCTGCAATCACCAAACCCACGGCAGTGGTTCTTGCAGCAGGCATGTGACTGAGGGAGCCGTGGTGCTCTCCATCCAGCCTCATCATCCACATGCAGTATAACAAATTGGGGCTGAATTTGCTCTTCTTGCCTGCAAGTACCTGAATGTGCAAAGGTGGCAAAAAAAAGCACCCTCAGAAGCTGTGCCTGTCGTAGCTCTCACAAGCTCATCTGTAGTTGCAGTTTTCAACAACTTGTGAGGTATCCGGAGACTTGTTCTTCAGTCAGCGTTCCTCTTTTCTAGTTAGTTGCTCCTTTCAGTGGGACAAGTTAACTGGGGGTTGTGAAACCACACAGCTTTAGATCTCTTCCATTTATTTCTCTTTTTAAAAATAAAATATTAAAAGAGAGCTGTGGTCACAGAAAAAAAAATAATTTCTCTACTGTAACAAGGGAATGAAAACATCTGCATGAAGAGAAAACACTGAAAGTAGAGAGCTATGTTATTCTTTGGAGAGAATGTTGGGATTAAGGTTTAAAAAAACTTTTTTCTTTTTAAGGCATCCAGTTTCTACAGCTCTCAGTTACTTCAGGGATCAGACATTTAGAAGATATTTTCTTGATCTGACTTTTTTTTGCAGGACCTGAGTATTTTGAAAGACTTCCTGCACATACATGCCAGTTATTTGATCTGATCATTGTTTTAATAAAACTATTATTTAACTAACCACGAGTTAATTTCTTTGGCCCTCTGGGAGCCAGCCACAAATAGTAGCAAGTTATTGTGTAACCTGGCTAAAGCTGAGCTCCTTGTCTTCCTTGCCAACTCCCACCATTGACAAAACCACTTACAACTGAATTTTTTTTATTTTTATTAATGGAGTTAGTCTATAAGGAAATAAAAAATCTTTCAAGAATCTTAAAAGTTGTCTTCATATAACCTTTTTCCAATCACTTGTAATTTGATTTTTTTTGTCCAAGAGTGTAAATAGGTACTCTGTAAGGACTGAAGGGATTGTCTGAGATCTGTTGTGTTGAAGAGTTGGCACAGAGAAACACCAACCATAAATGGAGTGTGCCTGGCCTCTACTTCAGTGAGAGGATATTAGAAAACTCACTGAAATTGATTCCTTCTGGTAACCTTCAACATGGGCTACCTTTCAAGGAATTTTCCAAGAGGCGAAAAAAGTTAATCAAAATGAAAGGGTGCTTTATTTAAACTATTATGGAAAATTTTGGAATCTTGGTTCAGGAGTGGGTAATTTTATTGGGAATTCTCTTTGCCAGCATGTTTCCATGAATGTGTCCATCTGTGACAGACCAGGACCTGGCAGCAGTACTGGAACTGCAGATGAGATGACAGTCACAGCCTCTCTGTTGCACCCATGCTGGCCATATTTGTTGGGAATGATTGTGTGAGACTATTAAGTTCCACATGATGTGTTAGTATAATGCCTGACATACACAAGAGGCTCTGTTTCTAGCAAACACGTTCCCCTGTGTACAAGCGTTAGCTCTGATGTTTACTGCTCACTGAGTCAGAACAATTGTAGGCTATAGCTTGATTTTGCTGGGACATCATAGCTGTTGCTTCAGTGCCATTGAGACCTATGCTGGCTTAGATATTTAGTGTAAATGCAAAATAAACTAATAATTTCCAAAATGATGAGACAGCTGTTGTGTGAAGTGTAGGCAGCAAGCGCACAGTGTAACACAGGAAACCGTGGCTTTATTTTAAGGAGGACAAGGTGCACAGACTCACCAAGACCTCTTGGGATGTAACAGCCTTGCACTTGACTACAAGCAATTGCAAATGGATGCACCTGGGAACATGAAGTGTTGGGCCATGCCTATGAAAAGAGGCTTGGGAGTTGGAGAAGGAGTGACACATATCCTGGGGGACAAGGATTCTGCAGAGGATTTCAGATCAGCGGGCAACTGACTTCAGAAGCCTTCCTTGGATGGTATCATGGCCAGAAAGATTAAGGCAGTCTTTGAACCTACAAAATAGGTAGGAGCAGTAAACAGAAGCCTAATGTTTGTTTTTACCTCAGTGAAAAGTGCCTCACTGGTGCAGACCACATGGAATGTGAAGTCTTCTTCTGCAACTCACATGCAAAATAAAGTTAAAAAACAGGATGGGGGCAGACAAGACCAAGAGAACACCTGTTGGGATGGGGAAGTGGGAAATACTCGGGAAAGATTTTTTTTATGTTTCTCTGTGGTTCAGGTCATCTGATGATCAAAAATTCTCAGAACAGTGCTGAACACTTTTTCTCCAGAAATGGCCAAATCAAGACCAGGAGATCAGCTGTTTCCCAGAGGTTTGTTGTAGTTGAATACAGCACTTATGCTTAGTCCAGAGACAACAGAGATAAACTTCCCAATCTTTTCTACAAAATGCCATTTGCAATAAATATTCTCAAAAAATATGTCAGCTCTATAGATGGAGCTAGTAAATTTATTTATGCTAGCTTTATCAGGATATGTCTTTTGCAAAAGTAGCCTGGAAGTATTTTCAAATAACTGCATGGTAAGGCCTTTATTTGCCTTGTAGCTGATTCAATCAGCCACTAGAGAAAGGACTTTTCTGTTATCATTCGTCAAAGCTAGGCAGGCCTTCCTGGCTCTGTGCAGTAGATGAAGCTGATCAAGGAAATGCAAAAAAAAGAGCAATGCTACACAACTTGTCCCAGTACCACTTGGCTTTAAGTAAACCATAAACGTTCCCAGGAATGGGTTACAAGTAGGCAAATGAAAGAAAAACAATTTAAAGGTGATAAAACTCTGTTGACATGAATACCGTTCAGGTAAACCACCTTGGACATATTTCAAACAGAATCCACCAGGTATCTAACTTTATCTCAGGTGAATGAAACTGTTCACACAGGACACTTAGCAAGTATAGAAGGTCTAATTCACCTGCAGACTCTCCTGCCTGACAGCTGTCCTTAACAACAAAACAATGTTTTTCAAATCAGTTCAGGAAGCTCTGCCTCCATGAAGGTTGTTGTTGAGCCTCAGTTTGGAGGGAGATTTTCTGAGCATCACAGCCTCCTCACACTGTTGTCTGGGGCCAGTACAGCTTAGGGACTGGAGGGACCTCTGCCACTGGACCTGCTCTTGTTGGTGTACCAGAAAGCTTTGTTTGGATTGTGGGGCAGAAGTAAGAGTTCTTTAACAGATAGTTTATATGAGAAAGAAGTAGCCCACCTCATCATAACTCTATTTGAGCATTGTTTGGGAGACTGAAGTCTTTCCAAGTTTAGTATCACTTTTAGGTATTACTTCTTTGTTACAGAAGTACAGAAGAACAAAGTAGGGATGAAAATGCCCCTTCTGGGTCCTTCAGCTCCTAGGAGAAGACTCATCACAGTGACAATGTCTGTAAGTTTTCTCTCCTGATAGAGAGAGCTGCCAGTGGAGTTTCCCACTCTGAAGGAGCAATGTTATTTTGCTTTGCAGCAGAATTTAATGCATTGCTCTAGTCTTCAAGCAAGGCTGCTTCTCTGGTGAGTGCATAGCTCCAATTCACACCAAGGAACTCCCTGCACACTGGGAAGCATTGATATATTTAAATCATTTTTTTCTTGCAGGCAGCATAATGGATGGGGGAAGAAGTTACAGCCCTGTTTTCTGTTAGTGTCTGTTCTTTCCCTAGGTGAAAATCTAAAGTAGCTTCGATGTTGCTGGGGAATGAGTCTACAACTCATATCCAGCTAAGTGGATTTGTCTTGGGATGCTTTCCTCTGAAAAAGATGCTTGTACTAAAAGGACAGGATAATGTATACACAGTAGCCCATACACACTGCTCTCTGCACACGTTGCTCTGATCTCACTATTATGAAACCTAGATAAACAACCAAGAATTCACCATCCCTTTAAGGCACCATGAAAAATTAAGAACAACAAAAACATAGTCTCCTGGATATACAGAAATTCCAAGGCTAACTATTCCTCAGTGACAGGAATGACTGAAGGGTGAAGTTTAAGACTAAAAGGGCAAGGACATTTTTAGACAATGGAGAAATTCATTTGTGTAGTTCATAGAGAGCTTGTTTTCCTCTTTTTGGACCTGCTTACCTCTGCTCATCAGTTCACTATTTGTCATGTTTTGAAGGGATATAAAACCAGCCCCTGGAAAGAAATACATCTTGTGAAAGAAAGCTAGAAATTGAAGTGAATGCAGAATTTGCAAATGTGCCTACCATAAAGACAAAACTCTACTGATGCACTGGAACATGTTTGGCTATGGGAGATATTCAGAAGTCTTTAGGAGCAGACAGAGAGAAATTACCCCAGGAAATTACATCCAAGAAATTACCCCACCGTGAGGTACTGAAATGGCTTGTATGATTTCTGGGGATTCTCGGAAGGTCTGTTCTTGTCCAACTAATAGCAGAGTAGTCCAGTGATCTCCTCAGTACCTGAAAATCTCCACCTGAGGTAACGAGGTGGCCCTTTTTCTTTTAATCTTTATATCTCCTGTCTACATGGTAAAGCATTTTGTCTTTGCACACTTTATTTCCTCATCTATACAATGGGGGATATTTACAGCACTTCCCCAAAGAGCTTGGAATAATGTTCTACAATAGTGCCAATATCCAAATTGAGCAGGGATTAGAGACCTGCTCACAAGCTGTGACTGCTGCTGACCAAAACAGGATCAGGGAGCGAGCTCTAGGCTGCTCATCACTCACGTTGCTCTACTTTTAACCTCCTCCTGGGCTCCGTTTGGGTTCACACAACCTATCTGGGACCTTCTGGGATAAGTCCCTGACTACAGTCCTAATGTTATTGCCTCTGCTTATCTCTCACTGAACCCATCTTGGATTTGATTCACAAGTGTGTTAGTACAGTTCAGCTTTGGTACAGGCTTGCTGAAGTCACTGATTTGGAGAAACGTACTAGAGAACAAAATTTCTAATGGGTTTGCTTATAATGCTGGCCAATACTTACCAGGACAAGTATTTTTCAACATTTTTATCTGTGAATAGTTAGCCACAAGTAATTGTGATAGTACTATATTCTGGATTTCCATAGCTGTCTCTTTAGTGTTGGTGGCATATTCAGTCCAGAAATTTCTTGTTAGAGCTGGTGTACCCTATGCACAATACTAAATGGAAAGACTGGAAATGTTTTGGCTATGAAAGTGTGCCTAACACAGCTTGCAGTGAAAGCAATGCAACCAGAGCTGTATAGCTGGTCACTTAAATCCCATGGCTTTGTTCATCTGCCCTTGTTGGCTAGTAAAGTTTTGGAGGATTTATACTGAAACTCTCTTTTTCTCCCATTTTCCTCTTTGATTAGATACATCCTGAAACTGACAAGAGACAATAGGACAGTAGGCAAAATATTTGTAGCATGACACATTTATATGTGCTTAAACATAGTCAAACATATGTTCTTTTGTGGACAAATGTATCAAAATATGTTATGTGTATGTTGAAGGCATTTAAAATATATATGCAATCCAAGATAGTAATTATAAACAGTAGATAAACAAAGACACACACAGTTACTTATTTGCCTACCTGTCTATATATGAGTGTCTGCAAATTTACAGATGAAGAAAAAAAATTAATATCAACATGAATGTGAAGAGAAGATATGAAAGGTGTCATGCCAAAACATGTTGCAAATTTATTAATTTTTATTTTGTGCTATTTGGAAAATAGTAACTACAATGCACATAATAGATAGTCTTTATTTAATATAATCCCAATCAACTGGTGTAATATTGGATCTGGGTTCATAGATAGGTTTCTCATTCATTTCTGCTACTGTAAAGAGACACAGCTGGGTAAATCTCTGTAATTCCTATCTGGATTTCAAATACTAAAGTACATGAGTGTTCATATAGTTTGTGTGTGTATGAGTGTCCTGAAGTTTTGATCTTGTGTATTACATGGAAAGAAGGTGGGATCTGCAGATATGAAAAAGGTATGGGTCAGAATGCAGGAAGAAAGTGAGCTAGCTGTCTCTGTTCTTACTTAAACCAGGCTGCTGTGAACACAAGAGGCTATATATACAGATCAAGGTTAACAAGGGACATAGAATCTCTGGCTTAAGTTATTTTCCTTATTAAACTGGCAATGGAATAAGTAAGTGATGTAAAATTCTCTAGATCATCTCAAAAACACTGAAAGATCATCCATGCCCTAGAAAATTAAATTGGCTTTATGGTCAGACAATGCCCAGCAGTGTAATCCTGAGACACAAGAGGATTTGGATTTTAAAGTACTCAAATTAAAGGAGTGCTTATATTCTGGGAGTTTGATTTTTCCTACCACAAGTGGTGTTTGGTTCTGGGATTTTTGTTTGGACCTGCCTGCGCCTCTTACAAAACCAAAACAAGCAAGCTGTCATTGTTACAAAAGCCCAGACGTATTCTTATTTTTTTGCAAAGACAGAAAAATATCAGTACTAAGGGATTAAAAAACATAGCTACTAAAATGTGTTGCATTTTTTTCTGTTTGTTTTCCCCCCTTTCTACGTTTGCCTGCTTTTTTGTGCCGTTCAACTTGTTTGCTTGTAAAATCTTCCTTGGAGCCACATTTGTGCAGACAGACTAAAACATTTTTTACTCTGAATGAATCCCCTGAGGTAAAATTTACTCAGATAATATCTTGGTTGCTACCTAACCTGTTTGGGTTATTTTTGAACACTATAAAGCGGTAGCACCAACAAAGACAAACTCTGTATGGTACATACCAGTAGCAGCTCACTTCAAGTAACTTAGGATCAGGAACACCTACATTTTGTGGCTCCCTGTAGATGTTAGAAATTAGAAACTAAAATGTTTGAGGTGATCCCCCCCAATTCCCCATCCAACATTTTAGTTTCTTTGCACAAAAGAAAAAAAAAAATTTAGATTTACCTCGTCACAGACATAGCAGGTAAAGGATGCCAAGTGTACATAACAGCACAGAAGACAGAGACTGCAAGATGAATGAACTGGACAAGCAGTGCTGAGTAATCACTTTATAACCAGATGTGATTAGGCAAGGGCCCAAAGCAAAAGCCAGGTTCTGAAAAGGCCTGAATTTCTGATTTAGATCAAAACCTCATGGCTCTTGGTTTCTATAAAGCGTTGAAGCAAGTCCCTGGTTCTTCAATTTGGAAGAAAATTCAGATTTGGATTCCCAACCTGTAGCTTAGCTTCATCTCTAATAATGCTGATGTTCCACAGATTTGGATTTCCAGCCGTTCGTCCAGATGCCTGTTGTAAGATGGATGCTGTTCCAGCAGAGGCTGCCAACCTGGCAGCACTGCTCCTTCTGCTATGTGTTACACCAGGGCTGAGAACAGCAGCTCTGCTGACCGGCTCTGCCAGCACTCCGTGTTGGGGGAAAAGTGAGAAGAGAGATAAGCAAGGATTTCTTTGTCTGATAGAGAAAATATATTTTTTTACTCCCTGCTGCTGCAAACGTAGAGGAGGTCATAAATCAAAACTTATCTGCTTAGGGAGTGCAAGACAGGCCCTAAAATGGTGGGAAAGTTTTTGAAGGGCAAGCAGGTAAAAAGAAAAGCTATTGGGCGTAAGAAAAGACCACGAAGAACAAGTCTGGACACATTAGTCAGAATGAATTGAATTATAGCTATGCAACTCTTAAAAAAAAAAAATCTCTATTAAGCTCCACAGACCTATTCCCTTAGAGGAATTTCTGTTGTGCAGGAAATTTTGGTTTGTGTTAGGAATACTATAAAGCATAGTTTTGTCAGTCTCCTCTGTAGTGCTGAAGTCTTTACCCATCTGCTCACAGAGGAAGAAGCCAAGGCCTGGAGAGCTCAAATGACTTGACAGTGTTCATCTGCTGAGTCCTGCTGGGGCAGGTGCAGAGAACCCTCCTAGGGCTCCGCACAGCAACCCTCCTCTTTGGGGGCAGCATGGGCACATTTTAGAACATCAGACACGTTCTGTTGTGTAAGGATGGCGCTAGCAAAGTCCTCAAGGAGAGCTGCTGTCTGGGCTCTGTGTTTGAACAGTGCTAACAGGGTTTAGGAGAAAACGCCTTGCTCCTGCAGCAAGTGAGGTGAGTAACAACTGGGTGCATGAATAGCTGCATGCAATGACAGGAGCTGGCCTGGCCAGGTGTGAAGGCATGTCAGCTGGGAAGAAGTTGGGATTTCACTTTTTGGTGAGTTTTGCAAAAATAGGGGATTGGTTCTACTCTTGGTTCAAATAGTTTTTAACTTCCATTGATTTAAAGGCTGAAGAGGCAGGTCAATGGACATAGGAATTTAGAGTCAGCTTCCATTTCTTTTCTTTCCTTGTATAAGGACTTTCTTTCAAATAGAATTGTGGAACAGTTCACACAAGAAGAAGCTGTTCCTCCAATAAGTTGCTGGTGAAGATAGGATAAGCTGTATAGTTTTGTGTAGAAAAGAAACCTTCAAGGATGAAGTTTACTAAGAGAAATTCAGAGACAATTCTAGCCCAGGACATTTTTTAAAGCTGCTTTATCTGTCAAAGTCTGTAAGCAGTAATCCTTCCTGGACCAATGCTGGTGCCATTTTTAAAGCCTTTGCTGTATCTCTTCCCTGTCAAATATAAATATTTTTTTTTCTTCTTATATATAGGTTCTTTTACAAAGGTTCTGCACTTGTCTCCCCTCCAATTCCAAATTGTAATTTTATTTTTCTTCTTAGGAGTCTAGATTGGAAGGACCAGAACCCTACTTTTAGGACTGGAATGCTCTTGGGATTATTTCAGATATTCAGAGAATTGTCAGAGTTCAAACTGTTCCTACTTGCTAATCTCTGTGTGAATTTAGGGAGTTAAATTCAGGTGCCCATCATAAAATACAAGAGTCATCACTAACGAACAGAGTAATGACATCAGTTTTTTAGGCAGACTCAGGCACTCTGAAGTTTCACAGAACATCTTGTTGAAGGCCCACAGTGTGATCCAAAGCAGAAAAGTCATTTAAAAAGAAATGTATTTCAGTTGATAAACTGCTTGGTGTAAACACTAAACTATTGCAATTTGCTGAACAATTAAGCTCTAATTCTTTAAAGCAAGTAAGTGCATATGTGTTTCAGGTGTCATTGACCTTAGTAAATGCTTACATGCCTTGCTTGTGTCTGTTGTTCAATCAAGACCTTATGGCTTGATTTGCAGTTTTTTGTACTGCAAATGTGAATGCCCAATTCAGCAGACACACTGACAATCTGTTCATGTTCATGCCTTGCTTACTAATCAAAATGGGCTGTTTTGTTTAAAGCTGAATTAAATTGTATCAGTTTGGTTTATGCTTTCAGAAGCAGTCTGAGATGTGTGCAGAGTGCATTACAGACATTGACATGCTCCATATTTTTCTTTCTGTTATTATTTCAATCTACTTAGATAAGTTCGGGTAAAATCCTCCTTCCTCTTGAGGATCTTGGGCAGTTCCTGAGATTACTGCTCCTTGCTTTAGCTGGGTGTGCCTTTAGTTTTTAATTAACCCTGTTAAATAAACAAAACAATCAACAAACAAATCCTGAAGGGAAATAAACCACAAGAATGATGTTGAAATACTCTTAAGAGCTGAACCCCGAGTTCCAGGAGATGCAATACTATGGCTATGGCTCTGCCCTTGACTTGTCCTTTGGCTTTAAGTAAGAGGAGCTGTTTATTCCCAAGCAGAGAGGAAAAAGTGATATAAGATTCAGTGTAGGAAGCAGCAAGAGCTGCTCAGTGCTGGTTCAGGTACAGACGGTGTTTTGAGAGGAACAGAAGGGTGTCCCCCTACCTTCTCCCTTTGCCCCTCTGCTGTGCCAGGTTGGAAGGCAAAAAAGTTAGTAGGTGTCATGTTAAAAGTCAAGGAGAGGTCACTCCTCAGGCTTTCATTTCTCTCTAGGTGGTTCTGTGTCTCCCACCAGTCCCCCGTGTCAAGAAAGAAGTTCCCAAGGCTGAACTTGTGTTTGTGCCTGGAGTGGGAATAAACCCCATTGATAATCTGAGTTTTGACTGTTATTAGGCACACTGAAACAGTGCATGAGAAGCAATGGGCCTGAGTACTGCTGGGGCTGGTGGCAAAATCCTGGAATAAAGGGGTAGGCTAGAGTTTCCAACTTAATTACATTTAATTAGTCTAACTTAAAACCTTTAACATGTTGCTAGGATGGATTTTCCTTTGTTTAGCTTCTTTTGGTGTGGCTTAACAAATTTTAACCATCTAAAACTGACTCTTGGTTGGAGGGACCATAGGTGGTACAGCACATATCCTTTAGTGGAATAATGAAGTGTTTACATTATGCAGTCCTATTGTGAGATCAATCAGGCTACAAGGCTGGATACATAAACAGAATCTGCAGGTGGTCCTTGTGTCTCCTTGCCCAGAAGACATGCTTTAATCCTCAGGAAGTAGGCAGAGTAGAGGTTCCAGGAGGCAGCCAGCCCAAGCAAAATAAAAGAACAAAACCAGCCTGAACAATGCAATGCATGTCAAGCTCATAGCGCAATCACTGCAAATAGCAGCTGACAGGAGACTTTATGACAATTCACCCATCAGCTAAAATTGCCAAACTCGGGATCCTGGGATTAATAAGCATCTTACTCAGGCAGTACAAGCATGAAATGTGAGGCAGAAAGGGTGGGTAATGCATTTCACGTGGCCTCCAAATGCTTTGCTCCCTTTCAAGCTGTTTTTTACTGGGCAAGTTCTCTTGTGGAAAATCTCTTGCTCTGTGTCTTTGCATTTGCTCTGTTTTGTTCAGCTGTTATAGCCCCTAAGTATTTCTACTCCTTGATGATGCAAAAAGAATGCTAATTATTGAGTTACTTGGACCACAAGGTGGGAGGCAAATGGGAGAATTGAGCATTCACACGTGTTAGTGCCTTTGGTGTGGAGATTGTGCTTATAACTCCCAGGCACATAAGCACTCAAGGGGTGTGAGCAAAAGAGCATAGCTCAAGCTAGTTTGAAAAGAGATATAAATGAATGGCCTCTGAAAAAGTTTCTAGAAATGTTCTTCCAGGGCCTTTGCAGCGGAGGAAAGTTTTGCTGGAGTAAGGGCAGAAGGATCTGACTCAGTAAAAAGAGGTAGAAGATTGTGAGACCACGGAATAATGAAAGAAGTAAACATCAGTTCAGAGGAGAAATAATAATACTAAAAAAAAACCCTAAACCCACATAGTTGAGTTGGCTTAAATGTAGTTTGCTATAGGGTTGTTTTAATTAGACTTGTGAAGCAGGAAAATGCCAACTGAGATGTTCTGCAGCAAGGAAAAAATAGTTTTCAAGCTGAAACTTGGCACATAATGGAACTGAGTTGTCCACATGGGTGCATTCTCTTCTTCTTTTTGAAGACAGCACCTAAATCAGTTGAGTCAGAAACTAGTGAAGGGTAAAGCTCAAGATGTCTGGAACTCTCCTGTCTCTTTAGGTTCTTATCTGAGACGTATTTAAGCCTTTGGAAAAGGCTTGCAACCTCATGAGATCTTGGTTTTTTCTCACCCCCCAAGTGTTCACACATTTCCTGATTATGAAACAGCCAGTCATACCTCAGGAATTGGTGGGTGGTGGGAGGTGGGGACAGCTTTATTTAGTTAGTTATTTATTTTAGCACCTTTGCATTTGATCCTGTTCAAAAGCAGGAGTTAGGCATTTACAGTGTGTGAAAAGGGGGAAAAATGTAAGTCTGCTCCTTTGCTGCTAAACTACTTCAGGTAAAATTACCTGGGAAGATGTGGGCATTTCTTCTGTTTACAAAATGAGACCATCTCAACTGTGTGTAGGTGACCTTTTTCATAGGCACAGAGATGTTGCCCATACACCTAGCAAGATCAAACTTGCCTGATTCCTTAGGGAGGATTTTTGTTGACAAAAATAGAAATAACCAAACTCTACATCAAGACTTATTTCCACTTCCAGCTACTCTTAGATCTCTCTGTCTAGCTCCTGTTTAGCTATGTCTTCCTCCCTGCACCAGTTTTATTGTATGCAGGCCAAGAAGTGTGATTGGAAGTCATATCAATGCAAACTCTATCCCCTCTTCCAGGGTAGCCTTGTATTTCTTTTCTTATGCTAACCTATTAGCATACTTAGCTATCACATAAAATTTGTTCTTTTCAAGCCACTTTAGAGCGGCTTTAAACCAGTGAAGTTTTCCAGTGATCTCATTAATTTCTAGCTCATACATATTTGAATTTTCTTTGAAGTCTGGGGAATGTTTAGATCTGAAATTCTCTAAAATTGTGTCTTTCTTAAAATATGTTAGGAATTCCTCATTACATAGAAGTTAGGGAAACCTTGCGTGATTTAATCTGCAAATTACAGACATAATTTTGTTGGTGGTAGTGGTGAGGGTTTTTTTGTTGTTTGTTTGTTTGTGTGTTGGTTTGGGGTTTTTTCCTGTGAAAATTCTTGTCCTTGCTATCTATTTACTTAAAGGAGAATTTATAGCATCTGAACAACCTTAGCCCAAAAGCTCTCTAGGACAAATCTTGAAAACGCTTTCTGTATTATTTGTGGCCTTCTGCTCTAATCCTACAGGAGTGTGTGAAATTTCTGCTTTTTGAGCCACTCTGGGGAGACAGTAAAACTAAAAGTTTGTAAAGTAAAGTTCATGCCCTTTCTTTGTGAAGATTTTCTCCAGTTTTTGTTCTGCTGATCGTGGAGACTGTATGCCACCATGCCCTATGTAAAACTGGTATTAGTGTCATAGTATATACTGAGGTTGGTTTCAGATAGGTTAAGCATTTCTGCTAGCCATTCTGACCAAAAAGGGAACGGTCAGGTGAACAGGGTCTCTCAAAACGGTGGCTTTATGGAGATCTCTAAAAATGATCAGGCTTAAGAAACTGTCTAATCATCTCTGGAAGACTGTCCCTATTGCTCCCGTTCCTCTCAAGAGAATTTGTATACAGCACCTCACAGTTTACGCTTGGCTTTTTGTTCCTGGTTGTCCTAGAGCAGCTCAGTTGTTGTTGTTCTGATACAGAAGGTCTTTGATGTGTTTGGAATTAATCCATCAATGGTGACAGGAGAATATATTCTCCTGAACTAGTGATGTGAACATCATGTACATGCACAGACAAAAATGACAGAAGATTATTAACTGAGATCCTAGCTCACCATCTGCCCTACCCATTTGTCATGGAGTAAGCTCTGAAGTAGATTTAGGGACTTTCTAGAACGGCAGGAGAAGTGTATGAAAAGGTTTTCATAGAGTAGACAGCATAAAGTTATTTTTCAGGGACTACCGAAGTTAAGGGTCGAGGCAAAAGAAGGTTGTGTGTGACAGATGAGAAGTGCTAGGTGAGCAGGGGAACAGCATGGGCAAAGCTGGGGAAGTGACCAAGGCAACTGCTGCAACAGATGTGGAGCACAGACTGAGATAGGAGTTAAGGTAGGCTAAGTCACAGAACACATGCAGGACTAACCAAACACCAGATGATGAAGGTTGGGCTTGGGACTCCGTAGGGTTACAGACAAGACAGAGCAAGGTGTACTGTAGCTGTGATCAGAATG
>JAWWLV010000088.1:68050084-68069084 GCA_035041135.1 Platyrinchus mystaceus | reverse complement strand
CTCTCTACTTTGGAATAGAACCAAGCCTTGTAGGAAGCATTTTTTCCCCTTCTGAGTTTAAGCTAGAAGTGTTAGAATAATCCATGTGCAATCAGGAAACACTATTGCCTGAGAAACTACCCATGAAACAGAATCTTTGAGGTGTTAGCATGGAGAATCCAGGAAGTATCACTGGTCTTCTTTTCTTTAGGCCTTTGGTGTCCACTACAAGCTAATAAGAATTTTAACCATTGAGGGCATTCCATTTTTTTCTGTGCATATCTTTAACAAACATCATGCTGTGTTAGTGTTACTAAGCATAACAGGCAAGTGAGCCTTGTATACTGTAATCCTTGACTTATTCAAATTGTACTCAGGTTTTCCTGAGTTGCTTGTAAGAATGTTTTCTTTTTATTGTGTACTTCTCCAGAGGAGCATACAATGCAGGAGGTTAATCCTCACTGCATCAGAGAACAGGCATACAGTCTATTGCAAATGTTTGGGATCTAAGGCCAGCCTGAAGATAAAGCAAATCTTCCATAAACCATGCAGGTTTTGCCAAAACGATTTTCATCAAAGTCCTCTAGTTCTCTGCTGAACTGTTCCAAACAGCAAACACAGCAATCTTTGGGTGTTTGTGTTTTTGGGGTTTTTTTTGGTTGTTTGTTTGTTTTTGTTTGCGTATAAAAATGTCTCCTTTAGATAACTCAGTCCCCAAGTGAAATTGTTTTCATACTCAGAGAAAAATTTTTTATGTCTGGTCATTAGCACAGTTCAAATCTGGAGCTGTTCTATAGATATTTAGCATTTGGAGCTGTGTGTGGAATCAGTTGGGGATGAGAACACAACGTACTTCCAAAAAAAAAAAATCTTTCTCCTAAGCAGAGGATAAGTTAATTGCCGGGAATTTCTTTCTCAAATTCCAAGTGATTTGGTTTTTTCCTTATTAATATTACAGAAACGTCTTCAGCCTCTTTAAATCTCAATATCAAAATGTTCATAAAATGTTCCACTCAGTGAAATTTCTGACTCAAATGTCAATTATTTGTGTTCCAATGAGCAATTCTTTGTTGACTAAAAGGCATCTGTAGGCTGCTAAAATTTGTTTTAAAGTTACTTGCTTGATAGGGCAAGCTGATTCATACTTTCCTTGCTAGGGTCATTCTTCATTTTCTTTGCTGGTATATAAATGTAATACTGCTAATGCATTTATGTAACATGAATTGCATTTTGCAGTGGAATGGATATATGTTCAATGTGATACCCAGATTTTCTTTGGATTGGTTATTGGAACAATAGAACAGAATCTCTCTTTGTTGTCTTCACCTTGGTGAACCTGAGGTGGATCATGAAGCTGATGGTGAAGATGATGGCCAAAACATTGAGGTTTATTATTAATTGGGTGGAAACAATCTGACAATTGGAAAATTGGATCCACATGACAGAACTCTGGTTGTTACAATGGCCTTCTCAAGACATGCCCTGAATCAGAGGGTCTCAGGGAAGCTACATCAGCCACTGCATCAGCACAGGCTGGAGCCCCATTTTGGGGGCTTGCCTTGCAGGCTGTAGGGCTGGTACTAGCTCTGTGCTCTGCCACAGTAGGAGATATGCATCCAGTCCTTCCCTGCCCTTCCTCAGGGACACAGGCTCAGGTAGCACGCAAAGTGCTCAGCAGTTAGGGCAGAGTGGGCTTCCTGAAAAACCCCTTGGTATCTCCCAGGAATGTGGAAACTGTCTGGCACAGGTATGGTGGGGCTAAATCAAGGGTCTAGGTACAGTGGACAAGACAACCTTTCGCTAGCTGTTGAGTTGGTATTTGTTCCTCCTACAGTAATGTATTCCACTGGAAACCGCTGTTAAAGAGCAGCTTCCTCCATGTGGATACCATATAACCAACACATGGTGTTGAATACAAATGCTTTATCTCCATATATCATTGCCTTTAGGCAAGTGACAGCTGCAGATGTATTTGGCTTATCTTCAGAAGGAGTATTAGGGATTTACTTAATCATAGTATAGTTTAGGTTGGAAAATCCCCTTATGATCGTCGAGTCCAACCATTAACCCAGTTCCATAACACCAGTACTGCCAAGTCTGTCACTAAACCATGTCTCTAAGTCCTACATCCACACGTCTTTTAAATGCCTCCAGGGATGGTGACTCCACCAATTCCCTGGGTAGCCAGTTCTAGTGCTTGATAACCCTTTCAGTGTGGTTAACAGAAAAATTTATCCATGCGAGGAAAGTATGTTTTGGAGTATTTCTCAGCTTGGAGTCTTTCGTCTCTGTTAGTGATTTGCTGTGTGTTTGTTGCTTCACTACCTCAGTTTCCAATGAACAGGTTAAACAAACCTCTGACAGGAGTTGTTTAGGCATTACTGATCCTGCTTAGATGACCTTTTGGGGTCTATTTCATCCTTGTGCTCTCTGATACTGTGTTTCCAGACGTACTCTTATGAGCTTCTGAAAATGTTTGAAGATTAATGGTTAGCAATGAAACTGCTACTTCCACAAAGCATTAGAGCAGCTGTGATACAATAGGATTGAAGATTGCCAGCAACTTAGTGTATATGGAATTTAGAGAAAGTAAATTACATCTTATAAACTTTACTGCTGTCTAATTGTCTAACAACTTTTAAATAATGTCACCTGAGAATGTAGATTTGTTGATTTTTTTCCTTTTTCTGTGAGCTAAACTGAAACTTCTGGATAAATTAGACAACACTAGTTACATAAGGCAACAAATAAACTTGTAATTTATGAATTTTATGTAAACAGTAGAAGTCTTGCAGAAGCTGTCATTGCCTTCAATACGAGTCACAGAAATAAAATACAGAAATCCTTGCTCCTATTTAACTGCTTAGGTGAATTGAGTCAGGGGACAATTCATCGAAAGGCAGTAGGACCCTTTGCCAGAGCTGAGGCAGAACTGTTTGTCGGTGGTTGCCCAACATTTCCCCCTCCCCCCAAGAGACTTGCTTTGTGTTGCCATTATTGCTATGTTACGTGACTTCGCTGTTCTTATCTGTGGTGCCCCCACCTCCCTGTTGTTTAATTGGAGTTTTTCAGGTAAAGACACATTACCACATCCATGAAAAATGTTTTGCTGCCATGTGATTTGGTAGTCAGTCATTACCTTACTATCAGATAAAGCCTATCTGATTTGAGCATTTTATTCACTGTTGGATAAACATTTCTGATAATTTTTTTTTTTTAATGGGAATAACTGAAAGAGTAAAGCTCAGTTACTACCCTTTGGAGGTATGCCAGTTTAAAAGGCACCATATTACTTCCTTCCAGTTCTCCAGCGGGATGTAGGTTGAAATCTTAGGGCTATTCCTAGCTGTTGCAGAGACACTTCTTTCTGTTCTTCCTGGTTGGTCATTCCAGGCTTAGGAAATAGGTATTACTGTGAATACTGTAAAGGCCGATGTGAGCAGAATTAGGTCAGATTTCTAATGCCTTTGAACCAGAACTCTAGTTGAATAAAAGGAAATAAAAGGAAGTGGAAAGTATGTAGCAGTGCTCTGCACATCAACTGGAAGCTCCACAACTTCCACAGAGGCACCAATTGCCAAATAATTCCAGGCTGGTTTCCAGGTCTCTTCCTCCCGGTGAGCAACACTATACTCCTCAGTAGTGCTTTTATAGAAAGGTAGTACTGACATGTACAACAAAAGTCAGGAAAAGCAGCAGCAGTGGCCCTAAATCCTGTCGGACACATCATCTATGAGAGTGAGCTTGCAGTCTGATGGAGATCCAGTTGTAGAATCAGGCCAGCATTTGCTCCATCTGAGAAGTTAGTTGAGCAGACTGGAGCTCAATAAGCAAGAGTTGATGGGAAGAGAGATTTAAGCAGGATTTCCAAGCTGCTACTGTGAATGGCCTTATCTTCTCTCCTCCTCCTCATATACATCACCTCAAGATGTCAAGGATACAGCAATCTCTCTGCTCTTCCAAGAGTGAGGAGGAGGGAATGTGTGCAAACTGAGGCCACCCAAGCAAATTGTTAGAAGAGTGGTTAGGTATGAGGGAACATTTTTTCATTTAAAAAAAAAAAGGAAAAAACAAGTATGTCCCAGTAACAGTGTCAAACTTTACTTCTGATAGGAAAAAATCAATATGAAAAAAGGCACTTTTTTGTGTTGAAGGAAGGATTTGGGAATGTATTACATTTTCTTCTCTCCTTTTTTTTGGTTTGTGTTTTTGTTGTTGTTTGTTTCATGTTGGGTTTTGTTTGTTTGTTTGTGTTTGGTTGGCTTTTTTTTTTTTTAGTAATTAAGTCAAAAGAATTTGAGGGAAGGAGAAGACAATTTTGCATTTTTCTTACATATTTCTAAATCATTCCAATACCATTTTCCACCAAGGGGGGCAAAAAAAATAAAATAAAAAAAAAAGGAATCTTTTTCTGTAATAATGCTCCAAGTCTTCTCTTTTAGCTACAGTTTCTTTAGCTTTTTAAACATGGAAAAGTTTTAAGGGGGAAAAAAATTTTAGTTTTTTGGTAAGGTTTGACAGAAACTTCAATAATCTTTGGCTGGAATTATAATTACCATCATGTACTCAGTGTTTCCTTTTTCTTTATTCATTGCAGTTCTATCTGTGAGTCAGCTTATTCTTTCAGCAGCATTGCATTAACAGAGATTGCCAGCTTCTTTGTGTTCATGGCAGAACTGCTCTCTTAATCTAATTTTCCTGGGACAATGGGCTAGTATAAATATGTAAAAAAAGCAAGTACACAAATGTTTCAAATTAACAAAAAAACGTTTCAAATTAATTCATCAGTAATTATAAAAGCTACAGTGTTACCTGCACACAGAGTGCATCCTATATTACTTACTACGAGCGCTACCTTCAAGGTTGCCTGGCTGTTTTTGTTCAAACCCCTTCTGTTAGTTGGCCACAATGATCTCTAACTTTCACTCCTGTCAAAATCTTCCAGTCTTGATTCCTGTACAAATCCTGTGTAATACCTGGTGTCTAATGTCTCCCTCTTCCATTCTAACAATTAAGCTGCAGTTCTTTTTTTTCTGCCTTTTTAGTGCTGGTATGATGCAATGAAGTGATAATTTCTTTAGCATAGTTAGAAGGTATGTGGGAACACGTATAACAAATCCATTACACAGGACTGGAGACAGGAGTGAAGTGTTGACAAAGGGCAGGGCTTCACGACACTGTTTGTGTTAGCTCATTCTGCTGCTGGTAAAATTCAGTTTGCCATTTCCATAAACTGGGGCTGAATCCAGGTTAGTGATTGCAATCAGGCTGGCTGGCATTAATGCTGAATAGTATTGTCTTTAGAGAGATAGGCTGGGCTGATTGTGACATGGGATAGTTAAATTCAGGTTGGATAAACAAAGAGCCCTAAGGCAAGACAAGAGTGCTTGTGTTCTTTTCTTCCTTTTTCTTTTTTATGTTTTCCATAAATTGTTACAGCATTTTTTTAGCATGTTGAATGTTCCCATTATGAATATATGCCTGATCTCTGAAGGAAACTACTGAAAAAAAAAACCAACAAACTGTTCAAAGGACATGTCTTTAAAAGAGTAACAGTGGCTTTGCAGATTTTTATGCAAAGGTTCTTCATGTTACTTATCATTCAAAAAATTTGAAATATTATAAAATATATTGAATACATTAAACATTCACACTATGTGGTGTTGAAACCTTTTGCATTCTCAGTGCACCTCTAAGTTTTCTGTACCTTTGTTTTCTTGTCTGCTGAAGGGGCTAATGCTATTTGTTAACATCTACAAAGTGATTTGAGATTACTGTGAGCACATTAATACACCAAGAGCACTGGTGTTAATACAGCTACAAATCCAAAACCTAAACTCACTCAATGAGATTGTTAAGACTTTATATAAAGACTTGGTGAAATAAAAAGTTTCCAGAAAAAAATCCCCTTGTTTCTATTTTCTGAGGGATCACCTGGGAAACCTTTTCCTTAATTGCTGCTCTTCAATGAAGAAATTTTCAATATGTTTGTCTAACTCGGGCAGGTAGGAACGATGGTGATCTTTCTTTTACAAATGGTTCTTTGAAAGGTGATAGATGTTCTACTGAGGTACAAATCAGATAGGAATCTGAAGTCACATGGCAGCTTTTCCTAGGAGTGATGAACTCTCCTTTTGTTAACTTTTGGATGCTTGTGTAGTTCATCAGGTTGGGTCAAATGGATGTATCTGATCTCTGGCAGTGAAGAAGCATCTGCTTTATGCTGACCAAAGGGTAACAAAGTCTCTAATCAGGTGAGAGAGTGCTGATGGACAGGTGCTTTCCTGTGTCCTCCAACATCTGTAAACTCCGAGGTCTTAAAGGAAGTTTACACAGAAGTTGCATACACAGATTTTTTTTTTATCCCCCCCCCCTCCCACCCCAGCTCCTTTGAAAAGCTGTGCTTTGAAAGTATACCTGTGAAGCTGATAATGCTGGCTTTTTGTTAGAACAGGTCTTTTCTCTACCCTCCAAATATCCTTCTCTTTTGCTATTTAGGCTGCTCAAAGCCAGCAGTTTGTGTGTGTAGTTGTGTCTCCCAAAGATACAATTATCTGCAAAGTATCTCCTTAAATAAACAGCCCCCTCCTACAAAAGGCAGGTATGCCAGGGGTCAAAAGTGTCATCTCTGTTAGGTTGTCCCCTCCTACACACTCTGTGGCTAGCTTCAAACTTCCTGTATGAGAGTTGCCTACATATACATGTATATACACACTGCCTAGTTTATTATATATAGAGAGAGAGAGAGGGAGAGAGAGGGAGCTAAAAATCGGTGCATATTTGTATATGTACATGTATATGTGTTTGCATATATATGGCTTTTTGAGCTAAGCTGTAGGCAACCCCTGATAGATGCAAACCAAACCCAATAACTCCCCAGACAGCCTCACAAGAATGCAAAGTCTGCTACGTATTAAGTGGATGGAGTAAAAGAGGTCACAGTTTATTGTTAGCTCTTGGGTTGCTTGCTCGGTTTTGCCAGGGTGGAGGAGAGCAGCAGGGCAGATTTGGAAGGTGAAGTAACTGGTAGAATAGGTCCCTGATAGCACATGAATTAGGAGTGAGTACCTTGGGATATGTCTGTAAGCAGACGCATTGTTGGTTTGGGTTTTTTTTTGTGAAGGAGTGTTGATTTCGGGAATATGCTCTTCTTCATACCTGTTCAGGGTCTCACTTCTGTGTATATTGGGATACTTGGAAAAAAGTTTTTTCCCAGTGTCACTGG
Source organism: Platyrinchus mystaceus (assembly GCA_035041135.1). NCBI lineage: Eukaryota > Metazoa > Chordata > Aves > Passeriformes > Tyrannidae > Platyrinchus > Platyrinchus mystaceus. Next base: position 68,061,880 of record JAWWLV010000088.1, on the reverse strand, counting down.
TAGCACATGTCAGTATGTCACCAAGAGCATAGTGGCAAATAGGCCACAATCACATCAAGCTCTTTGGATTGCAATAAGAGCTGCTGCCCTTGTTCCTACCCAAGCACAGACACCCAGGTATTCATCTGTGAGTGCCATGGCAAAGTAAGGGTGTGTTTGTTACCATACTAGTTGCTTGAAAGAGCCAAAGCATTTTGCTGGGGGAGCTGGGCATGTGAACAAACCCCATTCTGGTATGTTCCCTCCACTCAGTGCATCAGGAAGTTGTTTAGAGATCCTGAAGGAGTGTAAGGTGGGTTGCTTAAGTCTCTATAAGATCTGCAGTTTATATGATGTTACTTGGACAGCAGGGTCAGATAGAAAGATAGGAAAGCAGGAGTGGTAAATCACCGAACTCTTCGCTATTATGAAATGAGCTTGTAAACAACTGTATAAGTGTTTTTCTTTAGATGAAAGGCTTCAAGGAGCAGTTATACCTGAAGAATTTCATCAAACCTGGTAAAGGTGGACTGCTCTGGCTGAGAGCAGAGTTTAGCTCACTTGCTGTTCCTGAGGTGTATCAGCGGATTAGGAGTTATCAGACAGATATGAGGGAGGTGATCAGGTGAGCAGCTATGTGCACCCCTTCCCATCAGCACAGGACTCCTTTGCAAATGTATTTTATTTAATTGCTGCAGGTCCAAAACAAAAACTGAGAAGATGGGAATGCAGATGTGAGTAAAGAAGTGGTGCTAGGAGCTCTGCTGTGTCCAGGGAGTTATAGGGATTATATTTTCTGATTCAACAGCTCAGGATAGAAAGACATGAGATTTTCATTTCTGTGCTTGTGCATGCATACCCTTTCCTCTTTGGAAGGAATAAGTGGGTAGTCTTTGTTTTCCTTATTGCCAGAGGGATTTGGAATTGCTGGAGGTAGGAGATTTGTCTTGACAATATAGCCCTGTAGAAAATGAAAATCCAATAGAAGATCAAAATTTCAAAGGTGGCTTTTCTCCCCTCTACCCCACTGCCATCCTGAACTTCATTTGTCATTGAGGAAGTTGGTTTATTTCTTTCTGCCTCTCCAAAACCCAGTGTTCTCTTCACCCAATACACCTGCCCACTCAAGCACTTCTCTGCATTTGAGCCCCTGGGGTCACCTGTAACTGCAAGATGATGAGAGAAAAATGTCCCATCAACTTTGAGTTCTGTGGTTGGTGTTTCTTACTTCTTCAGTTTGATCTGATATCCTTCTTTTAGTGGGTGCTGCTGACAGCCAGAAAAGTTGCCTTTGCCCTGCTCACTTTCACTGCAGAATGTGTCCTGTGAGGTCCATTTGATCCCTTGAGTGAATAGGCAGGAGAGCATCTCTTTTGTGGCAAGAGTATGCCAAAACCTTTCTGATTTTCCAGGTTATTTGGGAGTGTTGGCAAGGCTGGCATTTGTTAAATTATAGCTGGTATGTGAGACTTCTCCATAGCAGTTTACTTCAAAACACAAATGTTTTTCTTTCAACAAACATCTGTGGTGGTAAAGATGAGGATTAACCTGAATAAATCAGTCTGAGTAGCACACAGCATCCTTTCAAAACTTTCAGCAGTCAAAAACTCTATAACTGAGTTATACCTGCTTTCACGCCATATTTAGTGACATTGATTTCAAGTTATTCCTGATTTTCTGTGTAAATGAGAGAAGAATCAGAAGAACTTTTGGTAACATCTTAATAAGTGAGTAGAAAGTGATAAAAGCAGTGGATAAATGCCTTCAAAAGAACAAGAAGTTGATTTTTTAATTGCTTATTGATCTGGAAGACTCAATAGCCTAACAGCTGCTAGTGCCTGAAAGATGTATTCAGGTACTTTTAAGATACAAACGAAAAGATTTTGGTTTGAAGTGGTGGACTGAACTCTGGAACAAACTGAGGATACGCTGGTCAGTTCTTGATTTCTTCAAATCTAGATCAGAAGCTCTTCTAGAAAATATGAGTTAAAAGAAAACTTTTAATTTTTTAATAGTATGAAATATAATGATTTATGAGATACTGGAGGTCAAATGTAGTAATCTGGAAGGATTTTTAAACATAACATCTGTGCATCTATGATCAAAATCTCTTAGGTCTTGGGCAGACCAAAGTTAAACAAAATAAGAGGAAAATCAAATCCAGGCTGAGAAGCAAAAAACGAATTGTTATCATCCGCATTCCCACTTACAATCTGGGAAGTTTCTTTGTTGCTTTTCCAGATCCAGGGTTGTATGAATAAAAATTTTTCACTGTAGTGTCTTGTGCCATCCAAGTATGTTCCTAGTTATCATTCAGGCAATTTGAAACCGGAGGTGCAGCATTAGATAAATAGCATATATCAAAGAGCAGGATGAAATCTTTGCAAGGACAGTCCAAGTATCGGTTAGTGGCAAGATCAACTCTCCTAGCTCCTTACAGAAAAACAGGGCTGATTACAGACCTCCACCCAGGGATTTTAAGCTCATCCTGGTTATCCAGACGAGGACCTCTTTCTCCAGGAGCATGGATGGGGACCAGGTGAGAGGCCCTGAAGACTCACCATCACTGCTGAGGGCTCCTTTCCTCTGCTTGTGTTGAGGAGAGCTGCAGGCATGCTTGTGCTTGCAAGTAGTCCCTCTTGATACCACAGCATCACTGTGGTGTCTATTGCACAAGGGGGCTCCTGGGGTGACAGGACTTGTATGTACAGTAGGCTTTGATCCAGCCAGCACTCCTCCCAAATCACTGAGTCACTCACCTATAAGCCTTTACCTTTCCCATGATACAACATGTAGACGACTGCAAGGACCTGCCAAATTCAATTTATTAGGAAGGAAAGTTTTAAGCGGTGTAGAGGAAAGCACCACTGCCCCACATCAGAGAAACATAAACAGAGAATAAGCCTCAAGCTTTTTTTGGTATGGGAAGCCCGGAGATATGAAACATCACTCAGTGACAACTATGAGTTGTTCATATGTAAGTGGGTTATTATAAGGCTGAAATGAGACTCCTGAGGCATCAAAATAACACCAAAAGCAATCTTGGAGAAGGTGGGAGTGGTGATGTACACTCTCATCACTTTCACAAAAAATACATTTTCAAGGAAGAGAATATATTAAAAATTGCCGAGCCTTTGGAAGGAAGCAAGCATCTCAGGAGAAATTTTACAAATGGAGCTCACTTGACAAGACAAAATTGATTCTCCTACTTGACCCAAACAGGATATCGCTATCTGGGATCTTGTTGCAGCAATGTGCTTTTCATAATCAACAATATTTGCAGCATACTTTTACATTTAGAGGTGTCCCAGTCACTGCCTATATGCTTGTCACAGTGGTTCTGCTTTAATTGACTTGTGGTGTGGACTTCAATGGGATCTCACCTGTTTGCCCCAGAAGAGAATTTTGCCTGTGGCTTTTACTAAGGACACTTGAAAGATCCTTTGAATCTGTCTTTCTGGAGCTTGGAGTTTTAATTGCTGTGCTTTGAGTAGATTTACTGGAGGGTAGAGAACTCCATGTTTTAAAAGGCATTGTCCACCTGCTTAAATTAAAATACACAAGATGTGGCAACTCAGGAGCAATTAATTTCAATAACAACATTAGCTAGTTATTTCAGAGGCAACTCTGGGCGATGGTGTGCGTGTCAGATTGTGCACACATCAAGTGTGATCTGATACAGATGCTCACCTGATTTTGCTGTAGCCTGGCTGACTTGCATGGACTGAGAAGTTGGTCTGTGGCATCTCCTGTGGTTTCTCCTTTGAAACCTTGCTTATACCTTTGCTCAGCTGTGCTGATTGTGCATGCCTTTTCCTCTTATGTGCTTGCCACAGTCTTGCCTTTCCCATCTGAACAAGACAGGATACTCTCATTGTAGGATAATGTTCCTGTACCTTAGCAGCTCCAGATTTTTGACTTCCAACAATAGGATGCCCACAGTGGCAAATTATAGATGAGTAGGAGATTTTGGCTGTAACAATGAGATATGTTTGACTGAACAATTCAGCTTAGAGTTCAGATTCATTTAAGTGGAGGCTTTTCCACCCCATCTCTTGTCCTACCACTATCACACCTGTAAGCAAGAGAGTTTTTGCCTTTAGTAGCTGTGGTGAAGAATCTGACTCTCTTGTTCTCAATAGGGAAAGGAGGGGTTTGTTTATCACTTCACCCCATCTACAAAGTCTGGCCCGCTAATGTTGTTGCTTATGAACTTGAGTGTGAGAATATATTTCACAGCTCTTATGAGAGTTCACTACTTTGACTGTTGAGTTCTTGTGGCTGTTGGTGATGCAATCATGTTGGGAAGGTGCAGCTTCAGGCAACTTTTCTTTGAACTCCTCCTGCTACAGCTATTAAAAATAGGTCAGAGTAGAGAAAAGTAGGTCTAGCTTTCAAGAATATATTAAGCTAATTTATCTTGCATTGTAGACTGATACATGTTCAAGGCAATAGTGATAGAGCCAGTCTCATAAACAGTAACAATCTTAGTCAAAAACAGTTGGATGTGTAAAATACAGATTCATATAATGGGTGAGAAGGGTTAAGAGTCTGATGTTTCTCACAGCTAGTTCCTTTTTTCCTATTCCCCTCCCCAGTCCCCAAAAAAGAAGACAATACGAAAAAAAACCCACAAAACCCCCCAAAAAACCAATGGTCTGACTGCCAACTTCTGCCTTTCTTTAATGAATTACTTCATATAATTATAAATTTAAAAAGAAATCACAGAATAACAAATCAAGATGAGCAGGTAAGCAGAGATTTCAGAGCTATAAAGAAGGATTACCATAGACTAAGCCAATGCATGAAAATGCTAAATGCTGGATGACAGAGAAATTAACTGTTTGGAGCTCCTGTCTGAATGATATTAAGGATATTGATTAACCAAAATGATGTATGGATAATTTCTGTGAGATGTGCACTCAAGAACAATTTATTTCTTTAGGCAGGGTTTTACTTTTTGCCCGTGCCAAATCAGTACTAAATAAATGAGGTCAGCTCGATTTCATTTGTTTGTGGATTTTGATTTCATCAATTGATTTCATCAGTTGTGTTTGTAGAAATTGTATCTCACATTTTCTATATGTTTTACATTGACACCATCCTCATGAAACCACAAGCCAATTTTTTCGAAGAAGCATCTAAGAAATGGGAATTAGATACTTTTGTTATGAGGCTTGTACTCATAACATAATGAGGCTTGTCATTGTACAGTAACTCAAAATGTTATTTGAGTTCCCATTTCAGAGTAAAATGCAAGAGATTCATGCTGGCTTCCATCTTGTTGTTTGCCCGTGCTAATTAGAGTAAAAGAACACAACAAAAAAATTTTGTCTTCTTTACTGGACTCAAAAACTCTCCCTTGTGGCCTTGTATATGCTTTCCCTGTGATAGGATCTAGGATGCAGGCACAGAGGGGAGAAGGAAACAGTGCATGATGCAGAGCTTCATACTCTGGTCCAGAGAAGGTCATGTAATTTGGGATGGCTTTAGCCGTGTTACTTTGTGGCAGCTAGGGTAGCACCACCCAAAATCGTGAATGAAAAGGAGGAGTTCGTGAGGCCTAATTAAAAGCCAAGTGACCTTTCTTTCTTCAAGAGGAATAGAAAATAAATCAATCCTCTGCAGTTGTCATAAAAAGTAAATACAGGTTTCCAGGGAATGGGATTGGCTCTTTTTTTATCCTGGTGCTGGTAGGAAGTTACTCTATCATCCTTGGTGAGGTTACCCCAGAGTGATGTGAGCACAGTGACAACAGCCCAGTATGGGGCCATGTCAATTGATACTTTCATAAATCACTTTCAGAGTTGGTGTCACATTTGGATGCACTCAGGTAACTTGTGAAGCAGCCCTCTACTTGACCATATGCTTTGAACTGGTAATAAAAATACGTATTTAGTAATTTCTACACTATCACGCTATTTTCCTTTCTAAATTTACAGCAGCCTGGTGTAAAAAAACAACCAACCAAACAAATGAAAAACCCATCCCAACACCCCTTCACCCTGTATGACTAAAGAACTTGTGTGTTTTTGGTGAGGATGTGTTTTGCTAGAAGCATAATCCAAAGGTACTTTCCAGAAATGCCGGCAACTGTTTGACGCATTGTTTTAATTTGTTGTGGCCATTATGGTTGCTATGATTTTCTTGAAGCTCCCAAGGGATGACCCTGACCTGTGTTTGAGCTTGGACAGTTTAGGCGTCTTTTTGGTAGGTCTGGCAGAATTAAATTTGCTGGCCCAAGGTAAAAGAGCTAATGCCTGTCTGCTCCTGCCACTAAGCTGGGGAAGTACTCTGAAGAAAATCCAGGCTGGCTGCCACTCCTTCCTTAGTGTGATGAGAAATTTGGGAAAGTAACAACTGTTTCAGGAAGACTGCTCTTTCCTCCATCACCCCTATATGTGATGGTAGTTCTGCACACCGTCTTCCTTCTGCAGCAGCAAGCTTGGCTTTCCTAGGCTCTGGTGTAGACAGCTGCTGCCTTAAACATCTTCGTTTATTACCTGGGCTGAGGCAAAACATTTGGTAATCCTCACCACGCCACAGATGTCTTGAAATGACTTGGACAGATTGGGTCACATAGTATGACTGTACCCTGCCCCAGAAGCTTTGGTATCCCCGTGGCTTCTCTCGCACCTCACAACGGGAGCTTGTGTAGTGATCATGCTGTGGAAGGAGATAAACACAGGGGTTTTGAGATTCTTTTTTGAGATTCCTGGATTGCTACAGAACATCATTGCATGGGGGAGAGGGGAAGAAAACTGAGAGGCAGGTTTCCTGCCAGTAATTATTTTACATAATCTAAGCAGAGGGAAACTGGAAGGAGGGGAAGGCAGTGCAGAGAATGATCTCATTGATGCAAAAACAAAATGCAGAAGCCAGAGCTTTGCTTGGGGCCAGCTGGCCCCTTAGCTGGCCTGTTGTAGGGTTGTTTCCAGCTGAAAAGCAGTCTGTTGCTCTTCTCCCCTTTTATTTGAGGCAAGGCAAATGGCTGAATGTTGGAAGGCATGGCAGTGGCCTTGTTTCCACTTCAGAATCCTGCCAGAGTGAGTCCAGGAACAGCACAAGTATAACTTCTTCATCTCATGTTGGCTGCGAGGGTTTGATTCTCTGGGAGGCTGTCTTCCAGGGACTTTTCAGCAAACAATAAAATTATGAAACAGCGCTAGACTTAATGGCTCTTAATTGAGCAGATCTCCCCTGGAATGAGTGGGTTGTTTACTGCTTTGTAGCCCACAGAATTTGATCCAGCACTTGTTTTTGGACTCCCATTTTCTCAGTTTGAAGGAAAAACGGAAAGAAAAGGAAAGCAAACACTCAAATTGTAGAATTAATTTTGAGCTGAATTCTGCTCCCTAGGTTTTTTTTTCTTCTTTTTTTTTTATGTTTCTAGTGGATTGCAAACAAAGAAGAAAATTTTCCTCATGTATGGAGTTCTTACCCAGCATAGCATTAGCATACCCAACTCCACTCTTTCTCCATCTCTTCAGCATCTCTTGTATAGGAGAGGAAAGAATTATGTGCAACTGATACATGGGGTACTGGATACCGACCGAGTTTGGCTGTCAGGCAGATGTTTCAGAGCCAATTCCACCCATCATCATCTCCGAGATGGACAGAGGATCTTGGGATATCATGGATATCATGATTTCCGCATGGGAACATGGTTGGATCTTTATAGCACTTAGGTATTAAAATTTGTTGAGCAGAAGAAAGAAATGGCAGGTGAATAGAAAAGAATGGGGGGAAATAAAATGTATAGGATCAAGTTGAAACTAAGTTTTACACAGAAAAGCTTTTCTTTGTGCTGAAAACACAGATAAATGTCAATCTGCCTGAAGTGGTTTGGTTTTGCTCTCATGACCATGAGAATTAAAGTTCCCCATTACCCCAAGCAATCAAGAAAGTAGGAAGCAGATAATGGAACGTTTCTGTCACCACTGAGGAGGGCTCCCATTAAATTGCTTGTAGGTCTTTGGAAAGGTCAGTCAAAGCTTAAGCAACCCCCTGTTGTTTGACAACATCAGAGCTCAAACACCACGATCCTGGAGAACTCTGCTCTTTGAAAGAGGGGGATGTTTAATTACCTTTTGAAAGCTGGCAGCAGGACAGGACATGAGGATGTTTTCTTTCCTTTGTGTCAGTTGAACAAGTTGCTATTTTGGTACATAAGAGCAAGTAGCCCACCGCACTAGAGGAGACTGTCCCTTCCTCTGGCCTGCTGTTGGGAGAAAAGCAAAGGCAAGAGGATATTAGTGAAGGTGAGCCTGCTGCAGGAAGGAAGCCTTGACACAAGAATGTTTGTGGAAGGGGAGGCAGAGGCTTATGATGCCTTTCTTAATGCTGATCAATGTGTCGATTCTGTTTGCCTTTAAATATATACTTATTTATTGGCCTTGTTTTACAGGAAGACATTGGTGCAGTTTCAGGAAATCGACTGCTGTCACTTTAATGAAATTTGCTTTCATCATCAAAGGATCTGGCAAACTGTGGGAGTTTTAATTTTTAAAATTGCAATTCATCTGCTCCCTCCCAGGGGCAGTCTTTCACAGCATTGGTTGTATGCACTTCGACTACATAATTTTTTTTCCAAAGGTTTAGATTTGTGGCATCTCAACAAGCTAAACAGAAACTGTGCCTCAGGGAGAAACATCCTCTTAAGTAACTGAAAATAAACTTGGATGGCATGCCTTTTGTAATATACAAATTCAGCTGTGCACATGGTGGGAATGGAGCATTAGACATGGTACCTACCACTGTAAAGAGAAGACAAATGTATGTGTAACATATGCTTGTAGTAAACCTGAAAGAGATGTAAAAGAGGAAAAAGCCATTTGGTTCAGGTATCTCCAGCTAAACCTGGCCAAGAGTTTCTAATTTCATGTACAGTACATGAAGTAAGAGCAAGCACTTACTGTGCTAGTTCTTCGTTCCATCAGCATTCACAGGGATTTGATGTTGCTTTGGTGGAAAGGCCTGGATCATCAGTGCTCTGGGATAATGGCTGAGTACAAAATCTAAACCAGATTTGTCTTAACCAGGGCATGCTGCCAGATCAGCAGGCACACCAGCTCAGTGAACAGGGATGAGTTTGTGCCTACCAAGGGTTTAGTAGGGTAGTGTAGCCTTGTGCTGACATGATGGTCTTAGAAAATGAAAGCATGTCTAGGAATGAAAGTTGGTGCTATAGATGTGTTTATAGGTGTTTATCCTTGGTGGAATATATACAACACTAGATTGGAAGAGTCACATCTAGGTTTGATGTAGCTTTGGGTTTATCTATTCATAATGAGCAAAATATATGGTCTTCCTGAACTTTATTCTGCACCTATGTACTGGTTTTGTCTGGGACAAAGTTATTTTTTTTCATAGTAGCTTGCATGGTATTTTGTTTTGGATTTGTGATGAAAAGTGTTGATAACATAAGGATGTTTAAGTTATTGCTGAGCAGTGCTTGCGCAGCATCAAGGCCTTTTCTGTTTTGCATACTGCCTCACCAGTGGGGATGCTGGAGGTGCACAAGAAGCCAGGAGAGGACCCAGCTGGGACCACTAACCACTGACCCCAACTGACTGAAGGGGTATCCCAATACCATGTGGCACCATGCCCAACAATAAAAGTTGCAGGAAAGGAAGAAGGTGGGAAGGACATTTTGAGCTATGGCATTTGCTTTCTCAAGTAACTGTTATGTGTGACAGAGCCCTGCTCTCCTGGAGACGGCTGATGGGAAGTAGTGAATTAATTCCTTATTTTGCTTTACTTGTGGACACAGCTTTTGCTTAACCTAGTAAACTGTCTTTATCTCAACCGATGAGTTTTTGCACTTTTACCTTTCCGGTGCTCTTCCCCATTCCACTGTGGCTGTGTGGGGCTGAGCCGCCTACTGGGTTTAAACCACAACAAGCTGGTAGACCACAATATTCACTGGCCTTTGCTAACCTTGTGGAGATCTGTTTACACAGGTAGCCCAGAGCTCCTTGTGCCTTCAGTGGCCATTGTCTCTGGTGCTAATGGTTAGCTTTGCTGTGGCCAGCCAAAGCAAGTGATTAAGGATTCAAGCAATATTACAAAAGGTCAGCCACTCTTCAGCTGTTCATCATCCTTCACTGTGCTGTACACTTGCAATGACCAGTCTCAGAAGCCCCAGGCATGATAGGTCCTGGCAAGCTGGACATAGCCACACCTCAGCTTGCTCAGCTGGACTCCAAGGGCAACCTGGAAATCCCTGCCCAAACAGCTGCTCATTAGGCTTAGAGGTGCTGTGAGTGTTCTTACTGAAAACTGTTCTGCTGACAGTCATTTTGGTTGGTATAAAGGATTTGGTGGTTAGGCAGTGTGTATCCCTGAACTGGAAATGTGTCATTTGTGATACTTGGGTGATTAGTTTTAATGCCACATATTAGGCAGAGGGATATTGGCTAAGACAGGTAGGCAGTGTTGATTATGTACTGAAATGCTGCAATCCTAATAGGTGGAAACAGGCATGTGATATATCTCAAATCTGTTGTTGCTACTCAGAGCTAGTGCAGATTTATCCCTTCTGGTACTATGCAACTTTGGCTTCACTCATCTGTGACAATCTTGTCATGTCCTCTGCAAATGTCACTGACAGCAAGAAGAAAAATCTCAGCATCTGACTGTCTATATTAGAACCCATATCAGGAGGTGGTGTAATTATGTAAGAGGAGTTGTCCTGTAGTATTTAAAACATTCTGTGTAACTCCTATTCTAGGTGTTACACACCAGTGTTCTATAAATCTTCACCCGTTTTCATCATCAACTCAAGCCTAGTTTAACAGGAACATTTGCATCTTGATTGCCCTGTGAACAAGGATATAACCCTCCCGTCCCTGCTGGAAGTTCTTGCATTATAATTTGTTTCTGACAAAGTGAACATGTAAGTAAAGTATTTTTTGCTTTGCCATGCACATTAACAATGTTGTGATGACCCTGTTTGGCAACTAATTGGCTTCTTACCAAAAGTGAGAACAATAGACACCCATTTTCAGCTGGGAAAGCCACACTCAGTATATTCCCTGGCCAAGATAAAGCACTGAAGCAACATTACACGAAGTACTCCAAGCTCTCTCCATGGCTTTACTTGACAGATCTGCTGATCAACTTGCCTTTTTTTTTTCTCCCATGTCTTCTCTCTTTTAGGGCATTGACTGTTGACTGAAGGTATCCTTTCCCATAGTCTAGAATTTTCTTTTTCACTAGACAAGTATTTAAGTGTGTGTTGCTTCTTGAGAACAGACATGGAGCTGTGCATGTTACTAAAGGAGGTTTTCACAGAGCTGATGAGAAGTTGGGAAGTCCTGACATGATGAAAAAATGTTCTTAGCTAGACTGAAAATAAAACCTTAGAAAAATGTTTGACTTGTCTTTAGCTATTATTGTTTCCTTGATGCATACTGTTGCTATGTTTAATATGTGAAAACCGGTGAGAATAAATCAGATTGCTAGATTACTCATACTTGAAATGCTAACTGCTCTAATTGACAGAGGAATGGTAACTCAGCTTCACATATGCCAGTGGTTAAAAGAGAACAGTAATTTAACCTCAGAACACTTGCACAGATGTATTCAAAATACACTTCTCAGACATGACTAAAGTTGGTAAAGATTTTTCAAAATCTCCATTTGTGGAATGAAAATGCATATGTTTATTCTAATTCAGAATATTTTGTAGTCTTCCATTTTACCTACTCTTTGTAAATGCAACAGTTTCTGTTGAACTCAGTCCAGGCAGGACGTATAAGCACAGAAGCAAAAAACCAAAATTAAAGTGGTTCCTGCTCCAAGTATCTTTTGCAA
>JAWWLV010000088.1:68033981-68049984 GCA_035041135.1 Platyrinchus mystaceus | reverse complement strand
TATACATGAGTCTCTTGGTGCTATACTAGCATCTTTCTGAAGAAGAAGGCATAGTAGCAGAGAAGGAGCTCTGTAAGGCGAGCTGGCTGGATCCCACTGCTCATGGCTCCCTGGCAGGTGGGGAAAGCATGCAGTGCCCCTGCCATCCAGCTGTTTAGGACTGTTTATCTAATGCTCCTGATGTTTTGTTTAGTCAGTGATGATGCATAAGATACAACTGGTTTTATCTTCCAGGTAGACAAAGTCTGTGAAGCAACCAGGAGTCCCAAACATTTGTTTCTGTCAGAATGCTAAATAAACAGTAGCAACACCTACCTGTGTGGGTGGCAATTAATCACATCAATCAACAAGATCAGCTAGCAAAGCCTTATTATTTTCTTTTCTTTTCTTTTGTTCCTTGTCTCCTCCCACCTGCTTGTTTCCTGGTTTTTGCTTCTGCTGGCAGTAGAGCTGGGTTACGTAAACCTTTTATCACCTCTTCTCTGATGGCCTGACCATTTAATGCTCTCAGCCCAATTTAGCCTATCTCAGCCTATCTTTGAGGATGGATTTCTTGTCTTTCTCTATTTCTTAGAGAACTGAGCCAAAACTACTGCCTGTGTGTCTGTAGACTTGTGTGCACCTGTCCATTTGAACAACCCTCCTGGAAATGTTTGAACTCATTGTTTTAGCTAAATTTCATGGAGGAATAGAATTTTAAAAGCTACTAAGTTCCTACAACTTTTCTAAAATAAATGTGCAGAGGTGTTAGGCAAAGACTTGCTGATGTGAAATGTTAGAAATTGCAGAAACTGGTACTTGCAGAAAAATGCAGACTCCAAGCCAGTAGGTGAAGTGACAACGGCAGCTGATGGAAAAGAAAAGGTGACCCACTGGGGGAACTGGATGTCTTTATCTCCTGTCAGAAACCAGCTTGCCAAGAAGTTGAAAACATTGAATAACAATCACCTTTGTTTCTTGGTGGATTGTTATAAAATGCCTGAAAATTTCATGCGGAAGAGGTAATTAAACATCTTAAAAAAATCTCAAGATCAGGACAGTGCCCAGTTTTCCTTCTCACATATGCTGTTTTAGGTTCCTTCATTTCTTATTTCATAATGGGATCTTAGGACTGGGGGTTTTTGTCACAATATCTGTGCTGTCATTTTTCCTAGAGCTAAATTCAGCCATTACTAGAATCAAGAATTTGGCTGTGTATGATCTGGTGGGATCAAGCTTCCAGTTCAGTACAGTAACCTTTCCTCTAACTCTAAACCCACTTTCATGTTGTACACCTGTAGTGGGCTGAACCTGACTGGACCCCAGGTACTCACTGCAGCCACTCTCTCACTCCCCTCTGCAACTGGACAGAGGAGAGAAAAAAAACAGCAAAGGATTCATGAGTTGAGGTAAGAGCTGGGAGAGACGACCCACTGATCACCATTATGGGCAAAACAGACTCGAAGTGGGGATGTGAATTGAATTTATTACTAACAGGATCAGAGCAAAGGAGTGAGAAATAAAATAATCTTAAAAACACCTTTCCCCCATCTCTCCTTCCTTCCTTCCAAATTCTACCTCCTGCCCTGCAGCAGTGCAGGGGGACAGGGAATGGAGTTACAGGCAGTTGTTGTTACTGCCCCTACTCAGGGAGAGGAGTCCTTCCCCTTCTCTCATGGGGTCCCTCCCACAGGAGACAGTCCTTCATGGACTTCTCCATTGTGAGTTCATCCCTTGGGCAACAGTTCTTCCCAAACTGCTGTCCCGTGGGTCACTTCTCCATGGGGTGCAGTCCTTCACCAATAAGCTATACCGGCGTGGGTCCCCCCACAGGGGCCACAAGTCCTATCTGGAAAAAAACAGCTTCAGAGCGAGCTTCCTTTTCCATGGGCTGCAGGTCCCCAGCAGGACCTGTCTCCATCCTGGGCCTTCTGTGGGGTCACAGCCTCCTTCAGGTATCCACCTGCTCCAGCATGGGCTCCTCCATGGGCTGCAGTTGGGTCTCTGCACCCCGATGGTCCTCCATGGGCTGCAGGGGCACAGCTGCTCCACCATGGTCTGCACCACGGGCTGCAGGGCCTCAGCTCCGGTGCCTGGAGCACCTCCTCCCCCTCCTTCTGCACTGACCTTGGTGTCTACACTGTTGTTCCCATGTTCTCACTCCACTCTTCCCAGGCTGGAATTCCTCTCTATGCAACAACCTTCTGTTCTTAAATATTATCACAGAGGTATTACTATTACTCCTGATTTGCTTGGCCTTGACCAGCAGCAGGAAGCCCATCCTGGAGCTGGCTGGCATTGGCTCCATGGGGTAGGGGAAACTTCCAGCAGCTTCTAACAGAAACCATTCCTGTAGCCCCCCCGCTATCAAAACCTAGCCAGAGAAATGCACTACAACACCTAATGGATGAGCAACATAACAGGAACAGACATTTGGAGAAAAAAAAGTAAATAGTGTAAAAATGGCCTTCTGAAGCTGTGCTCTCTTACACAAAGAAATGTTTCCTTCTAGCCTTGAATTCTGTCTCCAAAGGTTTTAAATGTGGGTGTCTAAGGAAAGAGTATACGGAGAGGGCAAGGAACAGTGATGCTCTTCTATAATTTGTGGTTGTGATTTCCTGAACCAGAGATTAAGTCTTTGTATAATTATATAATGCTATGAAAAATTCCAGCTGTAAAGGAATATCATTTATTTGCATACTAAAACATTAATTAATAATTATTCCTTATATTTTCCTGTACTTGCCAGGAAAGAGCTGGTGGTGGTAATCGATTACCACATAATAGGCTAAGAAATACCAGAACAAAAAAAAAACATGCAGGAAATGTTCAGGTGGGAAATTTTTGCTACCATCTGTATCTGGGCAGATAACACTTTATTTCCATGCAGACTAAAAGCTGTGAGCAGTCTTAACTTGTCTGCAATATTCATGCATCTTTAGCATACACTTAGGCCAGTTTTGCAGTTGGCTGATTTGTGGGTACTTAGGGAATGTAAAATCATGGTATTATGTGGTCTTTGTGTGGAGGAAGTGCAGAGCTTCACTTGGTGGTTCAAGCTCATAAGAACCTCATGCTTAGGCTGGAAGGCTTGAGGTGCATGTTCCCACGCTGCATGCAACCAAGGGGGGGTTTCATGCTAACCTTATCTTCATGCAGCTGTAACAGACAGGTCATCTTGAGGGGCTGCAGAAATTGTTTCTCAATAGCTCAAAGGTTATTTTTGAAACTCAATCCATTTAATTTCTTTAATGGCATAGGCAGCAATTGACATTATGGAACATTGTGGATTTGCAATACGGTACGCACTAGCTTTTAGTATATTAAATAGCTCATTTTAACTCTGTCTTAAAATGGAATCCTTTTGCATCTTTCATTTGATGTTCATTACATAAGAAACAACCATAAACCATGACTTTAGCCCTTGATCTAGTGGAAAGCATATTGAATACATATCTTTCTTCGTTGCGGTCCTTGGCAATAACAGGTTTAATTTAGTGAATTTAGAGTTGAAGTTTATTCCTGTATGAGTCATAACAAAGGCTTCATGTTCTCAAAGCCTTAAAACTTCACTACAAAAAAAGAAGAATTTCCTAGATTAAAATAGTTGATCCAAAGCATAGGAATTTATCTACTGTATAGATCTTGCAGTAGATCCAGTTAATGCTACAGGGAGAAATAACATACTCAGAAGAAGAGTGGTGAAGTAATAGAGAGTAAAACTAAGAAACTCCATGTTTTCATCTCTTACATGCTTTGTTAAAAGTCAGTTGTTTTTCCAACTATTTTTAAAATTTCAGTAATTTATTGCTTCAGATCAAATCCATAGACAGACATCTATGGATTGAATGCAAATGGCTTAAGCACTCAGCATGATATTTTAAACTCATTTTGCTAACCAGAGTTCAAGTTAAAAAAAAAAAAAAAACAAACCAAACCAAACAAACAACAGCAAGAAAAAATAAAAAATCTCCAAGAAGCCACTGGTTTGAGAATGACTTCAGTCACATAAGGGCTCAGCAGCTGATTTGAAGGAGTATTGCATCCATATTAGGTAAGACACTGTTTTGGAATTTGTTGTCAGCAAAATGTATAAAAACAACTACATGACAGTGCTTTAGCAGATTTTGTCCAGTAACTCTGCAGTCTTCTCCTCTCTTTGAAATGGAAGACTATCAAATGAAGTTGGCCAGGTTGTAAAGTCAGCCTGCCTAGTACTGAGTCCTTGAGTTGTAATTTCCTTCAAATATATTGGGCTATCATCTCCTCTTGGTCTTCATCTCTATGTACTTTTTAAGGCTATTTGTTAAGTAAAGAATTTAGAATCTCATGTCTAATCTCATCACAGCATGTGAGGCTCTTCTACTTTTGAACTAGCTTTTTGTATACTGGAGTTTTTCTCACCAAGATTAGATGACATTTCTTCCACTAAAAGGTTGATTCACTTCAGTGATTGACAGGAAGGTGAACAGGAGATTTGAAAGCTTCAGAACAGAAATTCCTTTACTAAATCAGGCATATTCTGTTTTTTATGAAATTAGCTCCTCCAGCTCTATCAGGAATTAACATTTTTTTGTAACTCAGAAAATGGTGTACAAAAAAAGAAATTCTTTGTGGTTGTATTGACAGCTAGCAGTACCAAAGTAGATTATGTCATTATTAATTTAGAAGAAAAATAACACTTGCAACATGGCTTTAGTGAAGTATTTTTACTATGTTCAACTGTTGAAATATAAGATCAGAACCTAACTACATAAGTGTTAAAATGGCAATCATTTACATCTTCTATCAGTTTAAGCACTGCTGTGATTTCTTTAACAGTTTGTTCTCCCTTAAATTCCAATAATTCAATGAATTTCCATGTCAGAGTTTTGCCCACTGATCTGGCAGCAGTATTTCTATAGAAATATAAGTATGTTTTGCTTACATCCACAATGGAAGGCTAAGGGTCTGAATAACCAATGATAAATGTACTGCTTTATCACTCTCCTCATTCTCACCTTGTCCTCCAGCACAGCCAGAAAAAGTAATACTCCTTACAAGATCTTCACTTCTTGCTAACATGTATGGCAGAAATTTAATGTATATCCACAGTATCTGTAGCAGAAATAATCTTTAAGTGATAAAACTCTACCAATCGCACATCCCAGGAGTAAGGATATTTTCAGTCAATCAATCTCTTCCTTTACAGACTCACAGAGAATCCTAAAGTCCATTCTGAGACCAAGGGGATTGCAACCCTGATGAGTAAAGGGAGAAGAGGTTCAAAGACAAGGGGCTTCAAGATGCTGTTGGTTCTGTATGAAGGTAAGCATCATCTTGGGCTTATCCTTGAGTTTTTGTGTTCCCTACTTTGTCCTTTCATTTTCTAGAACAGAGAAAGAGGAATATGTCCTCAAGCAGTGGCATTCTCGTAAAGCAGATCACCTTGTCGCTTGTCCACCATTTATTTATTTTCTGCTTAAAATGCCCACACTCCTCTTTTCAGTGCATATTTATATTTAGAAGGTGACATTTCATTATGCCTTATAAATAGTCATTTTATCACTGAATGGATGCAAGATAATGTGTATAGGAACACACTGTTTCTGTTCTTCTCATTTTTAGTACATAAACAGATCTGGCCATCATTCTCTTTGAAAAGATTGTTCAAAGTGTCCTTCTCAAGATACTTCAGGCCTTAATTTTGAAAATACCTTGGTGGACTTGCCTTCAGATTCTTTTTTGCTCTCTTCCTCATGTGAAAGTCACTCATATGGAGTCAATATAACCAGAAACAACAAGTTCTCCCTGGTTTTCCAAGTTTCCTTAATATTCAAGAAAGATAGAACAAGTAGTGGTGGGAGTTTGCAGATGAGGAGTAAACAAGGAATTTCTTGCACCTGATGTTTGAGAAGGAATTCTGAGGATTAATTAAACAATGAATTCTCTGATAGAAAGGTACTCTGGTTCGGTTTTTCTATCGGCACAACTTCAAGCCTCAGTTTTATTATCTGCAACTATTTTGATCTAATTGCTGAGAAAATACAGGGAAGACTCCTAATGACACAAAATCAAGGAAATATATCACTAGAATAAGGACACTGAGATTTACATTTAGTCTGAAATGCCACCCAAAGATGCTTTTCCAAAGGCTTTCTGGTTCTCTCTTGGAAGCCTTACAAGCATTTGTTTCCTCTCGGGACTTCTAGAATTTCCCTGTTTAGACTGGAGGGTTTCTGAAGCAGAGGCTGTTTTGATAAACCGTGTGTACAGCACCTTGCACAATGGACCTCTGATCACAGCCTGCATCTCCATGTTATGGCAATGCAAATAAATATACGAACAACTGTCCTTGAACAGGAAGGAAAATAGAAATCGGATTCCCTGGAGAGTTGACGCATATATGGTAACCAGTCTCCTATCATAATAATGTTGTATTTATTGAAATCCAAGATTTAGTAGATATTCAACTTTCTTGGCATGGCAGAAGTACTCTCCCATTTTGTCCTATATCCCTTGTGCAGAAGTTTTTGCTTGTTTGTTTTTTATCCTGTTTTGCCTGACACTAGGGGAGACTTTGTTTTACTAACATTTGTAGCCGTCACTTTGATCTGCAACAGGAAAGCTCAAGATTGGCTTCTTTGCCCATGGGGAAACAAATGAGATCAGAATATGCCAGTTTTAAAAACCTCAGTGGATTGGCTCTAGAAGAAATAGTTCTTGTTCTAATTGCAAATTACATCTTTATTTTTTACAAAAAACACTATGTTTTCTACGCATGGTTATTCATTTGTGAAGGCTGGAGGCTGGTTTCTATTTATTCCTGACACACATGAGGTTGTTTGTTCCTTGTAAATAAAAGAAATATTATAGTTTCCGAAGTCTTTCATTTACTGCAGGTTTTTGTGCTTGCTTGTTTTCTCATGTTCCTCTCTCCTAGGAAAATTGTCAGTCTTGGCAAGTACTTCCAAAAACATATGTCGTTATAGACCAGGGTAGTGTAATATCAGATTGGGTGTGGGTAACAAAGGGTTCCCTTTGGTTCAATGAGCACTGTGCAATTGCACCAGTGACTAAGCAGATTTCAGACCAGCTTCCCTCTTCACCGACAATGGAGGAAGGGGGATTTATCCAAGGGTTTTCTGGAGAATCAATGAGGAGAACACCAGAGGAGCAGATGAGGGCCATGCCAATTCTGTCAGTGTCTCCAGTCATAGTGTTTGAGGATGGTGGTGACGGAAGGGAAGCACTGGCAACTATGTTTTGCCCTCAGTGTTCAGCCTTTGGAGCAAGGTGTGCTCCATCACCTGCTCTGGGATTTTGTAATCACACAGGAAGGGCTCAAGTAAGGGTATCTTTGTTACTTACTGAGTCTTCTGGTGGGTAAAAAAAGTCTGGATAAAAGTCTGAATATGCTAAACTGCCAGGCTCCTTGGTAATAGCTGCAAGTGACTGGGTGACCATGTAGCCTGCTATAAAGGACTGACCTGTGCAAAGCAATGTGTGGTGGCTCAGCCATATCCCCTGCGCACCCCTCTGCTCTCCGCTAGACCTGCTAGGCATTTCACTGTTTCTGCTTGTTTGCACTAGAAAGAGAGGGAAAAGTCTGCCCACATTCCTCCCCCATTACACTCTGACTGTTCAAGGGAGTCTGGAGTTTCATGTGATAGGTGCGAATGGCTGAAGAAAGATCTTCCTCATTGCCAGCTTCCCCCTTCCAGGTATTTCTTCCTTGCCTCTCCATGTGAAATGAGCAGTTTGCAGGAGTACAGAAAATTCTAGGGCCTGTAAGGACTCAGCAGGTGCTGGGAAGAGTTTTACAGGAATACTTATTTAAAGCTGAAAACAAGTTTTCTTTGACCTTTTTCATGCCCTGTTTGTGCTTGTTTGCCACTGTTGTTCATGTTGGTGCAATTTGGGGCTGGGGGGCATAGGAGTGGTCATAGAATAATAATTAAATTTGAGTATTTGCAGCAAGGCTTTTCATTACCACCAGAGAAGTGACTGATTGTAAGGGAGAACCTTAAGGCATTGTGAAAGCAAAACAAAACAGTTATGTCCAGTCAGAACAACTCCACTTGTAAATTTAGCTTATAACAATCCTTACAAAGTGTTCAGTCATTATTAACAAAATGATGTAATAGATAATTTTGCTTGAATAAATATGAGAACCCTGGAGTAGGTGTCTGACAGCAATAATAACTTTTCTTTCTTATTCTGATTTCATCAAGTGTTATCATAGTGAACATTAGCTAACTACCAATACAGTTTATTATTATAAACAGAAGAGCTTCTTTATCTCATCACAGGAAAAAAAGGAAGTTATCCATAATTCTCTTCACAGTCTCTGGACTATATAATGTCAAATGGTTGAAGCCCTCTAAGATGGTACCTTTCAGTTTTCTTTCTCCCAAAGCAAGTGCCAAACATTTAGATTTTCACTGTGCTGGGAAACTTCAGAACATACCCACATAACTTACTCAGAATAAGAAATGTGTCATTTTTCTTTGGAAGAACATTGTACTTGTTGGCAAACTTTGTCTTGAACAAACATTGTGAAATTTTGACTTGGGCAGCCATTCAAGAATACCCCACAACTATTGATTAGGGGGAGATGTGCAGTAGTTTCTAGACCAATGCAGTTCCTCTCAAGAATAAGGGTATTTTTGAAGGTAGATTTAGAAAATCTATCTCAAAACTCTAACTGTTAGAATTCTAAAATCCAGAAAACAAATAAGCCAGCTGTTAAGGAGTATGCCTGGCAGGTACCAGCGAGTTAGATGGTAGCGTGACATTCACATGAACTTCCTGTAGATAATTCAGCCTTACAGCAAATCCTATCATTCTCTCCTCTTATCCATTGCAAATATTGCAATTATTGCAAATATGACTTGGCTATTTCATGAGGCATTAATCATCTTTATCAGATATTTGGCTTCAGAAATTATTTTGTAATGTTGTTTACTTTGTTACTCAGAGATGAGTTATTATGGAATAGTAGTGTTGGCCATGGGAAAAGGCTGAAAGGAGGTAAAAGGCTTTATCCATTGCATTAAGAAACAATTGTAGAATGATTATGTGGCTAGGTGTGCACTTTCAGAGGCAGCTATGCCTACTCCTTGCTATCGGACAGTGAATAACGGTTCCACAGTTTGCTGCTGAGTTTGGTTTTCCATCTATCTGATTCTGCTTTCTAGCAAAGTCAGCATACCTGTAAGGTGTGACTTCATTGGGGAAAGCAGTGCCTAGCAGGTGAACTTTCCAAAAAAAAAAAAAAAAAGTAATATGACATATGACTTGGTCTCTTATGTCTTGTGTGCATATGCTGCTTATAAAAGATGTTGAATCCTAATCCTGGGCTTGAACTGGGGGCAGATGCAGTACAAATCCCAATTGTTCAAATCCCAACCAGAGTCTATGCCCTGCTTGCAACTGCTTAATTGAATTTAATGAGGTTGTCCGTGTGCAACACAGTTGGCAAGTCGTTGCCAGAAGCCTTTGATGAGTTCTTCTGAAGTTCTAGTCCATAGGGCCGACTTTCTGTAACCATGACTGGGTCTGGCTCCTGTATAGCTTCTGTATAAGAGGGTATTGTAAAACATGATTTCCCAGGGGAAAAACAACCTGACTCTGCTCTTGAAGCAAGCAGTTTAGCTGACGTGGAAGAGCTGTCCAGACTTTTTCCCTGATATCCCAATTTACACTTGCAGTTCAGCATGTTACATCCAGTCAATATCTCTGTCAGCCTGTGGGTGGAGTGTCCTCTGATTTTTGATTTTTGCTGTAATTGAGTAGATGGGCATGTTGTAGCCCAGTTGTGCTTAACATTACTTTTCATGTAGCATTCGTGGCTGAGATGTCCAGCAGTGAACTGACTTCTAGGAGAGTGTGGTTTATTCTCCATAGCCACACAGTCCTCCAGCAGTGTATGGAAGCCATGAACTAGACAGTGAAGCAGAATTGGCCTTTTCAGACTGCACTCCTTCCCCACACTTGCCCCGCTATGGATGAGTCTCGGAAAAATTAATTCCCCAGCAATTCCCCCACAGATGAAAGTGGTACTAAAACACCTTAAAAATAAAAGGAATAATTGTTCTAATCCTCTGGAAATAAGTTATTAACCTGTATGATAGGTACAGACTAGAAAACACAAGTGTTTTAAGGTTGACACATGGTTAAACTGTGAATACGAAGTGTGGTGGTTTGGTTTTGCTTTTTTAGAAATGAACTTTATCTAATCTTATTGATATTCCAGAGTTTAGGAGCAGGCACAGAGAAGCGAGAAGCATATGATCTGCAGACGTGAATATTTTGTCACCTTAAAATAGAGATAGCTGGTTTCTACAGAATTTTTTGGTTTCAGATTCAGGTGTCTTCACTTAAAGGAATTCTCATTTTCTCAAATCCCTTCCCTTCTTGGTTTGTTGTTAAAATAAACTAAAAGACATATAAACAGCTCACTGGAGGAAGAGCTTCTTCTCTGTTGTAACAGCTCTGTACTGTTAAGAAAATTAGATCAGCCTTGATTAATGGGCTTGGGAAATTTACAGACGGAGAAGCAAAGGCTGATCCCTGCTGGACTTGCCTGTGTGATATGAGCTGGCCCTGCAAATCTGAGACAATCTTGCATTACTCTCTGATGTTGAGGCTTTTAAAGCTTGGTTGATTCTTGTAAAAATCTTCTTGCTCACAGTACATGGAAGTTAAAGTCTGAAGAGAAGGTTCTTTATTTTAAAAAGTATTATTTTTATATTAAAGCATGATCAGCTACAGTATCAGGAAAGCTCCTTCTGAATGGTAGGATGGGGTCTAGGCTTCAGAGAAATTCTCCTGTCTCTTGTCTTTGGGACTGCCTTTTGTTACTTAAGGTTAGGAGTGTGTCTTTCAGGATTATTCCAATCAGATGAGAACTATTGAAGAATCACTATGATTTTAGGATATTGGCTGTATTAATCTCTGTTAGAGAGGACCATGAGACTAACTAAGCAGTCTGGGAATACTTTCCTCTAAGAAACAGCATAGTTCTCATGTCTATGTGTGCCTAGTGTTCTGCATTCAGGGATGATAAAGTAATTTCTGCCTCTGAGAAGGGATGAATAAATACCAAGGCCAGAGGGAAAGAAGCATGTTGTAGAGCTTGTCTGTGAGAGGGGTAGTTGCAGAAAAAGATGAAAAAGAATGTCAACAGCTAGGAATATTTCTAAAGGAAGATATGGTTGTGTAAGAAACCTGCATATTGGAGAAATGTAGATCATCCAGAAAAAAGTTCAAAGAAGCAGGTATGAAAACAGAGCATGTGGATTCTGCCTGAAAAATGGAAACAACGAAGTTTCCCTAGCCTATCAAATATTTGTATGAATTCTCAGTCCACTATTCCTGAAATTTCAATCCCCTGAGAAACTTGTGCCAGTGATGATCACAAGCCAATTATCAAAACTAGAACCTTGCTAGGCAGGTTCCAGGACCAACCTAAAAAAAAAAAATCCCAGTTTAAATTGATAATCCCTGCCTCAACAGTATACAGACTTGTGACACACTGTTATGATAAGTTAGATCAGTAACTGCCTTTTTCACAGTCAGTTTGTGTAAACTAATCCTCATTAATCCTCCTTGAAAGAAACCTGCTTAAGTCAGAACATTAATTTCCACATCTGGGCTCTCTGCTGCAGTTGCAGGAAGAAAATTTAGCGGCTGCAGTCCAAATTTGGAAGCTTGGTTCAACATGATGAGCAAAGCTTAGTGAATAGGGCCAGCACTGGATTCACAGATTGCTATATATATATGAGGCCAGAAGGGAACTTTGTAACTTTCTAGTATGACTTCAGCATGAAATAAAATTCCACCTGAGGATTTCCTGCCAATTGTTCACTAATTTACAGTTATAAAAGTGCCTTTTAATCTAAACTACTGTTAACTAAACCTTTAGGTATAAAATCTGAATTTGATCTTCCATTCTGTCTAGTCTCTGACTTACCAAGCCATAGAAATCACAAGTTCTTAAGCTTTATAAAAGTAAAAAACAACTTGGCATTTGTGCAGTCACCTGGTTGTATTGCAGTCACAGCAACAACATGGTGTCTAACCTGTTCTGCTCAGCTCTCCTGAAGGGCATGACCAACAGGACTCAAGAAGAGCTTCATACCTGTAGATTTCATTGGTAGTAAGGTATCTAAACAGAATTTAGGATCCTATTTACCTTTATCACAGGGTTTGGCACTTTGTGACAGTTAGTGTTGCAATCATATGCTAAGTTTTTATCCCTTTTTTATCAGTGAAATTAGGAATTACTCATAAATAAATATTTCCATAAAAAATATCTTTTCTTTTGAAGGTTTTCAATTGGAAAGTTGAAATTGGATACATAAAATGGAACAAATGTAGGTCGTTAAAATGGAACAAACGTAGGTCGTTAAAATGGAAATGAACATCAATTTAAGTCAGTTTTGGTGAAGTTTTTTGTTCAATATTTAAGTTAGAAACTTCTACAGTTTCCAGCTGGCTCCCTTTAACAGTTATGTGTTGTAGTAATCAAGTATTGTGACATCTGAAATTCTATAAAAATGCTATCTAGTCCCGACTGGGAGAACAATATCAGGTATTTCATAGAGCTTGAAAGGGTGACATGCCCTTACAACAGTGGATATAAGGGAGAGAACCAAAAGTGAAAGACAAAAGGAGATTTATTCTCCCTCTTTGATGGAAAATTCCACATGTTAATCTCTAGAGCAAAGCACAGATAAACTTGCCAGATTCTTATGTCATCTTGGAAAATTTCTTGTTTCTGTTCTCCACTTTCAGAATTTGAAATTGTTGCAAAGGCTGGCCCACTATTCCCAAATGAACAGAAACGTTATTTTAATGTGAGTTTATTATAAACTGTGATTTTTTGTTTTTAATTACTATTTTTGATGCTTCTTACTTTTGGGATTCATTTTTCTTTAGTAATCTGATCCTACCTGCCCAGAAATGTGTGATGTTGGGTTATAGAGAAGTGACACTTGCAAGGTTATAGAGAAATGGTTATAGAGAAGTGACACTTGCCAAGAAGAGGCAGGTATTGCCCAAAGGTGTTAGCACTGATTCAGAAAGTGGCTCTCCGCTTTGAGTCGGGATTCAAAAAGTCATTTTATTGTTGTCCCTTTGGATGAAAAAGAAGTTCCAGTGTTTAAATACAGCTAGATACAGCTAATAGTATAGGCCCTTGAGTGCAAAGGCCTGTCTCTCAGTTTTGAAGGACTCCAGATATCCTGCATGGCATGAAGATGAAACAAGCATTATTGCACTAACAGTGAGGTTAGCATACATGATTACCCACAAAAAGGCACATGAAAATTACTGCTTCTCTTCCCCCTCCCCTCCAGCTTCCTCCTACATTACAAATAGCACATGAAGGTCACCTGCAGAACATTGGGGCTGGGTTTTGGGTTAGGAGGTTTTTGTTTGTTTATTTGTTTTCCTGGATAGAAAAAATAAACAAGGAAGGAATATTTTTGCTCACTGAGGGCAAAGGAGTTGAAATTCTTGGTTTCTGCCTGTTGCTGCTTTTGGTTTCAAAATCCCGCTGGCAAAACTCCGAGGTCTGGCTCCTACTTCTAAGCTCATAGTGAGCCCAAGTGTCCTTTCCAGTATATTCTGCTTAAAGAAAGCTAAATGTCAAAGAGCAAAGCTGTAATGGAACCAGTTGGTTCCTATTAATGATTTTTTTTTTTTAAAGTGTTGAGTGGCCATTGCTAGCCACTGCTAGTTTTTTGCTTTATATTAAGATCCACCTTGGTACATTATTTGACTTGTCCTACCTTGATTGCAGGTTAATTATAACTGTGGGTTACAGAATCAGTTGTCCAACAGAACTTCAAATGTGAAGTCAATGCTGACATTTAAAACCAGATTGAATAAATTAAAATGCCTTCTATAGTTATTAACTGACTTCTGTCCTTAATTACTGAAATATTCTCATAAAATTATCTGCCAAAAAATAAAGAAAGTTCCTGCTCTCTAGAGCACTTTTACTAAAAAGCCACACAGAGAAACAGATGGAGAGAGAGCTGGTGGATTGGACTGCAGTGAGGATGTTTTGTCAGCACTTGTTACCACCACATTGCATGCTTGCTCAGTGCACATACACATAAATACAGGATATCTTAATATTGTTCTGTATTGACCAGCAGCTAGCAAGATCAGGATGAATGTGGCCAGAATATTTGGCACATTCATCCTCTCCCTTATTCAGTATGAATCTGTGATTGACAAAACCAGATGAATTTCCATTGAAGCCCATGTGATAAAAGATGAAGATGTGTGGAGTGGTCCTGAGTGTGTGCAGATATTTCAATCTTATTGATTGCTTGGTCATCCTTCCTGTCCCTCTGCAAAAATACTATTTCATTCTTTCCTTGAGATGTTGGCATTTGTTGGCTTTCTGCAAATGGATGCATGAACTGAAGATGGGCACTTTCATAGGCAAAACATGGTTAGTTGTGTAGTGGTTTCCCTTGCCTGCAAACCCTTCTGTAGGATATATAGTAACTGGTTGTGTCCTACTGTCAAAATGCAACAACTTCCCTGGGTAGCAAAGGCCTCCTCACTTGTCTACCGTAGCAAGCAATTGTAGAGGGAAGGGGTGTGTAGCTGGAGACTGATATTGCCTCATGTCATTGGGAACATTTATGTTGTACCAGGCTGCTAAAGGGACAGTTGTAGCTCTTTTTTCTTTTTAAAAAATCTGCCTGAATTGTACATTTATGTTGTACTTTCAGTGTAAAACATGTTCTCTGATCTCTAGGACTTTCAACATACAATCTCAAGAGTACGGCTTCTTAACTCTCAGCCTTTGCAAGATACAGTGGTGTCAACCCAGTGCACATTACAACCATGGTGGGTATGGCATGCACAAGGTGAATACAAAACCAACACTGACCCTGGCTATAGATAATTTTTTCTACTACGTGATCTTTGCAATAGTTTGTACCAAATACAGATGTTTCCTTCTTCTGATGTTAAAGGGATAAAAACTCATGAATAGCAGCATATATGGTAGAGTCAGCATAAAGCACACTAGAAAAGGGAAGGTCTATGTCTGATTTCCATTTTTATGAGAATCTCTGTTCTGTGCTAACAAAAGGCACCATAAACATGGTGCACAAAACTCCAAATATTTGGGTTTAGTAAAAGAGCACAAGAAGCAGCAGCCAGCACAGGGTTATCTAAAAATCATGAAAGATGTGGACAGTGGGAGAGGCTTGCTGTAACACTGCTAAAGGAGCTTCTTCAAATGCAGAAAAAAATACCCAACACAGTGTTCAGAAAAGCCTACTAGCTATTCAGAAATAGCTAGTAGAAAGAAATAAAACCCCCAAGAATTGCAGATTAATATCCGTCACTCCTCGTGCAACCAAGTGTATTAGTGACTCAGCACCTTTAAGAGGTCACCATTTACTTAAGGACCCATAATTTTAGGTACCCATACCTCTATAGTTCCTTTATCTGTATTGATGGGAATGCCTGTGAGATGCTGGTCTCTAGAAAATGAAGATAAAAACAGCTTAAAGTTGCCAACTATGAGCAGCAGAAGTGGCTCAGGGATGTGTTTTTAGCTCCTGAAGAGGATTCCATCACCTGATTTGGGTAATGATAAAATATCCCAATTCAGTCTGGCCTTGGGCTTTTTCTGCTATATGTTCATTAACATTAGCTAAAACCCTCAGAAAGTTTAACCTAAACTCCTGGATCAGAGACACTTTTGCAAACTGCTGTTTCATTGCACTCAGTGATCCTGAAGACTGCCTTTGTGTCTGCCTGGGCAAGTCTTTGTATTGCTAGCTTCAGCCCATCGGGCTACTGAATTTACTAGAAGTATTGGTCCCAAACTATGCCAGATAGTTGGAAAGCATTTGAAAGCAACAGTAACTGTCTAATTTTAGTGAATTCCTGACCTGGAGTTTTTGCTAAGGCCATCACTTTATAGTCAGCTGTCATGAGGTGGGGCATCTGGTTTGTGTAATTTAATAGTTTTGACCATGCAATCTAACCCTTTCTGCCTTTT
>JAWWLV010000088.1:68002392-68026796 GCA_035041135.1 Platyrinchus mystaceus | reverse complement strand
CATCTGAATGATACTTTCTGTATAATCCCTGAAGCTGCTGTGCTCTGTGCCTCTCCTCCCCAGGTTATGTGACTGTAGTGAGCTCTTTTTGTTTGCAAAGACTGCACAAGCTGATTAGAGATGTAGGTATGTGCCCTGCAAGGACACCAACAGGGATCTGATCCTTGTAGTTCTGTGCAAACCAATACATACCTTTGGGCATTTTGTAGCAAAATTTTGTAGTATATGTTGCATTTATGGTCACTTAGCATCTCTTGCTTTACTTAGGGATATATTCTACTGAGTTCTCATGTTACTCTATATACTTGCAGTAACTGGTTAACCATTGCCATTAATACCCTCTGAAAATAATTTTCAGATTTGCTGATTGGGTGCTGAACTTCAGTTTTGTGTTCTATGTATGAAATATATCATTATTAGGTGCTTTCTTGAAATGTGTTCTTTGAAAAATTTCAAACCATGTTTAATCTTGCTCAGAGGTCCAACACCGTAATTTCAAGTTCAGCTCGCAGTTTATAACTCTGCAATCCTTTTTTTGAAGAGCTGCTAACCAATTATTCTCCATCCTGTGACTTAAGAGTTGGGAATTTGTGCCAAAACCATAATACTTTGTTCTTCTCTCTGCTAAACAGAATGCTGTTTTTGTAGACCATTTTCCTACAGGCATGCATATTAATGAGAATGAAGTTGTGCCCCTAAATCAGCCTTAACCAAGTCATTTAACAAAGGTCAGGCTTGTTTAAAATGTGTCACAGGAGTCCAAAAAAATGAAGAGATGTAGATGGTAAAGAGGAAAGCTGTAATACAATAACGAAAATTATGATAGTTCAAGCTGTGAAAACCCTTGGAATAATGATTGTGTTATTGTTCTACAAGCAAATATAAAAAAGTGTATTATTATGCCAATAAATAAAATATTAAGTCCTTTTTTGCTAATGATCTGAATAGCCAGAATTAAATAATTTTGAAAATTAAGTTGTTTTTCAAAACAATCAGCATGTATATTTTTATAGAGGTGCACACACATATACATTTTCTTTGACAGTAATAGACCTTTATTCCTCAGAAACCTTTATTCCATAATTTTTTGTTTATTCCATAATTTCTATTCCTCACTGAATATGTGTGTGAAAACATACAATCAGTAGTTGGAAAAAAATTTGAAGTCCCATTAGGTCCCATAATCATGTCACTTCTCATTACAGAAAGTAGCAGTGTACGTGTTTAAAAGTGCTGATGTGATCACTGGAGTGACTATTACATATCAGCCTAATTCAGCTTTTCTAAAAAACCTGCATAAAATCTGGGTGTTTATTATATGCATGCCAGTTAAAATCCATACAGATAATTTCAATTGTAGGAATTCTTCAGGCACAAGCTCAAGGAAGCTTTGTACATTTTCTTTGCATGTATTTTCTTCTACAGTAGGCCAGCTATAAAAAAATACAATGCACGGAGAATACAAACACTAATATTAGATAGGAATATTAGATCAACTTGGCATGCTAATGAAATCCTTGAGGAAATTCCTCATTTTCCTCTCCCCTCTTAATTTTTCAAGTACATCTTCTCATAAACTACTCTGATTGCTTGACTACTGAGATATTTATAATTTCTTTTCTTTTCACAAGATTCCAAGATTTTAAGGGTAGATATAGATAATATTTTTCCATATGCATAGAACAAGCCATAAAACTGCATAATGTGATTTTTGCTCAAACCCAGACTGACTATTTGAACTGTACCATCTTTTCAGAAAGTAAGTCAGCCCCAGCTTTAATCTGCAAGTAATGGCAAGTCTACTACATCTATGTACAAGCTAACCTAGAGGTTAGATTCTGATACAAATGTCTTCATCTTGAGTTTCAAAATGTAAACTGTCATTGTGCTTTTATTTCCACAGCCTCCTATGCAAAAAAGATGTTTGCTACTGTAAATTTTTCCAAGTTTTCTCTAAGAGCTTGCTTCAATTTTAGCATTGTCAAGCCATTTCCACACTTTCGTAACTCCTCAGAATAATATGGTTATTACATGCATATAAAATCCATTCATTTGCTTCATTTAAAAGAAGAGAATAAAAGTATTAAAATACTGAGTGATCTTTCCTACCCTGCACAGCCCAGTGTCAATTATCAGTCATCGTTCTGACACCAAATTGCATTCCTATTCTCAAGTAGAATCCCCTCTGTATTAAAGTGGTTATTACTTAATTTTAAAGATCTGAATGCAAGCTTCCTATCAGAGAATATTGTCTTTAAAAGCATCTGGGGTTAGCTCAAGTTATACTCCATGCTCTGATCCTTACTCTGCAAGCCATGATATGTTTGGATATTGCAAGGTTACTACAAGATTCGTCTATGTTTGTGAAGGTAAGTCAAAACAGAGGCCATTAAAGCAGAAAGTGTTATTAATTAGTAATTAGATTAATAAATTAACTGAGTAGGAAGAATTCTTTAATTCTGCATTGAACCTTTCTTTTAAAATACAGTATGGTTTCCTTACAGCAAAACCATAAGAAAAAAAATTATGTGTTAATTATACTCCTGGACCAGTTTATATGTCAAAACTCTTTTTTCAGTATTGCTTCATTGTTGACGGTTAGTGTACTTCACCAGCAAGTGGCAGAACATGTCCTAAGTAGGGATTTTCCACTGCATGCCACAATTACAGACAATTGCCATTTGATTATAATAACCAGCAGACTTTCATGAAATAAATGACACCTGAGTAAGCTTCATAACCTTTTGCCTCGCCCTACCCTGGAATGCATCTGTGCTGTGTGAAGGCTAGGAACAGTTGTGGTGATTGCAAACAGAATTATTTGAAGGTGGGAGAACACGGACATTTGCTGAGATAGGTTGCATTAGCTAGCTTATACACTGTTTGTAATGGCTTTTGAAACTATTTACTTATGTGTGGTTCTGAGTATGCAAAATGGTAGTCTGGTTATACACTTGCATCCAAAAGTTTCTCTGTTTCCTGAGTCTGATTCAACCACGTCTGTCGTTTTTACCAGCTCGC
Organism: Platyrinchus mystaceus; assembly: GCA_035041135.1. NCBI lineage: Eukaryota > Metazoa > Chordata > Aves > Passeriformes > Tyrannidae > Platyrinchus > Platyrinchus mystaceus. Next base: position 68,023,775 of record JAWWLV010000088.1, on the reverse strand, counting down.
CGCTTATGTCAGTGAATGCAAAGGGGAGGTGACGCTGCCAAATCGAAATCGTTTTGTACAGAAGTGCAGGAATTGTGCCACTTGTTTTTGGTGCCTGCGGTTTGAGCAGCAGCAGGCAAAGCTGTTTGCCTGTGCAAACTCATCACTTCGTTATGTAACTGTCTCTTGTAAATTTGCTTGCTTCATGACCACGTCCAGCTAAACTACTGAGAACTCACAAACAGTCTGCCAAGAGAGTCTGGGTTGCAGGCGTCTCTAGCTATGAGTAGTAAGGTGTAAAATTGCAGTGCAGGAAAGATCCATATAAAGGTACAGCTTTCAGCAAGTGTGGTGGAACTGTATTCCTGTAGACTGAGAGTTTCTGCTCGAAAAGCCCATCAGCAAACACATTTGTCACCTACATGGTGAGTAATGTGAAAGAAAAGTTTTGTTCATTCAAAGAGCAAAAATTAAGACTGAGAAAACAGATTTGTACAGTCTTGATGCTGGCTGGAGTGGGAATGCTGCTATCACGCTATGTATTGAGACTTGTCACCTACATCATTGCCTCTCAGTACCCTTAAAACCATTCTACCTGTCCATCCTCCTTCACATTCACCCACTCAACTCCTGGATCTTCCTTCAGAATCAGGGGTACATCTGGAGTTGAGAAACCATCCTTTAACACTTCTTGTTCTTCTTCCATTCTGCCAGGGAGGTACAAACCCTGACAACTGCAGCAGTCCACTTGACTGATGCGTATCTGGATCACAGAGAAAGCATAGGCAGTTTCTGTAAGATATTTTAGATATTAATTGTTGCATAGTGTTTAGAACACTTTTACACTGTTACAGAATTATATTTAATATGTTCCTAGCAATATCATTGTTTTCGGCCCATTCTTAGTTTTGGTATTTTTTAGTAAAGGTCATTAGAGTTTGTTCATCTTAAATGTAGCAGCCAATCTAACAGTTCTGACATCTGAACTTTAGAGAACCCTTAAGAACTCTTAATTGCTTAGCTTAAAAAAAAAGTCAAGGCCCAGCACAGAACAGATGTATAGTAATAAACTTATCTCATAATGTCAAATGATTAAACAGTGGATTCTTTTTTACATTTAAATATACAAGACTTTCCATTAAGGGACTTTGTTGACTCTGATAACAGTTTCACAACCATTAAATTTATTTCTACAGCTATTTGTTAAAAGCCAATAGGGAAAATAATAGAAACTAATTGAAAAGCAAAGCAAACAGAGCAGAGCCTAGAATGTTTCAGTTAATAAGCAATAGAGATTGTATTGATTTCATTTTATAAACAACATTAATCCTCAATAACAATTAAAGTGTAGACAGGTTGCTTGTTTAAGTTATCAGATAAGATGGCCTACTCAGGTGTATATCTTAGGTAGTAATTTGAAAAGGATATGAGGATTCAAGAATCTATTGATCTGTCCATCATGAGCCTGTGTCATGAGAAATGTCCTTGGCAAGGTGCAGTAGTTAAAATGTCATAGACTGACAGTGCAAAATTCCTACTGCTGGAAAACTTTGCAAGCCTGAATAAAAATGGTCGAGTTTCAAAACTAGCTTTATGTATTTTCCCCAAATTATAGGTATTACTGAAGTGAGGTGTCACATCTTGTCTGCTCCTAGTTCAAAGACCGTGGAAGTGAGTGCTTGTAGCCTCAAAGCAGAATTTGCATTCAAGGCTGTGGGAAGCTTTGGTCCTGGGTATCCTCTGCTGGCAGAAAACTGCAAAAGCTATTCCTGAGTCACTTCTGCTCCCAAACCAGGAGCAGAATATAACCCACCTTCTAGATGGCGGCTTAGAATTCTAAGGAAGGCTGAAAAATAATGATGTGAGTGCAAATCTCTAAAAATACAAAGGAAAGCTTTTGGCATTTTACACAAAGGATAGCAATGCAATATTCACAGCTCAGGTGTTGACAGGTATTTATTTGCAGTTGCTCTGTGACTCTGTGTGCTAAGTGGTGACTGAATGCTTCTCGAGGTATGTTGGGGTAGCTGCCTCTGGAGATGCTCTGTTTGTTTACTTGATGGTGTAACAGCAGCTGGGAAGAGCAGCAGGGCAGACTCCAGTGTGGCCACGCTGCCCTCTTTTACTGTAATGGGAAGTCCAGAGATGTAGCTGGACGGCTAACCTGTGCCAAAGACCATGCTATCCCATTATGAGTGCTTGCCAGTTCCTATGCAAGCTTGCTGAAACTGGCTGGGCAGATGTGTTGCATTGTCCCATTACCTTCAGCTGTAGCGCAGACATGAACATGGAGCTATGCTACTGCAGGTTGATCTGGCTTTGGCTAAGGGCCTCCAGCCAGCACAGAGTAGCTAACTTGGTTCTTGTCCTATGCTGAAGCTGCTTGTGGGTTCATGAATAAGCTGCTCTCTTCATCTTGTGGTGTGTAAGACCTGATCCAGTGGCTTGCTATCAAAATGCTTAATTGGCCACAGTCTACACACAGATTCATGTGGAAAGGTCACTTAACATACATGTGTTTAATGCAGGGACCCATGGTACAAAAGTGGATGTTTGGGCTTAGGTGCCTCCTCTGCCACAGGGAACACTGAAATTGTATGTCATTCTGCTGTCAGTGGTAGTGGAAGTTGCTCAAAGCCCCACCTAACCTGGCCTGGAACACTACGGGGGATGAGGCATACACAGCTCTTCTCTGGGCGACCTGTTGCAGTGTCTCATCATCTTCACAGCTTTTCTCCTGCTGAAATTGGGCTGATTTTTAGGGACTAGTTCAACATCCCTTAGATTAAAAAGGAAGGAAATTAAAAGGAAGAAAGAGGAAATTGAGTGTGATTCTATGATCTCATGTTAACAACTCACATGAGAGAGAGGATACTTTGATGTCGGTTCCTGTTTTATTAAACACACTGGACAAAAATAGGCAGTAGAATAGGAACTTACACACTGCTTTCCTCAATCCAGCTGAATGTCCAAGAACTACGCACTCTCTCTGGCCAAGATAATATCTGGTTGTTCCAAGTTATGTGGAATAGCTTTCACAGGAAAGAACATTGATCCCAAACTGTCTTATGAGGTCTTCAGGGAATTAATTCAAATTCTTTTATGGTGAGGAGAATGAGCCCATTCCTCTGGATATGGGTGAGATCTCTGGTTCTGAGCCAAGTGGAAAAAGCTGTACGTTTTGAAAAACAGAGTGTGCTACTACCTGCAACTGTACCAGCGTCTGACTGCATCACCAGGTTTTGAAAATCCTGGAGGGTGTCCCGTGTCCTAGAAAAAGGTAGGATTTAAGGTCTTCTCAACAGCAATTTCTCCTTTCTGAGCTGAAATATTGTCTTTGGGATCAAGCTGATGAATCTGGAGAAGTAAAATCGAATAGTACCATGCTAGAAGCTTGTACTTTACATTCTTTGTTCAAGATAAAATGCATTGCACTATATACAAATCACATTTTAAAATGGAGCAGTGTGACAAAGATGTTAAACAGCACCAGTCCCAATACCAACCCCTGAGGAACACCACTCATCACTGGTCTCCACTTGGACCAGTGAGCCATTGAAAACAACACTCTGAGTGAGACCATCCAGCCAATTCCTTATTCACTGAGTGGTCGATCTGTCAAATCCATGTCTCTACAGTTTGGAGACAAGAATACTGCGTGGGACAGTGCCAAATGCTTTGCACAAGTCCAGGTAGATGATGTCAGTCACTCTTCTCTTATCCACGAGCGCTGTAACCCCATCTTAGAAGGCCACAAAATTTGTCAGGCATGATCTGCTCTTAGTAAAGCCATGTTGACTGTCACCAATCACCTCCTTATTTTCCTTGTGCCTTAACATGGTTTCAAGGTGGATCTGCTCCATGTTCTTGCCAGACAGAGAGGTGAGATTGAGTGGCCTGCAGTTCCCTGGGCCTTTCTTTTTTCTCTTTCAAAAAATGATGGTAATATTTCTCATTTTCTAATCAGTGGGAACTTCCCTGGACTGCCACAACTTCTCAAATATGAAGGGTAGTGGCGTAGCCACTTCCTTCGTCAGTTCCCTCAAGAACTGTGGATGTATCTTGACACAAGTCCCATGGACTTATACACCTTAAGGTTTCTTAGATGACGTCAAACCTTATCTTCTACAGTGGGTGGTTTTTCATTCTCCTAGTCCCTGCTTTTGCCTTCTGCAACTTAGTCAGTGTGGCTGTATCACCTGCTGGTGAAGACTGAGGTCTTTCCCATATCCTGGGTAACCAGATCTTCCATCTCCTTCTGGAGAGGGACCTCATTTTCCCAAGTCTTTCGTTTATCAGTGATTTACCTATGGAAGCTTTTCTTGATGACCTTTAATGTCCCTGGACAGATTTTATTTTATCAGAGCTTTAGATTTCCTAACATGATCCTGGACAATTTCTCTGTATTCCTCCCAAGCTACCTGTCCTACTCTGTAGGACCCTACCTGTTCCACTCTCTGTAGGTGAAAGCATATATATGATTAATTAAATAAAAATATATATCATAATAAAAGAACATTAAAATAGAAGAAGAAGAATAGATATGATTAATTCAAGCAATACAGATTGTTGGACATAAGAGATGATTGAGAGATAAACTAAAAAAATTGACATAAATGGAAGCATTTATTCCATGTACATTTCTGTTTGTAGCTTGGTTGTAGCAGAGGAGACTAGAAAAGATGGCAACAAAAAGGAACCAACAACACTGCCTGTCTTAGGGCAGAAGCTTGCAGGTAGAAATTTGCCACAGGTAGAAATTTCCTGTCAACTTTTGTAGTCCTTGGAGAGTAGCCGACTGTCATCAATTCCTGGTCAATATTTGAGTAATGTTCTTTGGCAAGTCACACCATTTGCTATTTGCTCGATCAATGTATAATAGCCCAATGACTCAATATTATAAAACTCAATGACCTGTGAAACTTCAACATTTACATTTCTGTTAAAATCTCAAATAGTTCTTTATTAGTAGGAACTCAAGCTAAAATGCCAAACAGATAAGCACGATAAAAATTATTAGCTACTTTCTTAGTCATACTGAGACAAATTCTAGTGCTTTTACTAAAACTGAATACTATGAAATGAATGAAACTACTCATTTGGAAAGAGAAAACTCATCACACATTTGAGGGATTAGGAGATGCAGAGGTCAGAATCTGTCTCAGGCAACCCATCTGAATGTTTTTGTTTTATTTGTCCTGCCTTCTATGGCATGTTGTAATTGTACCCAAATGGGCATAAAATATTTACTGACTTGTAGTGAGAGTCCAGTGTTTCACAGGAACTCTCTGCATGAACCACAATTATTTATCTGGTTGTCAGTGTCTGTACAGCTTAGCAGATTTTAGAGTGGTAAATATATTATGAGATGAAATCCTGACCCCATTGAAAAAAAAGTAAAACTCCCAAGGGACCATATCCCAGTCCCGGTGGGGAACCTTCTATTTACAGCCTCCTGAATACTGCAGTTACAGCCCATTTCCCATATTATCACTGGCTCTTGGCAGCACAAGAACACGGCAGAGGCAGAGAGGACTGAGGCTTTTGCTGCTAGGCTGGGTGCTCATGCAGACACTCTGTCTCCATGCAGGGGTGCCAGCCTCTGCAAATATGTTTCTGCTGACTGGGCACTCCCATTATGTTCCTATGCAAAGTCAAACCTTGAAACTTAAACTGCTGCTGTAGATGACTTAGACTGTTTAAGGCTATGTGGTCAACTGTCCTGAAAGCATTAAAAAAAACCACTGAGGTGGGCCATGAAGTCTGAAAAACCTATTAGGATCTTGGTCCAGTTAACAGCTCCAATTAAGTGGTGAGTGGTGTCAGCACTTTAGTCCATTTCAGTGCCAGATCAAATGGGTAAACTACTTACTGTCAAACACAGTTTGTAGACACCAGAGAACAGGTGCAACAGAGATGCAAGCAAATGTCTGCCTCTCATCTGTTGTAAGTCACAACCTCTAAGCTTAGAGAAAGGTGCTGTGATGTTGTGAATGTCCTGCATCAAACATGGGTGCTGATTTGACCCACTGGCCTCAGGTAGAAAGTTCAGACACATTAATACATTAGTGTATCAGAGTTACATCCTAGAGTGGTAATTCTGTGTTAATAAAGTAGGCATAGGTGCATTCGCATATTTGCACAAACTGAGATGCTTCTTTTTTTCCTTCTTTCATTTCCACTTTCTTTCAAGTACAGTGGATTGAAGAATCACCAGCAAGCTAGCTCACAGACATGTTTCCTAGAACAACCATTTCGACAAACATTTTTATTAATTTTGCCTATTAAGAAACTGGCCATCAACTTGTCAAGATTGGATTCAGTTGTGAAGTGAAATTAATAATAGGAAAAAAGAAGCTCTCAGTAATAATCTTACCTAATCAACAGTGAGGGCTGGCATTAGAAACGCTCTGCTGACCTTTGAAACACAGCACCTGGAAGATTTAAGGAAAGAGAAAGCTAGCAGAATATGTGAGATAGAAATGAGAGAAGCTATCTGCTGGCCACACCTGGGTTTCCAGGGTAGGTCAATGGAGCACCTGTAGGTACCCAAGTTAGCAGTGGCCACAGCACATAACGTCCAGGTCAGTGAGCCTCAAATATTGCTCCCATACATTGCTCCCCAAACCTTTGTGGAATGGGAATGGTTGATATAGGCGAGGCATTTCAAATAACACATGAGAGTAAAATACTATCTGGCTGCGGAAAGGAGAAGAAAGATAAGATTTATGACATTCCCAGTATCTCTGAAGAGCTTTTCTGACCATTTCAGCTCATTCTGACCATGTCGGCCATGGTATGGCACCTCTATTCCAGCAGCTCTGTGTGTCCCTCCCTTGGCACAGTTGGGACCTGTTTACCTTACACTGTATGAACGTTCTGTCAACATATGTGTATATGTAAGTGCAGGTTGTTACATGCACTAACTACTTGAAGCAACTAAGAGCAACTGTTGGGTCACTATTTGCATGAGGAATGTGTGTGGGTTTATCATTATGCAAAAGTTATCAGACACACTTGCTAGAACAAATGAAACATTTCTAGAAAAAACAAACCTGCCTTCTACTGTAGTGAGTATGTGCAGTCTGTTCTCTTGCATATTACACCATTTCACCACATTTGGAACGTCAGTACTGGTTTGGGAAAGTTTGTGCCATCCCATTTCATGCAGCTTCTAAAACAAATGCTAGGGAAACAAATTAAATCTGAAGCAATGTGAACACAGGCTAATGAGGGAAGAGGGAAAACTAAGGTTATGTCAACATAGTACAATGCTGCACAGAGCCAACATATTAGTAATATTCCTAAGCAGCATTGTACAATTGGATGTAACAACATGAGGTAACTTCTTAAACTACATCCATACCACAGCTGTTTGCTTGTCAGAGCTCGGTGGCAATGAAGCTCGGCATTGTCACAGCAGTTCTCTCTGTCTCACATGGAGCTTGCACTGGGTTTGCCCTGCCGCATCTTTCTTTCAGATGTTTCAATGGCTCGTGCTTGCTTTTGATGGGAAATTACATGTTCAGGCTGCCTGTGAAACCAAGTTCTCTTGTCCAGGGGATTCAAATGTCCCTGGCTCCCTCTCCCTCTGAGGACAGCCCTCAGAAGGAGTCCTGCTGAGCTCCGGAGCTGCCTCATGCTGCACTGAGGAATGTACCATGCTCTCGTTTGCCCTTTTCATATGTGTGAAAGGGCCTTACTCCCATTCTAGGAGTAAAAACATGCTTTGAAGGCTAAAGTTCAGTTTACCCTGCCTACCTTGTATTTATTCTGCTTGCTCTGTAGTAAATGCAGTCTCACCCAGAGACTGCGAGTCTGTGAGGCTGTTGATCCTTTTACAAAAGCTCTGTTAATTGTGTTATGTTGAATACTACCGATCATATATGTGTAAAAAGAATGAACAGGGTACTCCTCTTGAAAAGGCCAAGCTGTACAGCAGGCAAACCACAAATATTGTAAATTATACTAATTATTTGAAGTACGTGGACAAGCAACTACATTAACATTGAAATAACAGTGACTATGAAATAAAAGGATCAGTGAAGCAGTGAATGCCAGTTTAGAGTAAGATGCAGTAAGTAGCAATGTGTTCAATATACTAACATAAGAGGTATAAAGAGAGTTCTGGCTTTCATTACTGCTCGGTGTGTGTTATTGGGCACTACATTTGCTGTGCATGGATGAAGGAAGGTCTAATAATAGACATAAACATAGTAGGTAGTTTATTTGCAATGTTTCTCATTGCAAATGTAAGAATTACCTCTGTTCTGTGTAGCTTTTGTGCATACAAGTCTGAAATCTGTTTTCAGTGTTGTGACAGAAAAACACCTACGTAGTCCTGAACCTGCCACAATAATCTCATATTTCTCAGTTAGTGCGCTAATGATGTGCCACGTTGTCTTGGTTTACTCATCACTTGCACCACCTAAACATGGCTTGTTTTAGTTTTGGTTCCCTGTGTCCCTGCCCCCCCCGTCTTAACCTGGGTTAGTGTTCAGACCTTTGGTGGAGCAAGAAAGACTTTAGTACAGTTTCTCTCTGAACACAGTCATCCTTGTGGACACAGTTAATCTGTGCTGTCAAACAACAAGACTTTTTCCTCATGTCAGTGAAAGAGAGTGAAGTAAGTGCCTTTATTCTTCATGTCAGGCTGATAAAAGGCAACAGAAAGGGAGGGTGATGCTACCAAGGTAAAGGAAAGAGTAATGTGCATGCTTACTGTATTCATATATCCCCTTACACCTGCACACAAACCATGACACATACTTAGTGAAATCCTGCTTCAGTTTTCCAAGTGCCTGCCATTGTCCAAGCTCGCTTGGCCCCGGCAGATGAGCCTTAGGATTAAAGGGTGGGCTCAGTTCAGCGCAGGCTGTGTCTCACCTAAAAAATCCATTGTGAAGGCTTGAAAGGTAAAAAGACCTTTCCCAAATCTTTGTTCGCGAAGACTGGCCATATTTCCAAGTACATGAATGAATGAATGGACAGGGAAGCCAATAAGCCAAATGAATCTCACAAGTCACTCCATTAAGGTCACCAATTTTGCAATTTTTTTGGCCAATGGGATGATCTCTGAAATAAATTTGTGCTTCTCTTTTATTTATAAAAACCAAGGCCAGGTCTTCCACCTGCTTCAAAGCATGACAGTAATCCTGAGGAAATGAATATGATTCTTTGCATACTTAAAGTTCTGTACGTTTTATATCATCAAATCCAGCACCCCTCATCACTGCCAACATGTATTCACATGCAAAAATATTAGTTGAATATCAGTCCGCTTGTCTGACATGTAGTGTCTTCTGCTCAGGAACTGACTGGAAATACTAACGAAAGATGGAGACAATAGGAGAAATAAACAAGCATGAGAAGAAATATGCAGTGCTATGAAAAAAAACCCCCAAAATTAAAGAGATGAACATAAGGAGAGCTATTCAAGTGATGTTGACAAATCAAGTTCTTCTCATCCTCTGTATATATTACAAAAAGAGGCTACATGGTAAAATTAAAAGTACACTCTTAAAACCCACAGAATATGTCTTGTTTGCTTACTATTCTTTGGTGGCCTGGCAGATACCATTTCTACACTACCATATAGCTAGGAAATCAAATTAACTGTTCTTTTGTCTAGTTTCTTGCTCCTCAAAACAGGAGATAAAAGGAGCAGGTGCACACAGCTTAGCTAGTTGCTGGTGGTGTTAGTACAGTGTGTTCAGCCATCAGTTCCTACCCATGACATTGCATTCTCCAGAAATACCACTGATGATGAGTAGTATTGCGGAATGTTCTGTGAAGTCTGAAAGACTCGCCTTGGCTTTGCTAGCCTCTTTAATGTTGTCTACATTTAGCCTACATTTCTCCGTAGAAAGAAAAAAAGTGGGTGGAAAGGCAGAGAAAGGGAATCTTCCATTCTTCTCCCCTCGGTACCATTGTTTGTATTTTCTGGCAAATTATACAAATAATGAAAAGTAGCTGAGATCTTCCTTGTTTTCACTCAACAGCATTAAATCCTTTAGGCTTTCAAACAGTCAGGACAACTCCATTATAGTGTTTATATTTCATTTCTCTAACTTACATTTTTATGTACAGAGTTCTCAATGGTTAAATGTCTCATCATCCATTATCTTAAAATTAAACATATAATCACTGCAAGTTCCCTCTGCACTTAGGAAGGTAGTAATGGGGCTAGGAAGCGCTGATGTAGTAATATCCTCTGTTCAGATTACAAATAGCTTTTAATCTTTGATTATAAATGAACTAAAGGATTATACTGGTGCATCTTGGTGGATGTATAACTAATTTGATGATGGATTGTTATATTTTTAACTGCTCTGCTTTTCCTGCGTGTTTTACACTACTTACCACTGGTTCCTCCTTAACAAATGGGAGACATTTTCCATTTGGCCATTTTGTTTTAGCATAATTAGTCTCATTTACTAATGATACGTTAGCTGTAGTTTCTTCTCCATGTATTTTAGTGACTAACTAACACGGTCAACTTCTCCCATCACATCACTTGATAGAAGGATTTCTTTCTTTGACTCTTCCCATCTTCTCTCCAAATGATACCCTACTATCTCTTGATGGACACTTCTGTGTCACCATCCGAGGAAAGGGAAAATCCCAAGACACGTGTGTGCACCCACTCAAGTACCAGAAGTACCTTCTCAAAAAAATGCTCTCAGGAACCTATTCTTAATGCAGATCACACAGGCTGAAATCATCCTCTCCTTTAGGCCTAATTACATCCCTTATATAAGTGGAGCCAGCTGGGGCTTTTTCCAGCTTCTTCAATTCCTAGAAGGTTACTCTAGCTCAGTGACTATCAGGTTACTGTTGCTAAGGAGTTTACAGCTGTACTCAAATAGGATAATCTACTATCAGGCATCTCATCTGCATCATCACACATAAATAAACTTGGTTTCTTCAGGACTGCTTTTTTTTTTTTGTTTTTCCCCCTCCTCTTCCATACCTGACATCCTGACATGCTGCCCTTGAAAGGAGAAAATTCCTGAAAGTTACCAAGGACAGGTTCTCAAGAAATTCTCTAATAGCTTAAGTTCAGCAGTGATGGGAGGGATAGAGGTGAAGGGCCTTTTCTTCTGGCTGTGAGCCATCACTTGTGTGAAAAACATCCTCATGGTGTAGGGTATTTAGAGGAAGGAAATGCATCTCATATTGCCATTCTTTATTATGCCAGTCATGTTGGAGGACTTCTTTTGAGCTGTGGTAGGAAACCTCTCTTTTTCTATTCAACAGAAAGTGTTTAGACAATTTGAAGAACTCTTGTCTCCCTTCCTCTATTTGAGCTCAAGTCTTCAATTAGGTGTAATTGAAAAAGGTAGAATAAATGGCAGGTGCCTGCCTCTTTGGAAGGTGTAATTATGACTAGCTTGCAGACTTGGAATTTTGATGACTGAATAAATAAGACAGATGTGTTTGTGTACACGTTGACAGCAGTATTGACAGGATGACACAGGGACATTTGTAGCTCCGTAGTCTCTAGAATGAGGGGAAATGGTTCCCCCAACTCTCATTTAGAAAATGAGCATTTTCTCTCCCGTCAGGTCTGTGGATTAGATGAATATCAATTGTGCCTATGAAAGATAATAACATTGGGAGTTGGGACTTAGGCATTGATCTGTGCTAGCTGGAGGATTCCCATTCAACATGAGTTCTTATTTGCTGTGTATTACACTTTTCTTCTCTTCCACTGATACATAAGCTTAAATAGCTAGTACGTTAATTAAAATAGCAGGATGATTATAGAAGTTTTGATGGTATATGGAGGACTGATAACTTTAAGAGTGTCTTTATTTTCTTTTCAGTTGATACTTTTCCTCTGTTGCAAATACAATTTCTCATGAACAGTATGTGAAAAAGTCCATACAAAGGATGGTTAGGATTGCCTAAGGAAACAGCTTTACTCATCTATTTATCCTGCAAAAAACTCAATTGTCAGGGATATGCTTTTATTGCTCCCCAGGGAATAATAAAAGAAAACCACTAAACTGAGTGTCAAATACTTAAATGAATAAGATAAAGGGATAGAAACAGCTTTAAATAAAGTGTCCCTTTTTATGTTAGACTATTATGCATTTTTTTAGATTGTGGTTTTCTTTAATTCAGCTATTCCTGATTAAGTCACACTTCTTTTATATTGCCCCCCTTTATTCTGGCCACTGAAATTGTTTATTTCTGAGTATCCATGATGTTGTGTACTCAGGTCCTTCAAATTGAAAATACTTCCATACTTCTCTTTCCTTCAGTTGAAACAAAAGCTCTCCTCTGTGAGACATCTGGGTTCTAATCTCTGTATCCACTAGTGTGGGCTATTTTGTTATGCTTTATAGACCTGCAGAGTCTCCTCTGCCTTTACATGCACAATGTGCATTGTTTGCTCCCACAAAGCTATTTTGACATATGTCCTGTTTCTACCACAGATCTGGCGTGATTCCTCAAACGACTTCCTCATGCCCTCTGCCAGTTTTATACCAAATGTAGAAAGTGCTAAATTGTTTCAATATCGTGAGGTTTATTGTTGTGAAATTAGCTCACTTCTGCCTTTGTTGCTTTTGTCTTGCACCTCATATGCATTCTTCCATCTGTGTTCATTTTAATAAGAGCTGTGCTGCTGCTGCATTCTCAATGAATATTATGCAGATCATTGCTGTGGGAGCTTGGTTTAGCTCTTTAGATGATAAAGTAACCGCCCATTCCATGTGCTGTGGAATAATAATCCAGAAGATGGGAGCCTGTGCTTACAATTTCTGGTACTAATTTTTGATTACAGCCCTCCTCCTACTGAAACCACTATAGCTAATATATAGCATTAATTTTTTTCATAGGAAATGAGGAACGTGTGCATTTAATGAAAATAAATTAATTTGCTGGCTAAGGTTATCTTCCTGATTTGACTGGTGCAAAGTAACCCTGGAAAGTTCATTGCCAGTGGAGCTTTTCCTTATGATATGACTACAGTAGCAAAGTGGCATTTTTATCTGTATCATTTACTCTTTCTCCTGTTTCCTTTCATAAATTAAAAGAAAGGAACTCTCTCAGTTTGCAAATAAAGCTGCCTCTGTATCATGAAGGCAATAGCACCGTTCTCCTTGTCATTGGTTGTACCTCTTCACAACCCTTGTTGTTACCAGGATGTCAGCTAATCTTGTCATATAATGCTGGTCTGAATCAAGTAAAATTATGGTGTGGAGATAAAAAGGACTGCAAGGAAGGAGGAAAGGGACATGGTTTCCACAAGCTCTTATTCAATTCTATTTAATTTTAAAACTGTTTTTCCTAAGATTAGAAAAAAAAAAGTCAACATTAAATTCCCCCCCCATTTGGTCTAGTTAAGGTGAGGGAAAAAAAAAGAAAATAGTTGGAAAGTAAAATTATAAATATTATTTAAAAGATAAAGAATTGGGATAAAACAGGCAATGCACATTAATCTATACTGTGGAAATTACATATGTACACTGTTGTAAGATCTACCCATCTTATACAATTTGTAGAGCTGTGGATGGAGAGGGGGAGCTGCAGGGGAGAGTTCATATGAGAAAGAAAGGAGACAAAGACAAGGTCTCATGCCATGATAGTACATTGCAGCTCTTGTTCTGGATCTGAGAGTCAGAAGTGACTCACTTTCATGAACGATTCTGTATTTTTATGAAATATTTTGAAGAAAAATATTCTTATGTCAAAATATATTTCAAAAACTGAAGAAAATAAAAGTCAATCTTCGGGTAACAAGGAAACTTCCATCTTCTGGAGTTTGAACAGCTGTGAAGAGCCGGGCATATGAACCACAGCTTAAGAAAGGGAGCAAAACTTCAGTAAAAAGATTGCAGTTGAACTAAAAAAGATATTCTTCTGATCCTTATATGTGGCATGTCCATTTGCTTTTTAAGTCCATTTTGGGCTGATGTTGTGGACTGTTGTGGATGAGTGGAATGCAAGTGTACTACTTGCTTCCCCAATTGATCTGGTCTGTGTGCACTTATAACATATATCTGTTCGTAGACTCTGTGCCCAGAGATCCAGTTCCTGCCAGCAAAACCCTCTGCTAGAGTGTTCATTTCAAATACGCATCAAATGCACAAAAATTATTTCAAAGTTAGAAGCTTATATACAGAAACTAGTAGTACCTCATCCAGAAGAAGTAAGGAAGTATTAAATAATGAAAACTCATTATACAATACATTGGATTGAGTAACATTTTAAATTTTGCAACATGCACTGCAGTGAATAAGCTCAGTGTGGATGATATGACATGAATGATCATCAGTTTGAATACAGTTTGGAACTTTGCCAGTTACACTTTTGATGAAACGATTCTGATGATGTTCTTATGCTGTACAAATATATCACCTACTATATGATATAAACTATTAATTGCTATAGCTCACATTCCAAGAATGTGTCCCATGTTCCAATAATTACTTTAAATCATCATGGGAGTTCTACATTTCCTTTGGAAGTTGGTGTTTGAGTAGTAATTTTCTCACATGTAATTAAAAAATTATTCTCCTGAAATATTTTTGTCTATATGATGTTAGAATTCCTGCAAAAAGTTTGCATTTTCAGTGAAAAATATATTAATCTTCCAATTTAAAACAAAAAAAAAAGAAGAAAGAAAGAAAAAGAGTGAGAGAAATGTTTTGATGAAATTATCAGTGAGCAGGGAAAAAAGTGATTGGTCACCTCCCCCAAAATACTGAACTGATGTGTCTGTAGCAGATGTATACAAGCAGTGTGCTTCTAGTCACATTCAGGCACCAAATCACTGGTTTCATACACAGACTTTTCATGTTTCTGGGCTATTTCTTAGCTAACTTCTTCACCAGTTAACTGTACCCAATGCTGTATAATGCTCTGACTTAATGTAATGAGGAGTTTTTTCTTTAAGAAAAATTATTAAATATCCAAAACTATCATTGATCTCTGCTGTAGAGAACATCTTTTATGTCCTTTGATTCACAGTGATTTTCTGCTTCTAGTATTTCTGGCATAGGCATCCTAGCCTTTAAGGGTTATTTGCCCCTGTTTAGACAACAAACAGGTAATTAATAAGCCATGAAAGAATCCTTTTCTGTTTCATGTGATCTGTTGAGTACACACGCATATGCTTCAGTTAACATTAATTCTATAGAATAGGAAAATCACTCTTCGAAAGTCTAATAAAGCTGTTCCACCCCATACCTAATTTTTATATTAAGATATTTTGTAGGGTTGTTCTCTATGGTACTTTGCTGTGTTGCTACTTCAGTTCTTGAAAATCTCTGTCAAGATGCTTTCTCTCTCTCTTGCAAAGGGTAACACCTGACACCTCACTGGCAACCAGCGTGAAGTACTATTTTTCTTTCAATATAATTTCCCATCTTACTGTTTCCTCTCAACCTCACAGAAATCTCAACTGTGGTATTTTCATTGTGCACTCCATTTTATTTGAGTTTGTTTTTTATTTTGTTTTATTTTATTTCCTGGAGTATTTTAACAAGTTCCTACGAGTTTTCTCTGCTTCAGCCATTGGCATAGCATAGCACTGCTCTGACAATGTGTCCACAGTCATTTCCTGTTCCAAGTACTGCCATATCTCAGATTATATCACTGTGCATAACTCTTGCCAAGGAAAAAAGAGTCTCAAATTGATTTTTCACAGAAAAACACGGATATATTTATTTGGTTTGCTACTACAAATATTCTTTCTCTAGGTTGTGACCGGGTGAATTCCAGGCCCATTGAGGCCAATGGAAATCTGTCACTTGGCTTCAATGGAGACAGGATTTCCACCCAAATTTTTGCCTGTTTGGAGAATTAGAACTGACAGTGGTTGTTGACAAAAACCCTGGAACAACACAGCACTGTAAAAAAGTAATAATAACAAGATTCCATCACTTCTGCTACTATCAAATCATGATGTTTCCAGCACTGTGTGAAAGCGATTCAAACAACTAAGCCTTATGTTTTTGCTTGGCTTTTTTTTTTTTAAATCATTACCTGTTGTTATTTGTGTGAGGATAGGATCAAGGAGACCTAGCCACAGATAAGAACCTTGGTGTTGTATAAACAGAGAAAGAAAACACAGTCTTCTTCAGGCTTGCCAAGTAAGTGCTTAGCAAGAGATGAGGGAACATGGGAAAACACTACAACTACACTGATCGTTATTGTTCATTAGGCTGTGCAGCAGTGCCCTGAGAGCCTCTTCTCAGGTTTTTCTAGGTGTGATGGCAGAGGAGAGCTTTAGGAGGCCTTTCGAAGAATATAGAGAAGCTCTGTGCTGACAATGACAGATATTTCTTTCAAAACATGAAGAAAAGAGAAAGGTGTATGAAACACCTAGAAATCTGGTAGGTGAGGCTGGGATTATGAGCAGGTAAGCATCTGTGAAGCAGTGAGGGCAGTTACAGCAGGACCACAGAGGCTGGATGATCTTTCCTCAGGAGAGGAAGCTTCCTATTATTGTCGTCAGTGTGGCTTCTTAACACATCTCTCTGCTGTTTCTAGTGTTGATTGTATTCACAGTCCAAAATTCAGAGGCTCAAATCACATAAATATCCAGATACTTTTCTCCCATCATCACCAAGTACTTTTGTAATTGGATGCAACCCAGCTGAAAATAAGATGAGGACAGATTTTCTTGAAAGATTTCTCCTACAGACAGCTTTTGCCAGTGTTGGAGACATTTCAAAAGAAGTAATTTTTTATTGTATTTCAGCATCTCTTCATCCAGTTAAAGCCAGGAAGTGCAAGGATAATACTTTTAAAAGAGAAGGAGACTGAAGCCTAATTCCTAAACTACAGTAACAGACACAGTAGATAGAAATATGATAAGTATATGTTTTATTTGAAAAAGTGTAATGGGGGTTTCAGACAATCTATGACATGAATGAAGACTCAAGCAGGCCACTCCTTTGCAACCCATGGCTCATCTTCATTTAATATACATGGCTCCAAAACAGATTCCTGCCCCTGTGTATTTTTAAACTTTAAGGCTGTTTGGAATCTTCATCTGTGTTATATTTTCCATATAATGAGAGTACACAGCTCCTCTGAAGTCAATTCTAACTAAGAGTACATCAGAATTTGGAAGCACAGAAGTACCCTAGAAGGGTGACACAGGAGAGCATCTTCTTGGTGAAACCAGGGCTCAGAGGCTGCCTGTACTTAGATACAGATATGTTGCCTTCAGCCACCATAACCTCTGCCTTTGAAACTGCTGAGCGGAGCCTGTAGTACAACGTAGGTGTCTGAAACATGGATTTTAATCTTGAGGCTTGTACCCGTCTCTGTTTGACTGTCGTGAGGTAGATCTCTCTTTCTTTCTCATCTCAAGTTCACTTTCTTCACTTGAATTATGATACTTCATGTCTCTGCTCCTTCAGATTTTGACTTCCTGCCATACTTTTTCTAGTCCCTTCCTCTATGAGCACTTTGGTAATGCAAACACTTTATTGGACCCTATATTTTTCTGACAGTGGTGGGAATAGGAGATAAATATTGTTCTTGTGTGTGAACTCGGGTAAGTGTTATCGTGCGTGTTCTTTTGACTGCTAAACTGTATTTCCTGCTGGCTTTGTTACCCACAGAAGTATGTAACTTTCCTTCCTTTGACCCATTCAAACTCTTAAAAAAAGGAATCCATTCAGAAAGCAGTTATGGGTTCATAATTTCTAAATTTTCTGGTTTCCTTCTTTTCCTTACCTTACTATCAGAGTCTTTAACTTTATGAGAATAAGCAATTACTTATCTGTGCCATTCCACAGATGCTCAACACACATCTTCAGTTTCCTAATACGAATACTCCTGCTCTTTCCGACCACAGCATAGTAAGAGTTTAAAAGTGGCGGTTCTGTGCTTTTGCAGCAGCTTGCTTGATATTACCATGGCTAGAACTGGACCAAGAACAGCTTTCCTGTCCCACAGTTTCGGTTTTAAACCATGGCTTTCATCCCAATTGCAATCAGTTGGAAATCTTTCCCTTGGCCTGTGGACTTACTTTTCCACTATAACTAACAGGTAGCTAGGAAGATTTTTCAAACAAAAGTAATTTTGAACTGAAAGTGGTACTTTTATTTAAATATAAACAAAACTTTTTTTTGCTCTGGAAACATTTTTGTTAATATTTTGTAAATTATGAAATTTACCTAAGCTGCTGGTTTCCTGAAAAAAAACAAAGCAACAAACAAACCAACAACTTATCTTCAAACCAA
Source organism: Platyrinchus mystaceus (assembly GCA_035041135.1). NCBI lineage: Eukaryota > Metazoa > Chordata > Aves > Passeriformes > Tyrannidae > Platyrinchus > Platyrinchus mystaceus. Next base: position 68,005,584 of record JAWWLV010000088.1, on the reverse strand, counting down.
CAGTTTGTCTTCGACAAATTGGGTGTTTTCTGAATGGGAAAGCTGGATGAAGAAATTCCCAAGTGACTACTTTACAAGCTTATCAGTTTAGAATAGTGACATATTAGAGAGCTGTTCAAAAACCTTTCACTACTCAGTCAGTTGTAATACAGGTTTTATTTAAGGCCTGATCCAAAACTTATTGTAGTCAGCCACATTTAGTGGACTTCACACCTGAAAAAGACAGTGTCATTGACAGCTATTAGTAGCTTTCTGTGGCATCTCTGTGGAGCTCAATGAACTTTCTGTTTTCCAGATGTTGCTCAAGGACATGCTGTGTGTCAGTAGTGAGATCCTGAACAGTAGCAGCATCTCATCACTAGACTTTGGCCTTCAGAGTGTAAGACAGAAAATACAGACCAGGACAGTAGTAATTCTCTTAATGTTCAAAGTTTTCATTCATTTGTGATTGCAACAGTGCGTGCAAGTTTAGAACATGTGAAGTGCAAATGGATTAATAAAGTCCTGTGCAGTGTTTATTACTGCTGCAGTTAGTGGGGAACCATGCAGTTGGACAGTAAAGGACGACTTCGGAGAGAGCAGCATGGCCTTAGGGATCACCCACTGCTCTGAAAGCATTTATAAAAGAACTACTTTTTCCCATATGCATTTTCAACTGGCTGTGCCTGATGTTGACAACAGCTTCAGAGTCATAATCCAGACCCAGGGACTCTGAGTAGCTTAAGCCTTTAAAGCACAGTTCTCAGTACCATAATTTCTTTTCAATGGAGAAATAGCACTTAAAAGCCCAGCAACCCAATAGCTGCTACACTCTCTCTGTGGGGTCACATCCTGAGCAGTTGTTCCAGCAAGAACATATTTCATGGTCCGTATTTTATCTAGACAAAGCTTTTAAGAATAGATTGGCTCCTACCAAATTTAGTTTGTTATCCTAGACTTTCCTTGAAGGCTGAAATGCATATGCCTGTACTATCAGCCTCACTTAAATTTGCCTTGCTGATCATATGTTTGGTAGGTGGGAAAAAATAAATATAGTTGTGTCTTTTTTTCAAAATGCTTGTCAGACCATTTCTGGCACAGTTAAGAGTTTACAGTCAATTTGAAGTTAATAAGGCTCCTATCAGTAAAAATATTGATCCCTATTTAACCCTAATTTCAATCCAATGGCTTAAAAATTACAGCTGTCTTCTTTCACTGCTAGAGCTCCTGATGTCTCAAGCCATCAGTTGTCAGTTGTGCCTGTATTTTCCTGCCAGAACTTGAATTAAAGACTTCCTTGAAAAATTTAAATGTTGTGCTTTCAGAGATATAAGCAGTTCAGGGACATCTTTAATTCTTCTAGTGCTCCATCAGACCAATGAGCCACAAATTTCCCAATATGTATTTTGTTATTCTAAGCAATATTTTTATGTCTCCTTTGTCTGTCAGACGCAGAACTCGGCCAAAGCCTCCCTTGATATGTTGCCTCTTTTCACCATAGATGCTGCCCCCTCACCCCTTCCCTGCCCCTCATACAGAGTCTTGTTATTGTCAGTCTAATACCTCTGGGTTTTTTCCAAGGTCTCCTCAAGGCTCAAATCATGTTCTTCCATTAGTTTTCCCACAGTCAAAAAATGCTGCCTCTGTTGAAATTCATGCCTATTGTAGGTCTAGGCAATCTATAGTCTTGCATGTTCTGATCAAATTCTTGTGTCCTGAAATTAACCCAAATGTAGCTTGAGGAAATCCTGTCATAGGAAGCGCTGCATATGCTCAGACTCGTTGGGCAGGATCATGGTAAGCACTAGCTGGCATAGTGCCACAAGTTACGAGGGCCATCTCTTCCTGAGTTCCAATTTATATGGCCTTGCTGCCTTTTGCCCTGACTCTTTTGCCATCTATCAGTTTTCTCAGGCAAGTCCATGGGGTTCTCATATTTGGGTAAATCTGAGAACATTTTCAAGGTCTGTTTATGTGTCTTCCAGTGTTCTGCCTCAGGATACCCATGACCTGGGTTCAGTTACAGACAGGCATTATTTTTTTTTCTTTTATTTGTATTCTCTGTTCAAGAATTGGTGTCTCTCACATCTCATTTTTCTGCTGGAGTATAGCAGGCTTCATATTTTTGCAGTGTGATTTCACTTCTTGATATTTAGATTAATTGAAGACTCTAAAAATCTACCAGCCGCTTCAGAACATGCCATTGTCAGAAAAAGAAGAGATTCTGATTTCCTTTTTTCCTCTCAGACTCAAACAAGTTTTTATACCTTTACCAGTTCAGCATAATCTCAGAGAGGTTCAGAGCCCTGGCAGAGCCTCTGGGTGTGCCTTTTTCCTACCAGCAAACTGTCTTCTCTCTTTCATATATATAGCACTCAAAGTCCAGTGAACATAGGGTGCTTAAATTAGGACATGGAAGAGATGAGCCCTTTATTCTGTGTCTGGTTCCATCTGGCTGCCTGTAACAAGAGTTTAACAGGTGCTCAAGAGACCCTCTCGGAAAACTAAAAGCACAAAGACAAAAGCCCTATTAGGAACAGGAATGATTTAAGCGCCACTCACTGGAGGAATGGAAATCAGTCCAACTGTTGATGGAGTAGAAGTAATTTGGAGATGTTACAAAAACCCCACAGTGGTGAGCCAGGAAGATGTGCAGTTAGCTAGGATGTATGGTATATCAGTTATGACAAAGACATACTTTAGGAAAATGTATTTAACGTCTCACAGCCCTGACTGCTTCCTGTCTGTGTGGGGGACACTCTCTGTAACAAGCATCCTTTGAAATTTACTGCAGAAGCTGAAGCCACAGAAGAACAGGAAGGACTAACTTGTTACAGTCCATGGACAGCCCAGTATTTGTGTGCCCAGTATTTGTGCCCAGCACTGTGTTGTCTTTGTTGCATCTTGGGATTCTTTAATCCAATCCACAAAATCCTCAATCCTGTAAATCGTGTATCCTGCATAATCCTTAGGCACCAAGGAGAAGAAAGAGGGGGTTTTTGCACCTTTCCACCTCTGCACTTCTGTTACTGGGGCTGCTTAACAACATGAGTTGCTGCTTTGCATCCCTGCTTCTGAATTTCAGTCATGGCTGGCTGCAGCCAAGAGCGTGTTATGGAAGAGGGGGAAGGCAGACAAGAAAAAGAGGGCAAAAAAGCACCATAGCTCAGCCCATTCTGTGTGAAAGGGAAGTCTAAAAGGGACCTAAAGGGA
>JAWWLV010000088.1:67980940-68002292 GCA_035041135.1 Platyrinchus mystaceus | reverse complement strand
AAGAAAAAGAGGGCAAAAAAGCACCATAGCTCAGCCCATTCTGTGTGAAAGGGAAGTCTAAAAGGGACCTAAAGGGACAACCTCTTTTGTAAAACCTCTGGAGTATGAGTAGCAACATGCTAGCCATCAGATAAGAGATGGAGCAGTCAGATACTCCTGCACCAGCAGTCAGCCTCCCAGAAGTCATATGACATCTCCTAGTGGAATTTTTGCACATTTGCCCAAAAGAAACTGAAGATGATGTGCACAAGCTCTGTTGATTGCCACTATTAAAATAGCCGTGCCAGCAAACAAAACCTGCTAACAGGCAGGTTGTACTCACAGTCTCCCTGGTTTGGAAGGCCAAGAGACTGTGAGGATAATGGCTTGGGGAAAGCAGCTTTAAAGAGTTACTCTTTATGTAAGACACATCACACAGTTGTTCATTTCTTCCCATACATACACTTTAACATTAACTTCACTGTCATGTGCACACCTGTCTTGCAGGTGTCTTACCCATGCCTAATTTCCAGTACCAAAACAGCTCTGGGACTCAGTTCAACACATATCACAGTGTAACAGCCAATCATGTCCCCCCTGGGGTGGAAAAAGCAAATTGCTACACGTACTCTTCTCTCATTCGTTTGCTCTGAGAATATTGCAAAAATCCTACCAATTACGTTTCCTGGGGCAGATACTTTTATTTGACTTCATTGATGTGCTTCTAAAAGCCCAGTGTTGTGAACACTATGGCAGGGACAATATTGATGAGATTCAGGCATGCCCACTGTCTCCTGGAATTTCATATTGTCCCAGGTCTGGAGAGGAATAGAGTGTGACAAGTAGAAAGGCCAGATCTCAAAGAAACGGTAAGTGACAGAAGCCCAAGAAGGAACATTTGGGAAAATGATTCATTCCTAAGTGTATAAATGCTCTAGGATTTATCCCTTAGTTTATATAACTATTTCTACGCCATCTGTTAAGTGGTTTGTAATTGGCCAATAAAAATCAGCAGAATGAATATGTTAACAGCCTACATGAGTCTGGGCAGCTTTGGAGCCCAAGTGAGAAGTGGATGTAGGTTTCTGCAGGATGTTCCATTTATTGTGCCACTGGCCTTCCTAATCTGCAGAGCAAAACATAAAGTTTAATCAAGTTAATGAAGAAATGGCATTATTAAAAGCCTACTTACTTATTTTTGGGGTTTTTTTGGTTTTGTTTTGGTTTTTTTAACTGAACTTCATTCCTGCTTCTCTTTAAATCTGTTAATTTGATCCGTGTTTTGGTGGAGGATGCACAATACGTGCTCTTCTGACTGTAGGCACCTCATAGGCACTCCAGCTAGCACATCACAGTCATCTGAATGGGATGTTTAAGACTGAGAGCAGAGTGCCGTGGGGCACAGAATGAAGCTTTTCCCTGAGATTGATGAAAGGCCCACTCTTGGTTTCTGCTGGAACGCTGTAATTCTTCTGGAAAGAAGAGCAGAGAAGATCAAAGGCGAAATAGTGCCAAAGAACAAAACTTAAGAAAGATTCCTCAGCCTGCCTAATTATCACATCACACTTTGAGTCAATATGCAAGGCTGCTGGTGCCAGGTGTGAAAAAGGCAATTAATAACTTTAAACTAAGCCCAGCATCAGACTAAGGATGAGAAGCTGTGAAGAGCTATGTACAGGTAATAGACCCACTATTTTCAGCCCTTGATGAGCTAGTGGGTGAAGCATGTATGGTGGAAAATGCCTTTGAGAGACTTTGAGAAACATGATAGTCTAGATAAATTTTCTAAAATTTATCTTATCTAGGAACAACAGAGACCTAGATAAATGTATCTAGGTCTCTGTTGTTCCTAAAAATGTAGGGATTGCATTTTAAGAGGACAGGGTAAGTACTGCTCCTATCATCCAGGTTGGAGTGCTACACTGCAAGTGCTGCAAGAGGAGCAGAAAAGGGTTTGCTTTCTGCTATCCTCAGGTGAACTTTCCAAAGAGAATGTGTTACTTTACCAACACTCCAAAAATTATTTCAGTTGCATGCAATAGTCTGATGCTGGTATTCAACTGGGTTCAAAATTTCATCTCTGAGCCCATGCTAGGGTTGTGTCCACCAAAAGAGGGCACTTTCTTGGTATTAGATGACTGACTCAGAGAAGAAGGCTATGGCTGAGGAAAGGCTAGGAATCAGGTGTCTTCATTTTGGTGTCTGTCCTTGAAACAAAATGTCTATTCCATCTTTTTACCATGTGAGTAACCTGTTCCACATACCCCGTAATACCTCCTTGCGCCACACACCAAACATTTACCGTCAATGGCAGGCTTGGTAGACAGAAAGGTGTTCCTCAGTACCTGATGTGTGGTTTGTGGAAAGCAGAATTTCATTACCCATTTTACTACACATTAAGGACAAAAAAATGCCCAAGTATGTTTTATATATATATTTAGCAGAAATATATGGTATTTCTGAAGTTGTTTCTAAGCCACCTTGTTTCAATTTGAGATTTCGCTATAAAATGAACCTTCTTAAAAGCTGCATGCCATTATGTTCTGACTTAAAATTAAAGGAACATTGTAAGTCCTTTTATTTTGCTAATATTCCAAAAATAAACATTTTTACTTATAAAGCTTTTAGGAAAATTCATTCCTGTTTACAGTCCCAGCACATGCACCATGCTGGTTCCAATTCTGTCAGCCAAGCAGCTGTCCTGCCATTAACACTCTTTAGCAGCTGTGTTCTTTCTACTACCTGGGGACCTGTTAAAAAGCGTTTACAGAGTTTCGTGTGGACAGGTGTCCCTGCAAAAGCCACACCACCTGCAAAGGAATGCAATAAGAACAACCTCTCTTCCAGCGCCCTCAGATATTATAGATATTTTATTTCAGTAATAAAAGAGAAAAGCAAATTATTGAGGTGCTCCACCCACCTACCACTTAGATAATTAAAACAGGAACTTGTAGAAGTTGTACACTTGCAGAAGTGTCCCCTGGCACATCTGCGTCACTCTGTTTCTACAGCACTTTCAAAAATAAACTGGAAAGGTTCTAATGGATGAACAGTCCTTTTGTTGGGCAGAGGAGTACATCTAATTCTTTGTCCTATCTAAACACGAAAATATTTTGAGTTACGTTAAAATAAATTCACTTGCAGAACTGGACATGACTACAGTCTTGAGAAAAATAACTCAGGTTATACCTCAGCAGTAACTGTGAACTAAATGTGAACATTCATAGTTGTATTAGTCAGGCCAGCTCACCAAATTTTCAAATGTGTGGGATTTCCAGAAGCAGCATAAAAAGAAGCTACCTGCCAACATTTCCATTTATCAATGATCAAAGTTAAGTACCTCAACAAAAGTCATCCCAGTTACAGGCACTGCAGAAATGAGCTCGTTTGCTCACAGTCAGTGTGGCTTGCTAGTGTGCTATTTGCAAGTTCTCCTTTGATACTGGGAAAGAGAGTTGTGGGGTTTTTTGTTTGTTACTTAGTATTACTGTAAATCTTCAAGAGCCCACTTACTTCTGCAAGGGTTCTTTGAGAGTCTGAAGGACATGGCTAAATCTGTGTTGTAACACCTCTGTTAATGTTTAAGTGCATTATGCATTATGACTTGTATACTTTGTGGTTGATGGCTGTCGTTGTGAGTGGTCTGGCAGAGGCTGCCAGATATGGGCAAACTGGCAGAAAGCCTTCCAGTCAGGATTGACTACTTGTACTGAGCTAATAATAATATTTTCCAATGTCTGAGATAAGAAACACTCTCTGAGGAAAGGTTTTGACCCTACATGGTCCAAGTGCCTTGTGGAAGTCCGTAGGCTAGGCAGGAATCTCTCATGAATAGGAGGGTGATCCACTGTACCTGACAAACAGGAGGATAGATGTGCACATGTTGCCAGAGCCTTTCTGTAGAAATGGGTGTAGGGCAGGCACAAAGCATTGACCTGGAGGCACCTGGGTAAGCTCCAAGTCTGCTGATCTAGCCCTCTCTGACCCCAGATGCACTATGGTTGCACTAGCAGGACTTGCTCTCACTCATCAGCTCTGCTTTGTAGAGCACTTGTGTGGGAAACAGAAACCTTTGATCCAGGCCTCTGTCTTTGACCTGAGAGAGGTAAGATCTAGACAAACACAGATGACATTGCTGGAAAAAGTCCCTGGTTTCCGGTCGATTAGATAAGGGATCAGTAGAGACTTGGTGTTGTCTGGCTAGTCCCCCCCATATTTTAAACTTCTAGTATTTAAAAAATTCATAATTAACTATATATCTAATTGTCTAGCCCTCTCTGCTGGAAAAAAAGAAACCAATTGGAGAAGGGCAACTTTGGCAGTCATCCAGGAATGGTAACTCCCGTCTTATCTGCAGAACACAATAGGACCACAGAAATCTTGGTTGAAAGCCACCTCTGGATTTCAAATCTCCACTCTAACTTCATCACCAAAATCCTAAGCTTTATATTAAGGTTGTATAATTTATGTTAAGGCTGTATAATTTCTTAGCTTCTAGTTTTCTGCCTGACAATAGGACACCTCTGAGGAGTTCTTGGCTTGTCAGGCCTGTCCTGTTTCCATCAGCTTTAACAGTTTTTCTGGTTGGCTGTCTGTTTTTATGCATCTCCCCAGTATATCTGGAGTTGGTACATGGCAAAGCCAATCTGCTGTTTGCAAATGGTGGCTAAAACAAATGGAACACAGAAATTCAGGGAGAAAGGCAAAAATCATCACTTCATTTGCTTACTGAGGTATCTTCAATGGGAAAAGGACACACGCTGGCATAGCATGAAGCCCCCTGGACTAGTTTCTTCTCCTTCAACTTTGCTTTCAGGGTTAAAAATTTTCAGTTGAAGAAAAATAAACAAAAGTGCCCAGCATTGCTTCACAGACGTGACCAAAGTGGTTTAACCAGTAAAGGAAACAGGGCCGAGAGATTATCTCAAACTTCTTTCCTATTAAAACAATTCATTTCATATATTGCCACAATGCAGCAACTTTATCTGAACTTCCTTTCAACCTCTATAAACATGTCCTTAAAATAAATGCCATGAATTAATATTTGAAAAATATAGTCTCTGTGTGACATTGAGTAACATTTTTTGAGTAGAAGAAGTAGAACTTGCTTCAAAATGAAGCATTGTATTATCAAATGAAAGAGAACTTAACTGGAAAATATGCCTAGGGTGTAAACCAGCTGTAACCTTAATGTCATTTTTTCTGTCTTTTAGTGAGCTTTGTTGCCTAAAACTGTGGTTTGGAACTTACAGTTGCTGTGGGGCAAAGGCTTCATTGAAATAGTTTGAAAAAGTCTGTTCAATAAGACAGGTAAGAAAAGCTGTATTTTTTTTAATCCATGATATACTGAAGTGAACTGTAAAATCTATTAGGGAGTATCCTTTTTTGATATTCAGTCTCATTCTTTGGACAGTGCAATATTTTTTCAGAGTGACAAAAAAAAAGATGACTTGAGAGACAAGGTGCCTGTTTAAGGCACTCACTCAGAGGAGTGACAAGAATTGGTGCTGTTGTTTAGCAAGGACAGAATTGTTTTGTTAGTGCTGGGATTGTCTGCAGGACAGCTGTGTGGGAGACTGTGAAAGAAGTTATAGAAAAGGAAGTTTCATATATGCATGACACCAAAATGAACAAAGCAAAATATAATTGTATATCTAGCCATTTTATTGCATTAACATTTAAAGCTCTAAAATTTGGATTCTCATTTGATTCCTGCTATTAAAATGTGATCATGGGTATACCTGCTGTGTTAGCTGGAAAAAAATATCCTGGGGAAATTGTAGGTACAACAGAAGATTTAAGATTTGGGATCAAGGGAAGGACTGTCAGCCTTCAGGCCTTTTCCATGGCTTTTGTTCTCCATCGCATGTCTTACTGCCCCCACCTGGCTTCCCTCCCTTTCAAAACTGTTTCAGCACACTCCAGGCAGATTTGGCGGGGGTTTTATAGATTTTTAAATTGTTGCCTTAAGATCTTTAGTCCAGTTTCTTGTACCATAAATGGGTATCAACAAATCAATGTGGGTGAGAAAGCACTTCAGCGCGTTTCAGATTGGGAACGAGGGGCAGGCCTCCGCGTCTTGCCCCAGCCACGCAGGTGTCTGCAGGAGGGCTGTGCTTCTGCACAGTCACTTGTGTTTCCAAACACTGAGGGCTTTTTGGTGCCCTCACTTGAGGGCATTAGACAGCAAGTGGTCAAGAAGTGGAGTAAGAGCCACTGCTCTTAAAAGACGTTCACGAGGAGGTCTCACACCAAAGGCTCAGAACAACAAGGAACAACCTTCAGCATGTGAAAGTCATCCATGTACAGGGATGTGAGGGTGCACATAGAAGGATCAGCAAGATTGGCCAGACCCTGTGCCGACAGCAAGCTCATCTTATTTCAAAATGAGGGCTGGGTTGGAGTGGGGACCCCACACCTCCCACCCCGCTCCCCCTTCTCTTCCTGTGTGTTCTTTTCTTTCCCAAGGGGATTTTATTTCTTCCTTCCCCTGGCACAGCTCTTTGGCAGTTTTACTCTGCCAATAGCATCAGGCAGAAAATGCTTTGTATACCTTGAAACAATTTCTTTTGCAAGACACTCTGTAGAACAAACCTGAGCAGCTTCGTTGCTGTCAGTACAGAGGAGCCGGGATCCTGCATACTTCAGGATCTGCCTAAATTCCACTGAGCTCAGTAGGAGATGGTTAAATGTCTGCTTACGATTTGGGGGAAAGCTGTCAAAGGCACACAAGAGAATAGAGTCCTAAGGAGTGGGAATTTGGTGCTGAATTCTGAACTTCTGTGTTTTTGTAATTAAAAAAAGAAATCACTGGAAAACACTGAGGTAAACATTGTTGTGTTTTGGTTTTTTGGGTTTCTTTTTGGTTGGTTGGTTTTGGGTTTTGTTCTTTCAATTGTACTCATTTTGAACACATCCAGGTTTAGGAAGGGTAACTTCTGCCCCAGGAAAGCCAGGTGTTCAGAGGAATAATTAGATCTCCAGAGCCAGTTAGGAAAGCTCAGATGGCTGCTCTGGATTGTCATCCCTCACTCAAAGGACAATTTAGTTGGTGACAGCATTCTGGACCAACTACAAGCACTGAATTTTTCTGTGCAGTGAAGTTTGCATTTGGACCTGAACAAACATGAAGGATGGAAACTAAGGAACAAGTTGAAGTAACTCGTGTTTTGCCTTTGTTGTTGCACAGGGCTTGAGCACACAGTCACAGTTTGCAGAGAGGAGGAAGAGGCTACCAGCATGATGGAAGAAAGTCCTACAAATATTAGGAAAACTTACAGGACAAAGGACTTGAATTGAAACATGAAAATTCAAATCTAGAATACTTGAATATAAGCTGTATAGAACAAGATAGGGGTGATGTCATCTGCAATGGCCACCTAAATGTCTTCCATACAATATTTAAGTGTTAAAAGTGCTGTCAAGGTATTTGTCCCGAATTCCCTGTAGAAGGAAACATTGTGATAATGTAACACCAGAGCCTTGCCTTGCAAAAGCATTTACAGTGTTGTTACTGTGCTATTACACAGCGGCCTTTTCTGCCTCCCCATCATAACTGATCTCCTAACCTGCCAGGCATTCCCCCTGGAAAATGATTGTACCTTCTTGCTGGTGCTTACCTGGAGAAGCTCATTCTAATTTTCTGCTTATCTCCCAGAGCAGTGTGATCAGGCATGACATTTGAAAGGTGTATTGGGGTTTCTAAGCCTCAGGAAACAAGGCAAAGGTTAACCCAGGCAACCATTAGGCTGCAGTTGAAAATTGGCCTGCCTTCAGAGGATAAAAGAGCAGTGGGAGGGTCTCTTTAGGCAAACACAGCTATCTAGTGAATTGTTAAAAAAATCCTTGATCTTCAGGATGCAGAAAGAAGGAGCTTTCTGAACTTGGAGAAGGTTGGTAAACAGGAGGTTGACAGCCAAACGTTGGTGCCCCCCCACATAGAGGGAATGGGGACTGTGTTGTGTGGATGTGTTCCAGTTGGAGGAGAGCTTTGCTATGAGGGGATGCTCTCGGGTCAGGTGAAGACAGAGGGATTCTTACAAACCAGATAGGTAAGTCAGCTCCTCAGAGCTGGATTTCAAATGAAACCTGGGCTGGTTCATTACTGTGGGGTGGAACCAGGAATTTCCATGGCTTTGATCAAAATCCTACAAAAGTAATGGTGGTGGAGACAGCTTACTTTGAAGTTTTGAATTTGAATTTTGAGAGAATCCAGAATGCAAAGTAGAATAGGCTGAAATTTGTTTCAATAAAAGCATTTTGTGAAAAAGTAAATAAAAAACCAAACTATGAACTCCCATGGAAACAAAGGTGTTTCTAAAATATTGTTTCAAAGTTGATGGAAAATGTACATCATGTTTGAAATCATCTTGGTTAAAAGATGGTAACATTTGTAAAATGAAAGAGTGATAGTATTCTCACTAAAGAGTGGATTGATTTTTATGCTGTATGTTTTCCCTCTGTTTTTAACTTCAGCAGAAAGAATACAATACAGACTCTCATGTCCCTGATAATACAGTGGCGTAAGGAGCAACGTTAATAATTTTCTCCCTATTTTCCAACTTGCAAAAATAATGAAAAAGATAAATGAGCTCTCATTTATTCCCTGAACCTTCCTTTGGGAAAATCTTTCAACCTTCCAAACACTTTTTTCTTCCTTAAAAATTCTTACGAGCAAAAATTCTAACTTGATATTCATCTCTAGTACAAATGAAATGTAAAATCACTTTGTACAAATACTGGTGATCAGAGACTGCTGACCTTAGCCCTGCTCTGTTCCTTCTAGGGATTACTGTAACTGTGGTTATTGAGGAGGTAGGAGAAAGATTTTAGTGGAACTCCAGATGTGGTTTGTGTCTGTGTATGTGTGTACATGCAAACATACATACATACATATATATATATATACACACACACATATATATGTACTATATACTAGATATATATGTGTGTGTGTATATACACACACATATATATGAAGTACATGGGTTTGTGTTTTCGAGATTCCTGGGAACTCATATCAAGACACAGACATTTGATTGCATCCTGTGAGAAGAAGTTTATACATAGCTGAAGAACAGAGTCACTATTTACGCCGTAAAATATTCTGTTTTGCGCCACTTTCATCTTGATAGACATTAATGTAACTTTCTTTTGCCAAGCTGAAGATAAATTGTTTGTCTTGCAGTCTCATTCCAAAATAGAGAAATTACTTAAATGCCTCACCCGTAAAAGGAACAGTATGTGATGAAACAGAATATGTCTGAACTTATATTTAATTTTGCTGACAGATGTCTTTTGAGTGACTGGCTGTTCTTCAGCTTCTTTTCCAGTCCTTTATTTTTATGAGGTTTTTTTAAAAAATACTGATCTTTCCACAAAGTGGTGACACAATGTCATGTCAAGATTGGAATTGGTCAGAACATGTTTGATGAAATATATTTTAACTAAAATATGCTGCCTCTTGGATGCCAAAACATTTTGCAGAGGTGCTGGTGTTGATGAATGAGGAGTTTTCTGTATCCCAGGTTGAGGTCTCTGGTTATGTACGATCTGAAAGCCTGATTGAAAACTTGATCTCTCTAACTCAGAAATAGATGTTTCAACACAATTCCACACCCTTCCATTTGAAAAGTTTTTGTTTTCATTTCAAGACCGTATGAAAAAATTGGAAAACCTGCACAGTTTTGGAATGGACTTATTCCACTCTCACCCAGCCAGCTCTGCTCGACACCTTCTCTCCCACAAATGACTGAGCCAGATTTCCAGAAAAGGTTGTAGGTCTACAGCTGTAGTTTTTTTCCTCAGAAGTCACCTGTCATCTCACTGTAGCTTGAGCTTCCACAGACTTTTATTTTTTCCACTGAGTCAGGCTACAGGCTGTCAGAGCAGACCACAAGCACGCACGCAGAGCTGTGACTTGGCTGGTTGGCTCTGGGTTGCTGTTGCAGCCATCCTTATTGGTTTCAGCAGTGTGACCACTGTGGGCATATTTTTTAAAAACAAACAAACAAACAGTTTATAAATCTTTGACTTCAAATTCCTGCACAAGGGTAACTTAATTGAAACCCACACCTGGCTGAACAAGGTTAGGCTGTGCCAAAGAAAGCCTCTGTGCCTGTTTCATTTGAAACCTATGGAGGGAAGATAGTTCGTTAAGTCTGCGGTTTATAGAAATGTCTCTGATGTGGAGTTGAACTTTTTATGTGTTGAACTCTTGTTTTGTTAAATGAGTGCAATGTTAGTTGTACAGCCTGAATTTTAATGGCCTGTTTCTTGGTTTAAAAGATGGAGCTACAACTTCAGTCTTTGTGTCCGTGGTTGGAGATTAGGTAGGTAAGTTAAAAGCCTGACCAACTTCCCTAATTAGATTTTGGTTCTTGCAGTATATGCTGAACTCTACAGGTCATATTTCCAGACACTGAACTCTCAGGCCATTTCCCAACATAACTTGACTTTAGAGTAAAACCTGAAATATCTTATCAGAAATATTTTTTTTTGATTCCTTGGAAGCCCTGGATTTGACCTGCAGAAAAAAATACTTCTTTCTTTCTTTTTTTCCCCCCCAAATTAAGGCATCCTTTGAAATTGTGAATAGTTTTGAAAACTGTCTCTCCTGTTAGTCAAAATAGTACCAGCAAATGCTATGTTCTTTTTTGAAAAGCAGTAGACACTTCTATCAAACTTTTCTTTCTTAGAGGACCTTGTGTTGCCATTCTCAAAAATACACAAGGGGGGAATTCTTCAAGAGGTCATAACCTGCCAGCCATATCAGGAGTCAAATGTAAATACTGCTTAAGGAGGTGGCCTTTGGAGAATGAAGCATTGGTGCCTGTCTGTGGGAGGTGGGCTCCTGATCCCTCAGACCATTTGTGAAAACGGGACTTAGGGTGACTGAAACGCCATAGGAAAATGAGCTGCAGAAACTGGGAGGTTCCTTTCATAGACCTTTGGAAGGTGCATCCTTGGGGATGGTTTGTGCAAATGGTTTGAGAGTGTTAGCTGTAAAATTGAGTCTGGCAAACTGTATGTGCTTTAGCTAGCTTATACTACCTAACACGCATGCTCCACAGCTGGTGGGCAGGAATCAAAGAGGAGCTTATAGGGGATGTCACTGAGATGAATGCACTACATTAAGGGGAAAACATCCAACTCCACCTTCTCAAAGTAGGAATTTATCATTGTGCCTAACTGTTACAGTGGGTGGTCTCTGTACTACTAATATGATGTAGCTGCTAGAAAGGTATTTCCATCCCTCCTAATTTTGTAGTGTTTACTTACCCTTGCTGTGACACTGCTATTGACACTGAAGCTGTAATTATAACCAATAATTCAGTAATCCTGATGATATATTGCAACAAATTGACTGACTATTACATAGGAAACGGTATTGTGGCAGTCACTGGGGACTGCCTGGCATAAGACAACTTTAATTAGAGATGACTAATAACTTATCCAGCCTCCAGGGTGCAGAGGATGCTGAGTGCTAAATGCTGACATTTCTATTAATTTACATGATCTTAGGAAATGTCAGTTTGCTAATTGTTCAAATAAAGGAATTTCCTTTTGCAAAAATAGACTAGTTTATGGCATATGGAAGAATCATTTCAGCTGCTGTTACTTTAGCTGAAATCAGCAGCATCCTGAGTTGCCAAGATCAATCAATTCTGTAAGGAGAAGAGGAAGTGGTTGCAGAAATGCCTGGCTCCTCTACAGGCACTAAGTTGAAATGTCTTCTTCCTGTATTCAGAAAATATTTTAAAATTCAAAATATGTGTGTAGATAAAGTTAGTTATCCAAAGAAAAAACTGTGTACATGAACTGGAGAGGAAAACTACCGCTCTTCATTCCAGCCTCTGCAAGAATGATTTTTCTGGTTTTGATAAAATGTGTGGCACGTGTCACTGTTTCTTTTCTATATAATAGTGAGAGGCAACATGACAAGCTCTTGAGATTCATAGGCTACTTGTAAGGGATCTTTAAACTGTAAATTAGCAAAAGGCAGTCCTTATAATCTGTGCCCAACCTCAAAATATATATTACATTTGCTTTAGAAAATGTGCAGTTTCCACGAGTGGAAATCGCAGTTTGCAACAAACACCACAGGAAAAATCATCAGATCCCTACCTGTCTGTTGTGTGAAGGGCTGCCATTCTAGGTATCGCTGTGCTTTCCTCCACAGCACCCCTAATACACACAATACCATAATCCCTTTCTTCCTTTTAAACTGCTTTCCCATACACTGCTCTACAGTGAAACCAGCCCCTCTGTGGTGGAGTCAGGGCAGTGGAAGAAATGCATTCAATTACATACACAAACATAACCAAGAAAAGTTAAAATAGGTTCAGCTTCTCTGATACCTTTCTTATCTCGCTTGTTTTCTAAGCTTTGGAACAGGAGCCTTTTTTAAACATAAGTTAGCATAACACCCTAATTTTAAATATGGACCTGTAGGCAGCAGTATAACATAAGTGTTAATGCAATAACTTTGACTGCAGACCTTAGCTGAACCCTAGAGCCATGGTGGTTCTGTAGTACAAATACAGTCACTCAGGGGTGATCCTTTGCTTGGATAAAATGCTTCCATTCAAAAGTAATGATAGTGTTTGAATTAATTAAGTTATAACTGAAGTTTTTCCATGATGCTATCTTAAAACAAGAACCTAGCAGTGGTACCCACAGCCTAATCAAAATCAGGCTTTGTGGTTTGAGGTGATACACAAACACTTCTATAGACCTGAGGTAAAAAATGTGGAGCATTTCTAAGGGAATGAAGAACCTCAAATTACCTTCTAAAGTAATCTTGCTCCTTAGGAACAGCTTTGTCAAAGTCTTTATGCGTTGCTTCTTTCAACAGTAGCAAAGGGTAAATGATAAATAGATAGCTGCAAATTATAGGTATGGATTTCAGCAAGACTGAGGTACCAGTGCACACGTCTGCAGCTATTCACACCTATGTACTTTTAGAAACTTGAGCTTAGATACCTCCCTCATTTTTAAAACTGAGAATTAATACCACAAAGCCCAAGCATGAACAGAGAAATGTGAGCCAGAATACCTTTAGAAAACAATTTTCAAAGGTCTTTTTTCCCTCAGGTTGTAAATAAGCTGCCTGGGAGAGTTTATTGTATGAGGTTAGTTACAGAAGTAACTTGATTCTAACAGGCATCTGTGTGTCTGCTTAGCTGGCATATTGTTTAGACAACCAGTAGTTAGGCTCCTAAGCCACTGTTGAAAATTGTCTTTAGAGTTGCCCTGAAGCACCTGTACTCTACCTGGGAAAGGAATGCACAAAGGAACAGAGCTGCTAAAAGCAAATACTTATTAAAAAATGGGTCTTTTTATATTAAAAGAAATTGTACTTTTGTAGTGTGCCTTCAAAATATTAGAAGCATTTCTGTCTGAAGCAGTCCTGTGAAGTGAACAGAAAGCAGAAGAAAAGCTCCTTAAAGTCTCAGTCTCACTTTGAGCTTTCACTGGTAGAAATGGGTTTTGAGCGGTGTCTTGTATAAATTAATTTAATGTCACTTGTGCTGAAAAGACACGCTGTCTCTTGATCTCATTGCTCACAGACACTTTTCTTTGTGTACCAGAGAGGCAGGAAAGCATACATCAAATCACAGCATTTAAAAAAAGAGGCAGAGAGGACTCTCCCTCCTGCTATCACTCTTCAGCCACAGGAGTTTCTGTAGGTGCTGTCTTGCTTCTCCCCCTCACCTTCCCAGCACTGTCCTACAGTCCAGACCATCCCTAGCACAACTGGGTTGAGAGGAGATTTAATTAAGCTGGTGGAATCGGGAAGAGGGCTTGAGCATGGTTACGGTGTAAGATATAATTGAGATTTTTTTTTACTGTGTCTGAACCAAGCTTGAGTTAATCCTGAAGGTAATTTGAGATCAAAAGCACAGAGACTGTTTGAAATCTTATCTGAATCAGACTGCCAGATCATTTAAGGCAAACGTTAAGATCACTTCAATTACTCAAATCAGTCAATCTTGGTAACTGAGATTGCACTATTCAGTTCAGGGCTAAACTACTACTGTTAGGTTCACATAGTAAATGGAGTAAATTATCTGGTACGTATTTCTTAGTGCAGTAGCTGGGCAACTGGTCCATATGTGGACCACACCATGGTACAGCTGTAGACTGGGTTGACAAGTCCAGGGCTATTGTCTCCAACATCCAAAGGGCTCAGAGTCAGGGTTTGAGTTTTGATCCACTGTCAGTTTGGACACAGAAAAAATTCTCAACTTTCCAGGGGCATTGCCTTTTTGAAGAGACTTATACTATTAGACAGAAAAATACCATAACACTCTCTGTGACAGTTGAGAGGCCATAGGGAATGATCACTGCAATATGAGATAACTATTAAAAAAGTTTTAACTGAACCTACAGTACACTGAAGTTCTGGCTGAAATCCTGAAAAAATCAGCTCATTTAAAAATGTGTATGAGGAGATTGGCTTTGTTTCATCTGCAGTGGTTTGTGTTAGGAGGTAGATAGTTCGATATCAGTTTATATGCACAGAATTTTGAAGAGCTTTAACCTAGCACTTTTTTTTAATGTTTTGGTTTCTTGTTTGTTTTCATGATTGGCTTTGGCTTGCAGTTTCCGTGGTTTAGAGTTCAGGTTGGGCAGCTGGAACTCAAAACTGGAACTGTGGAGCCAAGTTTCTGGCCTCTGCTTTCTGGTGCCTGCCCCACGTAATGTCCCTGGGTACATCCCTGCCTCTCTTCCCAGATTGTAAAATGACTATCAAAGAGCTTGTCTGTCTTAAAATATGAGTTGAAGCCTCTGAATTACTACAGAAGTGAAAAGGGCTTTTACTTCTCCCCCTGGTGTTGAGTTGGTTAGGACATGTAACTCTTACATACGTTTTTCTTTTGGTAATTCCCTCTCTTTCTTGGATTTGGAAGAAAGTATAAAGTTGTTTCAGAAAAAAATTGTTCATTTCAGAAAAAAAATGTTGTTGCTCTGAATTACGGATATTCAGCTGTCAAAAATACAAACTCATGGTTCAGACTAAAACCAAGTATAGGTATCTTCTTTCTCTTTCTTATAAATGCAGCTGTTTCTGTCCTTGCAGGAAGGATTATATATGCATTTTAAAAGAGAATGTGGGTCCAGCTCTGAGAGTTTCTTTGTGTGGCTCTGTGGAGGTATCTCAGCCCTTTCTGCAGAGCCTGCTTTTGCAGGGGCCCTGAGCAGGCTGGTGGGTTTATAGTGTACCCCAATGGAGGCTCAGAGTAAGGCCACCAGATTCCTTGGGCAGAGTCTGAATGCAGATAAAGGACTGAGGCCCCAATCCACCAAGTCACCTCACTTGTAAAAGAGGCTGGAGGAATCAATAACATGTGTAATTTACAGCATAGCAGTAGTAGTGCAATTTTATAGAGGCTTTCAATTATAGCCTTGAAATTGATTTCCTTACCTTCTGTGTATTAAATATACATAACACTTGCTGGGAGCAAGCCAAGTGATGTGTATTAGGTCCCAGTACATCAAACAAGGTCCATGGGTGCCTATGGTATATGGTAAAGCTACATGGCTCAAATACACTTATTTCTCTTTCCACATATACTTCACAAGTTGACAAAGCAGAGCTGTTAATATTATTAGCAAATTGTTATTTAACAAAAAAAAAAAAAAGGCGTATTCTATTGTAAATATAATAAACATCTGGTTGTGATTTGGGAAGAGACTGGTATTTGAAGTCATTCTGATAGGTCAATAACGCTTTTCCTAAAACTGTTTACAAAATCCCCTCCCTCTTCTGCCCCAAGGCCTAAAAAAAAAAAATCTTTCCTTTTTCCTTTGATATCCTGACACTTTCTCTCAGAAAAGCTGTAATAGGAAACAGTGCTTAAGATTCAAGGGAAAAGTTCTTATCTATTGCCTCAAACTAGAGCTTTTACCTGCTTAACACCTGTAGTTTGATTGATAACACTTTACAAGATGTGATAAAGACACTTAATGCCATTAGCAATATTCACACACTAATCTTTGCTCAGAGTTACAGGTTCAGTCATTACTCATAGCAGTTTCTATTTTCAACTGCAAGCCAATTTATTGTGGTGTACAAACTTCGCTTAGGACACGCAGTCCCAGTATGAATATGACCAAGCACATTCTTGTTTCATGATTAGATCTGTATGAAAATCAGGAGGCAGTGCCTCCAGTTGCTTAATACTGTGAAGCGCTGTGGACAAACCTGTTGCTGTGACAACATGAGACAGCGGTTGGGAGATTTGGTGCACAGGCTCAGCATGAAAAAAAAATCTTCTTATTTCTATCTACGAGACTCTTCTCAGATCTGATGTACAGCCTGGTGAGATCCTACACATGTTTGCACACCAACCTTCAGACACCTTTGGAATATGACAGATATTTTAGTAATAGCACAACCCTGTACTTTGTTCTGCAGTTTTCTTAGTTCATAGTCCCAAATTTTGGTATGCCGTAGTGGCTCAGATATCCTGCTTTTTCCCTAATCTACCTTCTTGTGTGGTTACTGTTTGTTTTCACAAAATGAGTGTATGCTGCTCTGTAGTATTGTAAATGAGTTTTCCCAGATGCCAGGTAAAACATCAGATATTCAAACTAATAAAAAAAACAAAGAAAAAAAAAAAAAAAGAAAGAAAATCAGACAGAAGGATCATCTTAATGTCCCCTGGGGCTGTACAGTCATACCAGTGGGAAAAGAAAATTTCAGCGTGGTGGGTCTGGGACAGAGGGATAGGTCAACCCTATATGACATCCAGAAGTTGAGTGCTATCACTTGGACTGCTGGTGTTTAAGGACAGTCCTGCCAGATGAGACTTAATAGCATTTTACACCTACCAATCTATGGAACCAGGTAAGGAAGGATCAGTTTCAGGTCCTCTGAGTGTGCCAGGCTTGTCTCTACTTTGATCTCTTTCCAAAGCAGCACTGCTGTCTGTACCTCCATAGTGTCAAATCCCACCCTCAGAAAAATCTTTTCAACCACAGTGGGTGTCTGTAGAAAGACAAGTCACTCTGATCAGCTCCTGAGTCAAATTATTAATGAAACAAGTGTACTCATTCCAGGTGAAATGGCATGTTCCAGCAGGCTGGAGCTCTGTCCATGGAAGCAGGCAGAGGTCTCCTTCCCATCACTCGTTTGCATCACAGTTTCTCCAGTGGGCCACAAAGACAGACAATGTTTGTAAAGCTCTTCCTCACCACTTGTTATGTAAGGAAGTGTTTTAAATTTTTTTTGGTGTGTGTGATATTTTTAAATAATAACATCAATGATCTTTGTAAATGACAGAAAGTGATGCCTTAAATACCTGTTCAAAAAGCAACTGTATTATGATCTCCTCAGCAGGACAGTTGTGCTTTTTAATTGTTCACTTCCATTGCAGAGAGTTGCTAATTAAAGATGCCATGTAGGCCCACACAGGAAGGAAAGAATTTCACAAAATATCCTGTTTCCCACCCGTCGGATGGGAATAGTGGGGGAGAGAGAATGAATCAAAGGATGAGCACAAGAATATAAAGTTAAAGCTGCAATACTGACAATAAGGGTTTGTTCTTTTCCACAGGAGCCCGTCCCAAGAAAGGATTCCTGATGGGACATTTCCTGTTCACATTGTTGTCTTTCTCATGAGAATCCACTCTCAGACCCCATGCCTCCTTGTGGACTCTGACACATGGTGGCATCCAACTAGACCCTGACTGAGCAAAGTAAGGAGAAGTCAATGACATGAGAGAGCACTGGTGGTGTTGAAGTTTGAGGCATAATCCAAAGCCAACACTCATTTTGCAAGAACTGCAACAAGAACAAAAAATACCTAGCTTGTGGCATTCCAAGTAAAAATAAGGCAACAGATCTCAAGAATGCAAAGACACTTCAAGAGCTTTACTCCATTTTGGTTAATGCATGTTAAATTATACCCATGGGGTCTCGTTCCTATGAAAAGCTTTATTGAGAAATGTTAAGCATATCTGACACTTATCAAGAATGCTTAGTAATAATCAAGATATATTGGATATTCTGTACAGTTGCCCTCAGAAAACTGCTCTGCCAGCGGTGCTTGTGATTTAAACTCCTACTGCCATCCACCTTGAGTGAAGAACCCTCTATAAGAGGGTTTAAGAAAGGAATATGTGCTAAGAAAATATGGCAAGGATGCTGTCTAGCTGTGTGGTGGCATGCTGTGCCTATGTACTAGGACTCTGCCTCTCTTACTGAGTAACTGGAAGCTTTGGAAACCTGAGATCTACTGAATCCTGCCATTACTAATTCACACATTCTGAGCTTTGAAATCTCTGCCTTTAACTTGGTAACTCTTGTAGATGCCAAAAGAAACCTATTCAGACAACACTTGACCTTATGGAAAATATTCACGATTGCTTTTTTTAAACTGTTGGCTGGCTTTAATAAAAGGAAGGCAAAAAACCCCAAACGAAACTTATCAACCAGGTGTCTCACTCCAAGTTTCAGAAGTCAGTAGACACCAAGACATGGAAGACATAATTGGGGCATAAAACCATTACAGAAAGCATGTGAGGCAGAAATAAGAGAGAAATTTGAAAGGTGTGACATTGTTAATGTTTTTAAACACAAAAAGATACCTCAAAAATCTAAGAAAGATAGAGTTCTCTACTCAACAGGATTCAATTAGTCCTAGAGAAATTATCTATTAGCCACTGAGAAAATTTAAAAAACCACAACTTTTTCCCCTCAAGCAAAAGGACCATTTTTTAAAGTACCTTTTATTCCTGGTAAGGTTGCAGAAACTTTAAAGGGAATTGATAAGAGAAAGGCAGTGCTGTTACTTAGACTAAGGAGTCTGGTGCTCTTGTCCAATGACAGTGATGTCTGCCTGGCTGTGTGCAGTCACTGAGGTCTGTTAGTGGCACATCAATAATAAATACAAAGCCGCAGTCCTGTCCTGACAGGGATCACAGTCTGTGTTGCTCTGGAGAAAGCCTGAGAGACAATCTTGGAATGTTTCTTGTGAAATTAAATGTATGTTTGAATTCCTGCTTCTGTTAAATTGATATTCTATTCCTCTACATTTCATGAAGGGGCTTATGTATTACTAATCTTAGTTGATCCCATTATTGGATAATTAATGCAGATGGTGAGAGGCTGGATTTTCAAAAACGTCAACACATACTGGGATTTCCAGTTTTATTCCTAATGACCTTGTCCAGAAAGCTGTGGCCTTCACAGCTGCAAAGATTTGGCCATGCACTTCTGCAACAAGTGTGCATTTGCTTCTTTTTTTTTTGGCCACTAGTGGTCCATTTGGAAGAAATTAGTAGTGGTTAGAGAATACAAGTTTTCTTCAGAATAAAAAATGAAAATAATCAAAGACAATGTAGAACACAAACTTTCACAATATTCTGTGCATCTGAGGTGATTCAATATACTCATTGCACAATGGCAGCAACACAGTTTAGCTAGTTTAAATACATTTAAATGATCTCTATTGCATCATAAGAGAACAACTGCAGGAAAACTAACAGGTCAGCTGAAAATCAGTTGAGCTAGCTCAATAATACTTCTTCCAGAATTACTCTCCTGCCACTATTGTTCAGGAATAACAGTACAACAGCTTTTCTGTGATAACACCCCTTGGAGACAAACCTGCCAGTGGACAGACGAATACTATCATTGGGTAAAACTAAGGGAATATCATACAGTTCATTATCATATCTGTGAATTGCCCATCAAGATTATCTCAAAATGGAAGAGAAGTTGTGAGAAGTGAGAGCAAGCATTACTAAATGGAAGTCCAAGGGATTCTGTGCTTCACAGACACAGCAGAAAAAATTCACACTTATGCTCTTTTATTTGATAATTTTCAGTTCCCAATCCTACTTGGGAAGTGTGGTTTAATTTTTGGTAGGTTTGTTTTTTCCTTTTGTTTTGACCAGTGGCTACTTTTAACGTGAAATCACTGTTTATATCATTGGGTAGTTTATCACCAAGAACACCTGTGTGGAAACTGAAGGTGATAAGGAAATTTTCAATATATCACTGTTTTCTATTAGCAAGGTGTGAGCACATATATAAGTCGCTATCTGTCCCCTATTTAAGTAAGATAAGGGAATTACAAAATAGGGTGTGTTCTACTGATAGTTAATATGTAAAATTCCACCTAAAGAGATAAACACTAGGAAACTGTAAATTAAATATGAACACAATGTCGCAAAAATGTTCACTAGGAAATTTTATCGTGTATTTTTGTTCCAGAGCAAATCTTGTATTATTTTCTTATTTCTATAAAACTTGTTAATGGCCATACCATAGTGAGGTATTCACTTATATCCCCCTTGGGAATTATGTTTGGGCAGCTTCTCGTTTTTATACCGGATTAGTGCTTGCAAGGATGTATGGTAGAATACAAATTTAGAAAGAGTCCTAAATATAATAGAGCAGTTTTGGCCAGACAAATCTTGAGGGACTGTGCTGAGTTAATGTGAGGGTTCATCTTTATAACTTCAGTGTAAGTAGAGTGGAAAGGGGACTTGCCCTTTGAAAATACTCGTTTGAAAACATCCTGAGCTGAGGATGATGGAACCAAGGGAAAGGATGGTGTTTTAAATAAAATTCATACTATTTACTTCAGCATATGGTCTCATCTCCATCTTAATTCAGGCAGAGGCATCTCTCAATAATCAGATCATAACAACCTGTCATGTATTTTCACAGCTTTTCCTTTCCCTCACAGATAAAAAGTGCCTAAACAGCACTAAATTCAGTAGTCTAAACTCTTTCATGCATCTGTGCGTTGCCTTCTTATTTCTGAGTTCCCTGATGGAATTCCAATGCTACTATGCTTCTCGCTTCTTTTAGACTGAAAGCTTCTAAACTACTCTTGCCCTGTGTATATTAGTGATAATGTAAGATTGATCTGCTTCACTCACACTGATGTACAGGGGTGCCTGCAGTCGACCCTTCACACACAGCTGAAAAGTACAGAAACACTGTTGTCTAGCCTGAGGCATTCTCCTACCTCCATATTTAGTATGCAAATAGGTAGTCTGGCTTTTCGATCTGTTGAATGCCTAGAGCATCTTACCTCCCTTTGAAGAGTTGGTTTTGCTTATCTTACTTTCTCAAAACTTTTTAAAAATCTGCTTTCCTTCTGCATGCAAGACAAGAATTCTCAGTGGTGTAATGCAGCATGGTAGTCCATCCTTAGCTGGGCTAGGAAAACCTTGCCAGTCTTGCTCTGCATAGGTCAAGATTTATCACTTTAACTATCCTTCTTGACAGAGACTATAGAGAAATTGTGTTTCCTGTGACGCAAGATAACCAGGAGACTTTTTTCTAGCTCAGAGATCTTGACTGCTTCACTCATCAGCCCTGTGTTGAAAAAATCCTGCTGCATTTTAG
>JAWWLV010000088.1:67967079-67980840 GCA_035041135.1 Platyrinchus mystaceus | reverse complement strand
GAGACTTTTTTCTAGCTCAGAGATCTTGACTGCTTCACTCATCAGCCCTGTGTTGAAAAAATCCTGCTGCATTTTAGCTCCCTTTGTGAATCAGTGTCTTCTGGTACCAAAACAGACAAGTCTCTCTGGGTGACCTTAGCTTTCCCTGCCCATGTCAGGCAGCCTACATTGCTAGCAGCTGGTTTGCTATATGAAGGGACTTAAGTGTTGCTTCCATTGAAATGAAAAGAGTGGACTTGGCAAGCTCATTGGCTTAATGAGGTCTGCAAACTGTCTTTGAATCCAAGACTCCCATGATGGTAATTGTTAGCAGTTTTCAACACAGCAGTCTTTATATGGGGTAAAATATTCAAAAGTGCTTAAGTGAAGGTCGATAAGACCTAGCTATTTAAATAAATAAATAAATAAACCCCAGACCCATAATTAACAGATGTTTGTGGTCCTGCAATAAGTGAAACTATTTTAACAGCACTTTGGTAGAAACCAAATGCTGAAATAACCCTTTGGTTAAAAGGCAGCATAACCGTGTAGCCTGATGGGAAGGGCTCCCTCGCAGCGAATAAGCAGCCCCTGGGTTTAGGGAACAGCTTACTACACAGACAAACCAAAACAGGACCAAAAGGAGGGTGTTTGGAAGAGCTTTCACCTGCAGGGCTGTACCTTAGGGGAGCATCTTGTCTGCAGCAGGATAACCTGCTGCTTTGGAGGCATCTGGTTCAGGCAGTGACACCTCACCTCATTTTCCCATGAGTTGCTTCCATGCCTGAGGCGGCACAAAACAGGCAACATGGAGGAAAGCTGCACAGCAGGCAAGCTGCATGGAAAGTCACAGCCTGGTTGTCCCCCTTAAGCTGAGGGATGGTGAGTGGAATCTCCTCTGAGGGGAGATAGCAGTTTCAAAGACCTCAGGAAACCAAAAAAATTCTCTCTTGCCTACTGGCTACTGAATAACAAGGGGGAGAACACCACTCCTTGCTTTAGGAAATCTAGCCTTTTAATTTCCTTTGCTTCTACTATATATGTCCAAAAATGAAGTGTTTCATTTTGGGGGTCAGAAGGAGCTTTTCAATGCACATGAGGTTTCCTCTTTTTTTATTTTATGGAAAAAAAAAATTAAGAGGAGGGAAAAGAGGGGAGTTCCACCAGTTTAACACAAGCTTCCAAAATATTTTGAATTCAGCAGTCACAGTGAAAATAAATGCAATTATTCATGCAGCCCTACTCACTTTGCACACAGAAGCAGTGAAATGATACACAACTACAGATACTTCATTTTAAGGCATTAATTTACACAGTGAAGTAGCAAGATTAAGCATGGGAATATATATTTTGTATTCAGGATCTGGGTTTGTAGGCACATATGACGGGCATAGATGATGGAAATTGAGTATAAATCCCACTTAGATTTGAGTTTTCCCCTCCAGTAATGCCAGCAGCTTGTGCAGTATATCAGATTGTTACTTGTTTTAATAGTAATAACCTGGAGTAGGTTGGAATGAAAGCTTTTCACAATAAACCTCAACTCTACTGAGCTGACTAACTTTCACCCAAGTATTAGACTGCTTTCTACTGCAGACTGTGGAGGTACGGTGTACAATGAGAGAAGCATTTGCCTCCAGGTTGAGCAAATGAAACCCAATTTATGGGAACAAGAACTTTGGAGGCTAACTGGCTATCTCATATATCCTTCTAAATGTAAATGAAAATCACATGTAAAATATTACTAATAAAACAACTGTCACCTTTGGTTATTTTAAGCCTGGACTCTGCCAAATGCAAATACAATAAAAAATTTTAGAGAGAAAACTGGGTAAGCCAGTCCAAAATCTGGTTTTGTATTTTTTTTTTTATAGAGATGCCAAGACTGTTTGATCAGCATGGGAGAGCAATTTGTTGACTCACGAGCCTAGCTCTCTCTGATTACTGCTTACATAGCACTTTGGAAAGGTTGGCCAAATACCTTCAAGTCAAGTACCTTGTTATTATGAACATGAGTGCCAGTAACAAAGAAAAAATAGCCTACATGTCACTGAATAATAAATCATGGAGGCAAATAAATGGCTTTTCTAAGAAATGCTCTATTTACATTTTGTCACGTGACACGGCTTTGCTTATGCTCATGGTCATGATAACACTTAAAAGAATTCTTCCTTTTCAGTGCAGCATCTTGGCATCAATCATCTTAGTGCAACTGCATATTCTGGGATCTGTTTGCAATCAGGCAAACGAAGCAATGAGGGAGATTTAGCGGTAAGACCAATTTTTAGTTTAAGTGATGAAGCTGTATAGGTAAACATAGCTGGCCTTATTCAGCAGTCATAAACTACCTCCCTCACACGAGCCTTTGGCATAATTACTCATGCAGAACAGGTATTCATCCTCTTTAAGCACCACATAAATGAGGCCATGGTAAAGTTATGTAAAGGAAATATGTATCCAATCTGATAAGAAGTCCCTAATAATTGTTGGTATTTTCCATAATATTAGTTTAGGGCTAGAGCCACAAAAAAAGGTTTAGGCATGTAAGCTCTGCCTAACTGCCTTACAGGCATTTGCGGCCAATATTTAGATCCTCAAAACCCCTGTTCAGCTACTGCCTAACCCTGGAGGCGTCTGAAGTCTGCAAGTGCCTATGTTCCTGCCAGTAAAATTCCTGAGGTGCCCAAAGGCCTGCTCCTGGGCATGCCTGGGACTGCCTCTGTTTTTTCTTTCTTCTTTTTTTTTTTTTCCCCTTCCCTTCCTGAGCTCCGTAAGTCGATACCCAGCTCACGCTTAAGCCCTGATGGCATCCACAAATGAGAGCTCTGACAAATGTCCCAATCGTCCCCTGACCACAAAGAAACAAAAACAAAAAACCAAGAAAGTAGTGCAGCAGATGGAAATAGAGATTTAACCTTAGTCTAACCCCTCTGTGGTGGCAGGATACCCAGTGTCAGGTCTTTCTTCTGCTAGACAGGGAACATCCCCCCCTTATTGCTGTACTCCAAGCAGAAGGCAAGGATGGTTATCTAGTCTAGGGCATTATGAGGGTTTCCCCAGATGAGGCTGATGCTCTTTTGCAGGATGTAGAGCTGTCTCTCCTAGCTGTGTGAGGGACATCCCTGGGGCCATGCCCCAGCTGGCAAGTGTCCCTTTGCCCTGCTGTCCAGCCAGCTGTGTTGTTTTCCTGCCCCAGTTAACACCCTGGGGTGCCAGGCACAGTGCCAGCTTCAGCAGGGAGAGCCTGGGAGCACTCCAGCTTTGCTTGCCTCTGGCCTGGTGATCCAGGCATCTGGCAGAAGGCTCAGGCTGTGCTTCCATGGACAGCCAAACCAGCATAATCCTTCCCTGCTGCCAAATGTGGAGGCCCTTCTCTCTCACCCCACAGTCACGAGCCCTGCCCTCTCTTGTGGCAGTTCTGGCATCACTGCCCTCTGCTGAGGCAGTTCAACTTCCTAAAATGCCAGAAAGGTTCCCCACACACACCCTTGGCAGGTATAGCTTTTTGCAGGTTTAGTGAATTATGTCATCCAGTGAAGGGATCGAGCCACCCCCAGAGCTGTCTGGGAGAAAGCATTGTGAGCAGCCCTGCTGGTGGTGATGAGCTGTTACCAGCTCCAGCAAAGACTTTCTTCACGCATCCCAGAAAACTAAGAAGCCTAACTCTTTTTCTATCTTTTTCACAGAAGTTCAGTGGCTGATCTGCAAAATCAGCCTGTGGCCATCTTGCACAGGAGATGACGTTCGCAAGAAGTGGCTAAAGCAGGTACCCGACACCAAAGGAAGGTGCAGGCCAACATGAGGCAGCTACTTTCTTGCCTGTAAGAATACTTCTTCTAGTGTCTCTTTAAGTGTCTTCAGGTGAATCATGAAAGCAGGCATGGAAATGTGCTTCAGAGTAATATGAATCATGTGAATAGGATGGTGGAATTTAACCCTTTCTGCTTTTCACTCTGTCAAATGAAACCTTGGAGATCAGGAATATAGTGAATGCCAAATGTAGTGGGTAAAAGACCCAGCAGAAGGAAAGTCAGATAGCAAGTCAGAACATAGGTGGGGCTGAGAGGGAGAAGCAAGAATCTATGGCCCTCCTGGTGCTTCCTGGATTTAATACCCTGCTGCTTCATGGTAAGTCGCCACCTCCATTTTTTCAGTTAAAAAAAAGTTAGAGAATCTCATAGAAGTTTTATTTGTGTCCTTCCTATGGGACTTTTAGGTAGGAGAGCTTAGTCTGCACCTTGTCTAGCCTCATCAGGTATAGCTGGGCACCAAAATTTAACATTCCCAGATGGAGTGCAAATGCCTTGCTGACTTAGGCATGGAGCTGTGATTTACCTTTCTCAAATTACCAGGACTCTTTGGAGGCAATTTGTTGTGCATAGGTAGGTGGCTGCATAATTTCAAACCTGTTACTGATCCATCTTTTATTCTGGTGAAAAAACAGCAAGAGAAATATTTTCTGTGGCCTTCCAGACTTGGATGAATTGTGTACACACACATACCTGCCTGTATAGTTTCCAGTTCTCAGATGTATTCCTTGACTATGGTTGAATCCACATCTTTCCAACAGATAACCTCTGCTACATACTTTATACTGGGTTATGTTTGGATCAGAGGGTGGTTGATCACCAGAACAAGCTCCTAAGGGAAGTGCTTACAGCACCAAGCCTGCCAGAGTTCAAGAAGCATTTGGACAATGCTCTCAGGCACATGCTGTGATTTTCAGATGTCCTTTGCAGGGCCAGGAGTTAGACTTCGATGATCCTCAGGGGTCCCTTCCAACTCAGGATATTCTATGATTCTAAGCAACTGGGGCAATTGCCTGGCACGTCTGATAAGGTTCAAGTTAGAGAGTAGTGCCAAATGCACATGATGTAAGTTTAAGAAGGACAGGATTTGCACTTCACACCTGCTGGTGGCTCCTTTGTTTAATGTAGCTCAACTATGTGATGTGTCTGATTTGGCCTCAAAAACAAAATATTTAATTTTTCTGACTTTTCAATATGTGGTCACTTCACAGAATTATCATGTGTCTTAATAGATGCGCTAGAGAATAGCAGAATAATGCATCCAACTCCTTTTCTGTCTCATGTATACTTACCTTAAGATTTTTTGTCAGTGCTGGGTGCTGTACAGCCTCTTCTGTGTATCTGTGAGTTCTTACAGCTTCGAAGACAGTCCTAAACACCTGAGGAGTTGTTTCTGGTGATACAGAATTGAAAAGTGTCATTAACAAGCCATGTCTCCAGTGAGAAAACAAGGAAAATGGTTTGCTGCTCCTTCCAGCTTCTACCAGATGGTGGACTAAAAATGCCTGGGATGCTTTTGCTTTGCTTTCTCCATATCTCACCCAATTTCAAGCATGGCATAAACCATGTTTTTTCTCAATCAAAGAATTAACTACAGGGTAAATAAATAGTGTTGTCAGCTTCCGTGTCTTACAACAGCTTGAATTTGAGACATGTATTGTAGGAGGTCTCTGCTGTTCCTGTTCTCTCCCCTGCTCTCAGCTCTGCTACTTGGTCTGTGAGAAAATGTGTTCTCCTGGTAGTGCCATGTTAGAAAGGAGGGGTGAGTGTTTCCTGTCTAGTGGAGCTATCATCAAGTTTCAGTCCAAATAAAGCTGAAAGGGTCTGCAGATTGGGAGGCTTTTCTGGTGAGATTTGCTCTGTACATTTGTTTTCATAGTACTATAGTTGCCAATCAAAGAAGCTAGCAAGTCACTGCTTAATCCAACGCAGACTAAACAGCAAGGGGACTGGCTATGGGAATTTGCTTACAAAGAGATTTCCTGTTCTGTTTGGAGGTCAGTCCCAGTAAAAATAAGATAGTAGAGGGATTTACTTGGTCCCTCAGCATATAAGTGTAGACGTGATAATCCCAGGTTAGTATGTGAAGAATATGGGCAGGAATCTGCAACATACCCACAGAGAGACTTTTTCTCTATTGCATTAAGGGGGGAATCCTTTCAAACTGACAAACAATCTGTGCCTTAGTTTTGCCTCGGTTATGTTAATTTTCAGACCATTATAAGGCTGTAGTTCCTTGAAAGAAGACAAATCATGTCAGATTATTTTTTTGCAATCATACTGGCAAGTTTCTCTGGTAGCAATGAGCTAAACTGTTAGCATGTTTTACAACCTCATTTTCTTCTACTTGTCCTGAATTTTTGTGTAAATGAGGGAGTCACTACTCAAAAATCCAACCTCTAGGCATAATTTTAGAGATTAGTTAGAATATCAAATTGCTTCATCTGATGCAATCACACTCTTCCAAATGGGAAGAATAGAGCAGGTTTGTCATTTGCGTTGCCTTGAGGAACTCCAGAATTGTGTTTTATGTAATCACATGTATCATATTTATGTAATCACATGTATCATATTATGATAAAGTCAGAATGAAACTGAGGTCAAGAGTCACAAACATAGGACAGTCCTGTGCATCAGTGGCCAGTGCATGAAGAAGCACAGCCTGGGAACTTTTTCCATGAGGCAGGGATAGTTTGTTCCTTCCGTTACCCTCTGAAGAAGTAGAAATTAAGCTGCTTTTCCAAAGGGGTTGAAATGAATATCCTCTTCCTTCCTGTAGTTCATAATACAAGTTCTTCAAGAACAGCTTCAAGAATGGTCAGATTACATAAATCAGTTTTACTTGAAAAGTCCTCTCATTAACCAGTCTCAATTTGCATGCAAGTAAGCTGGTGCACTGGGAGGGGCTGTTGCTACTGAAGAGTATGGTTAATGAGTGATACAGTTGTTTGGCTTATTACTCACTCACAAGCCTTCCTATTCCCTCTGAGGAAGGGAGTGCAGATGAGCTTTCCCACTGCCCACTCCTGGTTGTGAGTATGCACGGCCCAGGTGGCAACAGCATGGGCAAGAGATAAAGGGCTGAACCAAGGGGAGAGGTGCAGTTCTTGGTGAATGGATATGTTGGTACCCGGAGTTACTCCTGGTTAGGAGTTATCATAGAGGAAGGAATTCACAATGCTGCTCAGTATAGTCATAGGGGCCATAATGACAGCCACTGCCCTATCATACCCCTTTTACCCCCTCCTTTAATTTAGAACCAAATGTGCCAGCAAGCAGTTTTGCATTATTAGAGTTCAGCTGACCTTACATCACAGGTGAGCCATTCCTTTTAAATGTGCTACAGGCATGAGCATGACTCCTGCCATTCCAGTCTGTCTCTGGCTTCTCTCTGTCCTTTGTGTTATGAAGCCCCATGAATTTTCCTTGTTCTAAGTAGTGTTTTTTTGGCCCTGTTCCTCTGCCAACACATGATCTATATTCATTCTTAACACATATCCTAGAAATTTTCTCCTACCTTTCTGGATAACTTTTGGTTGTGAAGCTAACGGATTCATCCTGACACTTGCCAGGGTTTTGTTCCCTTGTATGTCTATTTGCTTTCAGAAGTATACAGACACCTGTTTTTACCTCTGATGCATTTCCAGTCTTCACATCCATGTATCAACATGGAAATGCTAATGAAGTTTAGTTTAGTTCTTAAGCTACAGACTTTTCAACAAATCCAGCTTACTGTGGTAAATGCATTTTTGCCTGTTGGGACACTAAAATTCCTTTCATATTTTGAGATCCTTTCCATATTTCAAGATTCATCCATTCTTACATGGGCTAGAGTTGAGATTTGTAAGGATTCTCCTTTTGGGGTGGGGTGTATGAAGTTTATAGCAGATCATTGATTTTCCAAATATATGTTTGATTCTTTTTTGCAATCCTGGCCAAAATCTTTGTCTGTACTTGCATGTACATCCAGTTGTCGAGCACATGAGCTATATTTTATTACACTCACTATTTTTGTGAGTCTTCTGGTGTAATGTCAAGTCATGAGATACTTGTGTTGCATTCATCTGCACTTTGTCTTCATAGTGACATTGATGGCAAAGCCAAACGAGCAACAAGAGAAGACATCCTAGACAATGGGGTCTGTGCTGTGTTTCTTTAATTGGTAATTAACTTGATATAAAACTTTGCTCATATCAATTACCTTTGCATGTATATGTTAACTTGGTCAGTAAGTGACAGTTTCTACATTTATTTGTTTTACTAAATCTTCCTTTTTTTTATTTGGCTATGAGATATAGTGCTTCACAGTTCTGGGTGTTAATTGTCTAAATCAATCTCTTCTTATGACATTGGTCTGTTTGGCGTCTCTTGAAAGCATACTGCAGATTTCATAGTCTTGTTCATCCTCACTTTGGGTTTCCTCATGTGAGAACAATTATAGTTTTAGTCAAATACAAAATGCTGTCATGTGGAAAGAGCTGTGACATAAATATTGACTACTGGTGGCAAATCTAGATGTACTAACTCAGATTCATTAGTGTTTTCTCTTTGAAATTACTGCATTTATGATTTGTGCACTAGCTTCTTGCTGGTAGTTTCCTCAGTGCTTCCTGGGTTGTTCAGTACTTTTTTTGAAGTTAGAGTTTCAACTTTGCCATATGTCAATTAGGGTAATTTCCCAGTTCCTCTATAAACTTAGATCCCGGAAAGCTGAGTCGAATTTCCTTCAGCAGCATACGTTGGCTAATCTGGTTGGTAGCAATTCTGCTCAGGGAATTCCACGCTCTCTGGTAGATACTGTTGTTTAGCAATATTTTTTTTCCAATTATGAAACAAGGCACCAGCCCCAGTTCCACCAGCCTTCCTAAATTCTGACAGGGATTGAATAAAGGTCTTATACACCTTTGGCTTTCTCAGTGACTTCCTGTATGTGGATACAGAACGTGAATTTGAACTTGTCTATTTGTTGGTTTCATGATAAAAATGTTGCTTTGGGGAACCGTGTTTGATCGTTATCTTGGCACAATTGATTACTGGTTTGCTGTTATCTGCGTGTCATATCTTTGCTTTGGAAATTATAAACAATACTGTTTATTTGGAAGATAACCAGTTACGACTCTCAAAATACT
Source organism: Platyrinchus mystaceus (assembly GCA_035041135.1). NCBI lineage: Eukaryota > Metazoa > Chordata > Aves > Passeriformes > Tyrannidae > Platyrinchus > Platyrinchus mystaceus. The sequence goes on along the minus strand of JAWWLV010000088.1, from coordinate 67,971,923 downwards.
CCTCACTGCTGCGAACTTGGTCACTAGCCTCCCAAGACAGGTTATCTTTCTACATCTCCCTACGTCCCCATGAGTCCTGGTGGGGCTTCCAGGGCAGGATGTGGACTCTCTGAGGGTGCTGAGCCTCCAGCCAGGACACCTTGAAGCCCAAGAGAAGGTAAAAATTCTGATTTCAGCCCAGAGACATGGCTTGGACCTCCACCTAACCCTGAGCTGAGGAATAGAGGCACCACCACATCCACTTGTTCCACAGGTGGGGAAGGGAAACACAAAGAGTTTGTGAGGCACCTGCCCCACCCATAAGGGGAGGGAAGGTTTCTGAGGGGGTATTTGAGGGTCACTCTGGCTCCTAGCAGAGCTCAGTCCTAGTCAACTCTTTGAAACAAAAGCTGGCAGAGGTGCACAACCCCTCCCCAGGTACGGTGCCGTCTCCCCAGGTGCCACGGATCTTGCTCCCCAGCACCAGTGTTCTTTGCTCCAGTCCTCTTTCTTTCCTTTTCTCCTGTATGAAAGCCATTAGTGTGCACATTAAATGGGCTGCCTTTGTTTATTTCACCCTCACTACACAGTTGAACTTCGTCTTAAGTAAAATACAGTTCTATGCAAACTAACAGTAAAACTGCAACTTCTGTACTCAATTTTTCCCTAAATGGCACAGTCTCTAGGTATTTGCAGAATTTATGGTGCTTTATTCCATAAAGAATGCTTCTACTTTCAATGTTTTATGTGCTTGAAGTAGCAAAATATTTCATGTGATATTTGGAAGCAACAGTAGCTATTCAGTCTTTTTTAAAAAAATCTCTTTTGACAATCTCCATAAGCTTTCTAATATATTTACTTGGAAATTATTTTGGATTCACTACATGTTTCCTACAAATTAAAGCTGATACAAATCATGTGTTGTATTAAGTACTTGATCTTCCCCAAAAAATTTCAGTTCCTCTATACTCAATGGCCTGTCCAAACAATGAATTCGTTTCTTTGCTGTCTGGATAACAAATGCCAACCACAACACTTTTTTTCCTTTTGAAGTGCTTTCTTAAAAAAAGCTTACATCTCACTCAGAGGAAACTTTTTAAACTGGTGAACATCTGAATGTATCTAGGGAGTTTTTAAAGATTTTATTATTATCTCTACTGTAAATTTAGTAGTATGCAGAACCAGGAACCTCAGTAAAACTCTGAAATTAAGAAAACACTAAAACTAGCACATTAGTCTACATGTAATCTTTTATAATTCTCTGAAATACATTATTTTAAAAAGTGTCTAAAATTATGGCCTTGGCTGCTAAAGAATGTTAGTGAATGCCCATATTAAAAGTTTCATTCTCCCGATCAAAATTTTTAGTTACACAGGGAAACATGCAGAAATTTATGCAGAAATAAATGGAACCAACGTTGGTGTTTAAAATCATAGAAAGTCAGACTTGTAAAGTGAATTCTCTGCTAATTTTCAGTCTTCCAAATTGGGAAGACTCAATAATAGCACAATATATGTTTTAAATATTACCTTTTGTCTAAGTATTAAAAAAATGTGCCACAGCGTCAGTATCATAATGCCATAAATAAGATGCCTGTCAACAAAGGAATATTTTGTGATGTATTGTGATGATGATGCAAATGAGAAATAGGAGTTAATAGGTATGGATATTATCCCAGAACAAAATAGGATGCTAAAGGGCAACAGATTTTGAAACAGCTATCCTGTGACACACAGTAGTGAAACGAGATTGGGGTTTTTTCTGGTTTAGCTCAACACAGTTTCAAAAATTTCCTACTGTATTGTCACAATATGTTCTGACACTTCTCTCTTGATGGACTTTGTATGTGGGTAACCCCTGATCATCATGCAAAATGTTCTGAGACCTGCATTATTTTCTACATGGGAAGGGACAGTGAAAAAATTGTCTCTCAAAATTTTAATAGAGAGCAGTTAAAGGTATATAAAATAACAAGAGTTAGAAAGAATTTAAATCTAGTACTTCTGTTTGGTCATTCATAACAGGATTAAAGAAAAATTCACAGGGAAGAAAGGCAAGAAGTTTGAACTGCTAGAAGACTTTGCGTTGTTCTTATAAATAAAATACAGAAATTGCATTTTGAAAATGCAGCCCTAATAGATTGTCTTACCATTGAACTGTGAGACAGAGCAGTTAGTATACTCTTAGAGCTGGTCACACCATTTAAAAGCAAAATAAATGGGTTGGGTAAGTTATGAGTCAGACATTATTTGTTGAGCTGCTTGGATGGTGGAAAAGGGCTTTGGCAACAGCATCTTTGAAGAAAGCCACGGATCGTTATGCATGAACGTGCTGGAGGGAGGGGCTGTTCCACCAGCAGGTAGAACTGGGGAGAAGGCGATGTGTGAGGCTTACCTCAACAGCCCCTCATCAGCTGGGGCAGTCTGGGATGGAAAACAGGCTAAAAGACAGCATATCCTGCTAGTTGCTGTGTCTGTATGCCTCCACCAGCTTGTAACTTTGCAGGATATGCTCAAACTGCACCAAGGGGCAACACAAGTGTTCATGCTCCCAGAAATCCTCACCAAACATGGCACTGAGACCACCAGTCTGGCTCATGCTCGAGGTTGTAGGCTGTTAAAAAGTTTCTCTAAGAAATTACAAATCGTTGAGGTAGAAAGAGGCAACAGTTCTGCCTGCAGCAGCTTGTTCTGACTTCACAAGTCTTCAGATCCTCTTTCTTCCCACTCAGTGCTCAGAATTGAAGAGGTGTGTCTGCATCCCCCTAACAGGCTCTATTATGATGGAAGTTCCCAGAAGGTGTATTTTGCAACATTTATGACCTTCCTTTTTGCAGGGGAGAAGCTCAGGGAGCCTAGAATTTGGAGTCTCAGAAAAATTGAAGGTCAAACCATTCCAGACAGACAAGAAGGAACGTAGGCAGGAGGTGCTACCTAGTCCCCATTCAGGAGAAAATTGTGTTGTACCTCTTTTCACCTTCCTTCAGTTTAGGGGGGATAAAACTGCTGAATGATACCTTAGACTTCTCAAAAAAAACTCCAAAACAAAACAAACAAACAAAAACCCCAAACCAACAAAAAAACCCCAAAACAAAACCACAAAAACAAAACAACAAAAAAACCCCCAAAATAAACTACAAAAACCCAAAAGCAAACACAAACAAATAAAAACAAAACAAAAAACACACACAACCCTGACAGAACAAACTTATTTATAAATTAATAGAATAAAAGATATTTCTGAACTAAAAGAAAAGCTATAATAGTTGCCAAATACATATTTTTACCCAGTTTATTCGCAAAACACAATGAAATGTATCACATATGGTTTAAAGGGTATATTTTTTCAATATAATATGTCTTTTCTTATTCATTTTTAAGCTGAAAATATATATTATGAAAATATACATTATGGATGGAACAAAGGAATACTACCATTATATTTTAACAGCACTGAGTGTAATTCACCTCTGACTTATTTCAAGGAACTTCTGCCTTTCTATTTCCTTACAGGTGTTATTCATTGTAAGGAATTATCCCTAATTTTAGGGAATAACTGTGTATTTAACCACAACATACATAAATTTTTTGTGAAATTCTTCCTTTGTTTACAGTGGCATAACTCCTACTAACCTCAGTTAATGTGGAAAAAATCAAGACTTATTTTAGAATTCATATCTGGATTTAGCATCTAAGTTTAGTTGAGTGAAAATCCTGACTTTTTTTATTTTAAGAATTTATTTTGAAGCCACTGCTTTTGATTGGAGCTATGCGTTTAAATACCTTTCAAAACTGTGAACCAATGTGATATGCTTTAAGTCACACAGTTAGAATCAACCCTGAGGATGGCCCTTGGTCGTTTTCCCATTTTTATATCTCCCCACCTGAGCTCTCAAATTTTCCTCCTGAAGTTTAAATACTAATTGATGACTATGTAGGCATTTTCACACTAATGAGGTATAGCAACAAAAGCAAATGGCTTTTTTTCGTGAGGCACTACTGGCTCACCTGGTATTCAAAAAAGAAACAAAGTCTGAATGTTACAAGATAGATAGAGATATATACATATAAAAATAGGATCAATAGACAGTGCACCTTCTCTCCCCCTTCCTCAACAGAGAAAATGCTGCTCCATATATGAACACGAAAGCTGAGAGAATCCTAATTACAGTGTTTGTGGAAAGCAAATTACAATCTGTTTAAATTTTATTCCTGATAACAAATACCATTTTAATGTTGAAACTGCTATCACTTCCTTTTTTTATCATGTTATGCTTTACCTCATGAAACAGTCCCACCCCCTTTTCCAATCTCTTTAGAAAGGATTATCACCTCCATTTACAGGTGGAGAAATTGTGGCAGAAGCCATGCCAGAGCAGGGCAGGACAATGCTGGGAAACTGGCCTAGCTGAGCAGCCCCTTTCCTTCTCCTCACCCCAGAGCACATGGCCTCCTTCATACACAACTGGTTGTGTTTTCCTTAGAGATGGGCTGTAATTGTAAAAAGATGGCTGAAAAAGCCAAGTTTGCGTTCTATAAATGGTATCTTGACCTTTATCACAACCCACAGTTCTTGTGGGTGTGGTAAAATTCCTTTAATCATTTGGACTTCGTTTCTGTTGCTAAACAAAATTGGTCCAGGGAGTGTGTATGAGCATCTGTGCTGCCTAACTTTGAGTACATTGCCTGGTTGTTTTGACCTGTGCTGAGTGGTGCTCTCTCAGGCAATACCTAGTCCTGGCACAGGGAAAGCAGGGAGCAGAAATCAGTTTCAGTATGGAATATAGATAAAAATAAAGGTAAATGGCCAGTCTTCGCGAACGAAGATCTGGGAAAGGTGTTCCCACCTTTCAAGCCTGCGCAAT
>JAWWLV010000088.1:67930701-67955582 GCA_035041135.1 Platyrinchus mystaceus | reverse complement strand
TTTTGTTGTATTGATGGAATTTTTTATTTTTTTTTTGGGGGGGGGGGGGGGAGAGGGGTGTTGTACTTAACAAGAAGTTTCTATATATGCAAAGAAAAAATATTTACAATTTAAAAGAAACTAGTGTCTCCAAACTGCTGCAGAGAAGGTAGCAACATAATGACATGTCTGCTCTTAAGAATTCCTACTGCATAAACTCTATCATTGCCTTCTTTCAGGTTTTCTGTGAAAAAAACCAGAGCAAAAATGCATATTTGTTGACTTTCAGCACACCTAACATTTTTGACTATCTAAAACAGAAGCTTTTCAGATTTCCAACAGGTATTGAGTTTGTTTTTTATAAGAACACAAAAGAAACTCTGTCACTGTAAATTTTTCAAAAGAAACTGATTTGTGAGAAATTGAAATCGCTGCAAGTTCCTTGAATCAGACAGACACTTAGTGCCCAGAAAAAAGGAGGAGGCAGAGCAACAATGAAAGCAAGGAAGAAGAAATGAAATAAAAGAGCGGAAATGTTGAAAGATGTGAGATTACTAAAACACCTTGATACCAGGATTTATACTATGGATGTATTCTTAGCAGTCTTAAAAAAATGATCTTATTCTGTCTTGTTTTGGGGTGAATGAGAGGAGTTTGGGGTTTTTTTTTCTTTCTAAGTCAGGAATGAATGGCATTACTCTGGGTGTTATATAGAGCTGATATTATACAAATGCTTCAAGATCCAGTCATGTTTTGGCACATGGGACGTGAACACATCTTATGTATGTATAACACTTGGTTTCAGTCTCAAATACACTAATTTCAGTGGATTTGCTATATGACTTACATGATGTATGTATAAATGAAAGAAAAATTAGGTCTTTTGTTTGGTTTTGATTTTAATATAGAAAATCTGTAGGACTAAACTGAAGCCAGTGGAATAATGGTGGATTTGCATTTATGTGTCCTGCAAAAAGCATCTCCCCATTTTTTTTAAATTTTCATTCAGGATTGTGAAGATACAGCACATGTAAGGAAGCCTTCCTCATTCAGATTAGCAGCACCAATTTGTTATGTCACAGTCTCCTTCTACTTTTGAAGGGACTTGGTAAAAAGGAAATCCCACAGTCTTGTCACAAATATAAAGATAAGTAATATTCTTACTGGAGTCATGATCAAAGACCAGTGCAGTTGTATTCCCACATTCTCATTTCTCCTTTCAGTGTATTGCAAGCTCTTTTCCTTTTTCGATCTGAACGTGTTGTATATTTTTCATGAGACCTTTCTGACCAATTCCCACTAAATCAGAAGGGTGAACATATCTGGCTATGTTACAGCCTTCTCCTAGCGAGCCATTTGCAAAATTTTTGCATTTTTCATCTGAAACTTCCAGCTATGTTAAAACTGCAGTGCTAAAGTTACCCAATATCCATGCTGTTTCCACACTGTTGCTTGTCTGACAGAGAAGCCATTACAGCAAAGCAGCAATGGGCTGAACACTGATCCAGAGCCATGCTTTCCCAGCCTGTATAAGTCCAAGTCAAGTTTCTACCCCTTTACTGATGTCCCTGGAAAGCTTAAAGCATATGGCATATGTTAAACTGTCCAAAAAAAGCAGCCAAAGCACAAAGCAGAGTTAGGGGGTTTGATGCAGTTGTTTTGTCTTTTCAGTCATTCTTTGTGCCTCTCACCATCTGTCTTCATACCACGTGCCTCTGCAGTAACGAAGTCAACCAGAAGTGTTACCTAGATGTAATCCAGAATTTGGCCCAAAACTATTTAAATGACTAGATTAGGAAAGCCTTTATATTGGCTGTTATACTATTATTTTTTTTTACTGTTTGTTTAAGAGATGGAGGCAGACTTTCTGTGCCTGCAAGTTATGGAGCTTCATTGTCTTCTTGTGGTATAATTCATGCTGAATAAGGGTGAAATTGAGACCCTTTGGATTCACCTCTGACAGGTCTCCAAGATGGTGGGTTTTAGCTTGGGCCCTGTAAACTGGGTCGACTCCTATTTCAGACATCACTTGTGGAACATCACACTTACATTGCGGAGATATGAACATATCTTTGGGCACTAAAAATTCTAGTTTTATGGCCTCTTCCTGTCCTTTGAATTTTGAAGAATTATAATCTTTGATTTGTGTTCCTATGAATTGATTTTTCTTTATAAGGAGAGCTAAAATCCATGAGTACTGCCTGTCATTAGGCTGTAGGCTGAATGACACGACTGTAAATACCCTGCCATTTCATACCTGATGCAGATGAGGCTCTTTACCTTAAACAAGTTCATAGCTACATTAGCAGTATAGTACAGTGGTAGAGGATGTGGCTGCACACAAGTAAGATGACCTTCAGATCCTTGTTAGGCTTTACCAAAAATCATACCTGATGAAGCTGTGGAGTGACAGACAGAACAAAAGATGACGCAGTTCTCTCTGATCTTTGTTTTAATCAAGTCTTCAAATAGCTCAACTGTTTTTTCTTTGCTCTTGAAAGCAGCAAAAGTGTTTTGGATCTTTTAAAAAAATCTAATTCAGCTGTTATTAGGTGAGGATCCGTGTGGTAGAGTATGAAGAAGGTCAACCTTGGCTGACAGATTACCTCCTGGCCTTAAAGTTGTGTGCTGCTAGTGATCCCTGATAGCGTGTTGATGAACAAAGTTAATAGAATTTTTAATAAAAGATACAACCACTGAATCCAAATCCACCACTGTTTTAAAATATGAAATAGATACTTACCTTATAAAGCTAGAAAGTGTTTCCTTGGTAGCTATGGCAATTTACAGGTGTTAAATTAGCCACTGCTGCCTAGTTCCCTGATGCAACAGAAATATTTTGAGACTTACCATGAAAAAATTAATAAAGGCCTGCACTGTAAAGAGTATAAAGTTCAAATAAGAATGGAGAGTGCAAAGTTATATCTGTATTCCTATGAAATTCCATAAAATGGGATTTTATGCTGTGTAATACAACCTGCTGCTTCAAGTGAAATGCGGAACCTTAGTTGGATGTTTTCATTAAATGCAAAGTATTGGTAGATACTGGTGGCAATTAGGTGTTGCAAATGCAGTCATCAGTTTGGAACTGAACACATAAAATGGCATTTTAATAAAAAATACAGTCACCTTGGTACCTGAATCTACCCTTATTGTATTGTATGGCAGACACTGTACGCATTAGACTGCAGTCACAGGTTAACAAGAAGGGAAATTTCAAGGCACAGAATTAGCTACAGGGAAGTTTTCCCATTATTGAATGAATGCAATAAAGACAGAGCAAAATTTACAAGGAAAAATTTAATAAAATATTGACTATAAAGGCTACAACATTCTATGTCTGCTCCATAGCTTATATCCAAAACTGTGCGTGTTCAAAAGTCCATGCAAATTGGACTTAATTTACTTTGCTTCTTTTTCCTTCTTCAGGAATATGAAGTGAGCACAATAATTTTCCTTTATTTTATCTATAAATGGTTTCCTGTATAGGAGCTTATTAAAAAGGAGGCAAGGTTAGGCTGTCCAGGATGTTAGAATGATTATGTCCTGGCAGCACCAGAAGAGACTGAGTCCAAGGGCCTGACTGTTTGTTAGCATCCTGCCAACACCATGGATTCCCCTAATCAGGCTAAGAAACATATGGACAGTGACAAGTGGACCCTTTCCCAGCTTTATTTTTGTCATTGCTGCCAACTGACAGGTCTTGGTACGAAGTTAATCTTTGGCTGTATAGAGGTCAATTGGAATTGCCATACCCAATTCTGCCAGGGATCCCAAAGTTTCCATATTAAAAAAAGTTACTTTCACTGCAAATATTTCTCTTGTGAAATGAGAAGAAAAAGGAGCGTTTCTAAGGGAGGCCATGCCTTTTGTCTTCTTTCCCAAGAAGAGCTCATAAGATGCAAGGGACACAAATGGCTGCTCTACAGACAGTTTTTAAGAACATAAAGATCCAATCCACGGACACAAAAGTTAAACTAGTTTCATATCACATCTCTCAGACCCATAATAATAAATTTAACCAGATGTAGTTTACCAACTGGTATGGTATTATTTTCCTATTACATTGCATGACTCTTATCAGTATGACTTGGTTTGGAATTGGTTGTGGAGAACCAAGTTTGCCAGCTCCTATCTGTGCACTGAAACACTCTTCAGTGTGCAGCTGTGGTGGAGTCTTATCCTTAGACACTCTTAGCAGGGAATACATCAGCACAAAATAACCTGTCAATTACTCTCCTATAGACACTTAAACCCCAAATGTCTGTAAGCAGCAAGTATGTATACACTTCTTGAGCATCTGAGAGAATAAATGTAAAGAGCAAAAAGATCCAGCCAAATTGTCCCAGAGAGGTCTGGACAATATTCTTATGGAAGATTCACCCTGGCCTACAAGACTTCCCATGATCGCAGTTTTCTGCAGAACTGGCGTATTGGAGGGACCTGCACCTGGTTCACACCATCACAGGAAGAAACTTGCCAACTCGAGAAGAATAATGCGTTAGGAATAGTGATAGCACTTTGTCTTCCATGGGCCCAGGTTTCAATGTCTTCTTCCACAATACGGAAGTCAAAGGAATTTTTTGGCCCAAGGGAGGTATGAAGTGTTTTGCACAGTTTTGCTTCTGCAATAGTATGTAGATGAATGGGGGAACTATGGCAGGGGAAAGTATATTACTTAAGTGTAGAATGGTCTGACTGCTTCTGAACCTTATCTGCTGTTTCCCTACATCCTTGTTATCCTACAACACATGGTGGTCCACAGTGAGTTCGCCTGTATCCTCAGCCACTAGACAAAGTGACTTTTATTTACTTTAAAACCTGTGGTGTTGGTGTGCCAGCATTGTCAGTGAGTCAGGCAGTGATTAAACACAGAAGTATTTTTCCCTACATTTATGAAACATAAAGATATTTGTTTTGATTCCATCACTGTCACCTCATTAGGCACCAGGAAAGTTAGGTTATACATTGAATCAGTTTTGCACTTGGTTTTGTTTACTTTTCATAAATTAACATGGTAATTTCACTGTAATAAAATTCTTCGTTTACACAAAGATATCAAAAGGCATCGTCCATTATTCTCCTTAATGTTACAGCTTTAGAATGTGCCACGAAAAGCTCTGTTTATATTGCAGCTGGATGAAGCACTTACCACAGAGCGTCACATCCCAGATATGCTCTGCTGCTCTGCACCAGAGAAAGGCCAAATAACGAAGGCGGGGGGGGGGAGGTGGAAAGAATGTCACACAACTCTCACCCCCCAAAAAAATCATCTCCTCCATTAAAATGTCTCTCATATCACTGAAGTACTTATCTCTAAACTCTTATCTCTTTCCATTTAGGTTCCTATTTTTTGAGTTGCCTAGCAGGTAGAAACGAGGTACACTCTTACAGGCATGAGAAGGCTGAGTCTTACTACCTGTAGTGGTCACAAGGGCTGTTCACAGTCTTTAGAGCAAGAACCATCCACAGTGAAGGCAGCACAGAATTTGGACAGACCGTGTACTTTTATCATTGCAAATAACTGATCCTTTACCATCAAAGGCATAAAATACCCTTCAGTCCCACTGCGCCTTAGCAGATTTTGGATTCTGGGTGCATTTCCCTACTGATCCAAAGTGCTTTTGTTCCCTGAAGAGAAAACATTTTGTACTGCCTCTAATTTCTGACTCTGCTTGTTTGGCAACATGTTATTTCTTTCTGCTATGTAGATAGTACTGGAATTGCAGGCTATAAAAAAATTGTCTTAGCTTACTCACTTCCCACATGTGGAAGTGAGGTACTGGGAGCAAAACAAAACTTAGCTTTAGCTTCTGTTTCTTTTTTTCTCTCGCTTTCCTCTTTTAAGACTGTTTATGTTTGCATGACCTGCAGGGCAACTGGAAGTGCACTAGCTGATCTAGCAAGACACAAAACCTCCACAAGTATGTGTGCTTTATTTGTGCCTCCTCTGAACTTTTTGGCAAAAAAAGAAAAGCAGTCAGAAAAAGGAAGGGATCTGATGGGTTAAAAAATCACTACTGTGCTTTACATCAGATAACATTCTGGCCTATATTTGCACCAGTGTCACCTGGTTTCATTGAATGGAGAACACACAGCAGATGAGATCCGGCCATGCTTTGCCATAGTGTACAACAAAATCACCCAGAGGAAGAGATTTTCTTCTGTGTGGTGAGCCCATGATGATTTTTAGTCAAGTGTTCCATACTGGATATTAAATAGGACTTTCAACACTGATACTTTAAAAAACAGGAGGCATATTTTGAAAGTCCATTTTTATGGACAGTTCACGATGTCTTTTCAGAAGTTTTATAAGCATGTATGGAACATATACTGTTACCAATATGTTAAAAATCTTGCCGTTTTAATTTTAGGATTAAAGAAATAGGCATTTAGAAATAGGCTAATAATTAAACCTTAAATCTAAACTATACAAAAGTCTTGTATCTTTGATGGATGACATGACGACAAAGAGTAATTTTTGTTAACTTTAATGTTATCACCCATTCAAGACAAGGGGCAGTACATTGACTGTGTTCTGGAAATCAGCAACTTCTAGAAAGATTTATCACACCGTTTTCAACATGTGGTTTGTAGAGCACTGGATGTACATCAATTACTTGCTGGCAGTCTTCTCCCAACACACAGGATTGTAGTGGCTGTAATGCAGGATGGATCTAATCCCTATGGTAGATAGAAGGGGATACAGTAGATGTGGTAGACTGACCTAACTCCCGTAGAGGAGGTTTTCATTGCAAACCGCTGCAGCCCTGGTCGCAGTGCCGGCAAGCGCTTGAACTGCAAAAGGGAAGTGTAATCGCCTCAAACAGATCCAAGATCTTCAGCCAAGGAAAAACACAGAGCAAGAAGTGTTGGGATAATAGGGAGTAACCGTACCCAGGGAAAGCTCTCAGCACAGGAAAGGGGTTAGTGGTTTGGCAACATCCCCTTGTGGAAGGAGCCTTCCTACTCCATGGGTCGTGTCCCCGGGCTGGCCAGAAGAACATTAACAGGTGTCTGGGGCTTTCCTCCTCCACCCAGATGGTCCCCTGATGCTCTCCGACTTCCTAAGCGACTCCTCTTGCCATGAGGACTTTTTGTTGGACTTGATCCCATATCCACACAGTTTATGGAAAGATTCCTACTCAGGTCAACTGCTTTGGTTTGAGTCATTGCACAGAGGCACTCTTGAACTTCTGGAGTTCAGAGTGGGCTCCTGAGCCTCTATATGTGTGTCGAGAGAGGCAAGGAGGATGGTGACAGGCATGGCAATGTGTGTGAAGGGCCAGAGTTGCTTGAATTCGTTCTTTACCTTCCCCCTCCTGCATTTTACGGATTTTTATGGAAAACACATTTGTAATGTATTCAATTGCATCTATGCAATGGAGAATTGGATTGGCATGAAGGTAAACAACTGGCAAATTATTCATAACTCAAAATTTCCCTCATGTCTCTTTGTTCCAAAACTTCAGAAATTAGAGACTGCTCACCAGATGTTATAAAAGAAATTACTAATTTAACTGCTAAACTGCTAAAAGGCTCACTCCGGTAATATTTTCTTGCAGAAAATGTCTGTGTCTTGTTAAATGTTTATTGAATACTATAATTATATTACATTTGCTGTTAAACGATATTGACATTTTTGAATAAAAGGGGGTTTTTTGTGTCTGTGTGTTTTTTGGTCTTTTTTTAATCCAGGCAGGATTTATAACATGAACATCTGGTTGCAACCTAATGTGTGGCACTGAAACAAAAAAACCTCCCCACTCTCAAAGAAAAAAGCATTCTGCCAATGTTTTTCTCTGTGTATTATTTTTTCAAAGTAGCTCCAGCTCTTGTAGCACCAGCTATGATTAAGTACCAGGACTTTCTCACTATCAGCAAATGTTTAAAGGCAAGTAACCAGCAAAGCTTCAGCAAGTTGATGGCTGGTGAAATAAGGATATATTTAGCAATGAAACAGCTGTTTCTTGAGCAATAACCCAGCTGTTTGGCTTTGAGAATACCTGTTAGAGTTATTAATCATATTAAAAAAGTAGAAAAAACCCTGACTCTGGAATGCATGAAACAGACGTTTTAGTCTTTTTTTTTGTTTTTATATTAAAAAGGTGGCTTTGTCACTATAAGGAGAGTAAGGGAAAAAAACCATGGGATTGGAGTTTGGAATATTTTAGAAGTATACAGGGTATTAAAATAGATGCACTTAATATTTCTGCCAGCTGCCAATCAAGTTTCTTATCATGATTTAGAGGACTATGCTCTTGTAAAACTCTCACAAAATGCTTTCTATCATAGTATTTTCCCTATTCATTCCCTCCTCTAACTAATTCTGTCAAATTACTGGGAAGGGTTCAGATGTGATGTTGGCTAACTGTACCACTCAGCGTACATTTAATTTTTCCCGTTTCCTACTGGGTAATGGAAGACAGAAATTTGGCTCCCTTTGGCCTTGGGACCTATCCATAACTCAAAGAATGTGATTTTTACTGGAGGCTAGAGTAAGGAATATGTATAAAATTCTACCATCTAATTGGAATGTTAAAGACAGACTTTCTTTCATAGGGTTTCCTTGTCATGCAGTAGATTTAATCAAGAGAACCACTCGGTTACAGTATGCTTGGGCCGAACAGATGTGAGACACAACTCAAGTATTTAAATTGAAACTTGTGCTATTCATAAAGGTGTTGCTAGCTGGGAACATCTTCAAAAGCAAAAATTTCCTTGTATGTAGATAGGACCCTGTCCCGGCTGCTGTATATGCATAAAAAGTAATTCTGGTGGCTACACTGTTATTCCAGGTGGTCTTACAATGCACAGCTGGACCCACTGCATGAGTAGACCTATGTATGTACAAAGCACATGCTCTTTGGACAATGCATTAACTCACTCCAAAGTGGACAGATACACTTCTTTTGGATTTTCTGACTTAAGATATTTGAGTTTTCTTTTGCTATATGTCTCTAAAGAATAAGTAAATAGAATAAAACTTATATATTTTAAACATCTCAGACATGAGCTACTTTTTTCATCTGGAACTGAATGTAGAAACATTTTTAAAGCAGAATGCAATATTTTGACCTGTTAAAATGACACATTTTGTTTAGAGGAATCTGGATGGGAGAAAAAATACAATCTTTTTAAATTTTACATTTTTATTTATATCATCACTTTTTATAAAAGCACCCATGTGAACAGAAATGTATCTGTCAACAATGAAAATAGCTCAGACTCGCATCAAAGACTTAGTTCATGCATTGAAGGCTACGTGGACTATCATAGCTAAAATCTGCTACGATTTATAGTGGTTTACATTTTTTGTAATAGAGTAATCTGCCTGTTGTACTGCAGAATGACTTGAGGGTCTGGCACCATTCCCTCCCAGACTCACATGAACTGGATGAATGTGCACACTTTTGCCCCGGGGCTGGATATATTCCCTTCCTTCTCTGGATATACCTTTCTCCCCACAATCCTGTGACTTTGCCAGACTTGAGAAGGTTCTGAGAAAGAGGAAATTAACTAGGTGAGCACATCATGAGTCCTTTTTTGGCACCCTGCAATAGCTGCAATTAGCACTAACCTGCTAATGGCACCATGACATCCAGAAAATAAATCACTTCAGCAGCTAAGCATATGATAAAAATGTATTTGGACTCAGTAAATATTATGCCAAGATATCATGTCCACATACACACAAACAGCTCACAGAAAAACAAATCAGCACTAATACTAAGATAATTTTATATATCAATGGAATCATTCCTAGCTTGCAAAAAGTATTTTTGTTTTCAGATTCTCCATTTCCCCCAGAACAACACCATGACCTAGCTTACACATGTATTTTCACTTGCAGCTCAAACTGAAGACAAAATTTGCATTGCAGGCAACCAAATGCCCACATTAATTTCAGGTATGTGGATGGCTGAACATTTAAGCCTGGCCCTTAAGCTCCAGATGCCAAAGAGTTCTGGTTTATTCTGTAGTGATTTATACAAACTGTCACCACTTAAAGCTAGCATAAATGACCCAGAGAAAAGGATTCTACAGAAAAGATAGCAGCCAGTGAAGACTGAAGTTTGTCTCAATTGCTCGCAGTGTTGCTCAAAATCTCCTTTTAGGATTGCATGTTTTCATCTGAGGCTGTGGGCTCCTGTGGCAGAGAAGGGAATGGGGAAGATGAGCTCTCCCAGCAGTTACTAGGTGCCGTGGCAGGCTCAGTGTGAGTCTCCTGCTAGCTTCTGGAAAAGGCATCAGCCTCAGAAATAGCAAAATTTGTCTTGAGGTACCACCAATAGCAACAGGCCTGACATGCTGGTTGGTTGTTGATTTTTTTTTCTCTCTTAGGCGAAAACTAAATGCTGGGTATAATTTACCACTGTATACTGTGTTTCTGCAACTCCAAACGGGTTATGGGATGATAAGTGGCTTGGAAAGATGCCTTCCCTTTCTCTGCAGGTAGATGTCCATCAGGACTGATGCCGCACAATGTTTTTCCTGGGTTGATAGTGGGATGTAAAATGTAGTTTGTAAACTGAAATTTGTGATGCTGAGGGCTTACTTGGGAGGTTTTGGCAGGCACCTAGGATTGAATTGTCTTCAGAATAAAAATAACTTCTAAGCCACTGCAAACCTTTGTGGTTTATTTACCAGGGAACTGAACTACTAAGTTCCTAGAGACTTTTATCTCATGCCTTCAGCTGGGCAAAAGAGAGGTGTGAAGTGGAAGGTCTGAAGAACAACCATGCTGACTGGATGCTCAGCAGTGATATGCAGTTGGTAAGCTGTGAAGCACACCACAAAACATTGCTGCTTTAGGTTTCTATCCTCTGCATTTCATAAAACTGATAGGAATACCAATGTTGAATTGGATTGAAACTGGCCTGGGAGTTATTGGGAAAGAGAGAAGGAGGTCTGACCAGACATATAGCTCACCCCAGAAGTTTCATTTCTTTAGGATGTCTCACTGAAAATACTGCACTAATTTCAGTGGCATATGGCAAGAACATATGTGTTAGGTATAACTTATACAAATCCATAATTTCTTGATGGATTTTTATCTTGATGGAGAGATCCCACATAAATTATTTTCATATAAATTGTATTAGTATTATAATATCATTATTAAACATTATAACAACTCATGTATTATAATTGCATTTATATCTTAAAATTATATTCATAGATACACACATACACACACACTATAGATTTTACAGAAAGACTGTAAAGATTTTACAGAAAGCAGAAAACTCTTGCTAATATTATCTATCTAAAAAGGTTTACAGGAAAAAAAAAGGGATAAAAGAGGTTACTTGCCTAAGTGAGAAAAAAAATTGTTGTTTGTTGTTTCTGAGCATTTTCAACTCTCTGGAGCAAATGTAGCTGTAGGTTTTTTGTGGAGATGATATGGTGTGAACTTTTTTAAAAAATTCTCAAGAACTTTTTAGCCAGGTGAATTGTTTCTGACCATCTATCCTATGAGCCAAAGAATTAAGACATTTGCCAGGATGTAAAACAAATCTGACAAACAGCCTTCCAGAGTTCCTAAAGGAGCCCTTCCCAAGGGCTGTTCACCCTTTCCCATCCACTGTTTGGAAAACCACAGGCATAAATTTTCATTTCAATGTGTCTGTTTGCTTCTCATGGGATGGGTCCCAGAACCAGAGGGGAGTGTCTGTTCTTATCTCCTGTCCTGAAGCTGGATACTCTGCAATTTTCTGCAATTGTGACAAATGCTAAAAAATGTTAAAAGCTATTGACATAATGAATATTTTCATAGTCTGTAAAATGCCAACTTTTCTGAAGGTAGGCATTCCAGAAAATTAGCACTATATTAATCCATGAGAAAATTTTGAAATTATTAAGTTCTCCATAGTTTTAGCCCTTTGTTGTCCATGTATTTCCAGGTTGGCATGTCATTTTGCAGAACTTTATATATTTGTGCAATGATTTCTAATGCACAGCATTTGCTACTACCTTCTTTTTCATTCATTGTTGCTTGCCCATTGAGAGCACTGTTCCTATTGCCTGTCTGGATTAGTGTCCTTGTGAAATACTTGTGATCACATCTCTGTTAATCACACTATAATGGGAACAGAATGGTTTCCAAAAGGTGTGCATTTATTTTTAAAAGACTGTACTTTAGCAGTATTTATTAAATCTCTTCCTCCTCATTCAAATTCTAACAACATTTCATTAGTGTTCCTATTTATTTATTTACTTCTACAGAGCAAGGATACAAAGTCAGGCTTGAGGACACAAAGCACAGTTACTAAGTGCAGCTGAATCCAAGGGAAAATATACTAGAAAGTAGAAGGAGCCAACTGCTAGGAACTTTTTGTGCTTGTATAGTTTTTATTCAGATATGTTTTCCTTTTCATGAAGAATTCAAACATGCTTGCTTGAGCAATGCCATCTGCAGGCTTTATAAAGACAGTGATTTTGTTCTTTCAGGTCTCATCTCTTCAAAGACTTAAATCCATCCTGAATGTTACACTTTGAGTTTGGTCCCATTGATTTAAACAGTGCTAGCTACCAGTCAAGGAGCAAAGCAGTGAGGTTGCAGTGAGAAGCCCCTGTTTGCCATCCTTTGTCAACAAATGCATTACACAGATACAATGTGCCATACAAATGTGCACTGACCACCAAGATGTCTGTCTGCCTTCTAACTATCCACTGCTGATATAAAAGTCCTGTCAATAGAAGCCTGTCATGCATGACATTCAGAGCAGAGAAAGAAAGAGTCCTGTTCCCCACCATCTCTGGGAAGAGAAATCCCCAAACTTCTTCAGAATCAGGAGTCATAAATAGGGACTCCTCTTGGACAGTGCAGATGACAGATAGTTTTTGTGCCTCTCTCTCTCTCAGTAAGCCTGTACAAGGAGGTCACTGATTGTAACTTTGTAGTTCAGCTCTTTCCACAGTTTAACTTGATGCAATTGAGGATGTTTTATTCCTTTTACCTTAACAGTGATTGCATGTTCTAAATCTTGTCTATTTTTTCAACTATTTTAGTTCCAATGAAATACAATACTTCTTTCTACACATCTGGCCTTAGTTATACCCTTAGACCATCATAGCTAAAACATTACTTATAAAAAATAATGCATCTAAAAATAACATGTCCTTTTTAAAAAAAAAATAATTATCAAGTGTAAGTGAAATGTCAACATTTTTATAATCTATGAGTACCATGAGCAAAAGCAGGATGTAGAAATGCTGGTGGTCTGATCCCTAATTGATTTTAAAGGCAATAAAGATAGACTGTTTCTTTTAAGACGCTACAGTCACTTTCTTTTCCTAACTCATAATCTCCACTGTGCTCTACTCAGTACTGATCTCTCGTTGTACTGATAGTTAGCATGGGTCTAACTCCTTGAAGAAGCCCTTATAAGGCTTTGTATCTCCAAAAGAGCTTTCTTTTAGTACCTACTTGTTTTTGGAAGAGACTTTTTCATGTTGTGCAATTAAAAACAATTCCTCCTCTTAGCACTCTCAGCCATTATGTCTGTGAGCTGGAAGGATCAAGGCATGCACGACATATTATTAACTGTATTAACATTGTAGTCTTAGAAAGAGCAAATGGTACACCGTCTTTGAAGTCAATGGAGGGACCACTGGAAGTCCAACGTTTATCCATTTTTGGTTGTTTCGTAGGCACTGGGACAGAGGCAAGTTTGCATCTGAAATGAAATGCAGTACACAGAATAAATATGAACCAGTCATGTAATGACAAAATGTGCATGGAAACAACTCTTCCAGCTACCAAAGGTAGTCATGGAAGAATGTCCTGCTAAACGTCCACACGTAAGATGTTTGGAACAGGCGTGGCCTCTCCAGCACTGTAATGTTTGCTGGAAATGCAAAAGCAATTCAATGTTTCTGGTCCATGGTAGAAGTAACTAGATTTTGGTAGAGCTTTAGGATGTTTCTCTGAGGAACATGAGAGCTTCCATGAGAGCTGGAAGAAAAGAAATTTTTTGAAGGTATTGAAATAAGGTCAATAAAGAAACTGATCTCTGAAACTGTCTCTGGTTTGGATGCAGCAGGTGTAAACAAAAGCTACAAGAGTAAATGAGATGCCTCTTGGTTGGGCTAGGTTTATATGGTAATTGAATGTGGGAAAAATCCATCACTCTGCACCGTTTGTGGAGAATGAATTCAAGCAGGACAGACCTTTGTCCAGGAAGAACTCTCTTGTAACTTTATTACTTCGTACCTATATACAGACTCTCTACCTATCCCTGGGTCCGAGCTCTCCAGCCAGGCAGATGTTTCTTTATCTCCCCGCATAGCACACACCCCCATGTGACTGCTTCCAGCCACAGAGAACAACCATGCTTCAAGCGGCTTTCCAGCTTGACCTTGTGGTTCTTTTCACACACACACTAATCTTAGCTCTGGCTAGCTCAGGACCACAATATTTTTGCTTTAGTATTTTCTTCTTCTGCTTTTGCCATCCAGGTGGCTGGTGTTGTGTGTCTAGCCACTCCTACAATTGAAGTACTGACAAATAATGTAAGAATAGAATAAAAAAAAAAATCTGCTTTTCTTGGTTTAGGAACTTCAGGCATAAACACTAACTCTGACATAACATTAGCACTGCCTCTGAAGGTTTAAATCATTCTATGATTCTAAATATGATCTTTTTACACCGAAATGTCTTTTGCTGATGAGTTATAAAATTTTCCATCATGAGGGATACCTAAATCATGAGTGATTGCTTTTGTTCAGCAGTCTATAGGTGGCCTGTGGACTAATTTAATCAAAACTGATTTTGCTATTTTGTTGTGCATACTCCCTATTGCAATTTTTTTTTTAAGTCTTGCAACCAAGCCAATTTCCTTCTGCAGCTTTGCATCTCCTTTTTTTCTCTTGTTCCTTTTACTACATATTGTATATGCATACACAAAATGAGCATCCCTTACAATTCTTTATTACTAACATTATCTACACATAGACAGCTATCCACCAGTTATGTTCCTTCTTTATAGAAGTCTTTATAGTCATTAGAAAGATAATGTTAAGCCTCATTTCTTTCTTTCAAGGCTTGGAAGGACATATAAATCATTGCAATGGGAACTTGTAAAGGCAATATTAAGCCAGTATTAGCCTGATGTAAATATTTCATGACAGAGCTATCAGCCCTCAAACCATTATGCTTACTGCTTATTGTCTAGTATTGCAAAGCTATTTTCATTAAACTATATGGAAAGCTATAGAAGTGCCTTTAACCTGATATTGTGATGCCTTCAGGCTCTTACGTGGGAGGGTGGTCTCATGGTTACAGCATGGGGCGAGAAGACCTTTCTTCATTCCCCACCCTCAGACAGATTTTCTGCAGGACTTCAAAGAAGTCATCAGAGCAGGTGGAACTGAATGAACAGTGGAGAGTTGATCAGAGTTCAGTATGCACAAATCTGCAAGGTCACAACCGAGTGAGGCAAAATTTTCCCTGCCTGAACCACATAGTCTTCTTGCCTTAAAGTAATAGGATATACTTTGTTGTTTCTAAATATTATTTTTAGTTATTTCATAGTTATGTCACTATAGTAAATGAATGTTTTCTAGATTGCACTGTGTAGTGGGCTTTCTATGAACTTCTGTAGATAACTGCATGTGCCTTTTCCTACCCCCTCCCTTCTTTTTTTCAGGTTATCCAGGAAGCTCTCAAGAATCAAATCAAATTAGTAATTCACCATTGACAAAATGAGCTGTATTGTTATCAGGTATTAACATAATTATTCATTGCTATTGCTCACATAAATATTTACATGATCTTTTTTCAGCAATGCTTTTATAAATCTCCAAATGAGGTTGATTCCTTCTGCAGAGAGATTTAACTGCTCATATGTGTTTTCCACAGAATGATGAAAGCCAGCTAGAATTACTGCTGAGTGAACTACAGCAACGCAGGATTATGATCAATGGAAGTAGTGAATGATCAGTGACTGGTGTAAGCAAAACATTACTGAGTTTGAAGCACCTATAATTAGAAGGACATGATATTTCAATTGAACATTTCCATGTCAAACATGGGACAAATACGATACTTGTCTTTTAGTCCTGAAAGCTTTTGAGCTAGAAATTAGTTAATTACAAAATGGTATGTGGTTCTTACACAGCAAGCTAACTCACCCATTGCATAACTTCACCAGAACAGGTCTCACTTACCTCAGGACTGAATTAAGCTAGTGAGAGCTAAAACATTGGAAACGTTCCTTTGGAACTTGAGCTGACCCTGGATACACAAAGTGCTGCGATCCCATTACAAAATTTTAGTCTTGTCACTAAGTAACATTTTTTAATTCACATTCTCGTACCTGCTAGGCTCCTGCCCGAAATACCTCAGGAAACATTACTCTGGGATCAGGTTTCTGCCTGGAAATTGCTTATTTGACTCCTTTAATTTGAATGGATAGCTCATTTTTATTTGTTTGCCCCGTAGAATATATGGCTCCCAGACTACAGGATGGTATGTCAGGCTATGTCAGGAGGCAACTGGAAAGCTTACCTATAAGGATACTATTTACAGAGCTGGTGATTGTACTTAAAAGGATGTGACCCATATACAGGAAATCATGGAGATAAAATAACCCTGTTTTTCCAGTAAAACTCATTTCTAGTGAAATCTAGGAGTTTCTGAGGCATAACTCAAAGCATGGTCAAGAAGAGGTTAAAACAGAACATCATTTCTGGAGGAGAAACCAAGCAGGTCAAAGTAGTTGGCTTTAATTAGAGGAGATGGAAAGTGGACAGAATATTGGTTTTTGAAGGCAAGACATAGGGAGTGCAGATCTTTACCTCCTGTACAAAGAAGTATGTATAATCAGAGTACTGGTGGCACACAGCAGACCCTAGGTGCAACTCAGTCCTCATTTCCTGAGGTTCTTTTGACGGCACTGAAGTCTATTAAAGACAATCTTCTCTGGCAGTATTTCAAGAGAGAAGGGATATTATGAAATGCAGAAAGAGCAGAGAAAAATAAATGATCATCAGTAATGTCCTTTTAACATTGTGCGTGTACATGTGCACACATGTAAGTAATCTGGATTGAAACTGATTTTTTAATTAAATGCTGTCAGATGCACAAAATGAACAGAAAAAAAATTGTTTCTATTCTGCATTGCCCACATTTGCGTAAGCTCAGCTGGTAACAACTGTAAGTAAGAAATACATGAGAAAAACAATTCAAATTATTGCTTCTTCTTTAGGAGAAATAGCTGGTAACCAGTTGTGGTGTTTCATGCAGGCTTTGTTACATCTCTTTTCCTTTACCTCTCTAAAGGGAAAAAGATCAGGGCCAACCCACTGTATATATTAACAAGTTAACATACTGGGCTATACTTGCACTTTATTGTAAATGTTTTTGGTACTTCTTCTAAGTCTGTATTTACCTTGGGTATTTTCTTAGTTCACACATGTGAAATAACAGCTGGGACTTGCCAAAATATAGCAGTCAAGTGCTGTACATGTAGTAGCTATAAAACTAACACAGGTGTCCTAGATCCCTTATGCAGAATAAACAGAAGCACACGATCAAGAGTGTGTCTAACTCCTCTCTTCTGGAAATGACGTGTCTTGAAATACTTGATCTGACAATTGCTCTGGTTTCTCAAGAAAGAAGCACCACATGGGTGAAAAGCTTTTGATTTCTACAAACAAGTACACTGTCTTTTTTTAATAGAAATGTAGTATAATTTCTTGACTATATCTATTTCCACCTTTTTTCTTTTCTTTTTCCAAAGCAAAGGCAAATACATTTAATGAGCTCAGTTCACTCCTGGGTCACACCAGGAGCAGAAGGACAAGACCTCCATTGACGGAAAGACCACCCAGAGAGGTGGAAGCTGCGCTTGCCCAGGAGGGTGGTAAGGCAAGAAGGTCCCAGCAGTTTTCTTCCAGAGCCGAAGCCATGAGCACCAGCAGCCTCACCAGTAAAGCTCAGGGGCCCTGGCCAGGCAGAAGGGGCCTGTTTCTTTTCAGTGTGAGTACACCTAATTTCCTTTGTGCTGGCAAGGCTGCCTGTGAACAAAACAATACCACTGTGAGCTGCTCAGTTTTTTCATGTTGGCTTTTTCTTTTATTTTTGTTTCCACAATTTTCCATTGCACTCCTTTTCCTATATCTGAAAAAGAAATAAAATAGGATATAGCAATGGAAGCTCCTATACACAGAGGAGGAACTTGACATGGGATTGCACAGCTGTAGCTAACGGGGATTGCATAAGTATTCAAGAATTCCACTGATAATGCACAGGAGTAATGGAAATTCAGGACAAAATTCAGGCAATTCTGTTCTCAGATCAGTTTTGGCCGCACAAAGATGACATACATAAATGTCATATGCCCATGGGGACACCAAGTGCCATCTTGTTGCCTCCGTAACTGACTGGAAGTAGATAAACAAGCCTAGGCACGTACAAGAAAGAATAGCAGCATGTTACTTCTCCCAAGGCGGTACTGCTTTGCAAAAATGACATTCAGAGTAGCATCCAAAGTACTATAAGTGAAGACATTCACTTGACAAGTTCACTCAAAAGGAAGTTGCATTTTGCATAGTAATTTCATTGACCTACACTTTCTCATGAAAGTATGTGATTCATTCTGTCTGTAAGGATAGAAATTAAGCCGCCAGAAAAGAACCATCAATTCTCTGGAATCAGTGTACTCAGTTTAATAATCTGTGAAACTGGACAGAGGCTTCCAATACTAAAAATATAACTAATTTTGACAAATGCATTTGCATTATTAGTTCTAGCACACAAGATCCTATGGAAATATCTGAGGCTTTGCTGCCATAAAAATAAAAGCTAGAAATTTATTTCTAATTACACCATGAAAATATTTTCCATAAAGAGAATAAAAAAATTACTTTCAAAAGAGTCATTTGTGTAAATGTCCCATGCCAAAAGACTTGTTTTCACTGCAGGCCTAATCCAAACTAAACTTCAGATGTCACCCATACCTACACTGGGTCTCAGTGCCTGAAAGGCTGTCTGCTTTTTCCAGCAGTATTGGTTGATCTGATGAGATATTGCTTCTCCTCAGAGCTTACCTTGCTGTTTTTTTAGATATCATAAATCTTACTGAGTGTTTTGTCCTGACTTTTATGTAGAGGCAAAAGCGTCTTGGATTCAGAACTAGATTCCTAAATACTTTTCTTATAGATAATGTGATACATTAGGTTTTCCACATTGTGCCTGGCCAGGACAGGATTATCATGGCATTAATTGATTGCAGGAGGATCAAGTAAGTGGATTAGAGCTGCTTCACAACCAGGAAAGTTGATGATCCTGAAGGTAAACTCCCTCACTTGGGGACACGAGATGAAGAAAGAAAGATTTAATGAACTGCTTTGAGAAATGGGTAAAGCCAATCTATGTCCTTGTTTGACAGTATATTACAGTTATCTCTTGGGATAGCTATATTTTAATACAATGCCAGCTTTCTTTTTAATGTGATCCTTGAGATTTCTTTTAAGGCACCTAAAATGTCATGGCTTTTTCCTTCATCAGTCAAAACATGGGTTTTTTTAACTGTGGGATGTTTGTTCAGTAGAGCTCACTGTTTTTCTTTCACTGATTTTCTTTTTAACATGTAGTTGTTGAAAACTTAATTTTGAGCTTAGTCAGCTTTGTTCAAGATGCATTGCCATTCCAAGTAGAATTTCTGGTATGTTTTCTGCAGTCCAGTGTAAGGGATGTAAGGCATGATGGATGATGTTTGTAATGAAAAGCTGAATGAATACAGGAATTCCCAAAGCTGCTCTCTTGTTCTGAAAAGAGAAATCCATTTCTTTGTTACTTCGTGATAAGGAATTTACATCAATGAAGTGTTGGAAAAAAATGCATCTGAAAAATAAATTCTTCCTTAGATTTAGTAGTAAGATGAGTTTTGTGGGTTTTGTCATTTATATAAAACCTTGTGAATATAAAAACATTGAAAATGTTAGGGGAGGGAGTGTGTTCCCATTTGACTTTATGGTAATTTATTAATCTTTGTATTTAAAATTGGCACTTCTTCCCCTGGAAAATTTTGCTCCTATCTGTATTAGTGTTGCTCACCCAACGTTCCTGGCAAGGGCTGGTTATTCCTACTTTTTATTCCTGCCTAGGAAGGCCCACAGAGTCCTCTAATGCCTGACTGATTAATTTATGCCTTAGAAAACTGCATATAATGATCCAAATGCATGTGCTAAGTTTTCAGCAAGGAAAGAATGTATTATTACCAACAGTTCATTACCCAAAATTCAGCAATTTGGAGATTTTCTATTATTCTCAGATGGAAAAAAAAAATACCAGCTTGTCCTACTTCAGGGTCCAGGGAAATGTGTTCTGTGGGCAGAAGGATTCTGTGTTGTGACAAAAATAGATTTTAGGTGATATGGCATACAAGGCTTCAGTGGGAATACTGTGTTACTAATTCATTCCCTTTGAGTAGTTTGGCTGCTAGGCTGATTTTCCTCTGAAGATAACTCAGAGCAGGGACTACATCTGATTGCCATGGTGTTCCATTTAGCAGTGGTGGAGGACATACTCTCAGTGATTACACCATGTTGTACATTTCAGAGCTGCCTATATTTATACTGCCTAAGCACCACAACAATTTAGGTGGGCTTTAAGAAACAAGGAACTACGGGGCACAGTCTGCTTCTCACACTTGCTGTGGAAAGCGAGTAAGACAAATTTTAAAACAGATTTGTATCACCTCTATAGTTTTAACAACTCTCATAATTTAGAGAGGTTATAGATGATTTTCTTTAACCAATGACTTTTGGTCTGTATTCCCAGATCACAAAGCAAGTGATGGTGTCTCGATGACACATGGTGTCAGTAGGACTTATGTCACAGTATCAAGTTGGGGCAGCAAAGACATGGCAGACTGGCCAGGACCAAAACCCACTGATCAAAAGTGATGCAGCTCTGTAACAGCAGTGTGGCAACACACGGGAATCCATACACACAGTTTATTTTCTCCATGATCCCTCACAGTTGTGTGGGTGTATTTGGCCATGAAAAGCATCATAATGTTTGATAATGGAAGATACTAATGAAACAGTATCTTTCAACACCACATCCATTTGCATGCTTCATTTAAATACTGCCATTGTCTTCCCAGTGACTTAATTAGCATGGCATGAAATTAGCATGAAAACTGCAAGTCCCTGCTGTAAAACAACTCAAACATATGATCTCTTCCACAAGCCCATTATAATGTAGCCTAAATACTCAGCCAGCATGAACCTGCATAGCCCCCCGTTCTAGATGTGGCTTTGCACCAACTGAGAATCTGACCCAAATAACTTTACTTTTCCTGTCCTAATAGTGCTGCACAGTAAAGTGATAATAACTTTACATGGAGGCAAAACATCAGGTCTCAGAGTTCCTGGAGCAGAACAAACAGCCTTACAAACAGTTTGAAGCTGGAGAAGTCAAAGCACGCTCATCAAACAGCATAATCCTGAAACTACGGTGACAAATAAGGTAGTTAACTAACAGCTTCATTCTGAATTGCTGGGTGCAGACAGATTTGGCCTCTGTGCCTGCAGATTAAGTTGTTAGCCAATATGATTATCATGCTGATAACACAGAAATCTCCCAGTTGTGCCTGAACCACCACTCAAACCCTGACAGGTTCCCTTGACACACCTCTCCCCTCAATCCACACTTTCCTTCCCCTTTGGCTTTCCTGGTGCTCATTGCCTGTGACGGGTCGGGATAAATGAACTCTCCATCATATATGAGGGAGTATCATGAAGAGCTGGGAGCTTCCAAGGGGATGGCACTAGTGGCGTGATAGAGGAGCTCCTGACAACTGTCACTGATTTCGGAAGGGTTCACTGTTACTCTCCAAGAAACAGATCTCTAACCCTCATGGCTGTAGAGAAAAATGTTAAATCTGAATTTGCAACAGCTCAAAAAACAAAGGATAAAAGAAATGAACTCCATTTTTTGAGTCAAAGCTCCTTTGATTTTACTTTCTTGCTTTCTTTCCAGCTGCAACTGAACCCCAGGGCTGCTGCTCTCTGAGCAAGAGGCAGCAGCTGGGGCCAGCAAGGGAAACTGGAATGAACTGGGCCTCTCTTTTCTCTCATTTTTTCTCTGTCTATCCCACACCTGCAGGCAATGTACAGAGCAAGAAGCCGTCTGCCACCACATCCGGGGTGTCAGAACAGAGGACTGGAGGAGGTCATTGTGGAGCTGTGCACACCAGCATGATGGGGACCACATGAATGTGGCTGTAAGGTCTTGACTGCATGTCTTCAGACATGAGAACGTGCTGCTTCCCAGAGGCACTTTTGTCCATGTATAAGTAAGCGCAATGCCCGCTTTCAAAAGAGGCTTTCAGAGGTACCCCCAAAAAGGGAAAAGGAAGTTTTGAAAGGTGAGATCTGAGGAGAGGAAGTGACTCATGGGCTCAAAGAGAGATGGGCAGGGAGTGACAGCTGGCCAAGGCACCAGAAGTGATCCCCAACTGTGCCGAGTCGTGGGAATGGGGGAGAGGAAGGAGCCGAAGGCTGGGGAATCTGAGTTTCAGCAACAACTACAGTCCTACGCTTGCCTCCTGGGCATAGGATTTTTAATGCATCCCACCACAGCCAGCTCCCAGGCTTACTGGAGTGCCTGGCTGACTATGCGTGTGGTTTGGAGGTGAATCCAGACGCTGTCCCAGACAGCAGAGCCCTGGCAGGCCCCATGGGGTGCCAGCCACCATGAGGATAATGCAACCCCCCTGGCATGGCCACCCTGCCTTCTCTATCTGCATAAGCACACCATTACCCACTGCAGCACTCCAGACCTGGTTGCAGCCCTTCCAGGGATGGTCCAAGGAGAGGAAGGGCATTTGCAATTTGGATGAAGAACAAGAGGTTTTTGCCCCCACTGTACATTTTGCAAATAGTTATCTTTTGTCACTTTAAAGCAGTAAGAGCAGACATGGATGGGGTTTTATGTGGTTTCATGAGAGTTGTGACATGAGAGTGATGTTTGGTAGTTTTACTCTGGTCTCTTGCAGAACTTTGTCAGGGTGGACTTGTATCCAGTGATGGGATGCACTTTTTTACCTGATGGCAATATGAGCACTTCTCCAGCACCCTCTTCTGCTTCTTGTAATCTGTGCACCCTCTGATGCATGAGTTTTCTCTCTTCATGAGGAAGCTCTAACAGTCAGGACTTTATGAACACTAAACGAGGAATTTCCTGGCTTTCAAACAATTTCCCCCCATAATGATGGTGTTCTAATAATATCCTCTTTTTTTTAATTAACTGATCTCTACTTGATCCCTCATGTGCAGAGTAGTCAAATAATAAACTGGCTGCAATTTTGTGCTGTGTCTCCTAGAAAGGAAGTGAGCCAGAGATAACATGATGTTACCTTTTGTTCCTTTTATTTATTTATTATTTAAGTATCTTTAATGAATTATCCTATGGACAAAGTAAGGTAGATCAGAGTGCTCATTTTGACTGTTGAATTAGATCATTTTTTTGTTGAGATGAGTAGCGCTACAGAACTCATAGCTGTAGTCAAGATGTGCACTGCAGGAATATTATCAGTCGAAGTTTTACTGGTTTTTACTTTTTGGCATTGACTAGTCTATTTGTAATGTGTGTGTAAAGAGAACTGCATATTAGTCAAGCACTTCAGGCATCATTTAAACCATCTTCTTCCCCAGAGCACTACAGAGCTAAAACTGGAAAAGAACTATTTCCGCCATTGCTGAGGTCACAGGAGTGGAATTAAAACAAACAGCAAGAGCTTACTGTAAAAGCTGAAAATAATGCTCTACAATTATGACTTTAAAAGCTGTAGGTAATTACGTTCTGTGTGCACCTCCAGAACCAGAGATAAAGCTTGGTTTGAAAAATGTTGCAATTAAGACCTGTGACAATTCATCAATGAAAAGATGTATACACTGTCATAGAATGGTTTGATTTGGAAGGGACCTCTAGGATCTAGTCTCAACACCACTTCCATGGACAGGGACACTTTCTCCTAGATGAGATTTCTCAAAGCTGTTTTTTCTTCTATGCCCAGAAAAAAAGGATTCTGTTGTAGAACCTTTCCTGAGAGTAATAAAGGTTAAGAATCAGTTCTTGTGTAGATGAGCTCATCTAATCTTCAATAATTTTACTTGGTTGTTCAAAGAAACAGTGTTTTCATGTGTCAGGTCCTGCTATTGGAGCTTATCTTTTGTCCATCTTCCTCTTAGGCTTTTCTGCACTTTGAGCTTTTGATTTTTTTCCCATAGCTATAAAACTAGGACTTGCATCCTGAAGATATTGATCTGGAAAACGTAAACGAATTATATGCCATTTGCTGTATCATCATGCCAAACTTCTTGGGCTTTTTCTAGGATCTACTTTTGTTTTAGTTAGACCCTATTGAACCTTTTGGAAGAACCTTCATATAAGGTAATTGTAAGAAGAAATCGTGACTTACACTTGACATTTTTAGCCTTCTCTGGTAAAAGTGGTCTGCTGAGTCCATTTGTACCATCCACATAGTTCCTTATTTATTTTGTTTTCTAGCCAAGATAACACTTAGTTAGATCAATCATTGACCAGCTGATGGAGAGCCAAATCAGTAGTAAATCATACAGTATATCAGTCCAGATTTTGAAATGCTTCTCTGTGATAGTCATGCAATCAGTGCTTCATGACACTGTGCTCCTCACTCTTTTATCCGAAGGATCAGCTTTTCCCCAGTGATTACCATAGCCATCAGCACTTATAAAGGAGTGAACACTGGCAACCATGTGAAGCAGCCCCTTAGGCCATGTTGTAAATAACTTCGCTTATTGTCTGTGCATCCCTGGTGGCCTAGTGGTTAAGATGCTGGTCTCTCAGCGCCAAGGCCGCAGGTTCAAATCCCGGTCCTGCTTCAGGGTCCCCCGGGCAGATG
>JAWWLV010000088.1:67898778-67930601 GCA_035041135.1 Platyrinchus mystaceus | reverse complement strand
CTAAAAAATCCATTGCGCAGGCTTGAAAGGTCAAAAGACCTTTCCCAGATCTTCGTTCGCGAAGACTGGCCACTTATGTCTGTGCATCTGACAGAAGCAGAGATCAAAAGCATGTTCCTAACTGATAATGTAATGTATGCTGTATGGCTATCTACATCGTTTCATCCTCACCACTAATGTGTGTATTTTGGCATGCTCAAACTATTATGAGTTGTATTAATAATTGTCTAGTCCAAATTTAAAAGACTCTTCCAATATAATTCTATATGATTCAAGCATCACTGTCCAGAACTTTTGCATCTGTGTGGATCTTGGTGAATGAGCAATTAGTGTATTTCTTTGAAACACAAAGACAGTCTAATTCTGACTCCATTTTCTTCATTGGTGACCCCAACATGCCTTTTCTTATATTTATGAGAGGTTTTGGGCTCCCTCTGGTGGTTTTGGAAAACCAGAAAACTTGAACAGAACATAACTCAAAACCATGATAGTTTCGTGCATAAGAATTTATTGTTTGCAGAAGGCTGCATGCCTAATTCCTCCTCTGTCTGTTACCACACTTATTTTTAAGATGAGCTAGTTTTTTTATAGAAGTCTTTTACTGTGGTGATGTATCTGGAGAGAACAGAAAGGCATAGTGACATGTCAGAGAGCAACAAGGTAGGTTATTCTGCTAAGGGGCTTTGCTTTCATTAATGGTTTCATGAACAAGACCTGCATGTGTCTGTTAGTTTTCACCTCCTTCTTCTACTAGTTCTTCAGCTCCTGCATTAGATTTGAAATTAATCCATAGCTATTTACAGTGGAAAAATATTGTTAAATTATTTTGTTCCTTCTAGCTTCTGTGAGAATTAGGGATAACATAAATGGAGAGTCAGATGCCACTCTTAAAGTCATTTTCTCAAAGTAGCCTTTATGCCTGGAGGCTAAAAGTGAAACAATAAAAATAAAACATTGACCTCAGCAACAGATTTCTCATTCTCCCCAGGCTCAAATACATGGATATGCCTTTTTCTGGTGAAAAGCGAACTTGTATAGGAATGTTCCACATTAATTCACAGCTAATTACAAACATACAGAACATGCAAGGTGAAAACTGCTTCTGATCATGTTCTGCTTCTGCTGAAGTCAGTGCTGCTTTGCAGGCAGTTTGGCAGTGGGCTAGAATTTCAGTGCACGTGTATGCATGGGGACTGAAGCCCAAACTCTGAAGCTGGGATGCTTGGCTGCTGGTTGTGGATCCGCTGCATGACTGTTGCAGGAGCATTTGAGCAGCCAGGTGACTCTCAGAGCCCAGGAATGTCTCCAGGACAGTCCCTTTACCTTTTACTATGTACACTTTCCATTTTTTTCTCCCAGAGCAATTGTATGATGGTCTGGAGGGGAAAGCAAGAAACTACCATTGATCTCCAGGAGTCCAGAGGCATTGTGGTTAAACTTCCTATAGTTTCTCCTGCCTTCCTAAGCAGAAAAGCTTTTCTTTCCTCTTTTTTTTTTTCCCAGTACTGGTAGGGAAGGAAAGAAGGCAAGAAAACTTAGAATTGAAAAAGAGTTTTACCTGAGCAAAGGTGTTGTTTACCTCTGAATTACTGTAAATTTTTGGTTGATTAACTTGATCCTTCTGTCCATTTTGATTAAAATTCAGGAAAAAAAATCATTTGCATTAAAATAACATGACTTCCACCTTTTTTATTTTGATTGTATTAAGCAGATATTATTGGATAATTTGGTCACTGGCCATAGGAAATTGCCATTTAACTTAATATTAGAGTCAAATTCTGAGTCAGAAGAAGACTCCAAATCAGCCTGTGTCTTGTAAAAGGGATGAGAAAAATCCTGGTCCCGTGTGAAAAATGGCAATGGTCCAATTTGGTTCCATGGAACCAGGATTTTTACCCAAATGACTTAAAGTCTTGTTGTTCAACTTTTGTATATATATAATTAATTATACTTCTGAAATCAGTTGGTAGATTTCATCACATGAGCACTGCTTCTAAAGGTGTTACAGGTGTTATTTACCTATTACAATCAGGAAATGTGGGGGGTTTATTCATTTCTTTTTATTAATAACAAATTTTATTCCCCCTAAGGAATTTGCTGTCCTGAGTGCCAGCAAAGGACTCATTCCTGCAAGGTGCTCAATACTCTGTTTCCCGTCCAGCAAGGCACTTAGGCATGTCCTTAATCTCAAACATGGGTCTAATCCCCAGAACTTCACCAAATAGAAGCTAAAGACCTCAGTACCCTGCAGATGTGACCCCCAAACCTCCTCTTCACTGGTCTTCTGCAGAGCTTCCATAGTTTTGTTATAGTAATATGGTAAGAATTAAACCAATGGCATTTAAGGTATTGTTTTAAAAATACTGCACAAAGATAATACATGGTATATCAGTAGATCAGTTTTCAAACCAGGAAAATGAAGCTTTCTGCAAGCTTGAGCTCCTTTGTTTTTTTGTACAAAGGGGAACACTCTTGCAGCATCTTACGTGGTTTTGATTATAGCATTTGTGATTCTTTAAATATTTATTCTTCAGCAGTTAAGAAACTTGGTGAAGGGAAACTTTATAAACATTTATCGTGGATCAAGTGTTCACATGGAAAAGAAATGAGGCACTTTCTTCCTATAGGGAAGAAGTACGTTTTCATAAAAGCTGTGGCCTCAGTTCAGCAGAGCACCTTGATCCAGGACAGTGACTGAGTATATACACAGACTTACACACATGCCCAAGTTTCTGTAAAGGTTGTCTAGACTACCCAAAATGCGTAAGTGCTGCCATGAATTGGTGCCATTTCAGTTAGCTGCCCACGGATCACTTCAGCAGTATTAGACGTGCCATTCAGCATTCACAGCATGCAGCTCTCCAGAAGACAGATGAGTAAATGCTCCCTTCACCACCTGAAAGATTTGTTTGCTTTGGGTTGATTGGCAGTGGTGTCATGTGAAACACCACTGGGCAAATTCCATTTGATTAAACAATTATCACATA
The DNA here is from genome assembly GCA_035041135.1 of Platyrinchus mystaceus. Classification (NCBI taxonomy): domain Eukaryota; kingdom Metazoa; phylum Chordata; class Aves; order Passeriformes; family Tyrannidae; genus Platyrinchus; species Platyrinchus mystaceus. Next base: position 67,927,614 of record JAWWLV010000088.1, on the reverse strand, counting down.
TGACAAAAAAATGTACCATTATGTGTGAACAAAAATTTAAAATCCCCAAATTCCCTTCACTTCCTTGGTCTGTTAATTTCTATTTTATAGGCAAGTGACACAATTATTGACTTTAAACTAAAAAAGTTTTAGGGGAGGTACGAGTACTTAAAACTTAAAATACTCTGTTCTGATTAAGTTTTTTACACAGCTTATTTAAAACAGCTTCCCTGAGAAGAACTGGAAAGTGCATCACTCAATGGACCCCAAGCAGTTTTCAGCATATTCAATCCCACAGAACCTTTCCTAGGGAGAGGCTGGAACTGAAAGAGGATTGTTTCTGCCTCCTATGGCAAATAATTAGGGTCTCTTTTTGTGGCCCAGTTTTTCCAGGCTCCATCTGAGAAGAATTCCCAGTGACTTTAGTGCAATTAGGAGTATTAAAAAAACTTGCGGGATGGTTTCTGTTCTCCAAACGGTGAGAGACATTGAAAATGGTGTGTACCTCATAAATAAATATGATTGACCAATACAGACACAGCCTGTGATTTAAATGGGTGCCTGGGGTCAGGGCAGCTGGGCACCACTGGCCTCTTGCTGTGGCATGGGTTCATGCTCACTCTAGTAGCATTGTAAAAACAGGATTGAAAATATCATGAAGACGTGATTGAAAAGCAGTTCCTGCTGATATTAAGATGGATACAAAGAGAACTCAAGGCTGTGCAGATGCTGGTGGAAAACCCATTATCTCTTCCCCACTTCCACTCGTGGATGCACATGCTTTTTGTGCTCCTCTCCCAGCTACCCTCTATAAAGACAGCCGAGTTGGTACATGAGTCTGGCTGAGGGGATGAGGGTCTTCAGCAATGCTGCAGTGCCACCCTCAGCTGACATTTGCAACATCAGTTGGATAGAACAGAATAGGAGGACATTTGTAGGGAAAGGTTGGCTGGATTCTGTAGCTGAACTGGTCTTTCTCATTAAGTTTCTTTCCTTTATTTATTTTGTTCTTGTTTTAGGCACTTACTTTCAGGATGAAGGTCTGGCACAGCACCCTCTGTCATCAATGGGAGCCCTCCCTCTGACTTGCAGAAAGAGATTTTTAGTTTTGTATTTTCTGAAGTGCTTTGTCCAACCAAGTCTTCAGATATCTTCCAAGTACCACTTTGTCTACAAAGGCTTCCCTGTGCTAAAGGAGAAGTGTTTCATTCCTGATAGTGTGTATATCTGCTTGATTGGGCAATATTTCTGTATTCTGGGCAGATTTACTCTGAAAGTGGCATCACTTCACCTTGGTCGGTATGTTTTGCTGGGATTACTCTGAACAAGCTTGACCTGCTGAAATGTAATGTTTCTCATACTAGTTTCCCAAACTAGTGAGGCTGTTGCTATTTCAGGTGGCTTAAAAATATGTGCACAGTTTGTACTTTGAATGTTTAATAAGCTTAAAACATGAAATATATAATGCAGTTTGAACTTTCTAGTGTTATTTCATCACCAAAAAAGCAAAGTCTTGAGGCTCAGCAATTGCCTTTGTCAGAATGTAAATTCCAGCGTGTAATACCCAGGCTGTGTGTTTCAGGAAATCAGTATTAACCTATTAGTATGCAGTTTTCCTTGGAGAAGAGCCATCTTCACACTGAGCCTGTATTCCTGCTTCAAACCTTCCTGTCACTGTTCCGTATCCACGACCCAGCCTAAGGCTGCCTTTGACGGTTCTCCAGCCATTTCCTGCATACTGCACTAGCACTAATTGAAAATTTGGGTGGCCTTGCTTATTTATTTTCCTGGAATGTAGTGGGTTATATTTTCATGGCACTTTCTCAGCAGTGCAACGTTTCAATTTCAAAACCACTGCAATATGAGGAACAGTACCCCCAAAATTAAAGAAATAACAATAAAAAGCAGCATATCTTTGATTAATTTTTACAGTAGTTCTTTTGTGAAAATATATAATGGAAAAAGAATTCAGTGTTGCTTTTGTCTCTCAAGATCAGAGGCAAGAGAAGCTATTTAAATACATGTACAAGATGATCACATGCAGACACAATGAGGCATGAAACTTTAAATGTACAGATGCCATGGAAATGAAAAGATAATATAAAGTGTATTCTTTGCAAGACTTGCAGAGTTCAATAGCTACATAATGTGTGTGGAAGGAAGAGAGAAGCAGCCCCCCCTGCACTCTCTAGGAAAATTCCAGCTATGTCTGGATGTGCCATTGGCACTAGCGCTGTGTTTTGCCTCCCTGGATTTCTGCAGGAATGTAATTCCACAGCAGACAAGGTTAGTATGTCACTGTTAGCTCCATGCCTGGAGGTGCCTATGGTTGGGCATGAGTATCTGTGGTAGATTTCTAGTTTTGATTAAAAAATTTCACCAATTCCTTGACAAAATTTCAAACATATAATTTTTTTCTCTTCTTGACTAATTATTTTGGTTTATAGCAATTTTTTATTGTGTGTGCAAAAATTAAAGGTTGGCACAAATCTGTTTGCTTTTTATCTAACACTAAGTGCTACTGTTGAAGTCTTTTGGGAATCATGTTTTGTTCCCCAGAATGAAGGCATAAGGAAACATTTAGCAATAAATACACAATTACGATGCTGATCTGTATCTCAGAAATTATTTGGAGGAAGAGTGAACTGAAGATGGAGTCTGTTTTCACTTACAGGCACACACCTTTAGGATTCCACAACTGTTTGAATTTATAGATGTTTCGGAATGGAGATAAAACTGGATGCTGAAAGGAAAAGAAGTTTTAAAAGAAGAAAATGTCTGCTCCTATTTCTGAGTTTTCAGGATGCCATTTTGGGGTTTTATCTGTAACTCTGACATTTGGAGACTTTTTACTGGAGCACCAAACATTCCTTGTAATTGAGTAAAGTAAAAAATAAGCAGTATGGGGGGTTTTGTTTGGTTGGTTTGTTATGGGGTTTTATTGTGGGGGTTTTTGTTGTTTGGCAGTTTTTATTGTTTGAGGAGTTTTGTTGTTTGAGGGGTTTGTTGGTTTTGTTTGGTTTTGTTGTTGTTTTGGGTTTTTTTTTAACAGACATTCTCAAATGAAAATGCCAGCCCTAGCATTCCTCTATATTTCCATTTCCTTCTTTGCAAAGTCTGGATCTCTCCACTGGGAAAGTTCAGATTTTAATTGGACCTCTCCAGCCTATTCCAAATCCTATTTCCAAACTCCCTCACTATACATTTCCCAGGGAGAAGTTAGGAAGTGCCCCAAGCTAAGGCTAAAGTTGTGATCGATCAAACTATCTGACACGTGCATATTGTGCCTTGTTACAATTAACAATGAATTCTGGTTCAGCAGGATATTATACATTCCATCAAGTGAAAGGCTGAGAGAATTGGGAATTGTTCAACCTGGAAAAGAGAACACTTCAGGGTGACCTAACTGCAGCCTTCCATTACCTGAAGGGAACTTACAGGGGCAAGACTATTTACAAGAGCATGTAGTGACAGGACAAGGAGAAATGGGTTCAAATTGAAAGAGACTAGGTGTAGATTAGATATCAGGAAAAAAAATTTTATTGTGAGGGTGGTGAGGCACTGGAACAGGTTGCCCAGGGAAGCTGTGGATGCTCCATACCTGGAAGTGTTCAAGGCCAGGCTGGATTGGGCTTTGAGTAACCTAATCTAGTGGAAGGTGTCCCTGCCTGTGGCAGGAGAGTTGGAACCAGATGATCTTCAAGGTCCCCTTCCAAGCCAAACAATTCTATGATTCTGTGATTCTATTAGGTGTAATACAAGGGAGTAAATGAGCACTTCTCCTTATACTTATGGCTGCTTAATTTTGCCTTTAAATAAGAACAGTAACCAACTGGGAAAGATGGGTTGAAATGGAAGAAGACAGTGCTCCCTCAGCCCTGTATCTCTGCCATGATGGTTTCTCTACCTTGTTGAGGATACAGTCACACCATCAGCTTGGCATTTGGCACAAGAGAGGCACAGCACAGAATGGGAGGGCCCTTGTGGCGGGCACAAGGGGTGCTTTTAAAAGTGGGTTTACTGCACATAGAGGAAATTCTTGTTGTATAATTCCTGGAGCATAAATTTAAAATAAGGCACCTTATGAACTTGCTAGTACATTCTGTCTCTTAAGGAAGGACTGACTAGAGTTCCAAGAATAGCGTTGTTCCTGTATGAGCTTTAGCCACTTCTTAAAGGCTTCCAGTGAATGAAATTCAATTGATTTCCTAAACAACCTATACCAATATTTTGCTGTCATCACTGTTAGAGTTCTTCCTAATGCACTTTGCTATAGTGTCTTGTATTCATCATCCTGTCCCTCCCAGGAAAACTGACTCTTAACCACTATTGTGGGACTTTTATCGGGCCTTCAGAAGTGTGTGAATATTGCCTACAAGCTTGATTGGATATGCAAAACACTATTATTGTTGTTGTTGTTGTTGTTGTTGTTGTTATTATTATTATTATTATTATAAAGTAGAAACAGGACAGAACATTAATTATAAATCCACTCAGATATTGACTATATTTTAAAACATGTGTCTCAAAGTAGGTTCTGCTAGTGCCTCTGATGGTCATTTGGTTCTTTTGAAAAAACAGCCCTGAAATCTGTAATGTGTTTGAGTAATTTTACTGTTATTGCTGGTCATGCTACCGCAATAGGCCGAGTCACGCAAATAAAGTGAGTCAGGGTCTCAGCTATGAGCAGAACAGGACTGGGGACTGTATAAGGCTGAGTCCAACAGGCTACTCAATGTGCATGCCTAATTTTAAGTATTTGAGTTCAGTACTTTTGGTAAAGTGAATAATAGACCTGAAAGTGTTTTCAAGTTAATGGGAACTCATAAGTGCTTTCTTGGATCACAGCCCAGGAGCTCAGCACATTGCAGGGCTAAATACAGATTTAACAGTCTAAATTTAGGCCCCTATGTTTTAAAACACTGACCAACATTCTTCTTAAAAATTTCTGTGGAAATTACTGTAGTTCTGAAGTCAAGGCCAAATACCTCTTAGAATTCTGCATCTAAGAATAAATGTCACTAAGAAGCATTAAAGACTAGGACTGTAGTTCATTAAAATCAAATATTGTCATGGGTTTTACAGGTTTCAGATTAAGCTGTATGATCTGGTACCTCTGACTGTACATTTAAGGCATAGATCAAGATTCACATTTTAATGTTAATTGCTTGTCTGATACATTAAAATAATGTTTATCTTTAAAAAGAGCTTCATAATTATATCTAATTGATGTAAAATTCAACCTCTTGCTAACAGCATACAGTTGTGATACTAATTTGAATGTAAATTATCTAAAAAGTTAAGTTTTGAAAGAACAATTATACTTGGGCCCAGGCTGCATAGTTTATCTAACTGCTTTTTGCCATTCTCATTCTCTTTTCCCCAGCTCTATTTTGTCATTTTTCCTTTCTTTTTCACCATAGGAGAATTAGAGATCAGGACGTTAGGAGGAAGAAGAGAGGAAAGAAGAGAAAGACAGACAGGGAATCCTATGAAGACAGAAAAAAAAACCAAACAAGAAGGGACTTAGTAATAGATGGAATCTTTATTTGCAATATTAACCACAAAAATTCCTGTATCATTTCCTTTAAAATAAATACCATTTTGCAGAGACACCAAATTGGGCAAGTGAGGTAAACAACTTGGTCCCATCAAAATGGGCCCAACTGATAACTGCATAATAGTTCTTTGTTCCTCTAGTTGATTTTCACTAGGACACATTGGGAAGTGCTGGCTGCTACCAGAGCAGAGATATGCTCACTTCCAGTGGAGGGGAACTGGGGTTCTCAGGAAGCAATGAACTGTTCCACAGGTGCAGTTCAATTCAGAACAGGAGATCTGATCTCTGCCTTCACTCAACATGATTTCAGAAGTCTGAAAAAATATCTGATGAAAAGCTTTTCCCTGCTTATTCCCCAAAGTATTGAAATTAAAGCAGTTGTGCCAGAGTTTGTTCTTGTAGGAAAGGAGAACAGAATCTCACACGGAATTTGAGGCACAAAACCTGTCAAATAGTCTTTGAAACAGGGTATATTTTTTCCCCTTTGAGAAAAAAAAGTGGCAAAATTTTATGTTGGTTTAGGTTTCAACTTCCCCCATCTATTGTTTTAAAATACACACAATGGATAAAGGTTGGTCCCAAGAAGTATTTAAACTGTGGCAACTTACTAGTGACACCCTTGACAGAGCTGTGGTATACAACATTCAGTATTTTTAGCTGCACAAAGTAATTTAGTAATTTTTTTCATTGGTGCTGTTTAGAGAAACAATGCCTCTGGGTCAGTAGTGCACAGATTCCTTGGATAGGCCTTGAAAGGGAAGAATTAGGGTGGTGTTAGCCAAGAAAGTAAAAGAGTGAGAGAATTTTGTGTACTGTTGGAAATGGTTTAAAGTGCAAAGACTATATTTTTTGTTTGATGTGGAAAAAGTGACTGTACGTGTTCTGGAAGAAGACTCAAAATACTGTGTGAATTAATTTATGTTGTTTCTCTTGAATCATACCAGAAATCATCTGGGGGAAAACACTGATCAGTAAGTTGTTTCTTCCTCTCTCGCCTGTCAGCAAATATAAATATATTTCACCTCATAATGAAAGTTTCTGGCTTAAGCTCCTGGATAATGATCAAAATGCTGCCAAGGTCAAAGAACTTATTTCTGTGCCTATCTATTAAAAAAAGAAATAGAACAATATGATTTAAGAAGATCAGTTCCTGGATGTTGGTTTGACAACACAGATCCAGGTGATTTTCAATTTTGGAGGAAGCAGAAAGCAGCTGGTCTTGGGAGCAAAATACAACACAGGAAATCTGCTTGGCAATTGAAATATTTGACTGAATTTTTTATAAAATCTATGGCAACTGCTAGAAGCCAACATCTACAGGGATCAAGAAAATAAAAGGAAGTGGAACCAATGAGGTGAAGAAAAGTTGTGCAGTGATTATAGATTTGTTAGAGCAGACAAGGAAGAGTTGGGCTTCTTGGCTCTGCTCTTGGTTCAACTGCCATGGGTTTAGCAGGCTACTGATCTCCAGTTAAAAAGTGATGTATCTTCATTTTAGTAAAGCTTTTGGCAATGTTTCTTACAAAGAAGCAAAGACAATATGGTCCAAATTGAAAATCCCATGGTGTCAGAAAAGGCAAGGCTGAGGAAGGGTTAGCAAAATGGGGCCACTATTAAATGGAGAGATGTATTGAAAGAGGTTTCTCAAGGGTCTATCCTGTATCTGTTACTTTTTATAAAACATGCCAAAAACAGAATAGAGACCAAGCTTGTTACATTTAGAGAGGACATGAAGACGAGAGCAAATAAGAGTGTTAGAGAACTGAATTAGAATTCAGAAGGAATTTGTCAAACTGGTGATGGGATTTTCTTAAGAAAAACACAAAGGGTGGTATTCAATAGGTGCAATAGACATAGCATCATCAGTTCCCCCTATACAGGAAGGGGAAAAGTAAACAGGATTACAGTTGCATAGAAAAAATGTAGAGTGAATCACAGGCTAAGCACAAGTCATCACTGTTAAACTGTCGTAAAAAGGAAAATGCCATACGAGTGGGGTAGAAACAGGAAAACAGCCCACAAAATAGGCAAAAAAATTATTTTGCTCTGCTAACTCATGGTACTGCTTCAGTTTTAGTGCTTTGGGGTTTTTTTTCAAATGTTTTTCACCTGGATCATGCTTGGGTTGGGGAACTGCACTTCCAGGATGACACTGGGTATCTGCAGAACAGTGCAGTGGAAGCTTGATTACCAGTCCAGAAAACATTAAATATCAGGGTAGTAAGAGGACTGTTAGGAATAATGAAGAAAAGAAGATACAGGGCCTTTAAATATGGAAAAGACTGCTATATGGAGGAAGCAAAGAGTCTGTTCTCTGGGCCAGCAAGGACAGACCTTTCACCAATGGACTGAAATTGCACTAGAGGTTATATTCAGAGTTATAGTCATGTTAGAAAAAACTGCCTTTAGTGATAAGGGTAGAGAAACACTGGGAAAGATTGCCTGAGGAGATGGCAAAAGCACCATACTGAGAAGCCTGTAAGAACAAGATTGAAAAAACAATTATGTTACAACAAAAGAGTAGTTGATCCTGTCTTAGGGCAAGGGAAAGTACTAGAAAGGGTGATTTCTTAAGGTCATTTTCAACCTTATGCTTCTTAGATTTTTTTCTGTTCCTTAGATTTCCCTGGTTAGAATATTCACCTCTCAAATTCAAACAGAAGTAGGGAGAGGTCTGGTTTGGATGTCCAAATGTAGAAAAAAAATAGGCGAGAGCTTTAAGCTTGAAGGCATTCACAAAAGAGAACAGTTCTGGAAAGGCAGTTATACAGTGCAGAATCAAAATTAATCCATACAGTTTGTCAAGAGAAGGTGAAGGAGCAAATCTGCTGCATTTTACAAACATCTTCAAAAGGAAGATATTTCTGTTAACAAGAAGCAGGCTTGCAATGGACTGATGCTGGCAGCTAGATGAATTTACCTTTTCAAACAACATTTACATTTCTATCAGTTATTTTTTACATGTTAAGGTATTGTGGTACATGTTAGGGTAACCACTGAGAAATCTTCAAAAGTGCAATTATGGATTTGCCATTTCTCCAACTCTTTAAAGTAAAATGAAGCTGTCTTTCTAAGAAACAACTACAGAAAGACTTAGGTGTGGAAATGACTGGAGGAAATTCTACAGCTTTCAATATTCAGGTTAGACAAGATAATCATAATAATCTCTCTGGCTTTTAAATCTGTTTACCAAACTCTGTAGAGAGATGTAATGTTTACAGATCACTGTCAAATCTGCATAAATGGATTAAAAAAAAGCATGAATGAGCAATTAGTCTTGTGACCTCTATGAGGTATAACACTTACTATTTACCAGGTCATTATATTACAAATTGTCACTTCTTTCCTCAGTTTAACTGCATAGATTAATCTCTTTAACAGCATCTGGAGTTCCATGGAGTAATGTATTTATATTACCAGCATTATATATGACAGCAAATATATACTATATATTATGGTATATACATCATAAGTTATATATATGCGACAGATATATGTATATATATTTTAACAGCACTAGTTTTCCTCCTTTTGTTCTAAAGAGATACGTGGGATGGTGTTTCTTTTCTCCAGTGGGGCACATCTGCAGTCAGTCACTGTCAGCTTTGTTCTGGAGTCACTGAAGGGGTAGGTGATGGTCACTACACATCAGCTGGTAAAACCACCCACAGCAGATTCAACAAAGTGCACCACACAGGAAGTTCTTCATTGACAGTATTATCCAGGGCCCCTGCAGATCATAAGATTCCAGGATGCTGGTCTTGGAAATAGCAGGATTTGCCTGCGTGGATGTCTGTGATGAAACTACATATGGCATTTATAAGGCTTCTGTTGTTGCAGAGTTTAGCCTGGTTGTGCTGTTCTGACAGGTACCCCAGGGCCCACAGTCTGGATGAAAACACTGCTGAGCAGCCTTTTAGAAACAGCAGTTTAAAACCTCTAAAAGGGGAGACTAGATGACATTTTCAGAAGCAAAAGGCATCGAGACTTTTTCTCGCTTGGGGGGGTTGTATCTTCTCAAGTTCAGGCTCCCTCTTCTTAATCATTCATCTCTTTAGGATCTTTTCACTTACAACAGACGTGAATATGCAGTCAAATCCACAGCCAAACTTCAGTCTGGCACTGAAGTTTGTCAGTTGAACTGAATCTAAATTCGTAGTTGTTTATTACAAAACTTCGTGGTTAGACAGTTCCCTTTATGGACTCTCACTGAAGTCAATGGACTTTTTGGGCACAGATATCTACTCTCAGATATTCAGAGGACATCGGGCAGGGCTGAGATCCACCTATGTGGTGCACTATGTGGGCCCTTCTGCAGCAATCAAACCCTTCAAAGAGTGGTTTTATTTGGTGCAACTGATGACAGGCTTTCAATGAGAAAATTCAAAGAAGCTGTCATGGAGAAAAAGCATAATCTTGAAATGGGTGGCAAATACTTACACTTTTTATTGTGACGCCAACTTTTCTTGGAGAACTGAGGTGCTCATTTTCTGCTCATTTAGAAGAAAACTGCAGAGTCACTAGTTACAGCTTTGGAGATAATTAGAGAAAAGATAGGTACCAGCTGATTTGTTTTTCCCTAGAAAGATGCTGTGTAATGTTTTAGAGAGTGTAGAGGAAAGAGTCGGAAAAATGCTGTTTATTCATGTGATGAAATATTACAGACTACTAATTTAACCTGGGTGGGTATAACCTACAAAAAAAATGAGAAAAATTGTGTTTCTTGGCCTTAATGCTTTTTATGGTGCTTAAGTTCTTTAAGGTTTTATGAAAGGTAGTTTGTTTTCCCACTACTGTTCTGGTTTGGGTTGGATTTGGCAAAACTGAGGAATGGATTCTTCAGTGTTTTATTCCTCTCATTGCTTTTCCTCTCCTTCCCAGTGAGTTTTTGTCTGAACTTGGCTTTTGCAACTGAGTATCAAGCATTACCAGCAAAAAGCGAAAAAGCAGATCTCCTGACCCTTTCCATTAGGAAAAGAACGTTTATTCAGAGGCACCCCAGACAAGACAGCAGGTTTGTTAAGAAACATTTTTACTGTTTCACAGGAAAAGGAGGAAGGATTTGCATTACTGGGCGCTGGCAGCACTGCCCGCTTGCTTGTTCCTGCGCCTTTCTCTGACACCCTTCCTTCTGCCACCCACAGCAGTAGCACTCCCAAGCCCTCCTCTCACAGAATCAGAGAGCATTTAGGGTTGGAAGAGATCTCTGGAGATCACCTAGTCCAACCCCCTGCCAAGGCAGGGTCACCTAGAGCAGGTGACACAGGAATGCATCCAGGAGGGTAAGGAATATCTCCAGAGAGGGAGACTCCACAGCTTCCCTGGGCAGCCCCGGCCCCTGGGTGCCCATGCTGCCGCTGGGTGAGTTTCTGCCCCCAGGGACAGTGTTAAGAGGTGGTTTTATTATTATTTATTGTTGTCGTTCACAGAATCACAGAACATCCTGAGTTGGAAGGGATCCATCCACAAGGATCACTAAAGTCCACCTCTTCACCTTGCTCTGTACATTTGCAAGGATCACACCACGTGCTTAAGAGTGTTGTCCAAATGCTTCTTGAGCTCTGGCAGGTTGGTGACCACTTCCCTGGGGAACCTGTTCCAGTGCCCAACCACCCCCTGGATGAAGAACCGTTTTCTAATATCCAACCTAAACCTCCCCTGACACAACTTCAGGCCATTCCCCCAGGGCACTGTTGTCGTTGTCCCTGGATGTTGTCAACGCTGTTATCATCATGAGTTTATTTTCTCCCTTTGTTCCTCATCCACGAGGGGACCAACCCCACACAAACCGCGACGCTTTCAGGACACACCCCGCTCGAGAGCGGGAGGGGAAAAAGGGAGCGAGGGCAGGAGGGAGCGCTGGAGCGGGGCGGGACGCCTGAGGAGGCGGTGCCTCCACGGGGCGGGATTTTGGAGGCTCCCAGGCGGTTTCCTCCGCATCGATCGCTCCGCGCTCCATCGATGTGCTCTGGCGGCGCCTGTGGGTGCCGGGCGCAGGTGCCGGACGCGATCGCGGCGGCGGGCGGTGAGTGACCGGCCCCGGCCCCGCTCCCCCCGCCCCGCTCCCCCCGCCCCGCGCCGCGGGGCACCTCCGCAGCCTTACCCCCCACCGCCACTTCCCCGGGCGGAGGCCTCCCCTTTTCCCCCCGCTCCGTTTGGCCTCCCCCCGCCTTCCGCTCCCCGGGCGGGGTCGAGCGCCGCGTCCCCGCCCCGGCTCGGGGGGGGGGGGGGAAGGAGCTGTCGGCGGTGGCTCCTGGGGCGCGGGGGCGTCGCTGGTCTCCGGCCGTACCCCGGTGGCTTCCCGGCCGCAGCCGCTCTTCCGTGGTCCCTCAACGCCCTAGCAGGAGAGACCGGGGACAGGGCAGGGCGGGGAGATTCCCCGTCGCCTGCGACCCCCGCGGGAGGCACGCGGTGCCCCGCTGAGTGACGGCGGCTGCCAGAGATCGGGCCCGGCAGCAGCAGCTCCGTGGGCTTTGCCTGTGCTCCTCATCGCTGGCAGGGCCTGGTGGGAGCTCCTGGGCCCGCCCGCTGCCCCGGGACACGGGGCTGGCGTGGGGCTGTCTGAAGTCGCAGAATCCATTAGGTTGGAAAAGACCTCCAGAGATCATCGAGACCAGCCTGTCTGAGATGATCAAGTTCACACCAATGAGCCGTGTGTGTGCTGGGGGAGGGTGTAGGAGAAACGGGGGGCAGGGAGAGGTGAGGTCTGACCTCTGAAAAGCTGGTTGTTTGCAGGACTGATTGTTTTGGGTTTTGTCTTTTTTTTTGATTTTAACTTCGTATTTAGTGGTACCGTCACGTTTCAGACACAATTCCCCAAAAATGAGTGGGTACTTAGTCGAGTGCAGTAGGAAAGTACCAGGGTAAGAAGTATGGAAGGAATCAGAATAACATATACAGGTTGAGAGATGGTTGTTTTCATTCATATGTATCTGGAAGTGTTACACTTTTCTGTGACTTATTTTTTTTATTTTATTTTTTTTTTACTTCCTGCCCAGTTCTACATTTCTCCCTCATTTGCCTTGCAGTCCAGAAGGGTCCATGAGCTGGATGGCCAAATGTTATATATATAATGATATAGAAGAGGCCTCCTTGCCTCTTCTATATCCTAATTAGGAACCTGAAAATGATCTCTTAGCGAGAGGTAGATATCCAAAATTTGGGAGTTCTTGTTTCCAGAAGGGATTTTTTCATTTTCAACATAGTCTTCTTTCTGTCAGCTTTTCCTTGTTTTTTTTTTTTTTCCTCCTGTCTTTCTTTGTTTCCTGCAATTTGCTTGCTTGTTGTGGGTTAACAGCTTCTAGGCTCAAAAGTTTTGAGCTCAAAAGCCAGTGAAATATTAAGCCATTCTAGACCTGACAGAACATCAGATTAAATATAAACTCCAAGTGTTCATTATTTAAAGTTTAGTTTAAAATTGTAATCTTATTTCAACTTTCCAGGCTTTCCAGTCGTTCTTAAAACAAGTAAACAGTCTCTTTTCTCCTTTAGTGATTTCTGTGCATTTCATTACTATAAACTTTGTTTTGTTTTTTGCTTTTACTGAAGTCAAATCAGTTAAAGGTTTGCAAATAAACAAACTTACGGCTTAGGAAAACAGGTCTGTTTTCTTCCTTTACCTTCTGCTCAGCTGAAGAAGGAAAGCTCTGTAATTCTTGCTTTCCTATTTTGATAGCATCTTATCACAGCTTGCACTGACCCAGCAAGAAGCGGCAAAAGGCATGTCCTGCTGCTGATTTCTTTCCCATGGATAGCTTACTTTACAGTTTTTGTGATTAATGTCCACTCCTTGGACAACAATGTTTTTACTTAGATGGGATTTCTGTTGTCTGAAACATCATTTAAAACAGATGCAGTTATTTTCATTATACTGGTAGGACTTAACTCAGTGAAACTTATTTTAAGTTGTAATGATAGGACCGTTTTCTCTGTGGAAAACATAACTTTTTTAGGATGTGTCAGAGGTGAAACTATTCGATTAAAAGCATGTTATCCATCAAACTTAAGCTGGATTTTTTCAAACAAAATCTAAAGTTGTCTGGTGTTTTTATGGCCTTTGTTCAATAAATAACAATATTTTTACAGACTTGATAGTTGTGGGGTTTTTTAATCCTGTAATTGCTTTATTGTATTCTGGAGCTGAACACTGGTCTAAGGTAATGAATATTTCAAATGAATTCTAAAAAAACCCAACCACACAAAGTTCTTAGTCATGAACACTAAAAAAGAAAACAAATTAAAAAAATAAGCCTTTTAAGTAAATTATTTATCACCTTGCCCTTCAAGTAGTTGATATTGTTATGTGAAGAAACTGTTTCATCTTCAGTACAAAAAGTATTGTTCACTAAGTGTTTTTGAATCTATAGTATTCAGATTTTCTTTTTAATTGTAGGATTTCTTGAGTATGAGCGAGGGTTTTTTTGCTAGCTGTTGAGAAGATTTGAGGAAAAAACAGACATTAAAATATGTAATCCACCAATTGTTTTCCTGAGGTTCTGTTAGAAAGAAACTCTATTCATTTATACAGTCCTTTCTTTATTATGCTGCTCTTCCCAGAGAAGCTGGACTGAAGCAAAACAAGTAGGTTGACTAAAGAGGCAGAGGCAGTGACCTCTTTTAGTGATTAAAACTTCTAGATATGTTATGTTAAACCATACTTAATCAATTTCTTTCAATATGCTGGTACATTTAGCTGTAAATTCAGTAAGTCTTTAGCACTGTACTTGAAACTAAACATCAGTTTTGAGTTATTTTAATTCTGTTTATTCTGTGCTTTTCGGCTTTCCTACTTCATTAAAAAAAAAAACAAACAACAAAACTGATAAAGAATATGAAAAGAAAGAAGTAGTTATCTCAGTAGGATGGTGACAGAAGACTGAATATAAACGGTGTTCTTAAAAACACTGATTTTGACAGCTGTGGAAAGTCTCCATGAAATAATCTACAGTTAGAGCTTTGTACTCCGGGACAAAAGCCTGTAAAGCACAGATGGACACTACCTGCATGCACTTCAGATGCCCATAGATCACTATTTACTTAAGCAAACAGGCAAAGAAAACCTTGCACAGGATAAATAAGTAGTACTTCATTTTACAATCACAGGCTGGAAAATAGTACTCAGAAGACTGTACGTGTTACAGTGACTTTATTTTCTACGTGAGTTTTTCAGGCAGAGTGGAATCTACTGCTCTATTTAAAAGTAAGCTGGAGGTTCAAAATATGAAAACAGCTAAATTAGTATATTTTAGCAGAAGTCAGATGTTAGCTCTTCAGCTTAACTTTGACCTTCTGTCTTGGACCACCTACATTCTGTGAATCTGGGCTGTGCAACATTGTCTTTCAAATTACTTTTCCCAGGGGAGGAATAGGGTGTTCGGTAATGGAGGGAATCTTGTTTGTAAAGGTGCTTGGAGGATGAGGGATGATTAGACAGCACATGTATAGCGGACATGTCAGATTGATGTTTCATCTTCTGTGCTGAACATGAAAGCAAAGATCTGTGTTTACAGCTTGCAAAGTATGACTTCAAAAATCTAGCTGATTAAAATTTTTGTAGCCTACTCTGGAAATTATTTTCTGGAATTTCACTCTGCATTTCAGTTCCAAAGCGGTTGGATTATTCTCCCAGTGTCAAAAGTTAGAGGAGAAGGGAAAGGCAGGAGGGAGAACTCATTTTTGTGATCTCCTGGAGGGGGGAAAAAAACCAACAAACCTGAAGCATGCAGTTTTCCCAGAAACTGAGTAATGAGAGAAATGCCTGAAAATAACTACTCATTGTGATCGCAGTGTTATGGGCTTTGTAGACGGAAAGGTGAACTACGTATTTAGTATTTTAAACAACACCAAATCAAACATTTCTCCTCCTTCCTATGGAGAATTTCTTTGTAATGGTACTTTTTATATTATTTTGAAAGCATTTAGTGCTTTTTCTCTAAAAATAAATTGGGCTGTGTAGCCTTTTTTTATCAACAGATGCTGTTATTCTGCAGACAGTATGTTCAGCATTTTCATTAGAAAATACTGTGATTGCACCTGGTGATGAGTGTGAAAGCCTGTGTTTCCTTTTTAATTTTGTTTGCTTTGTTTTTAAGGAAAACAAAATTTCTGAGACACCAAGTCCTTCATGGGTCTGGTTTTCACTTGACCTTAAGGGAACTGCAGATTCCCAGATTTCTAGTTTAATTCTCAAAGGCAGACCTTAGGCTATATTGTGCAGAAACCAGTGGGGTCTCTGGCAGTGTAAAAGTGTCTGTGGATCAGATTACAATATAAATAAGGGGGTTTTAGGTATATTTAGACTTGTATTTTTTTCCTTGACTTTGTGGATAACCCAGAAGTAACGTACCCAGTATTTGGAAGTTCATAAAAAAGTCTGTATTAATTAAAGGCTTATGCTGAGCAAAAATTCCTTTTTAAATGCATGCTTTTGTATTGAGGACAAACTAAATTGATTTTTTTGAGATACTTATAAAATGTCTTTATTAAAAAAGCAAATTACTGTCAGTTTTATGTGTAAGAATTCTGTGAGTCTTGTGACATTTCGAATCTCACTGTGTACCTTGCTTTTTGCAACTGCACATTGGATATTTGGCAAAAAATTAAGAAGCTAGGTATATAGCCAATGAGTTCCTCTCATGTTTCCTTCTCATTAGCAGAGAAGGCACAGGAGCTTCTGTTTCTCTCAAGACAACTTCACTACTCTAAAAGCATGATAGCTCCATACAGGAGAAAGGATTTTAGGTGGATGAGTGGAAATGAAGACTTAGAGTATATAAGGCAACAGCGGGTTTTTGTTAGAAAAATACCTGTGCACACAGTCTGTCAGGGTAACCCTTGAGTTTACTCTTGAGTGTGTATTTGACCATGTGAATCAAGAAAAATGCTATAGGGTATGGCTTGAGTACTTCCCTCAAGCAGAGGGCAGAAAGAGGTGTTTGGGAGAGAACGGGAAAAATACAGGAATCTCAGTAACACAAGTGCACGTCTCATCTTTTAAATACTTTTGAAACAAAAGGAACTGTCAAAAAAGTCCCACAGCAAATGTTAAATTCAGTGTTGCAGTCCTACCTACAAGCACCCAAGTTGAAACTTCAGCCATGTGAACTGTGTAATTACAGTGGTTATATAGTGTTTTTATAAAGAATATTGTGTGTAGTTATAGGGCTTAGAAAAAAATCTGTGGTGTCTTGTTTCTTTTCTGTAGAAAAAAAAAATTTCATCCCTTTGGGATTTATTTAGTTTATTTTTCTGAACTTCTGGATCTTTCTGAATGCATTTGAATAAACATATTTGAAGTTTTTGATGCTTGGAGTATTGTTTTCGAATTTCTGCCTGTCAATATCGTAAGATTGAGGGATGCGGAGGGTATTAAGATTCTTTACCATTTTCCTATTAACTGAAATGATGTGCAGAAAATTATGAATAACTTTAGAACAAAAGAGGAATGAATGGCTTAACTGGAGGACAGTAAGGATAATGACTTCTGGATGAAGCAAACTTTGCTGAATGTTGGAGGTAGAAGCAGATGTAGGAAGACGTGCGTTGTGAGAATTTGGAAATTAATGGGAGATTTATGACCATCTGTGATATGGTTTTGTATAAAGCTGAGTTGACTTTTTTTACATATATGTTTATATATACATGTTTAGGGCTTTTGTTCAAAACGTTGCTGGATTATAGTGATGTGTCACGTAGTAAATACAGAAGCTTTTAACCAAGTAGATGAGTTAATTTCTGGGGATTTGTAATATAATTTATAATGGAAGTAGAGGAAATTTTGAGGAGAAACATCATTCAGACTTTCTTTAATTATATTTTCTTCTGTGCTATTGCCTTTTTATAGCCACTTCAGTATGACCAAAACAGATGTTCAGAAAACTTAAATTGGTTTGACTTGAGTGTTGGTAGAGAATAGGTGCTGTAATATTGAATATACCAGCAAAAGTGTTCATTCAAGAACTGGTATAAACCAGCATGTTGACATAATTAATAAATCGGGGGAATAATTTCTTTTCGGTGTGAAGTTACTGAACTTTAAAGCTAATTTTTTGACAATGTATTTGATAAGGTGAATTTATTTTTTTTTCTTAAGGCTTTCCCAAACAAAAACATCTTAGTCCAAGCTTATAGGGCTGTTTGGATTATTGTAGTATTGATGGTTTTGCTTAATAGTGGCACTTGGAGATTGTCATTGTCACTTAGGTAAAAAGATTTTGAACTGAAGTGAAAATGTGATTGTGGTTCTCGGCTGCCCAGACTGTGTATGCATTAAATTAAATTTGTGTGCTGGTGAGTTTGATGGAGGAGGTATGTGTGTTCATGGTAGCAGAGCAGAGGGAAGGAAGTATTTTTTTAAAATAGACTAACTAAAATAGATTTTATAAGTCTTCATACGTTTTATTCAGCTTTTTCTGTTTGAACAGGTGATATAATTGGCAGATGAAATGATTTGCTGAACTAAAAGAAACAAAGGAACCCCCCCATTTTAAAAGTCTCTGTTCATCTGTATTATAGGTTATTGTTCCTTTTAATCTATTTTTAGTGGTTTGCTATTTTTACTTCTTGCTGATGAGTTACAAACTCAGTGTTGTATGTTGGCTCATTAACTTCCTTCAGGTTGTTTATGGTGTATGATACTAATGAACAAAATTTCATTTTATGATGCAATGTTTGTGGAAAAAATTCAGCGTTTTGACGTCATAAGGGCATTTGTGTGGTTGATTGTTCTTTGTGGGGAATCTCTCCCTTCTCCAAATAAATAAATATCTCAAAACTCCTGATGTAAAAATAGATCAATATATAGGTATATTGTACATTGTAACTGACAGGATGCTGTCATTTAATATGTACAAGGAAATGGATTTATGCTAGTCTAGATTTTTTTTTTTTGACATGTGATAGATAGAAGGTTAATTGATGTTAAATGGATGCTTTGTTAGCCCTTCATCAGCTACTAAACTAGTACAGGAGGAGTGCAAATCATTACTACAAAAGGCCAAGACCAGTATGTTTTCTTAGTGAGGTTTATGGGTCCTTTTTTATCCCTCCCTTCTTTCCCTCCTTCCCAACCACACAAAACATAACCAGCTGTAATGGTAGGAGGAGAGAGCAAGCAGCTTTTCTAAACACACACACGCTCTCGCACTCCGGCCCCCCTCTTTCCCTCCTCATACCTCAGCAGAGTGACAGCTTCTAGATGTTGCGTGCGAGTGAGTTCAGCTGGTGCTGTGTGGTCTGGGTGTGTGGTCTCCAGCTCAACCGAGAGGCTGCTAACAGGGTGGATGAGAGAGAGCAACACTGTTTACTTTAATTTATTTCGGATGCCGGAACTGTGCCCGGAGTTTCTCCTGAGCCGGGTTCCACTGTGAGCGGTGTCAATCCCTCGCAGCTGCAGCCCAGGCTGAACTCCTCTGCCCAGGGCTCTCGCAGCATCTGCCTCAGGTCCAAGCCTTTTAATCCCTTGTGACTCAGAAATGTTAATGGCATCGCTGAGTGCTGTGATTATTTTGCTTTCACTCTGTCAAGATACATCACCATGAAGATGTACCTGGCTGGGTTATGGAAAGCAGGACCTCTGAGATACCGAGGGAATATGCGAGTATGGCTATTGTGAAAGCAAAACTGCCGTGCTCATTGCTTGGCTACCCTAAAACTAAAATCTCTAGTACACACTTTGTGGCTGGTATGAAAATTCAGGAGCCCTTTCAAAAAGCAAAGGGTATCATATTATGTCATTTAATACTGCAAGTATTTTCTTATTTTGTCATTTGCCCTTTCTGTTGCAAAACTCGCACATCCTCCCAAATTGAAACTGATTTTTGGCATGTAGCGTTGTCCTGTAAGTCAGCGTGTTTGTCAGTGTTAATATTGGCTTGAATCAACACGCCGGATATGACAGGGCAAGACAAATGAGCCTTTGTTTTTTCTGTGTGACAGTGAAATTACCCACTTTTTTATGTTTGTTCATCTTTTCATTATAAGTAGCTTAGCGGTGTTTTAAAGAGTTTCTTTCCCCCTAAATGTAAGATTCGTGAGCACTTCTTGTTTAAATTGACAAGTCTTTTATTATTTAAATAAACATGCATAGATTCTTAATATCACTTGGAATTTCAGCATTGTTTAGCTTATTCACTTCCCAGTCTTTTCTGGCAGGCTTGCAGGAATGGACTTTATATTATTAATGCAGTGTTGAAGGCTGTGGAAATTCTAGGGCACTGAAGATCTCCAGAGGGGTTAATAAATGTCAGTTATTTTCACAGTGCTGCTTTTTGGATGCTTTTAATTCTTGTTTTATGTAGATTGTCTGTCTGAATCGATATTGTTGGGAAGATAAAGCACAGATAAGGTTGCAATAGTGTTTTTCTTCAGTTTGTAATGGTTTTGAGTACAAACATATAGGAAACATTTTGCTTTGTCATCCTTCTTGGGGTCATTTGCCGTGTCCCATCACTGACTCTGTCATAGTGTGTTGTTCTCAAGGGACTCTCCACGTTTTCTAGTGAGAACAAATTATTAGATTTACTTAGTAGAAGCACAGGTTTATGTAGTTTAGGGTGAAAAGTCCATCACCTATGTTCTGGAATTTGAGTATTTATTACTTGTTTAAAAAGGCATTTCGTAAATCTTTTCATTTGGAAATTATTTAATGCTGTGATGTTAGTGTGATAAGAGTAACTCACCTATTGGTTTCAGATTGGTTTTCTTTTAGAAGTAAACAGCAACACCTGAGGCATAGTGTGATTTGCACTTGGCTGATGCTTTGCTGTTCCTGCCTCAAAATTTTTTATATTGTATAGTTACATGTATGTGACTGAGAACAAATAAATATTTGCTATGTGAAGACTTGCATGCTTGCTTGTAGATTAGACTTCCTCAATGATGAGAAATTGGCTTCTACTTCCGTCCCTTCTTGACAGCTTTGATTCCCTTTGCTAGATGACCGTGGCGCTTGCATTGACCTTGAGTCTGCATTCCTCTGAGAGAATCCTTTAAGTTCAGTGTCTGTGACAAAGTACTACTGAAAACTTTAAATTAGCTGAATTTTCAGTCACTGGAACCATCTTTGTTTTAGAAATCAGAAACTCCATTTTAAAACAGTTCATCTGCTAATTTTCCCTAAAATTTCCCTGGTGAAATTTGTAAGGTGGCACCAGATTGTTACTCACCTTCCAGAGTTTCATGCCTTCATGATGTTTGTAGTTTTCCTTTGATTTGAGCTTACCAGCCAATGTAAGATGCTTCAATCCTGAATTTTATGTTTTTCATTTATTTAATATTCTGGTGATACTTCCAGAATAGTAAGCAGTACTTTGCTTTACAGAACAGATATGGTAGCTATTGGCATTTTATTTTAGCCTTCTTCTCTGTTCGCCATTGAAAGTTGATTGTGGAAATATCAGAACTCTTATTTTAAACCAACTTTAAACTGAAAGCTTACAAAAGTAAAAAAAACAACTAGACTTGTGCTTTCACTTACGTTGGACCATGTTTCATTGTTTCATTATTTGTTTTTAAAGTGTCTTTTCTTAGGATAAAGAGGGAAGGTGTCCTCTCTTTAGCAAACCTGTAATGCTTACAACTGTTTGGATTTTTTTTTTTTTTTTACCAAACCTTTGTGAGAGGACAGTTTATTTGAGAAGCTCATGTAAAGACAAAAATTATGTTTATGAAAGGCATTTTTCAAGGTGGCCTTGTAGTAGGTGGTCTTTACGGAGGCTTTCTAACTCTTTGCACATTCATAACAAGAATTATGACAGAATAACAGAATAATACGGCCAAGATCATGGGAGTAGTCAAACAGATGTCATCCATGTTAAACTGTTGCGGAGATACTGTGAGGAAATGAAGTCTGAAAAAGAAAAGGATGGGAAGGGAAAAAGAGGGAAAGAGACCTTGTTTAGTGTAGAAGAAGATTGTCCGTTGCAAAAAAATAGTCATGTTGACGCTTCTTCAGTGAGCCTGACTCCTCAGAGGAAATATCGTGTCTGTCTATGCAGCCTCCCCTAGTCTGTATGAGAAGCAGTCTTTCAGGAGGAGGGCTGCTTTTTTCTAATATTATTTTATGCATAATACCTACTTGTAAAAATAGATTTTATGTTTTAGGGCAACATATAGAATTGCAACAAAAGCTCGTAATTAGGTGGTTGTATTGTTTTATGAAATGAAAAAGTTGTTTTGGGTTTTTTTCAGCTTTGCTTTAAATATTTTTAAACAAATTTAGAAACTTGCTTTTGGGACACAGTAGTAGTATGCTGGCTAGGCTTCCCAATAAGCAGTTGAGTCATTTTGGCTATTGACATGTTTGTCATAAGGAGAAGAAATATTCTAAATGAATTGGAGGCTCCCAAGCATTTGCTTGATATTTATTATAATGACATATTTCAAAGATTTCCTTTACTTAGTCTTTGAAATAAATGAAACCAATTGCTGTTTGAAAATAATAATAATAATAGAACATCTCAGTGCTATAGTGCTTTTGTAATGTGTTGAGATTTACTGTGGTATTCTCATTCCAGTGAGGTATTTTAAAGCAATTCTGCAGTAACCATGGAAATACTTTGGAAGAAATATTAGATCTCAGAAGGCTCAGCATTTTTATTACATTTATTTAGCTCATCATGAAGGGGGATCTAGTGCCAATTTCTGAAATCCAGAACAATATGTTGTAATATTACTTTTGAATTTTGGTATTGAAACAAGCCAATTACCTGTGTGCTTAGGTATTTTGAAAGAGACAATAGCTGCAATGCAAGGGAACTATAACATTTTGGGGGGAGGGGGGTCAACCAAATAATGCCACAGTAGCTCCTAT
Source organism: Platyrinchus mystaceus (assembly GCA_035041135.1). Lineage (NCBI taxonomy): Eukaryota > Metazoa > Chordata > Aves > Passeriformes > Tyrannidae > Platyrinchus > Platyrinchus mystaceus. The sequence continues at coordinate 67,905,265 of JAWWLV010000088.1, read as the reverse complement.
TTTCCTTGTTTTCCTCGAGGTTTCTTCCTCTGCATATTACCTAAAGTTCTAGAAGATGGCTTTTTTATTTTTTTTTCGCTATTACTGATTAATATTCTACATAAATCTTTACCAAAAATTGCTCAAAAGTAAAATAGGTGCTTTATGTTGATAAACTGGTATCTAGACACGTGCTGCTTCCTGCAGACGGTGACCAGGTACACATGTGAGGACACAGCACCACTGTTCATTTACTGCTGTTGTGTATCTTTGAGCTCTGCTGAGAATCGGTGAGAAAAGCTCAGAAAACTAGATAGGTAAGATTATGAGGGATAGATGGAGTTTGTTCTCCCCCATCTTGGTAAAATTAGGCACTTGATTCTTCTCCAACATCCTCTTTGCACAGGACTCCAGAGGAAACTTCAAATGCAGAAAGGTCTGAGCTTCTGTGCATATGCATCTTGTATAGGAATAAACAAGACTTCCCTTGCAATTTTGTGTTCAGATTCCTCTGGGTGGTATTAGGTTTATCAATGAGAACTGAGAAGCTTATTTCTTTTGTGCTGCCCATTGTTTTGTCAGGTGATGCTGTGGTAATGGAGTTTTGAATGCAGCACAGACGAAAGCTGGGCAAGCCTTGTGATGCCAGGATTAGGGAGACTGACAGAAGATGGGGTCTCTAATTTTCATCTGTGGCAAGGAAGTGGATTAATAGGAGTGTAGGTGGGTTATTTGGACGAGGCATCTTGGAGTAGGGAATGGGGAGGTAAGGAAGAGGATTTACCAAGGTGTTTGGATTTGAAAGGAGAATGGAATAGTACCACCCTTCTCCCTCCCTGCTTGAACTTGGGGATAAAAAGTCGGAGAATCAACAGAATAGGGTTAGAAAGCAGTTTGTCTGCAAGACTAGAACCTGGCTTCAGTTTTGAAGTGAGGCAGAGACTGCCTCTGTGCGAGGAAGGAGAAAAACCAGTGCTGGGAAAGAAACAGGAGTAGGGCAGGGAGCACAGCTTTTAGCTGGAGAGGACTGTCAGCTGATTTCTCTGTAATCTGCTGATACAGTCCTCTCCTTCAGTGCTGTTCTAGCCACAACGTTATAAACTGCATATGTTGACTACTGGCATCTCTAGTCTCATGTTGGATTCATGTAAAATGAATTTCCAGTATTCTACATATAAGACAGTAAGTTATACAACTTAATTCCTTTTTCATCCATTTGTTTTTTGCAAAAAGAAAGAGAAACTAATGTTTTATTAAACACATGATGTAGTTTGTAATGTTATGAAGACAACCACTCAAGAAATATAAGGTTTGCTAGTTAAAAATAAAAAACCAAACCAGACCTACATTGTGTATGTTATCATGGGCTCTTACCAGACTTCCTCCAGGCATTGGACCTGGCTGACATACTGCAACTTACTATGTTCTTGCTTGTTTCACATGAATTTGCATATTTTATTAATTGCACACTCTTCAAAGGTAGTCTCAAAAGTTCTCTGAAGGTATTAATAGTTCTGTCATGTTCAGAGTATCTAAATGCCTTTTCTATATTGATGAATTTGTCTTCAAAAATAGGTTTGAGCATGATAGCATTCTTATTGCAAATATGTGAAACTGAAAAACACAGATCAGATGTAATTGTGGAACTGAGGTTGTTATTTAGGACCTCAGTCTTTCAGATGATTGTGCAGTATTCCCTATATTCAGAGTGCATTTCACACTGATTTCATGTGTGACTGTGGACTCTGAAGTTGGATCAGAAAAAAATGTAAAGTTTTGTTATAAGTGACCTGCGATGCACCCATGGTATAGACAGACTGTTCTGGTGGCGTTATTTGATTACTTTCACCATGAGATCTTCCTCTTGATTCCTGCCTTTTCGATTTCCATCTTCATTTTCAGTGTGCATTCCAACTTTGGAATGTGAAGAAAGAAACCAGTCTGTGGGAGCTTCTTTGATTCACATGTCATATCTAGCTAGTAACACTGAAAAATTTGGGGAGGTTGTGTAGAAGCACGTAGTGTAGTGTCTGTATGTTGGTACAATGAATGTATTTTTTATATGCAGAAGCAGCTGAAACAAGTATGTCTTACTTAATTCTAGTATTTCCTAACTGCGGGTGCTTGGAAACTGCAACTTTGCTGGAGTTTATTGTTAGGGATGATTTACAGAGTTTATAGGTTTCATGGAATAATTGACCATTTGAAAGTAAAAATAGAAAATACATCTCAATTCAAAATAACGATAAGAGAAGCCTTTTGAGGCTTGGCTTATATTCCACTTTTTTACCAACCTGAACTTTGAAAATTGTTTACACTAAAGTGTTCTATTTGTGTAACTGGGGTTTTGGAATACTGATGGTATTTAGTAAGTGTTGTAAAAGTGGAGAATTTAGTGGGAGCTAACATGCTTCAGGTTATACTCATCAGCTTCTTATAGCTGCAGAGCTGCACAAAGGAAGCTGCTAATAAACTGTAGGAATTTGTGATGAATTGCATAGTAAACTAAATGTAGGCAAAATAATGTGTTTGTATTGGTATGACAGAGCTAATTAAACTGGTTTAAAGAAATAGTCTTCTGGAAATGCTTCTTCAGTAATTTTATGTACATTTTTGTTGATCTGTTGGGCTATTACTTGTTTTGTTGGTGATCTGTGCTAGTGTAGTGTCTGTAAGTCATGTTTTAATTTTCTCAGTTTATAAAAATGTTGATGCTTTATACAAATAAGTGCTGGGGACTTCTTCACATGGAACTGTCTATGCAGTCTCATTTTGATATGTAATCATAGTCTATTACTTAGCTTGGCTTAGCAATTCTAATATTTTTAAGGAATATAATACTTTCAAATAGAGGTTTGAATAGACTCATTTGAATTGTGACATAAGTAATTTGGAGTGTGTATAGAGTTTCATTAAGAATTTTTAAATTTTCCATATTTTTCTGAATATACTTTTCCTTTGTAGTTCAGAAGTAGAGCTATATTTAATTTATAAAAAAGGAAGTGCAAAGAGGGTGTAGTTATTGTTTATTGTTTTATAACTATGTGGCAGAAAAAGGCTTTGAGAGTGGTGTTCCATATTCACGTTTACATTTCCCTACCATTTTAGAATGTTATGGGTTTTAATAACTTTTTTTTTACGTATTATAACTATTGGATTTTTAATTTATTGTTTCTTGCTGAACAGATAAAACCAGCTCAGATTTCAGTAACTGAGTAGACATCATGTCTCGGGCACGGCAGCCCCCACTTGTAACTGGCATCTCTCCCAATGAAGGCATCTCATGGACAAAAGTGACAATAAGAGGAGAAAATTTGGGAACTGGGCCTACAGACCTTATAGGTAAGTTGAAAAGAAACTTCTTGATACTGAAGAATGTAACATTTTGGATATGATTAGAGGTAATTTTTTTGCATGGTAGAATCTGTGTTGGATGGTAGGAGAAATGCCCTTTACACAAATATGTGCTTGAATCCAGAAATTCAGTGTGTAACTAATCAGACTTGCTAGATGAACCTCTAACGTGACTCAACGTCCCGTTCTGAGCGTGAACACTAAGAGTGAGTGCTTATTGGAGTGTACTAGAAGAGGGTGGATGTAATGAGGTGGACCTTTTTTACTTTCCCAGGCACTGAGAATCTCTGCATGGAAACTTTCCTACCAGAAGTGTTTTCAATGTATTGAGAAAATCACTGTAGGGTTGCTATTCCTTGAATTAGCGTAAAGTCAGTTTGTTCATCTGCAACAGTTATGACAGTGATTTAGCTACACATTATTTGAAGAACCATTTCCATTGCTGTTTTGATTTTAACATGGTAACTTCATTGTTGAAAGAGGGAGCAAGATGGTTCTCTAATTCTCCTGACCATACAGAGTTTGTTCATTACTGCTCTATTGCCTCATTTCCAGCTGAAACATCTTGGCTTATTTAAACTTTCTGCGTGTATCTTTGGCCCTTTTTGTTGCTCTTCAGTGAATCTCTCTTGGTTTCACTACCGATCATGGCTGAACATCATCTTGGGTACATGCAGTGTTCAGGATATGAATGCACTGTGGCATAACACTGTACTTTCACTTTTGTTTTGTGTTTCTTCCATAGGGTTCTGTTTTCCATATAACTTCCACTAAGTATCAAACTAATGTTTTTTGTTGTTCTGCCTACTATAGTTCCATGATTTAATGCTTGAGGGTAAGAAGTCCAATTTGAGCTTGTCATCTGTGAATTGAAGGTTTTGCCTGTGTGCATCATGTCTTTGTTTATTGAATTTCAGCTGTTGTATAACATCTACATTATAGTGCATCCACTCAGTCTCATAAGTTCTGTTCCACTTTTTTTTTTTATAATATCAACTTTATAATCTTTTTATCTTGTAATTTATGAATGTAGTGAACATAAGTGATCCCAGCATATACTCTGTGGAAACTTTCCTCAGTCAATACACACCCTTTACCGTAACCCTGTGTCTCTCTTAACGAGCTGTTTACCCATTCGAGGTTCATATCCTATAGCTGTGTAATTTTTGTGCTTTCGAGAAGGACTTTGTAAAATCTTCTTGAAAATCCAAGTTAACTATAACTACTGGAATTTCCCCTATTTCTTTTGTAAGTTATGCATATGTGTACTTTAGTAGTCACGTTAGAGACGATTTGTCTAATCTGTTGTGGAATCATGACTCCTCTGAAGTCCATTGGAATTTTGTTTGGCTTTGCTAGAAAAAATATTTCATTTCATGGCTGTAAATGAAGATTTACAAATTCCATTCATGGCCACCACAATAAGCTTTATGGCCAAGCATAAGCTACTACAGTTTTCCGCTTCACTTCAGTTTGCTGTCTCTCAAAAAGGGAAGTAGTATTTTCCTGAGCTGCTGGATGAGGTTGTGGTGCACTAATGAATCTTTATTGAGAAATCCTCAAATAACTGATGATGTTTGAGGTGAGTATATTTCTTGTGTATTTGTGTGGTTGATTTACTTCAGTAACCTCATTAGTTCAGTGGTATGATCCTCTAGAAATTATCAGTGCTAGGTTCTTAGAAGTATTGTTGAGTATTGTTCTGAACAGTATTACAGCTGATCAACTGCTTATATTTCTTGTATTTCCTTCAGAGTAACAATAGTAACACATAGCTGCTAATAATTTTATGTTTTGAGCTAAAATGTAATGGATTGCCTTATTTTTTTTATTAGCTCAATTGTCAGCTTTCTCCAGTAAGTGACTTAGGTCCAAGATGTAAAGATTTTTTTTAATGGTTAAATTAGGCATGTGAATATCCCCTGTGACTTGAGTGGAAATACTTGCAAAAGTGAGGCTTTGTAGGCATGAGAGTTAAGAGAGTTTGAGTGAGATTTTTATAAAGTTTATAAAGTTTGAGATGCATTAGAGTAAAATGAAAAGCAACAAACTTTTTTTCTATATATAAACAGAGTATCACATATTAGAAGAACATGCCTTTTTGTTTCATTTAAGAGAGTGCCTTACAGTAATCTCTTAGTATCTTTGAAACCAAATAAACTTTTTATTTGTAACTCTATAGGTCCTGGTACAAAAAGTCAAATTCAGGAGATTCCTGTAACATTTGTTTTCAAGGTTTAGTTTGTCTTTTAGGACATTTGCAGCTATATTTTGCAGACATTGTAAAATTGTCCATATATAAGCTCAACCAAAATTGGAAGGTCTCAATAAGAGAATTACTTATGCCCATTTATTGAAAGACACCTGAAAGCTAGAACCCAACTATGATGTTCTCAAAGGTGTTTGTACAGTGCAACATATTCAAATTAAATTTTATTTTAAGGGAAGTTTTTTCTTTTTGGAGAAAGAAATGTCATACCTGTGCTATCAAAACTTCTGCCCCAACATCTCGTTATTTGCTTTAGAAATTGTGCCATATTTAGTACAGTATCTAAAATGTTAATAGAGACTTAACTTTCTGTTGCATTGTTTAGATACAGGCAAAGGCTGTGTCCTGCCATTTCAGAAGTGTTGTATCTTGTGATCTTGTTCTCTTGAGAGCTTTTGGAACCTCCAATGAGTAGAAAATAATTGAATTGAGGATCCTTAAAGTAGTTGCTCAAAAATTTTACCTTACTAAATTGCTATAGCTCAGTTCTTGATTTTGAAGTATTACTTAATTTAAGCATGAATTCAGACCTTTGAAATTCTAGGGTGAAAACCTTTTTATGAATGGTTTGGGCAAAGTCTTCTAGTTAGTCTTGATCCCTACCACAATCTTTTTTCCTTTAGAGAAGACAGTAGCATAAAACCAGAAAGGATCTAATAATATTACATAAGGTTCAAACCCATGCATCATAAATATGTGGTTTTTTCCTTGCCCTGTGAAAATTAAAACCTGACCTGATTAAAATGTTGCAAATAAATAACCAAAATATCTTTTCATTTTAAGTCTTCTTTTTATGTATCTGTATCCGATTTTGCACCACTCCCCCTACTTTATTCAGGCATCTTCTGAGAAATAAATCTGCTGTCCTTGCTCAAGTAAAATGAA
>JAWWLV010000088.1:67884447-67898678 GCA_035041135.1 Platyrinchus mystaceus | reverse complement strand
ATTTTGCACCACTCCCCCTACTTTATTCAGGCATCTTCTGAGAAATAAATCTGCTGTCCTTGCTCAAGTAAAATGAATTTCAGTTGTAATAAGATTCAATGCCTTTCTGGTTTTTATTTTTTGGATTTCACTTTCAAAATAGTTTTTGGCAGGGAATAAGACATTTCTTTGTCTGACAACCATGAAAACTGCCAAATTTGTCTGCTGTGTCATGTCAGAGGCTTAAATTGTGAGAAAAAGTAAGTGTGAATCTTTGGTACTGAGCCACATATGCTGACCCTTTTCTGCCTGTTAAGTATTTTTTAAATTGGTCAGAGCTTTCTACAAATTAAAAACAAAACCCAAGCCAACAGGGAGGAACTGCTGTGCTTGAGTAATTTATACTCCAGTACAGCCAACACTCTAGTACAGCCTTGTCCTTTTGAATGTAAGGCAAAATGTTTGTAGGTAAGGGTGTTATTTAAGATGAACTTAATGAAGTTGTTCTCCAAATCAATACTGTAGAAATTAGGATCTTTGCCTCCTTCAGGACAGCAAAACTCCAGTTAAGAATATGGAAATTGTTCTGTATCTGAGAAAACAGTCCATCTTTTCCAGCAAACAGAGTCCTGATCTGATCAGAACCAGTCAGATTGATTGGTTGGATTGGCCAGACTGATTTGGCATAAAATCTCAGCCTTGGATCTTATATTAAGGTGTACCTTGACTTTTAAGTGTTTAAGAGGTGTTCTTAAACACTAAAACTTGACAAGTTTTAGTATACCACAGTCTCTACCTATGAGAAAAGACTTCATGTATTTCATAGTTTGTCATTTTTGGTTCTGTTGTGAGTGAGTGTAGAAGAGGGAGTAGATGAACATTACCCAATTATTCTTTCATATAACCAGGGCAGCTTATTCATCAGAATCAGTCTTGCATCATGGATTTTGTACAGAAGAGATTGGGGCAGAATATTTGTCAATACTACTTTGACAAAAGAACCCCTTTGTCCACAGAAGTACCTCTAAACTAGTAGGGCTGAAGAAACATTGTTCACTGTGAATATGTTACAGTGTCTTTTTTTTTTTTTTTTGCAAAGTCATGTGGACTGAACTTACAAAACATTTGTTGCAAGCAGTTCTGATGGAAGTTTCACAGAAATAGGACACTGCAACAGCAGTTCTCTAATGTCTTGCAAACAGAAAAATCTGTTGTACTACATGAAGTAAGTCACAATAACCCACAACTGGTAGAAGCGATTAAAGTAAGTTCCAAGGAGCGCTGCATGTGTCTCATGAAGTGTCACTGGGAAAAAAGACCTGAAGTCACCTAGGGAACATCTGAAAAATTTATTTGTGACTCCTTGACTGTAATTGACTGTAGGGGGCTGGTGAAGAGTCATATATTTATGTAAAACATTTATGATCGTTCATGTATATTTGCATTACAGAATTTCAAAAGCCACTACTATTCACAGTAGGGTATTTCTTTTTTTTTCTTTTTCCTAGGTTTAACAATCTGTGGACACAACTGTCTGCTAACTGCTGAATGGATGTCTGCCAGTAAAATTGTGTGTCGAGTTGGACAGGCTAAAAATGACAAGGGAGACATTATTGTTACTACAAAGTCTGGTGGCAAAGGAACTTCAACTGTTTCCTTCAAACTGCTTAAACCTGAGAAAATAGGTATATTTCATGTTCAAATCCACATCTATTTTCTTTGCTAAACAAATATATGACTGAATGTCTCTTCATATAAAATGTGTGTTTGAAATGGATCCATCTCAGGATGATTTTCTGTTGTCTAGAAAACAGAGTATATCAAGAAAATGTCCAAATATATGTAGAGATAAAATCATGGTATATGTAAATTATTCCTTTCTCAATATCCTGATAAAACCCTCAATGACTAATGAAAAGTGGCCCTTTATTTTTCTGCAAGGAGTAGCACTAAACTTGTAAATTTTAAAAAATTTAATGATAGATCCAGTAATTACTCTTAAGTAGTGTACTAATAAATTCAACACACAAACCAACTCATGAACTTTACACCTAAATCCTGAGCTGACAGTTAATCTTTTAAAGAAAGTTGAGTTATCAGTGCTGTTTCTTATTCAAACCATCCTGCAAGACGGAAAGCCTTAAGTATTTTTCCTGAGATGCTTAACCACTGAAATGATGTTGCCAAGCAGTCTAGGACCTCTGCCTAATCTAAAATCCAGTCTAAATACCCTCTGGATTGGAAATGTTTCTTTCAGGACCCCTCATTGATTAAGTTGGATAGTTATCTTTTGTAAGGCAGGAGTTCCCACAAGAATTATTTTAGGCTTTTATTCTCAGTAGTTTAGTAACAAATAACACAAAATTTATTGCATGCTGCACTAAGATCTTAATAATAGAAAGGTGAATCAAGTGCAAACGTTAAACAGTGAAGTTTTTGTGATGGGAAAGGAGAATTTATATTTTTAAAAAAAACGGGTAAGTGTGGAGATTGAGTAATTTCTGGTGCTGAGTAGATGATGGGTATGTTAAAGGAGGCCAAGAGTATGGCTGGCTCCATTTTCAGCTGAGGTCCAAGACCTTTTGTGCCTCACCTTTATGCTTTGTCTGTGCTAAGACTTTGGGAACAAAGTCAGTTCTGTGCCCTTTGAGTCAGCTATGTTGACGTGTGGCCAAAGTTCACTTACGTACTTACTTTTTGGACAATGAATGGCACCAAAACCCTAAAGAATGGAAATAAGAAGACTTGCAGGTAAGAGGTGGTTTTGAAAGTAGTAGATGACAAGGTTTGAACAGACACCAAAAGGCCTGCAAGAATGAAATACTAATACTAATACTCTGTGATCAGGAAAATGCTCCTAATGTGCTTGAAACTGTGCAGTCTGCAAGAGGGTAATGTTTGATGCTCAGCCCTGAATACATTTTCAGCAGTTGTAATAAAATAATTTAGGGTAATTGCATCCAGGTTGTTTTGCCATGTATCTCCCAATATATTACCTAGGCATGCATTTTATGTTTATCAGGATTTTTCAAATTAATTCAGTATGTTAGAGGTTGATGGTGCTGGACAGCCCTTGTTGTTTTAAGGATCTGCACTTTGTTTTCTCTAGGTATCTTGGATCAGTCTGCTGTCTGGGTGGATGAAATGAACTATTATGACATGCGCACTGACAGGAACAAAGGGATTCCCCCCTTGTCCCTACGTCCAGCTAATCCTCTTGGTATTGAGATAGACAAGTGAGTACCAAATGCCTTTAATCCACTTTTTTAGTGGTTTTTCTCTATATGTGCCTTTGTGAATTCCAGAAAAGTTTAATGGTTTGCAGGGCAGGGAAAGGTTTAAAAATTCATACATCTATTAGCTGTTGGTATGTTATTTTGAACTGAAAGGAGTTGTTAGTGCACACAGTATCCTGTTTCGTAATCCTCTATTTTGAATCATCAATTAGAGCTGTAGATAATCTAAAAGACTGATATTGAACGTCAGCAATGTTAAGATTTTAAGGATTGGTAAATAACCTGAGGCTTCAGATTTATACACTGTAGTTATGGAATACCTATTGTTGCATTTGAGTTTCATGGGGCATTTAAGGATGTTTAGATTGCTATCTTGTGCTAAAATTGTACTGTAAGATGTAATTTATTATGCTACATCAGCTAGTTTATTTTACTGAAATATTAATACTGTTTTCCAACCCACAGTCTTCTTTACTTTTGTTCTTAAGTATGGTGGAATTTATGTCATTTTTGTTCTAAAATAGTAACTTTATGTTGAATGATAAATGGAATTAGGGGGGTTTAAATGGGACACTCTTAGGGCTCCAAATCTGTCCGACTCCTAGAAATAGCATTAGGAATAATATTTCTCTTGATGAAGATACCAGCTCTACCAAAACCACAGGCTATTTAAAAGTAAACTATTACTAAGGTCTCATCTGCTGCATACTCTATTTGTGAGGGGTAGTGCATTGAAGACAATCTGCACTGTCCATTGTTACCTTGTTCTGATGGGAAAGCTGCACTTTGCCAGAATCTCAGTGTGATTTCCAGTGGATCCATCTTTACCTTCCAACCTCTGGCTATGCATTTCTTTCCTAGTTTGAATTTGTATTTTCAAACTACTAACCCACTTTTTTTGCGACAAGCAGAAGATTTTGTCTCGTTGTTAGTATTTTTCTCTAGCCTCTGATATAACTTCTGACAGGTACTTGTTTCATGTTCTTCAGTTTTCCAAACTCTGATAAAATATGGACCTTAGGACTGTGGACAATATTCCGACATCTCCCTAGAAGACTTCCTGTCTCTCCTCAACTCTCCTTGCCTTGTCTGTAAATTAAAAACCCCATAATAATGCTTTTTACCACAGTGCTGCACTGGCAATAAGCAGTGAGTGGTTTGTTAGCCGATGCTCTTGAGTTGCTGCTTTTGCTGCTGGTATGGTTGCTCATTGTTCTGTAATAATTCTCTGGAATTTATTCTTTATTCTAGCTGTATCTTCTTGCATTTGACCATATTCTTCTGTTTGTTGCTCCCTTGACAAGTCTGCCTTCCCAGTCCAGATGACAGTCTTTCTTCTTAATGTTTTTACCAACTATTTATGAAAAACTATTGGTGATAAATCTGTTAAATCCTGCTGAAAAGGTGATGTGGGCCTTAGTGAAACTTTACCTACCGATGTTCTCAGGTTTGCTTCTCCATGGATTTGTTTAGTTTTTGGGGGTTTTTTTGTAGTTAGTTCCTTAATCCATGTGATGTATTCTATTGCATAAAATTAGATTTTAATCAATCTTATGGTAGCAAGTCTCCTTTAAAATGATGAGATACTAATTTTGTCTGGTTACTTTTTCAATAAAGCAGTTAATCGCAAAACTCATGTAATATGTTCTCAAACATTGTCAGAAGCAGTTGTGACTGGCTGACATTAAAACTATTTTTCTCTACTTCAATCCTATACTCCTTGAACAACATCTTTTTCAATATTTTATCTGGGATTTAAGTCAGGATAACTTGTTCTTTTAATTGGGAGTGACTGGGATTTAAGTGTACAAAAAGTTTGAACTGTGACTTAAGGGAAATAGATAATAGGGGATCTAACAAGTTTTATTAATAATTACAAAACTGCCTCTAGGTATATTGTAGGACTAACATGTATACTCAAAATATGCACTTGAATTCTCTTTTTGTATTCAAATATTGCAACAATGCAAAGAAAGAACTATGGATATACACTCATCCTCCTGACTGTTTTTTACATAGTCAAGATATTTTAAATGTTAGATGTACAAACAATGTGCAGGCCGTCATCTTTCAGCCTGCAGGTTTGACAAGTTGTAAGTATACATAATTTCTGGCTGATAATTTCTTCATATTTTCCAAAACTTAACAATTGCAATTCTTGTGTCATGCAACTAACTTAGAATCTCAGTTGCTAAATAAAAAAATAATTTAAATCATAATGAAATGTGAACTTGCTGATTATTAAAATCACAAATGTATTTGTAAAAGAGTGTTTGCACGCATTTGTTCTCCTGCCTTCCTAGCAGTTGTTCATTCATCTTTTTAAACACAGAACTGATCTAATCAGATAAGAGTTTTTTGGCATTTCTGTAACTTAGTGCCTGTTGTGTATGTGCTACGAGGTATTTATTTCCCACCAGAAAACAGGTATTTAAAAAGATTAAATAATCTTTGAGTTCTGTTTTTTCAATTTGCAGAGTGGGGGAAAAGACTCATACAAAGCTTTAGTGTTCTATCCCCATCTTTATGCTCACTTTAAGCGCAATGCAGGGCTGTGCCACCTGGCTGAGGTGTTACACAGATGTTGCCAGGAACCCTTAAACAACCATAGAATCACAGTTGGAAAAGATCTCCAATATCGTAGAGTCCAGTCTTTGGTTGATCACTATCTCGTCAACTGAACCATTGCACTAAGTGCCATGTCCAACTGTTTTTTGAACACTTCCAGTGTTCAAGACTTCCACCACCCTCCTAAGCAGTCCGTTCCAAGGCCTGATCACCTTTTCAGTGAAGAAATTTTTCCTGATGTCCAACCTGAACCTCCCCTCATGCAGCTTGACGCCATTTCCTCTTGTCCTATCACTAGTTGCCTGGGAGAAGAGGCCGACCTCTGCCTTAGTACAGCCTCCTTTCAGGTAGCTGTAGAGAGTGAGTCTTTCCTCCAGCTGAACAGCCCAACTCCCTCGGATGCTTCTCATATGACTTGCTCTCTAGACCCTTCACCAGCTTCATTGCCCTTCTCTGGACACATCTCAGTGTCTTTCTTGTAGTTAGGAGCCCAAAACTGAACACAGTACTCAGACCTGATGAGGCCACACCTCAAGTAGAGAGGGACAATCACTCCCCTGGTCCTGCTGGCCACACAGTTTCTGATACCAGCCATGATGCCATTGGCCTTCTTGGCCATCTGGGCACTCTGCTGGCTCATGTTCATCAGCTGTCGACCAACATCCCTAAGTCCTTTTCTGCCAGGCAGCTTTCCACCTGCTCTTCCTCAGGTCTGGAGCATTGCATGGGATGGTTGTGACTCAAGTGCAGGACTTGGCACTTGGCCTTTTTGAACCTCATACTGTTGGCCTCAGTCCTGTCCAGATTCAGCCTGTCCAGATCCTACTGTAGAGCCTTTCTACCCTCCAGCAGCTCAACACTCCCACCCAACTTGGTGTCATCTGCAAACTTACTGAGGGTGCACTCTATCCCCTCATCCAGATAATTGATAAAGATATTAAACAGGACTGGCCCCAATACTCAGCCTTGGGGTACCGTGCTAATGACCATCTGATAACTGGAGGTAACTCCATTCATCACCTCTCTCTGGGCCCAACCAGTCAGCCAGTTTTTAATCCAGTGAAGACTGCACGTGTCCAGGTCGAGGGCTGCTAGCTTTTACCAGGAGAAGTCTTAAATAAGGAAGGAAGAGAAGGAGTGCACAGTCGTTGTCTCAGCCTGAGAAATGTGGAACTTGGTATGAAAACGCGGACCTTAACAGTGATGTGGCAGTACGTGGGTTGGTTTTAGTAGTTTAGAGCTGTTGGTAGGTTATGTCCTACCAACACAGGATCATTCAGAACTTTGAACGATTCTGGGAGAGAGTACGGGATGCCTGTGTCCTAAAGATAATGGTTGAAATCTGGTGGTGGAAAATTTAGATCTACGTAAGATTTATGGATGAATTGCTTGTTCTAATGTACTGCAAACTTTCCCCTCTTGCACAACAAGTCCTTGTTTAATCAAGGATTCCCTGACTCTTTTAACTACTCTGTCAGACTAAGAAAATCCATCCTCTGCAAAGCTGTAACAGCAGTTCGATCTAGTGGTGGTTAGAAAATTTTTAAGTAGTGTTTGTTGTTTTGCATGTAGCAGAGGTCACTATGGTGGATCCGTCTTGTACATGAAAGCAAATGCTGAGATGCTAAGTACATTCCACATCTGTATCCACCCACTCAATACAGATGCTTCCCTCTTCCCACGCCAGTTTCCAAAACAGTTCATCTGGGAGAAGGAAACAGATGATCTTACGCTGCCACCTAATGGTAAACATCAGCTTGGTACCATGACATAGGAAAAGACTTACTGGAGGCTGTGATGTTTATTTATTTTTAAAGGGCTTGTATGGAAATGCTGTAAAATTCATCATTGAATGTGATGGCTTGTAGAAACTTGATCAGAGAGATGCATGCAGAAAAATTATGAAAGCTGTAGAAGAGAGTTGCAGTATGTATTCCTAGCTTTATGACATTAAAAAATAAAATAGCTCTTAACTGCTTGTTAAGCTGATGCATCAGTTGCAGCCACCAGCCTATAATCTCTTAGTAGACTTCTCTTACCACATTCTGCCAGTCCTCAAATATGACTGCCACTTTGTTTTTATATTTCTAATGAACCCAGTGCTACTAGGGAGGAATTGCCAGAGTGCATCCTTGTCTTGTTGCTGTTGGAGAGACCTTTGTTAACACCTGATTTGTTGTGTTTAGTCTACAGCAGTGTCCCTTATGCTGGTCTTCTTGCACGCATTATTAACACAGTACAGCTGATATAGAGCCAGCTTCAAGGAGTCTGACTGGTACCAGACAGAGGGGGGAGTGTACAGCAGCTCTAGCTGGAGCTTGTTTATGCTGGTTGCTATTCAGAATCTGTGTTTATTTAAAGTTAGTTGCTCCTTTTGACCCGTAAACTCCTGTGGAATTGAGGTTCAAGTTACCTTTTGGTGGCCGTATTCTGTTTTGGGACCTACCTTTAATCTGCAAATATTGTCACATATGCTAAAAAGCACACTATGAGATTCTGAAATTCTGGGAGTGAAATAACTTGTACAGAAAAATTACAGCTTGCTAAACTGTGTTCATAGTCAGGCTCTGTTCATTAGTATCCATTGAATCCTGTTTCTCTTGCTCGTGACTGCTTGGAGGCTGTGATTTACCCATGGAGATTCCAATTAATCATAAATCTCTGGAGAATATAAATACTCTCTATGTGCACAAGTTCTGTAAAAGCCAGTGTATGCTGTGCTATTAAAGTAGGTTTATTGACTACCAAGCTATACAGAATCTGAAGTTTGGGGGAGTGGAAGGATGGACTCATGCGGCACAAGTGAATTGTTTGTATGCTGTGTGTTATGAATCCAAAGTAGATTTGCATGACCTTTACATGGAAGCAAGGACCAGTACATTAATGCTATATGACTGTATTAGATATACACAAAATTGGTTTGAGGGAAGTGGAAGTGTGTAATGGCTTGAAACCAAATGTAGTTTTATTATACTTCTCATTAATATAACCAGTATGCAAAATCTCATTTTCTTTTGTATTTAAAATTGTTGCTGAGGGATGAATAAGACTATTTTAAAGTGTTAACTATAGGTCTAATACCAGATCTGATTCTGTTTTAGATAAAATAGTGTGCCTAGCAGAAAGTACTGCTATATAAATCCGATATGTGTAGCTTTGCTGAAATTGTAAAGGTAGAAAATACTTAGAGTTGTCAAGGATCACAAACTTCAGTCTTTTTCTGAGGTTTTCTGGTTTCAATTTGTGGCTCCCAGTTTCTTTTGCATGATTACTTTTTAATAATGATTAAGTATTCAGAGTTGCTTCCTGAAGGGATTCTTATATAATGAGCAAATCAACAGAAAAATGGTCAATAGTTTAATTGCATGTCAGCATGGTCTAAGCTTTTGTTACTAGTTCATCTTCACCCTGTAATTATGAAAAGAGTAAAATAGAAATACTTTCTCTAGTCACATATGGGCTTGTTTTTAAGTAAACAATAAGCAAGTTTTCATGAGAACAACTTCCAAAAACTGACTTATTTAATTTACTAATGGAAGTTAATGAAACAAACTTGTGTGTATGTGGAGTCAGCCAGTCTCTTTTTAGATGCATCTGGCCAGACAGTCTAGAAATATAGTTGCTTTCAGTTTGAGCATTTTAGCAAGCAGTTTGTTGTGAAGACAGCTGTAGCAAGTCATTCCAAGCTCCCCATATCTGTTAGTGGAAAAACTACTGGTAAAATTTACGATAAAAATAAGGACACTATACCATAGAGTATAACATATTGTTAACATACCTCACACATTCACATTCATGTTTCTACTCTGTTGTGACTATGTCTGAGATATGTCCTCACAGATAAAAGCATTGTTAATTTATGGTTCTACACAAATGCATCTGCTGGAAGAAAGCTCCTAATAACTTTTCAAGACAGTCAAACATCAAATTGAAAAAAATCCCTTCATTAATATCCCACTGCCTGTGGGCAAGATTCATTTGCAGGAATTGATTATATGTCTAGCTTGGTCTTTCTCAAGATAAATATGTGTGTATAGAAATATATATATTATATATATATAAAAATAGGGCGTTTTTTCCCCTAGGAATTGTATAGTTCACATCTTATAAACTTGCAATAATAAGTAGCATTTGGTAATGGTATATTTGAATATGTGTGCTTTTTGTCTTATATCAGTTTTTTTTTTGGTTTCTGGGAACATACATGGAAGTTCTGAAAAATATGAGCAAAATTCTTCTTCTGTGTGCATCCACTTTAAGTAGTGCTTGCACAGAATGTCTGAGTCTCTTCTCAGATAACTCAGATTTATTTTCTTGCTTTTGTTTTCTCAGCATTAAAAAATGTAGTGTTCCAAAAAGATGCTACTGTGTGTGGATCTAATATAAACACCTTTATGTACAGCTGTACCATGTATCACATATGAAGTACTATCATTGAAGTTCTTGTGCTTCCTGGGCACTTTTGATTCATTTGAGTGAAAAATAAGATATCTTAAATTTTCTTCAAATGAAGAATAAATTGAAAGTTTCTTCTCGTTCTTGTATAAATCAGCAATTTCTGCTTACTGTCATTCATGAAATTTAAGGTCATTGGAAATCCTCAATCTTGCTACTTAAGTTTTTAAGTTTTGTTTTAAAATTATCACTTTTTCATTGAACACAGAGAAATGTTGAGACCCTCATTTTTATTTGCTACATTTGTTTCTCACACTATTTCCCCTGTATCTCTACTTTTCATATCTGTCATCACTTTTCCTTGCATCTCATTTGATTTTTTTTTTTTCTGGTTTTTAAAAAGTGTTGTTTCATGCCCCTGCTGTAATCAGGTGCTACTGATGAAAGACTTCTGTGCCATGTCATTGTGTACGTAAGTCCTTTGTACCTGCCTGTGCTAATGGCCATTTCGATATGAAAAGAAACTTCCAGAAAACAGCTCTTCCTCTATATAATTGCACTTTTTAATGCGCCTGCCTTTAGATTTGTTTCACTTAATCTGCTGTTTGCTTTCTTGAATAAAAACAACTTTAATTATGGTGAAACATGTTTAGATTACAGAAAAACTTAAACTAATAACTTGCTGCTTTTGTGTCCATATAAATGGCTTTTCATACGTATTAAATGTAATTCTAATAACTGACTCTGGGTTGCTGCTACCACCCACGTTTTCTCTCAGATGCCAAATGTGGCAGATTTGCATTTGCATACAGTATACTTTGCATAGCAAAGTTCACCTGACTTGTGAGCATCAGAGAGGGATTTTATTGACTTCTGAGTTGAATGTTGTGATCCAAAAATGACATAATAAATTTTTAGAATAGATAAGAATATTTCAGTGGGAAGGGACATAAGTCCATCTAGTCCAACTAACTGACCAGTTCAGGGCTGACCAAAAGTAAACTTGTTTGCCACAATTAGTTTCTGAAGATGGGGTGCAGCTGGTGGTAAAGAATAAAGGGAAGTGCACCTGATGATGTACTGCAATGCATGGTGGAATGAATGTGGCCAAGTACTGAGAGTGTGTGTGGACTGAGGGATGAAAATTGTCATGTTCTCATCAAAAAGTGCTTTAAATATTTTTATTACACAGCCTTAAAATAATTGGAATACATTTTCCATATGAATAGCTTAGAGATCGTGGTTTTAAAAATGCTGTTGTGGAGAATCTGTTTTCACAAGGAATTGCTTGTGAAAAAAATCACATGCTTTTTTATGCATTTGTAAGACAATAAAAACTAACAAAACAGACTGGCTGTCACTTGGGATATGCCTGTTTTTCTTGTGTTTTGTGTACTATGAATAGACAGATCAGTGTATTCTGTTTTGCAAGAGAATCATTTTAACTCAGGATTTCTTTCAGTGTTTGTATATAGTGGAAATATGTTCTGTCTCCCTTCATGTTTCTCTGACTTCTGCTGCACAAGGATCAATAGACAATGATGGTGTGGGATCACTTACAAGCTGTTAACCTGTTGATGTCCTGCCATTTTAAAGTTAAATAGAAGCATTTTGTACAGAACACACTTCTTTCATATGTGTAATGGCGAAATCAAAATGGTAAAATTAGTTTCACTTAGATTAGATTTCAGTCTTTTCCGGTCACACTACATGTGTCTGTAATAGCAGATTTAATTTCATGGTGGGATACAAGTTTATGTTTCCATCTTACAGTAAAATTATTTGGGTTTTATGTTTTTGGGGGTTTTTTTATGTGACTTGTAATTGTAAACTGTTCACAATACTATGTCTCAGTGAAGAAATGAATATTCATTTTTCAGGGGCAGATTTCCTCAAAAAGATTTGGAGTCACTGTTTCCTGGGATGAGTGCTGATTTCACAAGTGAAAATTTTTCTGCTGCCTGGTACCTGATTGAGAATCATTCAACAACAAGGTTTGTTGCTATCATATAAATAGTTGCTTTAATTGCAAGTCAGTTGATGGTGTCTCATTATACAGCAGATGTGTCATTGGTTTGCTTTTACAGTCATAGACCTATAGTCACTATTATCTCTGCTTGACTACAAACTTGAATCAACCAGTTTGCTCAATGTGCTTCTGAAAAAAACTTCATTCTGAACAACACCTAATTTATGGTGGGGTTCTCCCCCCCCCACCTCCAAGTTGGATGGAAGCTGTCTTTCTTCAGACTAAAGCCCTTTACGAATCAAGAAGTTAGGCACCTGGCCTAGAGGGGAAACTCCAGGTGTTAAGTCATGACTAGAGGCACAGGATAAGGGCACTGAACAGATAACTAAAACTGTTACGGGTATCAATTAGTTTTTAGTTAACAGGTAATACTTGTGGAAAATGCTATACTAACGAGTGTTGGACAAATGAGTAGGATCTTTGAAGTAAATCACTTAAAATCTTGACCATTAAATCTTCATTTTTAAATAAGGTTCATAATATATACTTACATGAATGTATTCCATAAATATATTTTTGCATGTCTGAGTTCAGAAACTTTGATCTGCTGTTGTTCGGATAATACTGGAAGTCATTTTTGGTAGAAAGGATGAGCTTTTTTTGTGAGTTTTTTCTTTCTTAGCTGGGTATTCTGATTAGCATTTTAAAAGGAAATACCACTTTTCAAATTTATTTAGCATACTTTTTTTTTCTATCTAATGGTAGACAGACCATTATCTATCTGGGATGGGGGAGATGTTTGGTTTTAGGAGCTCTAGAAATAACATTAATCTACTTGGAAATAATTGAATTTCCTCTCAAAATGACGGCACATTGAAGGGCTATAATAACAGCTAAAGAACATTATTACCTAGTACACATATAGTGACAGCCTCTTTTGAAATCAAGTAACTAAGAGGAGTGATTAAAAATTTATTCTGTCAGTTTCTGACAGATAACTTCAGGGATCACCAAGTATTTTAAAAAGCTGAGGGGATAATAAAGTGAGAAAGAACTGAGAGTGACAACGCATTTGATGTAGATGTTCTTAAAAAATTCTTTACGTTTGGACCTTGAATTGTTGCCATTTTGTTGCTTGTTCATGTGGGCACCAGTGACACTGCCAGGAGAAATGTAGAACAGATCAAGAGTGGTTGCAGAGCCCTGGGGACAAAAGTGAAGAGCACATGAGCTGTTGAAGGGGAAAGCTTCAGGTAATAGGGGATGCATCCTGTAGATTCACAGGTGGCCTATCACTGGTTTCAAAGGCAGCCTTTTTTTACTTCTATAGCCAGATCCATGATTAAAGAGCAAAGACTGCTAGTGAGAAATGGGGTTCATTTGAAAAAGTGGGGTGGGAGCATCTTTGCCAATGTGTTTGCACTGCAGTGACAAAGACTTCAGAATATCAGGGGATGCTTGTAACTGCTTGCAATTAAATGAAGGGACAGAGTGCTACCTGTGTGGTTCAGTGATGGCATTGAGAGTGCTGTTGGTAGTTACAAAACCAGTTGGAAGCATCTAGCCTCAAGTGTCTTTACACACTCGCGTGCTGCCTAGGAAACAAGTGTGAGGAGACAGAGCTCCACAGCTGAGATTAGACCAACATATTACTGGCATAAAGTGGGATAGCTCATGTGCTTTGTATTCTGTGGTGGATGGGAAGAAGTCACCTGAGAAGGATACCCAGGAAAGAGGATAGGGACTTGACCTTCATGTGAAGAAACAGCTTGAAAAAATACATGGCCCCTCTCATGGAGCAGGATGGTTGAGAGCTTGTTCGGGAGGCTGAAAGGGGTGACATTACAGTGGGAGAAGGAAATGAACAAAAATTTTCCTTCAGCAACTTGAGGAAGTTTCCAGAGAGCAGACCTTGTTTTTTGTAGAAGACTTTAAGGCCCCTCATATTTAGAAGAGGGGAAGCAATCCAAAGAGGCTTGTGGAGACTTCTGGGAATGACTTTTAACTTAGCTGTTTAATGGGCAATCAGGGATGTTACTTTCCTAAATCTGATTCCTGAAGGCAAAGCAGGGGATGTGACAGCC
>JAWWLV010000088.1:67833516-67872391 GCA_035041135.1 Platyrinchus mystaceus | reverse complement strand
TATATATATTTCAATTGTATATAATTGTATATAAGTAAATATATTTATATATATATATATTGCTTTAGCTGTCTCTCCTTTCGGTCCTCTTGGTTTTTTTACTTTTTGCCCTCTTCTCCCTTGGTTTGGGGGGGAGGGGGGAACTTCTTGTAGTGGGGTTTGGAGACTTGGCAGGGAGCCAGCTCCAAACCATATCACAGAGTAATTTAGGTAGGTCTAGACCTTTACCCTTTGTCCTAAATTAGAGTTATTTTTTTCCCCTCTGATGACTTTAAGAACAAAAATAATGAGTTGCTCTTGCATTTTTGAGAAAGGAAGGCTTTTTTGAATTCTTTGTGTAGGATCAAGGGATTTAAGGGTCAAATTCAGATGTTTGAGAATAATGAAATTTTGTCTTTTTTTTTTTTAATCACACACTCCCATTCCTCACCTATCTTTCCTATTCCCCCTAGTGAAAATTCCTTCTTTGATAGAGGCTGTAGAATATCATGGCCGTCATGTTTCAGAATGGCCACACTAGCTCACTTCTTGCAGTAGGACTGAGGCCACAGGGCTGCCTTTACTGCAGGTAGTTTCTATCCTTGTTCACTTGTTCTTAATTTGGGTCTGCATGGCAAGGGCATGTAGGGATGGCACTGTAAGGGAAGTCAGTTGGCAGTGGTGTCTCTATAAGCTTTTTATGTGCAGTTTAGGGTAATATTTCAGACTAGTTCAAGTACCACCTGGTGGATTGAATTCCAGGTATCTCTTACAGCACATTAGGTATAGTCATGGAATGCATCTTCTAGTGTTGTTTCATCTTAAAAGAATCCAGATTGAGGGGCTCAGGTTGCTCGGCCATGCAAACCAGAGCAAGCTAAGCTGGGGCATTTGGTAGACTGGTTTCAAAACTGTATTTGTGTTTTGAACTAAAATATATCATTATTTGCTTTCTTCAAAGCACTGGGTATTGCTCTTTTCAAGGGTAGCTTAGCTTCACTCCATTCTACTGAAAACCAGCAGAAAGCAGTAGAAGGTTTTAAGCCTCAAATTTATCTAAAGAAATAGGAGCTGATGGCTATTTGATAGAGGAAATTTTACAAATGTTAACAGATTAAAAATTTTAAAGGAAAATCATATTTTTAAATAATTGCTTTATATATGCTCCATATATACAGGGATACTTCCTAAAAAAACCCCCGAATACTGGTTTGTGTCAGCTGTATTGAATAGAGAAGAGGGGAGGAGGGGAGGAAGGCTGTAAGAGAGGGGAAGTAAAAGAAAGGACTACCTACACTGCATTCATTGTTCTCATTTTCAGAGTAATATAGTATCATCAGGTTATGCTGGTAAATCTCCCCCCTCCTGAAAAAGAAATTATAATAAAAGAACAAATTAATGCTGATACTATGCATTTTCACATCCATTAGTAATACCTCATAGAAGTAATAATTGGGGATTTTATCATTTTAGGACAGGAGAACAATAGCATCTTAAAAAATAAAATACAGCAAATTCCCTTCTGTTTTCATGTTGTTTTGAGCAAGAGTATCAGTGTTTCTATGTAATAGTTAATGCTCCAAGAAACTCTTAAATTGTGTGTTTTGAGAGTGCCTCTTTATAGATGAAAACAAGTGAAGGAGGCATGTTCTAGCAGTTGATTTTGGGATCATCCAAATTCCCCATGACTCGTTTTCTACCCTTTTAATTATTGGTAATTTCTTTTTGGTGAGATCAGTGATTTAGGAAGCAAAGTATTTTGTGTTTAAATGATACCTACTTTTCAAAATACTACAAGATAGCTAATTTAGATTATAGTAGCTAACAGCTTATTCTGTCCACATGTTTTTCTTTTTCCTTAAGCATTACTGTCTTGTTCAAGATGATACAGGAAATCTATGTCAAAGTAATGGTTAAAATTCTACAGTGTCTGGCTCTAAGCCCTGTTCTCCACTAGTCTCTGCTGCTGTGAAGCATGTTTGTATTTTTTTATGTCTAAAAAGAAAAATAACACTTTATTTTTAATTTTTAAAATGTTTAGAAGTGTCACTTTGATGTAATGTATTCCCACCTATTAAAATGTTCTGCATTTTAACTAGACACTTTATTCCAGCAATCCATCAAAAACTGGAAGCAGATGGAACGGAAAAAGTAGAAGGATCCATGACGCAAAAACTGGAGAATGTACTGAACAGTAAGTTTTGTCCTTCCAGCAGCAACTATTTATGGATTTTGAACTTTCTAACAAGCTTTAATATATTCCTAGGAATATGGTAGAAAGTAGAAAACAGTACAGCCTCTCGTGCCCTTCCCTGTTTGATGGTAGTGGTTTTAGTGTGTGATAAAAATACACCTTTTGAAATCAGTAGCAGCTCTTCCCATGACTTTTGCCGATGTTTGTGATAACAGAGTAAATATCAAAGTAAAGATGTACTAAATCATTTACTTTAATTTGTTATTATCTCAGTTTTGGGCAAAGAGTGGACAGAGTGGACAAAGAAAACAGAGGAACTATGTGGATAGACAGAACTATAGAAGGACGAGCAGAGCTAAATACCAGGATTGTAAGAAGTTCGAGTAAAAGCAGAAAAAAACCCAAATATAAGCTGTTTGCAGTAACAAGGTCTATTAACAGGATCATTTCCTCTTAATGTGTTGGCATTTAGACTATTTGGCATGAGCATTCTTTTTAGAAACTTTGAAAAGCTGTCAGTACTTTCTTCTCTGCTTTTCTGTATTAGCTCTAAGGTTGCATTGAGAGAGATGGCTTGAATTTGCTGCAGTTCGGTATGTGTTTCATCAGATCAAAAAAGTTACTTTTTTTTTTTCATTCTGGGACTTCTGCCAAGATAATTTTACTTTGTTTCATTGTGATTTTTTTCACAGAGGAAGGGATGTTTCCCTTAGTGCTGTATCAATAAGCAGGAATGACATGTAGATAGCTGACTCAGTGCTGGAAAGTCTGAGTGTGTTTTATGAAATCAAGAAAGTGACATGGAAGTTCACTGTTTTTCTTGTCTTGTATGAAGAAAGCAGTGACTGTATGTATGTTTGTGTGGGGAGCACAAAGAAAGCAGAGGGTTTTGTGAACAGGTCTAGCTCATTTCAGTAGAGATTCATTAATGCTCGCAATAAAGGTGTAGTTAAAAAAATGACCAAAAAACACCACAAAAATATGTCACACCACTGTATAAAGACTATAGCATGTGTCTGTGTGTGCAGAATACATCTAGGGTAGAAGAAAGAAGCATTTGCTGAAATTTTCCAGTGCAATTCTCAGTGCTCTGTATTTATGCCATGTCATGCACCAAGCACAAATTCGTTAGAGAGCACTTTTCCTTGTACAGAATTGTGTGAAAGATTTTAAATAAAAAAGCAAAAATGTTGGCCTGTGATCTTTTCCTATATACACTGATATGAGACAAATTTACCTATAATGTGTAATTACTGTTTCATTTGATAAATGGTGGCTGAACTCCGTATGTAGACAGTGCAGACCGTCTATCAAGCTGGATCTGTAGAGGAACTTATGCCAGACACTTCAGAGTGGTTTTAAGTTTGGCTCTGCTATGAAAAGAATTGGCTGCTTTTCCTCATGATACTTTGCAAGTCATGATGGGTGGGAGGCAGGGAAGTAGGAATACAAGGATTTAAAAAGAGTAAATAACATTATGCAAAGTAGTTTGGGATCAAAGCTTTGTTTCTTGTCTGACCACTGGAAAAAAAAATGGTAAAAAGAGAAAGCTTCCATAATCCATGAGTAATAGGGCCTGTTTTCAAACATGACTTCAATTCTTTAGTTAAATATTACGTTTTATGGACTATAGGTGCATGTCTGGGGAGACAGTTGGTGTTGTGTGAACTTGGTTACAAACTCATAAAAGTAAGGGTGTTTTCCACAGCATCTGAATGTATGTTAAGAGAATGCCAAATTATTGAACTGAAATGGCATGGGGTGGTAGAGGCACAATTTGGTGTTATGGGTGCAATTGTAAATGTTTAGAGTTTTTGCAAAATTTAATTGCTAAACGAGCTGTTAAATATATGTTACTTAAAACATATGGTGTCCTATAATGAATTTAATGAAGAATTGCACATTAAAGGAGGTCAATCAAATTTCATTATGTGATGTTTTTGTCCGGCTCTGTGACAGACAACTGTTGGATAACTAGATTTATTTTGAAGTAAGAAAATTCATGTACTGTAGGTGAATAATTTGTTTTGAAGACAGTTAGTCAATATAAGATCTGAAAGTTTGTCCATGGGTTGCTTAGGTTTAGATTGTTCATCAGTAATCAAGAGATAAAGATTGTTAATGTTGGAAGGATTAGGAGGGATGGGGAGGGCAGAAATTTTACAGTATTTTAATTCTAAAAAGATAGACTTGCATGAAGTATTTAATTTCATTAAGACATTAGTAAGTAATTTGATATATTTCAATTTCCTTGTAAAACAGAAAAAGTATCCTCAGGAAAAAAAAAAGTAAAATCATTTTCCTGAATCAAGGATTTATACAGCAAATTATTTCATAAAGAGATGAAGATAGAAATCACTGTGCTTTTCTTGCACTTGTCAATTTCCTTTTAAAAAGGTTTGCATTGAATTTTTAAAAAAGAAAACAAACCAACAACCTTTTGAATATAACTTCCCTTCCCAGGTACAGTACATTGCTTCTGGGCTGTTTAAAAAAAAGCACAAGAAACATACGAATTCAGACAAAGCAAATGTGAACTTACTGGAAGGATTTACAAAACAAGCATTTTTTATAACCTTGAGAAAAATCATACTTTACCAGTGGTCTGTATTTAAATGTCCTGCTAGCTGTTTTCATTGCGCATTTCTCCTTAATGGATTAAAGTATTCTATGCTGAATAGTATGCGGTAGAAATAGCTGTCCTGACAAAACTTTTTTTACATCAAGGCTTCGAAATTTCAACAAAGTTTAAACATTATTTAGATATAACAATTATTTTACAAAGACTACTTTTAACATGAGCGGGCCACCCACAGTGTTGACTAGAGAAAATGGCATGCAAGCCACCCAGCGAGACTGATGTAATTTTTTTCATCTTTGCTTAAAGTATAGTCACTAGACCAGATAATGTAGAAACTTCTACACGCAACGATCAAAAAGGCTAAAACAGTTCCACTTCTGTTTTTTTGGGGTTTTTTTGGTTAATTAAAAGTAAGTCACAAGTTGAAAAATGCAAATATTCACATGCAATGAAAATCTTCTCTACCGTAAATGTAATTTTATTATTCCGTGTTAGAAAATAATCTCCATTAGAAAATAGAATGCTTTTTAGTTTGGATAGAAAAGTGTTTAGGGCTATATTTAATGTATTTATTGAAAAGTATCTGCAGATAGTATAGAGACTTACAAGCATGAAATTATTGACCAAGGCTTGATCCTGTATGTGATGAAGCCAGTAAGACTTTTAATGCAATGTGAAGACAATTCTGTTACAGTGACCAGCTAGTTAGACTTTTTTCAGCCATGACATTGTTCTTGTCTTAATCATTGGTACTTTTTAGTGATTCACTTAAATATCAAATATTGCTAATAATTCTTAAAACTTGATTTGAAAACACAGAAAAATCAGTTGCAAAACCTGGTCATAGCTTGTAAAGCTATGATAGTTAATATCATAATTGAATTTTTTTTTTTAAATAAAACTTTCTATTGCTTTTTCCATATCCTGAAATGCATAATTTGGTTGTAAAATGTACATCTGGAGCCAAAGCAAACTATAAAATATCTGCAGCAAAAGCTAAGCATTTGAAATAGGAAAGAGTGATTGTTTTTAATTGCACAGGGGTCTTACCACATTAAAATGCTAAGTGGTTCCCTTTGAAATAGTATTTCTGCAGTTGTAAAACGTTAACACAGTTAAACAAAAAAAGTATTAAAATCAGCAATAATTAGTCATTTGTTCTAAAAATACTTGAACAACTCATTAAAATGAAGAAAATCTGTTCGTGATTTCAACTGATTACTTACTCTACTTTCTCTTATTGTCATCCTTTTTGAAATAGGAGCCAGTAACACAGCAGATACCTTATTTCAAGAAGTGCTGGGTCGCAAGGACAAAGCCGATTCAACAAGAAACGCGCTTAATGTTCTTCAGCGTTTTAAATTTCTTTTCAATCTTCCCTTAAATATTGAAAGAAATATCCAGAAGGTATAATGCTATAAAAATAATTTTCTATTTGCTAAAAGGAGTCTGTTGAATTTAGTCTTTTTCTTGACAAATATAAATTCTTGGTTTTGTTTTTAAGGGCGATTATGATGTGGTTATTAATGACTATGAAAAAGCCAAGTCCCTCTTTGGAAAGACAGAGGTTCAAGTATTCAAAAAATGTAAGATATGCGCTCTGCTATTTAATGGGGTTGGTGGGTTTTTTAACTTCCAGGCTAAAAAGCACATAGTAGACTAAAAGGCTTTATGTGGATTTGATATGGATTTCTATCCATACAAATTATGGATTTATAACAACCATTTACACAGTATTTCTGGCAAGTATTCTGAGTGAGTTGTATAGCACACAACATGAAATCACAGCCAGTTTTATTCATTTATTCAGGCTTGGTATTACTGGATATAAAAAAAGGTTACAATAATTAAAATGTGACTTTGGATATCTCTCACTGGCATATTGTTGAAAGACTTGAAAGTCTAATTTTCTGCATTTAGAGAACTGTCATGTACAAAATTTTCAGATGTGACTTGTTATAAAATGAGTTATATTGATTTCCACATTAACTCAGAAGTGTCTGATATCCTAGGAAAATAATGTAATTTTCAGTTCATAGCACTGCTGAAGGACACATTACTTTTGTTTCTGCTCCCTACTCCTAGATTATGCAGAAGTTGAAACCAGAATTGAAGCTTTACGAGAACTTTTGTTGGATAAGCTGCTTGAAACTCCATCAACATTGCATGATCAGAAACGTTATATAAGGTAATCATTTCAGTGGTGCCTTCATCAGACATATGGTGTTAGATGTGTATTTAAATGTTTCCTAAATATAGTAGTGAGTAGTTTTACTGTGGTTTAAATACTGATTTTAAAGCTGTAAGTAGAGTATTTTTAGATTTTATGATTAGATAAAGAATGGCAATTGAATGTTACTTTTTTATTGAATGACTGAAAAACAGTTCTTGAATGAGAATAATGAAGCATAATTGAGATTTGAATTTAATTTTTTTTAAATCTTTAAGGCATGTTTAGATTCTGTTGCTTTCTCTAAACCATAATATTGCCAGCTATGTTGGAAATGATTACTCGCAGTTTGCATGCCTCAGAAATAGATTCCTTATTTACTTGTCTTACACTTTAGGTTGGCTGGTGTTGAAATGGAATCATCATGAGTCAGATAACAGGGAGATTTTAATCCAGACTGTCATTTGAATTTGGCTCTTTTATTGCTCAGGCTAAATAATGAAGTTACTTAATATTTCATGAACGTGAACTGCTTCCCCAGTTTTCATTAATGTTTCTAGATTTTCTGTTTTTCACAAAGCTGATATCGAAGTGTGTTGTAGGGATACTGGCACAAGTTAGACGGACCTTTTGCTGGTAGACTTGAACCTTACGCTGCTTGGTGCCAAACTTTAGAGTGTTCTGGAACATTTGTTGGCTTTATTTAGAAAGCTTTTGAGGTGTGGATGCCACTAGGGCTCCCAGTGTGTCTTGGCAACTTCACTGCTTTTTTCAGTTATCTTAAGAGATGTGGACTAAATGTGTTTTGTGGGAAGCATTTGTAAAATTCTGACACTTGCATGAGGTCTTCAATGTTTTGTGTGCACATCAGGCCTGGTCACATAGGACCAAGTATGGTGTTGGTATCTTGGGTCCCTTTATGTTATGCGAGTTTGAGTACAATGACCTGTGTGCATTTATATAAAGTGCTTCTCATTCTCTTGCATACTTTATAAATATTGCCTATTTATTGGAATTGTGTTTTAAGATGAATAGTTAAGCATTTTGTGTCTGTGAAGAAGTCACTGCTATTTCTTTTCCCTGTCAGTCTTGAAAACTATAAAGAGCAACTGCTTTATTTAAGCCATTTTTACCTTTTCTAAGGATTCTTTGAAAAAATCATAGTTGTACATGTGGCTGATTCTAGTTGGATTTTGTTTGGGGGCTTTTTTTGGTTGGTTGGGGGATTTTTTATTTCTTGATTGGGCTTTTGGGTCATTTCTTTTTTGGGTTGGTTGCATTTTATTTTTTTGCTAGCCTGTTACCTTCAAGTATTGAATCTTCAAAAGTATCCCAGCCTACATTAAAACAGACTGTGTTAATGTAACTACCAAATGTATTCCACATGTAGGACAATATAATGAAGGAGAGCAGGGAGTGAACGGATGTGGAATAATTTAGTTCTAATGAGTTGACAAAATCCCAGTCTACAAAATGATTAGGTTAGTTTCACTACTCTAGATATGCTACAGCAGTATACTAGTGTAAATTTTCTGGAGGCAAGGTGTGAAATAAGTCTTCTTCAGAGCACTTCAGCTAAAAGGCAATTAACAAAATCTTAATTTTAAAATTGTTTTGATAAACCCTGCTATTTTTATGATGTTTTTTTCTTCCTTGATACATTTGGTTTGTATGTCTCTGAAGTCTAAGGCTGAGCAAGACCTGTAATACTGTGATTTTTCTCCCTCAGATATTCAATGTTTATAATTAAGCTTCAGTTCAAGTTTTCCTCTCATTGTCTTATGGTATTTACATTGTTAATTATTTTATACTGTCCAGGAATAGTTTACCATAGCACTTAACAGCCAAGTAGGTATATTTCTTTCAAGACCAGTAATAATTGTTTTTATTTTACTTGGTGCCTAAGAGAAGACAAAAGTCCTTCTTAACATTGAGGAAGGACTTGAGCTCATAATTGATAAATGTCACCCTGTCAAAATGGTTAGTTGTGTAATTTTCTTATCCATCCAACCAATCCTACTTTAACAGTTTATTTTTTGTTCAAGCACTGCAGACAGTTCTCAAAGACAGAATTTTGCAATACAGTCATAATTAACGTAAGGTATTATTGTAGTAATACAGCTTTTGTGAGGGAGTTAAACATTCCCTGCACTGCTTGAGGTAATATATCAATATACTTCACCTTAAGCTTCTTGAATTTTTTTAATCTGTTCAAATGCAGAATCTAATCTGTTTTAATGCAGAATGTAATTGAATGCCTTAAATAGTAGAGCAGCTACCTCTGTTTTTGAAAGTACTGTTGTCAGATAGTCTTGAATGCTATACATTAGACTATATTCCTTCTGTGTTCTCTTTGAAATCACAGCAGCTGGCTTCAAATACTCCTCTCTCCCTAAAGACAGGCAGCATTTTACTTCTGTAAATTAGAAGCTCCAATCCTTTTTTGTTATCTCTCTCCCCTCCTTTTTTTTTTCAGACCATGTGTGTACATAAAAACACCAGACCAAACAAACAAAAAAAGCCAACCCAGGAGCTTGGTTTACATTTGTTTGTTGCATGCATGTGCTAAAATTAATGAGCTGCCAGAAATTACTTCTTTCTGTAGTTACTTGTTAAGATTACATGATGATACAATCAGAACATATACAGTAGGAAGAAAAATACCGTATTTTATGTGCTTGAGGTGTCATCACTGGTTCCAAGTGAAATATGAAACACTAAACTGCAACCTTGAAGATAAATAGTTTGGTTTCCCACATACTTTACTAGAGGCACAACTGAAAATGCATATTCATATGATATTAATGATATATGGTTTTGTTTATTTTTATAAGGTGTTTTTGGTGGAATTTTGCCTTACTAAATGAGGAAGGGAGAATGCAGTGGGTATGAACACATCTTAACACCTATTCTTGAATTTTTAAAACTATGTAAAAAAAAGTATTACTTAGTACGTCTTAGGTCTGTTTTAATGAGGCCTTCAGCGTGTCAAGTCAGAGCTGTGATTTTTGGACTGGGTTTTACAGATATCTTTCTGATCTTCATGCGCCTGGGGACCCAGCTTGGCAGTGCATTGGTGCTCAACATCAGTGGATTCTGCAGCTCATGCACAACTGTAAGGAGAGCTATGTTAAAGAACAAAAAGGCAAGGACACATTTTTATTTTAAATATATATATATATAACTATTTGACATTTAGGAGTTTGGCATTGCCTTTTATTTGACAAGTACAGATGATATTTGGGGTTTTTCCCATCAATTTTGATAGCTTTTTACGAAGTTGAATGCTGACTTGTATTTTTGCTTTATTATATTATAAAAGCAAAACAGCAATTGGAGTTTTCTTTTTGTTTGACTTATAACTTCTAAGCTTTTTACATGGGAAAAGATTAAATTTCAATCATTTATCTATATTTTACTGTCCTCTTGAAATATTTCTTTGAGGTCACATGAAGTTTAGATTGTTCTCTGAATCTGCCAGTTAGATTTTTTTTGTCACAAGACATGCTGTTAGTATATGGATACACAGGAAATTGGGGCACAGTGGAATAATGTCTCATTTCTTGATATGCTGTGAATGATAATATGGTGTTCTCTTGTTCTTTGTTTGTGTGCAGTTTCAAAATTCAGGTTACACTGTTTGGGCACAGATCTGTGAGCTGGGCAAATGGGATATTTAGACAAAGTTATATTAAGGCCAGTATGAGTACACAGTCATAGTCTGTCTTTGCCAACGTTGCTCCTCAAAGAAAAATGTAGGTATTGCTTTCAGGTATGGCAGCAACTTAGCTACAAGTTAACATTAGCATATATACAAAAGAGAATAGGTGTAAGGCTGTTGGCCTGACATTTCTAGTAGTAAAATCTGAAAACTGGATTTTCAAGTTAGAAAATTAGAAGCAGTGTCTTGTTTCTCAAGAAGTCTTACAGAGTTTGCTGCTAGTTCTGAAATTAATAGGCATGTTGGGATCTGGCATCCCTTGGCTTATAGGTAACTCCCACGTTTAGTGTTAGTGCGTGCGTATCGCAAACCAAATAAGGTGTTTTATTCTCAGAAACCACAAAAATTTTACTGATTTGGAGCTGCAGCAGAAATGTGCTGTAAAATTGCTTCAGGAGGCTTGAACTCTGTCACAGAGGCTGGGACATTAGGTATAGAGTTCACAGGGTGCGTCGCATATGACAGCAATATGTCAGTAATTTTTAGCTTAAAAGTGTGCACAGGCCATCTTTGTTGCATTACACGGTGTGAAGTGCAGTGGAACCAGCTGGAATACCAAATTGTTTTACTGGCCTCTCAGTCAAAATTCAGAATGTTTGCAGAACCTCCCCGTATTCTCTCCTTGTCAAAACCCTGGCACACCACCACTAGCCTCACAACACACAGTTATCAGGAGCAAAAAACCAGCCATGTTTAATAATTCTAAGTTTTCTTTTTCTCCTCTTGCTTGGAAATTGTTGTATAGGCATCTCTCAGCTTCTTAGCTAGAAAAATAGGGACATGAAGATACTTAGTGCTCAAGACTTGTTTTAGTAGTCTCTATAATTCTGATACGCAGGCTCCAGTGAATGAATGGAAAAAGTGTGTAAATTCCTAGATTTATCTTGAGAAACCTCAACCTTTTTGGTATTTTTCTTGCAACAAATCTGCTTACCTCAGCCTTATTATCCAAGCGGCTATTATGTTAGCAGCTTTGTTTGGCTCACAAAAGAGGGAATTTAAATAACTTGAATGCCCATTAAATTCATGTATCACTAGGTAATATTTTATACATGTATGAAAGAAATGCTAATATATTATCACTTTTATTAAAAAGTTTATCAACTTTCAGTAGTTTTATTCCAGCCTTCTGTGTGGTCCTTACTGATTGTAGGTTTTTGTACAGATTATAAAATTCTCAAGAATCAATCCTAGTTGATTTAACTTCTCACTTTGTATCTAGTAGGACAAAAGAAAGTTGCTAAGCCTGATTTTTCCTTTCCATAGATCTTTAATTTTGGCATACACCAGATGGGACATGTTAAAAAGAAAACTCAGAAAGATTGGTTTTGACTGCCAAGTAGAACAATGCTGATTGTGATCAGAGACATGGAATGTATTTTAACCTACTTTAACAGATGTACACTTTTCAAATGGGGAAAGTGTGGGGTTTTATTCATGGATATCAATTTGGTTATGCAAGACTTTGGGGTATCTAATCAATTTCAACAAGTCACAAATGTTATTTATATGTTCATAAATTCATAGTCTCTTTTTAAGAGAAAATATTCATTATTTTTCAAACATTTAATTTCTCCACTTAACACAGGCTTTTTAAAAAGATTTTTTTTTTTTGTATATCAAGCATTTGGAGGAAGAGGTGAGTCATAAAGCTAATTCTCCAATGAGAAGGGCATTCATTTTTTTTCTAGGTTTCCCTTTTCAACAGGAGTAATGGAAATGGTTTCTAGCAGATGACAGTCTTCATATTGTGTATGCTGGAATAAGCAGACAGCGATTATAGTTCCACCTTGAGCATACCAACTATTTCTGGCTATTCTTACCTTAGTTCTTCTGCCAACTGAATCTGTGGGTTCAAACTGCCTGAGTCAAAACTTTTCAGCATAGTAAACTTAAACCTCAGTAGCAGATTGTATCTATTTTTGCATTTTGTGCACAATTTTTCAGCTTTCAACTGAGCTTGTGCCAAAGCATTTTGCTGCTGTTTTATTAGGTTTCAAACAGAGCTGTGCTCTGATTCACTACACATGAATTTTACTACTTGAAGTGCATTTGGAATTAAACAAGAGTCTCTTGCTTTTTCTTACCTGGATAAGTTGTGGGGTTTGGGTTTTTTTGTTTTTTTGAAAACCATTCGGTATTCTGGACAGGATCTTTGTAGCTGATTGTCAAACAGTAAATATTCTCTAAAGAAATTATTTGCTAAACAAGCTAAAAAACAATCCTAAGTGAATTCTAAGGAGAACATACTCCAAATTTAGTCAGTAATATGAGAAGCCAACAGTGTATTCTGTGGGACAAAATTGTTCCAGTTGTCTCCACATAGCTAGAAGGCTGACCCATTCACTAGTCATCACAACTGAAATAATTTCATTTTCTTATACAGAAATAGCATCTTCTCCTATCTTCTGTAAGAGATTTGGTGACATATCATCTCATCCAGGCCAGTAGTCAGGGCAGTCAGGAAAAATCCCCAGTATTGACAAGAATTAAATCTAGTTTTCTATATCCTCTGTAGGATCTTCATCTGATAATTGTCATCTTACTAATAGCTGCATTTTCAAGGATGTCCTAACTGAAGGAGAAGAGTGAGCTAATTTAGTTGCTCTTGGAAGGAACTATCAGAAAATTGTGTATTAGAGATGTATTTAAATAAATGTTTGTTTTGGGTTTATATCTATTTTTCATCTGAGTGTGAATCCTTCGGTCTCAGTAGTACTATAACATGAAAAGTTTTTTAAAAAAACAAACCTCTGTGCTTGGATATTACTAGAGATTAATTCCATTTTGTATAAATACTCAGGAGTTGTAATGATGTCCTCAAAGTACAAAGTATCATAGTACCATAACGTAGTACAATCTCTGATGGAACCTGAAAGAAGAAACTGTGGCAAGTTCACAGAGCTATAATGATCCTGGAATTCTCTTCCAGATTTTTTTTCAGGGATTAGCAGAAGTCCTGCATGTTCAAATACTGTCTGTTTTCAGTTAATCCCGCTTGTGTTAATACTATTCCCAAAAACTGAAAGGGTATATCAGGCTGTGCTAAGCTTTGTCAAATAATTTGGCAATATGACTTAAAAAGCTGGTAACTACCAACAGCAAATTGTTCAATTGGATCTTTCCTTTGATTGTAATAGACATTTATTAATCGTAATAGATGCAGTAATCTGATTGTTAGTTAATTGACTGCATTTATTTCTGTGGCTACAAGTAGGATGGGGAATTCTCTCAAGTCCTGTGTGTGATGTACTCTACAGCAGTGTTTTGGAGTCTGTTATTTCTCTTGAGGAACAGCTCTGTATGCTCATGAACGTACTATTTCCCCTCAGTCTAAACAACCCTGTTGGTTTGCCGATTAGCCTTGCATTATGGAGGTTAATGTTTCATTATGTGCTAAGATGTGGCTGTTGTTACTCACCCTTTGTTGCCTTTAGCCTATCTATTTCTTGCTCCCTGTAGCCATAGCAGACCTTCCTCATTTTTGAGGTAAGAAAGTCCAGGCAGACGATGTTCATATTATGTGAAACTGTTTGAATCCAAGCCCACAGGTTTTAAGGAGCGAGTGAAAATGCGGATATGACAGCAGATCAAAATTTCTCCTGCTCTGAAGTATGAGTAGCCAAGACAAAGAGGCCAAACAGCATAGCCAAAGTCACAGTGGAAGCGTGAGGCAGTACAGGGTATACCCAAATCATAAAGCTCCCATGCTTCTCTCCTTATATTAAGCCACTCTCCTGCTTCTCTGGTGGTCAGATTCTTCCATTAAAGGTCCAGCTGTAGATATGGGACCCATGTGCAACTAGCTGGAGCTCTAGATCTGCAGATGTAAATATGTAGGTTTGTTACATTAAATAAAAAACTTAAAAAGTAATCTGCCTTACTCATTGAATAGGCAGTTGTGCTCTTTTATTGTCTTTTATGAAGTTATTTCCTGAAGCATAGATGAATTCCTTTTATGAATCTGGTCACATCCTGCTGGTTATGTCCCCTGGAAGAACCTGAAGTAAGTAAAGCCAGTTTGCTGCAGTTACTTACTATGTAGATATGGTAGAGAGAAGGAGATGCTTGAGACTGAATAGACTGGAAAAAGAGCATTTTTTCAGGCTGTGAATATTAAGTTAACAGGGAAGAGCATATGCTCATTCAAAACAGTACTTATTAAATCTCTAAGAAGAGATAGTTGAATTATAAATTGAATTGTGTGCTAGTATTTTATGCCTTGTATTGGCTAAAGTCTGAATTGCTGCTTCTGGACTTTATACTAACGATTTGTGGGAGTTTAGGGACTTTTAAGTCTGGTACCTGGATACTAAATGGCTTCCTTCAATTAAGATTTTACATATTCCTAATTTTCAACTTTATTTTGCAATTCCCCTATCATTAGGGCATAATTGTAGTTTTTCACTATGGTTTATGCTTCCCAGACTGACTTGTTTGAGTGCAGGAAACATGGAGAATATAATGACGTAAAATGACATGAAAATAAATGTAAATAAATGAGGTTTAGTTTAAAATTTGCCTGGGGTACTGGGCAGATAGCCAAAATGAGTTAAGCAGTGGGATTCTTAATGTGAGTATCAGGGATATAAGCTATGGAAGTTAAGCCTGTTTTCTGTGTGGCCAATGGTTGTTTGCTTAGACTTTAATAGTGGCTTAGTAGGTTTCATTATCCTTTGAACTAAAATGGATGAGGACTCCTGTCCAGTTATCATCAAACTGGCTGAAAAAGCCTTCATTTCCTAACAGGTTGTTGCGAACTTTAAGTCACACTTTTACAAATTCATACTAAAACCACTTTTGCCAATACTTTTGAGTGACCTAAATCTGTGACACAGGTCTTTCCAAGGTACTGTGTAATGTTATTGCAAATAAGCTACTTGTTAATACCCTTTAGAAACTAAAGCTGTAAATGAAAACACTGGTATGGTTGTGGTGTGATCTTTCTGCCTCCTTTTGCATTGCAAAATATTCAACTATTAAAGTTCCCAACATGAAGCCAGCTTTCCAAATAGGAGCATGCTAGTTCAGTCACTGTGATTTTTATTTTCTTTTTAGTTCTTATTGATGGAAAAAAAGTATTATTTTTGCAGAGCTGAGTATGATGCATAGCTCTCCAGATATTGTAAAAAACTATGCAGGGTTTTTCTGTGCCAGAGTAGCAGCAGCTGTACTTAGTGTGAAGGAGAGAAATGGATGCTTAAACCATGTTGCTCTTTCTTCTGTGCCACACTGAGATTCTATTCACCTTGCAATGAATGATCCATCTTTGTTAGATCAGACAGGCCAGCAAGGCTTGTGTCAAAAGGGCCTTTTCAATTTGTTATCCTAGCAGCTGGTTCTCTTCCATTGCCTTTGCTTACTGTACATCTGGAAGAAGAATTCTTGCAGCTGGGAGCCATTTCATGTCTAAACCACATCCCCTGTCCATAGCAGAAATACCCTTTTGACAGCAGATGTCAAGCAAACCCTTAATGGGTTATTAATTAAAAAAAAAAAAGAGAATAAAAATTGATCAATGCAAAAATTGATAGTGGAATAATTTTCTTCTTTTACCACCTATATTTGTAACTTTACTGTTATTTAGAAATTTTAGTAGAATCTGGCTTGTTCAGAAGTGCAGGGAGCATTCTTATTTTATATATTACTTTAAATAATACTAAAGTATTATAAAGACAGTAAATATTGTGATTAAAAAGCAGCACGGGTAGCTTACAATCAAAATTTAAAAGATTTGTATTACTGAACATAGACTGAAACTCTTCTTATCTTCTGAAGGTAAAGTGAAGCTCTTCAGCACCCAGAATTTTACCTTTGTTTCTGCTTTAGGCTTTTAAAGTCCTTATTTGGGCAATTAAGTTAAAGCGAGTTGTTTTCAAAGGTGCTGATGATTTTAGTGTCCGCTGGAGCTGGTGCTAGTAAAATGACGTAATTTTTATTTATGTGCTGAACTTGAAGTGTTTGGCGCTTGCTTCAGTATTTTTTGGCCTGAAGGACAGACAATAGGACTTATCCTTAGGCTGTGAAATACTTAGAAAACCACTAGAATGAATAGGCCCAATTATCCTTTTTGTGCTAAACTAAAAAACAGTTTCATTGTAACTGTGTTTACTGTAATGAAGACTAGCCTTAAGATTTAAAAAAAGCATTACTTTTTAAATGTATTCTAAAAACATTTTTGTTTGCATCAATTTTAATCTTCTGCACTCGTATCTTTTCTTTCAGAAAAACAACCCCTTTTCTTTTTGATCACTCAGAAATGTCAGATCCCTATAAAATGTAAGGTTAGAAAGAAAAAGTACTCAAGAAAAAGAATAAAATGCAGTCATTCATCTGTTGAGCAGGTTAATTTTTCAGTAATTTCTCCCGCTCGCCTAATTCCTTGCCGAGACAAATTGAAATTCTCAATGCGGTGTCCTTGAAAGGAATCTTATCCTGGTTGTGTCGGTGCAGGCTCCAGGCACTGTGTGTTTGGTCAGCAAGCAACAGTGGGTGGTCAGGCTGTAGCACAGGACAAGGGCCCGCTGTGCACAGGAAAAAATGTTCAAAGGTGTTTAAGGCTGGTAAGGAAGTCTGCCGCCCTTCAGAGAGTCCGGAGGCTATAGATCAGCCTTCCCTCACTATTGTAGCCTGTGAGAAAATTCACTGTAAGATACATAATGGATGAGAAAATACAGTAACTGTATTCACCTGATTGCACATCTGTAGGGTCTTTTTTTTTTTATTATTTGATCTTGCTTATATATATGCTGTATATGAGCAAGTCTGTGTAATGACAAACGTTTGAGTTACCATGGAAAATCTTGTTGAAAAATGACTTAGCCTAAGGTTGGTCACTTGTTAACAATTTTCTTTGTCACTCCAGAAAGTATTGGCACTATATTATCCCTTGATCACCAGTAGCTTTTGTAAAAAGCTTTACTTAATGTCACACAATTACACACTGGAGTGACAGAATTGCAGAGTGGCTGAGGTAGGCTACAGAAGGGATTCGAGTGGAGTGTGACTTCCACAAGAAAAACCTCCACCTGCCAGACTGCAAGTTAAAAAAAAACAGGCAGAGTTGAGAAGCGGCAGATATTGCAGAACAATTTTTATATTCAGTTTAGTAGTAGTTAAGCAATATGAAAATAAACAGCTTTCAAAAGTTTAAATCATTAACTGGTTTATGTGTCATGGAAAAATCTATTTTAAGCAAATTTCATGTTAGTCGTCTTTCTAATGGAGGTTGTAACAGCTGCATGCAAAGAGCATGCAGGTAACATTCCAGAAAATGGTGTCAAGGTTTGTACATGAGCTAGAGGTACTGTAGGAACAGTAGAACCCTCTAGTAACTCCAGTACTGATAAGCCTGCAATTAGGGGTCAGCACAGGTGGCTTTTGATTTATAGAAAGCGAAAACACAAGTTAGATAAATAACGTCAAAAAGAATTGTGCTTTCTTTATGTTCGTGGGTAGAGTCCTTCCCAAATCTTCGTTCGCGAAGTGTAGCCATGATGAGATCCTTATTTTGGTGAGATCCTACTGCACTAGAACAGAAGAGATGTGAACAGAACTGCTGAAATATTTATATTTCACACAGTATCTAAATATGCACTTTCAAAATATCTGCACAAAAAGTTGAAAACCAGTAAAGTCCTGTTTTAAAAAAAAAAAAAATTAAAGCAGTATTTAGCTCCTTAAAACTTTGTGTTTGATCCTCTTGTGAATGTAGTTTTAAATGTAATAAGGCGTTAATTATCCTTATGGTTTGTGATGACTGGTAGAAGAAGAAGATGTGGTACATTTATTTTTCCTGTGTTTCCTTGGTTAAATATACACTTGGCACTGGAGTCACTGACATATACACTCCATGTAGATGCTGTATTTTGGAAAAAAATACTTTAGTAACTTCAAAGATACAGTGTATTTTTTAAAAGTAGAGATCTACCAGAAATACATTGTTCATGCTGTTTATACTTCTTAAAAACCTTTTAGCACAGTAAAAAGTTAATTTCTTGAAACTGTAGATTGTTGCCATTCTATATTCAGGATCTAGGAATGTAAAAATAGTACACAAATCAAATAGTGAATGGGCAGTAAATTACTATTTGGTTAGTTTATTTAGGTTTATAAATATTATTGTCTACAGTCCATACTACTGTTAATTCATTGTATTACATTATGCTGCTAAATTTAAGCTGCTGGCTCCAGAGAGGGAACATATTGGGATAGAAGAAAAATTGTTTGTAAGTTAACTCTCTTTTTTTTTTTTTTTACAAGATTTATGCACTGGTGTGCAGTCTTCAAGCGCTATCTTCTGGTAGGGTGAAAGCAAGATCAGCTTTGCTAATGCAGTCCAGATGTTTATTAGTCCTGAGGGTATATGAGCTGTTGTAGTTCCCTGCTGCTGTGTTGTACTTGCTTGTAATGCTAGACAACCAATTAAGAAATTAGTTCATGTTAAACTTTCTTTTCCTGGTATGCCTGCAAACTGATGATGTGGTTTTTCTGGTGGAACAAGAGAGTGTTCTTTACATGTTTTCTGTTACTGGTGAATACATAAACCATTTGGGCTGCATGAGGGTAGTGTATCAGCAGCAATACAGAATTTTCAAGTTTTCACATACCTTGAGCAAATGGTT
Organism: Platyrinchus mystaceus; assembly: GCA_035041135.1. Taxonomy (NCBI): domain Eukaryota; kingdom Metazoa; phylum Chordata; class Aves; order Passeriformes; family Tyrannidae; genus Platyrinchus; species Platyrinchus mystaceus. The sequence goes on along the minus strand of JAWWLV010000088.1, from coordinate 67,853,122 downwards.
TTAATTGAACTAATTCATATTAAGATGTTTTGGTAAGTGTGTCTGTTTTTCTTAATTCTGAGGTTTAATTGGCACTGTCATTTTTGGAGACCATCTGTTTACAAGACATTCCTCATATTAACAAGATGTCTGAAAGCTGAGAACTTAAATTCTATGCAGAGAGATTAAGGAGGGATTTTTATTTTTTGTTGTAGCATTTGTGAAAATAACATTGCTACCCTCTTTATTTGTTCTTGTTGTTGTTTGTTTGGGGTTTTTTATAATGTGTGTTTTAAATAGCTATGCCTGTGACAATTCTAACTTGGTCTTCTTGGCATACTTTCTTCCCCTCACCCCCTCAAATAAAATGCAGATATGTTGAATCTCAGTCAAATGCTCTTGGAAGCCCGTGAACTTACGTGAGACACTGAATTTTTGAGTGTCTTCTACAATTTTCTTTTTATTCTGTGTAGAATTTCTGTAAGATATTGAATGTGTGGGGTTTTTACTCTGGAAAGCAATCAAGTTGGTTTGGTTTTACGTCATTCTGTAAGGTTGCTGGATTGTTTTCATGGATGTCAGTTACTGAAAAGCTTTAGTTTTTTGCTTTCTCGGTTTTTTGTATTTTTAGTTCTTTCAAAAGGAAAAGGCTTTCCACAAATTCTTGTTCAAACTCACTGTAGATTTCATCTGTGGTGACAGTGGAAAATACACTTGAATTACTGCAGTGGATTCTGTGTTCTGAAAACTCATCAGTTTTAAAGGTGTCATGAGTTGTGTTATGTGGTGTAGGAGTTAGAGTGATCAGAATCATAGCACAGCCTAAAGATAAAAAGAATGGGTTCACCAAGTCAGTTAATTGTGTCAATCACAATTGTGAACAATGCAGCAAATTGGCTCTATTTTTTTAGGTGTCTTATAGCATGAACAGTAATAAGATGAATGGAGGAACCAAGAGTTATCTATCACAATGCCACGGAGAAAGGCCACAGGACATTTCTTTAGAAGTCTTTATAGAAGGAAGAACTTCTTTCAAAATGAACTAAAACCCAATACTGTCACCTATTGGAAGTTTGTGATAAGTTTCACAATACTTAGTATTGCTCTTAAAGCCCCAACTGTTGAAGTAAAATGACTAGGTATATCTTTCTGCCATGCTAGTCTGACACCAGCATAAATTTAAAATAAATGTGCTTTGAGACCTTTTTACTTCATGTTACTCTTGAATCTGAGAATTGCAGTGTTACAGCTGGTGCTTTTCCTCTGTGGCCTTCCTATTATTTTAAATGAACATAGGTATCGATGGAAAAGATCAACAATATAAAATCAAACACTAAGATTCTCACTACAAAATTTAGTGTGAATTACCAGAGGTGGTTTCATCTCAATATAAGAGAGGATTTTTTTGCCATGAGAACAATCAATCACTGTATGCAATTTCATGTCAACTGATGTGCAAAATTATTCTAACTTCTGGGGGTTTTTTTCCCATATCCCTAGGCAATTCATTGCTCCACAGCCCCATGTTAGACCTGGAAAGTGATGTGCGTCCATCACCGATTGGCCATCTCAGTCAAACTGCTTCACTGAAAAGGGGCAGCAGCTTTCAGTCTGGCCGTGATGATGGTAGGCATCTGTTTTGTTTGAAAAATTGAAGTTGCAACCCCCAGTGTCCAGTGTATGGTGAAGTCAAAAAAAACACAAAAAAAACCCAGAAACCCACACCCTGTGTGTTTGGTTTTGTCTGTTACCAAATACAAGTCTTTCTTCTCATACATTACTGTTGCTTACTAAAGGGGTCCTCTGTATTTTTTTGCAGGCAAAGAGTAGTTCATAGTCAAAATTTACTTCTTAAAATGTAGTTAAAATAATAGAAGTCTTTCTTCTACAAAACCAGAATTATTTTTTTTTGTATCCATAGCCACCTATTGCCCACTACCTTTTGCTGTTTTTATAACTTTTGCATGTTTGCTAAGATGGTTCTCCTTCCATTTTCACCTTCTGTGACTTCACATATCTGGCTCTCCAATTCTCCAGACCCAGAAAGGGAAGCAAAGTGTGTGACTAAGCTCAAGCAATCTGTCTGTCCACAACCAGCTGAGCCCTTATGTGTCTTAAATGTCCTCAACACCCTTTCCAAACAACTTCATCTCAGGAGTCTTTCAATGGTGACATCACAGGAGACAGAAAACATGTTTTTCACAGAATAGATAATTTCTTGAAGTACTGCTTTATAGAAAGCAAGTTTTTATGAAGAAATTTCTGGATTTGGTCTGCTTTGATGTTACTCCTCTCCCTGTTCTGTCAACTTCCTTGAAAAAACATCTATAAGTATGGTTGTGGGAGTTTCTTCCAAAAAGAGGAATGAAGGGAATATTTCAAGAACATAGAATGAAGAATAATGAGAATTGTATATGCTTGTGCTGCTATGCACATGCAAGACAATTGTATTGTCACGGTTTGTGGTTGAATGATTGTCTTTCAAAAAGTGAATTACACAGACTCTTCAATGAAAAGATACTTGTATACCAAGTAATTACACTACTGTCTTACCCTTGTCATTTCTCAGCCCAAAACCTCAAATGAAGTTGATTAACAAGTGTTACAAAGCAAAACAGTAAATTATTGGTTGTTTTTGAATACCATACACTAACAATACACGTGCCATAATGTAGCAAGCAACATCCAAAATCCAGTTTATTTTTAATTTGTTTGAATTAGTCTTTCAAGAGCAGAGACTTATATGGCAGGAAATTCCACTTCAATCAGTTATCTTTGCTTTTAGAGTATTAGTTATAGATCTATTATCTCTTACAAGCTGGTAAAGGTAAGTTTGCAACAAGTTTTGCATATTCTGTAGCCACCAGTTTAAATGAAGATTCAAAGGAAAACTGTAAGGATTGGAGCACTATAATAATTTCACCCCAAAGACCCTACAGTTAGAATAAGTTACTTCCAACTTGAGTTCCTTGGTGCTTGAGTGCACATGACTGATGTGTGCATAGGAACAGTTGAAAGCTCTTCTCTGAGTGCAGAGACTAAGCAAACCAACCAATACCTATGCAGGAGCTGCCATTCCAAATGTGCCATGATGTGCTCTGTTTTCGAGTCACTTTTTTTTTTTTTTTAGTAGATTTGAGGAATGATATCTCTGGGCTGTTTTGGTGTGTTTGGGGTTTTTTGCCCAATGTGTTTGACAGTCATTGTCCAGGAGATTGTTAGAAGAAATTACTTTGAATTCAAAACTGCAGCATGGAAGTAACATTCAGCTCTTTGCTTGAGCATATGTTCATGAGAATTTGTAAACAACAGACAATAGTTCTAGTTTCATCTTTAGGTTGTTAAAGCAGAGATTATAATAGAATAAATGGAATGGAAGTAAATTTTTGTTTTAATATAGATTGGAGCTTTCTCTAGCAGCAAAGTAGAAAGTCCTGAATTTATGGCCAGAACCTTTTGATATGATGTACACTAGCTTATCTTAGGAAGAATCTGCTTTCTGTAGTCTTGGGACTAAGCCTGAAATGTGTTTCCTGGAAGAGAAAAGAATTTCAAAGATTAAATAGATCTTGCCACAATGTTTCCAGTTACAGTCAGACATCCCTGGTTCCTTGGGTTAGCTTTTGGCTTTTGGCAAAGATGAAATGGTTTCTTGAAGGAACAGAATTTTTTGGGTTAGAACTTGGGATTTGTAGGCATTACAGAGCCTCTGCTGCTATATGAGTGTTGGCAGAGCTTCCTGACATAGTCACAGCTTATGTTAGTAAGAGTTTTTCTTTCATTGGGTCTAGACTAGTCCTCTGACAGTCATAAACCAAGCTGGTGAAAATATCTGTGTCCACACTATGAGCTCTTCTAGTCGAGCTTTGAAGTGTTCATGCCTCCTAAACAGATGAATTTCAATCAGCACAGTTGCACTTGAGTTACATCAGAGCCTCTTTCCAGTTTTCAGGCTTCCACTGTGATATTATTTTCAAATGCTAATCCAGATTGCCTAAATTTCTTGGCCATGAGAAAAAGTAATATTTTGGGTAGTGCAGACATTTATTTCTCCACTAAAGAAATGGACCAGTATTTGACCTGCATCTTGACAAATGGATGCTGCTGAAGGCATGATGTACTTGAAGGAGCTTCAAGACTGTCTACCAACACAATGAAATAGTGAAGCTCTGGTGAAGCCTTCTAGTTAACGTAATGTGGAGCTATTTTTGCCTAAGTGGTGAATTCCTGTTCTCTTTTGGCAATATTCTCCGGCAAAGTAAATACAAAAAGTGCTATGTCATGCAGCATTTTTCTGCACTTCCATGGAGTTATATAGGATAATACCATATTTTTAAATTTATCATTTGTAGAAGACCTGAGTTTATACACAAAAAAAACCTCATCCCAACAAACACGGCATTTTAAAGTGTTTTTATTTTGTTTTGTGGGGGTTTTGTTATGGTGTTTTTTCAAAAATATGTGATTTTTTTGTCCTAGTGTTCTTAAGTGGATTCTAATTCTTGAGGTGAAATACAAGTCTCTTATCACTGTTATGCTGATAGCCTTTGTCAAACCGTTGTAATCACAAAAGTTTCAATGGAGAAGACAGATGGTTATAGAAGAACATCTCACAAAGTTTCCTTTATATTTTATATATGTGTATATTAGTGCTTTTCTTCTGCCCCTGTTCAGCTTTCTCTTTACCCCCTTTCCCCCCACAATCTCCGTTTGCCCCATTGGATAAATGCCAACATTTCATTTGAAACTTTTGTAGTATCTTGATTGCTTTCATGTAACCTTACTTTTTAGAGTGGTTTGAAGGCAAAAGACTGAATGGATTGTTAGGTTGATTGCCTTAGACACTGCTACAAAGGGATCCATTCTGTATATACTCTCATAGTGCTAAAACGTTGTAAGCATATGAGAAGAAAGAGCTTGTAATGTATACAAATTGTGTACACATACATGCACTGGGCTTTAAATTTTTTCCTTTCTATCTGAAAAGTTTTATATATACTCTATAGTCACATGTAATACAAAGCAGCAGCAAGCTAAAAACACATTGTTATTATTTGTAAAATTTTTAAAGTTGCTTTTTCCGTCTCCTCTCCCCCTTTTAGCTTGGCGATACAAAGCTCCTCAGCAAGTTATGTTTGTTGAGAAGTTGACAAAACTTGTTGTAAGTCAGCTGCCCAACTTCTGGAAGCTCTGGATTTCTTATGTGAATGGAAGTTTATTCAGTGAGGTATGGATTCTTCTATATAAATGAGTTGAAAGTAACAAAGGTCTGTAATAATTACGTTTGAAGTATTATATTTCACTGGAAGAAGACATTTTAATAAGAGGTTTTTCTTTTTATTTTTAAAAGAATGTAGGCATACAGTGGAATTACTACAAATTCTGACACTGGGGGTTGTGTGAGTGTGTCTTTGTGTCTGTCTGTGTTCTAGTTGCTGGACTCTATCTCTGTACTTTCACCGCTTACTCATAGCTGGCCCTTCGTTGGAGATCTGAAGAAATAGCACATTGCATGAAGGATAGAGATTTGTAAAAGACAGAGTCATACAGAAAAATATTGTTTCCTTTCTTTGGAAAAGGAGTACTCATTTCTTGAGTTTTAAGTGTTTGGAAGTGAGGGTAGGTTTGAGACCAGAGTTGCAAAATGACCGAGTCCCAGAGTAGTATTCACGGACACACTGTAGGGAGTCGAGTTTGGAAGTGCAGTCAGCTGCAATCACCTGTGCTTCTAGTCCTTCTTGCTCAGGTTATCTGGTTGTTCTAAATCATGTAAATATACACATACTATTTAAATTCTTAAATCATTGGGTATACAGTATTCTACTACAAACAGAACTGCAGCCTTAATATCTACTATTCTTTGCAGATTTAGTAGAAAATGAAACAAAAGCCTTGGAAAAAGGACATTTGGAAGCTTATGTTCTCATTTTCCATTTCTTTAACTAAAGAATTAATGTATCAAGCATTCATTCTATTTAATGCCACTGTTTATAGCTCTTTATATGTTGAACACATTTTACAGTGTATTATAGCTCCAGTGAAATAGATTCTATTTGTGATCCTCATTTTACGTGATAAAGATACAGCATTTACACCTAATGTTTAGTGAAGGAAGTAGAATCAAGAATAAACCTTAGTACTGCTGACTTTCACAAAAATAATTTCATAAGGGAAGCGACAACCTTTATATTTGACAGACAATTGAAAATCAAACTTTACAAATTCACCTGTTACTGTGATTTTTTTTTCTGTGTATAATGAAAAATAAAGCAATTTCTAGAAAAACGGAGACTTGAACTGTAAACAAGGTTGAGAAATTCTGCTTATGAAAATGACTGCAAGTGGAAAATGTAGTGATCTTATGTCACGCCTGAACAAAACATTGTTTCAGTGTACTGAAAGAACCAAGGTACACACACTCTTCTCCTTTTGAGCCAAATTCTGAACTGCTGAGAAATTAATCCCCATACATTTGATTTCTTCTGCTCCTGTGGGCCTTACAGAAGTCCCACAGGTTCTTGGGGAGAGAGAAGGGATCATATCCTTCATTTGTCCTTTGTGTTCTGCATGCCACGGTCAATTGAGGATGAGTGAGACGAGGGGGTGGCATAAGCTAGAAGACTTCTAGAATGCCTAATACTGTCTGTGATCACATTGCATTCAAGACTGAAAGTTTGTGGTTTTCTATCAGAAATAGTAATTGTCCATGAAGAAATTTGTTTTACCACATTGCTTGCTATTTATTCAGGAAGCCAGGTGATTGCTACTTTTTTTTTTTTAAGAAGCATCCTATGAAAAATGTCATAGAGGATTATTTCAGTTAGCTTATTCAAGTCTTCAAGACATTTTAAAAATACAGAAAAAAAATCACCTATCCATTTCAAGATGTATCTTCTCTTGTTCAGTTTGTTGGGTTTGTTTTTGGGGGGGTTGTTCTTTTTAGTTTTGAAAGGTTAAAAATCGCTTAAAATACTGTCAGTTAAAAATTTATGTGGTATTTCAACAGTTTGAAAAGTTGAGTTCTTTGAATCACTCTTAGGTGAAGTCACATATGTGAGTAGTAACCGTTGATCTTACCACAAGATAGTTTTGGTCTGTCTGTGCAGGAAAGGTTTAAGATTGGTCTTCAGCTAAACCACTGAGGAAAAAAAAAAGATCTCAAAGATCTATGAATTGTTCTGTTAAATCCAGCTATAAAACACTGTGAATTTTGAGTTGCTATCTGAGGTTTCAAGGAATACAGCTTATTTTCTTTTTAAAGCTTTAGAAGAAAGAATTGGGAATTATATGCAGCAATAATTTGAATGTTGTTCTCCTTGTCTGAAACTGTATAATTCAGAGCTTAAAAGTACAATATTTTCATAGCTATGTATTTTCCAAAACTGTTAAATAGTTTTATTTTTCTCTAATATTTGTTCAATTCAGATTATTTATTTTACCTTAAAAATCTTAAACACTTTAATTTAGAGGCAATTTGAAAAATACAGCATTTCAAATTAATTACTTGAAAGTAAACAGATTCTTTTTGAGAACACTCTTGTCATGTTGTTGCACTTCTTGTCCAGTAGATGTTGCTGTACAAACATAAACCGGGAGATTTTCTAACTTAAATTCTACAATATCTGCACTTAACCTGGTATTTGGAATAACTTTTTCAGTGTAATTTACTGTGTGCTCAGTAGATTCCACAGAAGGCTAGAACTACACCACAGGAAGACTACTAGTCAAAGCGTGTTTTTCTTCAACTGTAACTGTTTCATGCAAAGTGTACTCTGATTCTTCTGTTTTCAAAGGACTGACAGTGAAGATGTTGCTTATTTTACAGAGTCTTTTGCAATTAATTGAATTATTTAAAAAGCGTTTTCCACAAAATACTGTTCCTAAAACCAAACAAAACCCCCTCAACCCTCCCCCGTCTTGCAATTGCAAATTGCCCTCATTCCACAAATTGTCTCCAACTTCACATTGATGTCTTTCTCTGGTCAGCTTCCATGCTGAAAAAATAGTTTTTTCATATAAACCTAATGCACAATTGGACTATACATTTTTTAGCTCTCACTAGCAGTGTGGTGAAAAAACTTTGACCTCAAGAAGTTTGTATTGCTTTAGCTATTCTTATGCTTGTCTCTGACTTTAAGTACGCATTAATTCCTCAGAATTAAACATTAGCTTTCTGACCTACAGTAAGTAGAGTTTATTGAGATATATATAGTCTTTGCTTATTGAAATGCCATGAGTTAGTTTTTATAATTGCATCATAAACTCATTGGTTTTCACTTCTTCACTTCGAAACCCCCTTTTTCAGAATTATTTGAACAGTGGTTATAAGATACTTACACTTTTCAATTTTCTCATTTTCACAAGACTGCTGAAAAATCTGGCCAAATGGAAAGATCAAAGAAAAACGCTAGGCAAAGACAAAATGATTTCAAGGTAAGTAGTTGGGGGAGATGTGGCGGAGAGAGCCTTACTTTCTTTCAGTTGTCCTTCATAGTAAGGTACTTTAGTGTCACCACCTTGAAAATCAGATTTCTTTAATGATTTGTGTGCCTTTATGTCTCCTTCTCTTTTACACTCTACCATATGTAACCACCTGTAAATCATGCATTCCTAGCCCTTATGTATAGCAAGTACATAGCTGCTTAAGCATACTGGTAGAGCTTTTCCCTTGATTTTTCTTTCCTATCTTCTGATGCAGAAAATGATTCAGGAAGTGATGCACTCTCTGGTGAAACTCATCCGTGGAGCCTTGCTTCCATTCAGCCTCAGAGAAGGAGAATTAAGACAGTATGGTGGCTGGGAGATGAAATCTGAACTTTCTGGCCAGTGGCTAACACATGTCATCCAAACTGTAAGGTAAATGAATCTATGGACCTACAAAAACATGCTATTCCTGGAATATATGTGTTTTGAGACAAAATGTTTTGTTCACTGCATTAAATACCCTGAGTTGTGAGAATGTTAACATTTTCAAAAAGAGGATTGCAAAAAAATTGCTTATGGCAAATTTAGGATTCTGTGTGCAAGTGTAATTACTGATGTCTCATGATCACACCAAGGTTGTAGGTTCGATCCCTGTATTCACTTAAGAGTTGGACTCAGTGATCCTTGTGAGTCCCTTACAACTCAGAATAATCTGTGACATCTTCTATGATATAGCCTTATTACATAACTTGTGAAAAAGTTGGAGTAAAATATTTGTCTGGCACAGCATAGACACTCAATGAATGAAACAGGATTTGATTCTTTAGGGTAGAAGGCAATTATTTGCTTCATTTGGTACATCTTCCCATCTTTGCAAAAATGGGTGAAAATATCATGCTTCTGACTACTGTAAAATTCTTAGATCATAATTTACCATTACAGTTGTTTGATGGAAGGTAATATTCCTGCTTATAACGTCATTCTGACTACCATTATATGTGTTTATAAAATTAGTAACGTGCAGCTCATTAATTAGAAATATCTCACTAATATGCAGAATTTGCTTCCATTTGTCTTTAAGGGGGCTACAAGAATTGTCATTATCTTTTGGAAACTTGAGTAATATCTGCATATGATGCTGTACTTTTTATCTAGAGTTTTCAAAGCAGGTAACAAGCAAAGCACAGATGTACTTAGTGCAGATGGAGCTAGCAGTGATATATATTGTTGTTAAGTCTGTTTAACACTTTCTCAAAGTCTGTTGTCACTTACATTACCTGTAAAATTCCATGTGAAGTTTGTTATTGTGGCTAAATTTTACGGAAAGCGTCCAATTTAACAAGGAACTGACTTTATATTTGCTGAAAAGATATAAAGGGCAGTGTTGCCCCTTTATGAGAAGCAATCCAGTTTCACTCAAATTATAAAATTCTAGAATTAAGCACTTGCACAACTTTAATATTGGGTTGGAAATGTAACCAACGGATTCTCTAAAGGTTAGTTGTGCTCCTGCCATCTGAGATAAGATTCAGGCTGAGGTTATAGGGTATAAGAAGGCTCTTTTTCAGAGAATTTCCTTTTGCTTTCCGGGCACTGCCCTGGTAATGAACAACTGAACTGAGAACTGGGGAAATCCTCTCTCCCTCCCACTCTTTTCCCCACCTCATGTTCTTACCGATGCCTGTGATGGCACTATAGTAAAGTGGGCTCGACTTTACTGCAAAGCAATCTAAAGTGAAGCAGAAAAGGGGGCAGTCTGGGGAAGAGGAATTGAACATACCGTTATAGGGTGCTGACCAGTGATGACCAGGTCAGAAGTTTATGCAAGTGCTGCAAGTACTTTTATTTTCAAGCCCCCATGCTTTGACAATCTGATAAATTCTGGTGACTCACACCAATGATGAAGGGGGACTGTTCCCAAGAAGAATTTACAAATTGCATAAAACCTCTGTTTGTTGCAAAGTTATGTAATAGCTTGTCTTATTTTCATAGTTTGTAACTTGAAGTCATGATGAAGCACATGATAGAATTACTATTTTCTGCTTTTATTTAAGAATGATGTATTTAAGAATTATAAGAATGATATAACAAGGTGTTGTCATTACATCTGTGTTGTGTTAATTTTTCTGGTCATGTATAGGTATCACACACCTTGAAGTGGGGTGGTAGCACAGTCTTTCTCTTGTACCCTATTCTGTCATAACCCAGTATGAACAGGTTCCAGATCACGAACTATGTGATCAAGTGAGCCATTGTTGGCAACACTTTTGCCTTACTACAAAAATATAAAAGGTGTGTGTGTGTTAGGGTGAATTATATGAGGAAAAAGATGATCTTAGGGATATGACAGCTGCACGCTCCTTAAGAAATGGAATCAACTCTAAAATACAGAGCTTCTGTGCAGTCTAAAGTAGCTTGAATTTCTCACAAATGGATATTTACATTCTGTGTTTCCTGGCTGGCTGAGATAGTACAGATTGTTTTAATCTACTAATTCACTAGTTGTGCTGAGTGGAGAGCAGTCTGATTAATATTGGGGTTTTGATGGTTTATTCCCAAGACCAGGAGTATGGAACTGGAGCCTACAGGTGGATGGTTGGAAATGTTCCACTTGTTTGCTTGTGCCTTCCTAGTCCTCCTCTTTGGCACTTTCTATTACCTGTGCTTTGCTCAGTGTTAGCAGTAGGGCAAACAGCAATGTCTGCCTTTGAACTGGCCTTGCTCAATTATCCGGGAGTTGGATAAAAGTGGTGAACTTCACTTTGTGCCCCTAACTAAGTCTGAGCACAACTTCAGCCTTTTATTAGAAAGCTGAAATGCTATTTCTTGCAGGCAGCTGCTACGTTGCTATTTCTAAAGGGAAAAACCAGAAAATAATGTCTCCATTCTCACCTATAGTAGCCAGTGATTTGTATCTGGTCGGAGTTGGAAGCAAAACAGGGAATGAATTCACTCTGCACATGATGCAGTAGCTATATTTTGGCTCCTTAAACGTCTATACTCTTACCGATCTGATGCATAGGCACATCACCATTTAAGGCAGCTTAATCACTTCTACTGTTGCCATGCAGGTAAAAAATATCTCAAAAACCCTATTGTGGATCTTGTGTTTGATCTAAGCATTAACCTAAAAACAGCAAAAAAAAAGCTACTTCTGCTCCGAAAGGATTATTCTTGGATCATAGGACAAGAGATGGAGGCAGAAAGGCAGGCAGTGAAGTACAAGATGACAGTAGAGAAAGTTGGCCTGTTACTGTGATGACATTATTGTAATGTTAGAGAAAATTAAATCTTCATTTGCAATCTTTTGAATTAAGTAAAAATTGATCTTCTCAGAATGGTGTAATTGGTTTTCAAAGATACACTGAGGATGGAGCTATTATATTTACACACACAGAAAATCTCTAAAAAATTTAATGAAGTTAGTTATATCAGCTTTAAAAACCCTGCAGATTTACACTTCTGTCTATTTTTACTTGCTTTCAGGCTTAGTTCTGAGTCTCTTACTGCACTCGAGATACCCAATGATATGCTTCAGATCATCCAGGATCTTATTTTGGACCTTCGTGTACGTTGCATTATAGTGACCTTACAACACACAGCGGAAGGTAATAGAAGGCTGCAAGTCTCTTTGCTTACTGTCATGCTTTTTAGCCTTTGATTAGGTGAAATCATGTTCTGAAAAATAACCATGTTTGTTACAGATATTGTAGTGGCAGTGGACTCCTCTGAGTTTTGTAATATCTCACAAGAGTTACTCAAATATTTCATTTTTCTGCCAGAAATAGGAGTCTTTTCTTCTCTTGGTCTGATGAATAGAGAAGGTTAGACTTGTTTCCTTTGGGTTGAGGCAGTTTTACAGTGCAAGTGATTTATCTCATGATGCAGTTTTTCCATATTGGAAATATAATTTATTTTTCTTTTTTCGGTTTTTCTATAATGTGAAGGATTAAATGAGCAGTGACCCACTCTTAAGGACAAAAAAAAAAAAATCCACAGCCCTTTATGAAGTATTTTAGTTGTGCGTTTTCCAAGGCTTTTTACTAACATTGTAGTCCCCAGGGCTTCCTGCTGTGTACACAACTTTTGCCATAAATGTCTGGATTGTGAAGGCCAGTAACACGTTCTCTAAATCTAATCTGACTCTATGCCATCAGAGACCATTCATCTTGCCATCTTGTATTCAACTCTGAAACTTAAATTTGAATGAAATAAATCTTTCAGAAATAAATGTCTCTTAAAATCAGAGCAGATTGATCTACTGATTCACTTAGCAGGGGTTTGGTGTTTTTTTTTCTAAAAGGCTAATTACTCTCAGTGCTAAAAAAATTAGGGGTTTTTTAATCTTACAATTTATTCACTATTTAGTCTTCAACATATGATGCCACGAGTTTTACTCAAGGCTTAAATGTGCCAAGCATAGGTGGCTATATTAAGCAAATTTTTAAACTTTTGGTGACAAGAAATCATTAGGCCTCTATGGTTTATTTGATACAGTATTGACATGAATTGTATTCTTGGCTTAATTGTCTTATTAAATCCTATATCACTATTAACATTATTTTTCTTTATTAATATCAAGCTAGCTAGCCAAACAAGTACATACACTGTCTTACCTCCTTAAAACTCTGTTTGAAATGTATTACCACTATTTCAGATTTCACCTAAACTATGAGAAAGTCTGTTTTGCCTTTTTTTGCTCAGCACAATTGAGATAAGTTGTTTGTTTTTTCTTAGTAGGTGAAAAAGATTTTTTTTTAAAATTGTGACATGAGGATGGTCTTATTCCACTGTCTGTGAATTGTGATTCCTCAGATGTCTTGCTGTTTCAAAGGAAGGGAGTATCTAGCTATGAACTGTTTTGCTGACAGTTCTCAGCTTACCAAATCTCTGAGCTACCTATGTAGGTTCTCCAGCACAGTCCAGAGTTCCAATATGTGATAAATGATGAAAAAAGTCTGCTGTCTTACTAGTTTTGCCTACTTGTTGCATCATGGCAATAGCCCAGCTCTTTGTTTGGATGTGGAGTTTCTGCTCCGTATATTCTGACTCCTGGCTACACACATTCTGTGTAGGAAAAAATCTTGTGGTAGTCTGTCCCTTAGATTTTTATAAAAGTGCATTTACAAGTTTATATGTGAACGATTCTCTATTTGATCTGAACATCTTTATTCCTACTTTTCTGTCTTGAATCAAAAGAAACGGATCCCTAAAGTTGGTGGTGTGTTTTATTGGCTGATTAATGTATCTCTCTTCCGTCTAGCCATAAGAGCAGCCTTCCTTGACTGCAACTTCCATCCCCTATCAGTAAAGCAGTTTTATGTATTGGCTATAGCACCAAACAGGAGAAAATATGCATGCATGTATTATGACTCTCATTCTATACTGCTGCACTGCACGCCTTGCCCATGGACCCTTTTTTTTTTTTGTTCTTTGACAACTAAAGCAAAATTGTAACTGCTAAATATATTTAGATAATAGAGGCTCTTTTCTGCATGCAACCAGGTTAATTTGGCCCTTGGAAAAACTATTACTAGGGAACGAGTGAAAGAATAAGTAATTGGTATTCTCAGTATTCTCATGGAGCTATGTAAATGTATCTCAGACACAGCTCTGTCTGTAATACATAAGTCAAAAAAGCTCCTCCTGGACTTGAATTTTACCTCTCTAGGATCTCCAAAACATGAGATGCATAAGGTGCTGATATCAAGCTCAGTCTCATCTCTCTCTGCATGTTGTAAGTTGGTAAAGGCATTCAGGTGTAGTTACAATTTTCAGATGTTGTTACAGTATTCAATAGAGCACCTCAGCCCATGCACAGGGTTTTCTTGTCTTATGATAAACACCATGTGCACATGCTGGCCTTGAGAGGTAGTCTGTGTTCTTTCCCTCCCATATGTGATCACTGGTCATAAAGGTCATGAACAACAAATTATGTGAATGACAGAGTAGACAGGGGGTTTACATGAATGTACTTGACTGGAATTTGGTGAGCAGTGAAATATGAGAAAGAAATTTGTGGGGTTTTATGTTTGTGTTAGCTAAGAAGAGAATGCAAAAGTGAGCAGCCAAAGAAACATGTAAAGGCTGACCAGTACGATCTAAACCCTTGCAAGAACATCAGTTGAATTAAGAGGTTTACTAAGTAGGAAAATGAACAGAGTAATTATTCTGCACAACCCCTTAATGCTTATTATCCTTACTGAGCCTATACTTCCATGAGATATAGAATTGCAGAGTATGACACTATAACCAAGCTTATTAAGTTAGCTAATTAAACCACCAAGATAGTGAAGATACCTTTTAACATGCATTAGTTATCCTCTTCTTGGATTTTAAGGAGAGATGGTAATTCACTGAAATTTTTGCTCATTTAAAAAGGAATTTCATGATGTACAGACAGTTCTGATGAGCAATTTTTGTGAGGGAAAATGTATGTCAAAGCCCCACAAACTGCACACAGTTCATCTTTGTTCTTTTTACAATGCATAATGCACATGTCCATACAAGAATTGTGTTTATAGCCCATGAGTTTTGGATTCACATCCCAACTTAACTCCTGTTAGCTTTGTTAAGCCAATAGAAGTTGACACCTTTTGAGTAGTGGAAGAGTGTTTTTTGCATTCACCTTCATGTATTTTTTTAAGTCCAGTATCGTGGATCCTTGACAGCTGAGTGGGGACCTTGTGCCTCTTTTATAGTTCTGAATATGAATTATTGTCCTTTCTGTCTTTGCTAAAATGCTAGGCAGTTGTTCTTTCATTTTTAATTAAGAGCTGGAATATAATAGACTAGAGACTTGGGTTCTTAAATGCAGTATTTAATTAAAAATTTGCAAAATAAAAACAAGCCCAAAGCCTTCACAATATTCCTTTAATTTTAAGCTTTCTAGACTATGTGCTTCAAGCAACTCTTGCCATGTACCATAGATATGTTTCTCTATGTGGTGTCACCAGCATACCCTGTATGAGTTCCATTCTGAGTCATTTGAGAGTGTTGAAAGCTTTGAAGCTTTTGGTGCTATTTGCTCGTATGCCTAGTCATTGCAGTCCCAATGTCTGTGGTTTATCTTTGCAAGTTCAAGGAGTTTTTAATAATGAAAATGAATACCTTCTCTCCCCACACCCCATCCCCCCTTTCCCCTCTTACTCTGTTTTACAGATATAAAGAGATTAGCTGAAAAGGAAGACTGGGTTGTTGACAATGAAGGTTTGACGTCGTTGGTGGGTATACTTGGTGTCTGGTAGGCACTTTCTTTGCTGGATTTTTTTTTTTTATGTGTAACAAAACTGGTTTCTATAATGTCCAAAGATCAAGTAACTTTGGACTTTTCCTATATGTGTGCATACTAGTGTCTATAGTTTTATAATAATATGAAAATAGAACAAGATAATTTTTTTAAAATTGTTTGAATGGTTGCAATGTCTTTACAGCAATCTTAACAGGTGTCATCACCAAACACAAATTTATTTGTTGCTCTTTTTTCCAAACTTTTTGTTTATACTTTTTATATGTAGTAACTTTTTATGTGAAGTAACTTTAAGTGATAATAGATCTACTAGATGGCACTATTTTTGAAGGTGTAAAACCAAAAAAAACCCATCATAAATAAAACTTTTGCAGATTTGTGCTGTATATTAAGCGAAAAATATAAATAAGAATTTGGCATCCAGATACATACCATGGCTTTCTGCCTTAAATACGGTTATTTAAATGTGGCAGTGTAATTACTGCTGACCTCTAGCATGCTTTTGCTGAGATAAACAATAATAACTTCTGTTGTTAAGCATCTTAGGGATGGTTTACTGAAGTAAAAAATCATATTTGAGGTCACAAGTTCAGTTCACATCAAAATGCTTCATGACTTAGTAGGCACACTACCATGGAATTGGTCTATAGCTAAATAAATAGGTCACTTATATGTTATAATGAGAAATTGAACTGAAAAGCAACTAATTTAGGAGATTGCCTACATGCAAACAACCAATGACTTGAAACCAAATTCAGATAAATTAGTGAGATGCTTTCTGGAAATAAACAGTAATGAGTAATGCCTAAAACACAGCAAGCACGTTGTAGGTGTGACTTAAAAACAATCTGCGAAAGCAGAAAAGGCTTGTGGGAGGGAGAGTTGCTTTGTGCATGTTATCTAAGAGAATGCTCCACAGACTTTTTTAGTTCTTCTTATTTGCTTCTATAAATACGTGTTCGAAGTTGAGTAGGAGGGCGGTAAGCAGTCACAATATACATATTGTAGGAAGGAGTGTTGTTGGGCAATTGTAGTACTATAACCAGATTTACAGCTTCTGATCTTGATTTCAGTTGCTGCAGACTTGGGCAAGTCCCTTAACTTTTCTGTTTTTCACTATTTTCATCAGTAAAATGGAGGCAGGGGAAAGGGTCTTCCACAAAAGTGTTGTTTCCTTATGCTCGTGCTGTATCCTAACTTATCTTTATTAAGAAACTGCTGAAGTCTTTTTTGTGTTTAAAAATCACCTATTGTATACTGCACTTGCCTAGATACCTTTTGAGATCTTAGCTTAGACATGCCAGATTTTAGTGGTGGAAGTTGACTATGTTTTTTCATAGCAAGGTTATTTACCTACTAAAGTAGAGTTCATTGTGGTAATATTATAGCAAAAACTAGCAAAAATTAAGCGTTATAAAAAAGGGCCAGGCAGTCTCTTTGGGGACATCTTAGGCTGGAGAGTGAAACTGTGTTTTAAGTTTGCAGGGAATACTGGTTGATAACCACTGTAACATTTATATTCCAGGTAAAAGATACAGTAAAACACATAACTAGCCTTTCTCAGCTTCATAATATCCAAAGTATCAAGTATTTGAAAAGCTTTCCTCTCCTGAGGTGTGATGTTTTATTGTGTGGAAGGAAAAACCTGAGAGCAGCACTTTACTGCTGGCCTTTTTCTTTTAAGGAATCAAAAAATAATAAATATAGATTTTCTTACTGGCTTTTTTCATTATTGCAATTTTGCCATGAGGGCATCAGTTTCACAATCCACCTCCACCATTTACAGAAATAAAAGTTAATCCTCAGCCAGCTGGTGACATGCCATAAACTATCTACTGAATGAAAAGCAGTTTACATGGCTTACAAACTTTTTTGTTCACTTTTACTCAAATCCACTAGGATGATGTCTTTCTTTTCTGGAGCAGTGACTGTTTCATGTTGCCTTGCACAACAGCCTCCTGCCCAATACCAGCATCATTAAAAATATAAAGTGTGACTTATCAGGGAAGAGAGAAAGACAAGGAAAAAATGACTAATGACTCTCCTGTGAACTTGTTTGCACTTTCAGAATCAAACTGATACATGTATCAAGATACTTACACTTGAGGTTTGGAAACCTGAAGGTGAAAGAAGCCCCCCAAACCAGTGGGGGTTTTGTCTTTCACGTGAAAGCAATTCCAATCCGATTTTCTTAGAAACCTTTTGTTGAAATAGAATGCAGAAATATCTGATATCCTAGGTGAAATTCTATCCCAGCTTGGATCAAGGAGAAGAGGAGGGAGTGTGTCACAGGTATCTGTAATGCTGCCACAAACAGCTGTAAAAATCTTTCATGACTTTTTTATAGGAGGCTGTTTGGTGTAAAAGTCTCTCATTCAGGTAAAAAAAATGTACATTGATCTATGGTAATAATTCTGTAGATAACTTTTGTACAAAAGTGCATTACTACAGAAGGGTCCTCTGGCAATATACAAATTGTGATTTTTTTTTCCCTTATTTGGGATAACTTGGAAATAAAAAGTTTACTATATACCTTGGAAGTTTTTAGATATTTGTGTGGTATATACTTAAGATGCTTATCTAAAGCTAACAACTCATTTGACTTTCAGCCATCCCAGTTTGAACAGTGCATTATTCATTCCTTGCAATCTCTTAAAACTGTGCTGGACTGCAAACCTGGAGAGGCCAGTGTAAGTTTTGATTTATGCTTTTATTCTTGTTCTGAAACCAAATAATTTACATAAAAAGAACTTTCAGAGAATGATCCAGGGATAAAACTTTCCTCTTTATTTTTTTTCCATGTACACCCTTTTCACTTCTGCTAGCTTTTAGAATTATGCTTGTGCTTCCTTTGTTAGGGCTAATTTGTGTGCAGGGCAGGTTGAACCTATATTTAAATCTTTAAAGCTGTTCTTTTGAAAAAAAAAATGCTACTCATGTAAGTTTCAGACAGCAGTAGACATGACTTTACATCTAAAAAAAAAAAAAAAAAGGATGGGAGAGGCCATTCTTAGGAGTTACTCTTCACTCAGCGTTGCATCCAAACTATTTGCAGAACTTAAACTCAGCTTTCTGTCCCCATCCTCTCAGTACTTTGAGGCCCTGGTTTATTGTGATACTGATGTTTTCTTTCAGGTTTCAGCATTCTAAGGGAGTTTAACACTTTTCCAAACTCCCTTGGGCCCCTCTGTATAGATATGGTTTCTCTCTCCTCCATTATTTTAATCTTTATGGCTAGCTTGTCTAATTTTGTAATGAAGACTTTTCAAAAGGATCTGCAGTGAATTCACTTGCATGATGAATCCTTCTTTATTAGGATGTAAAAATCTTTGAATATCCTGGGAGTTTTTGCTCCATCCTGGAGCTTTTTGCTCCATTAGCCAACAATGAGACATATCACATGTACTAGGACTTCCTTCCTTTTGGTGTGTTATCTCCTCATGCTTATCAAACTGTTTATTGAGACTTGTATTCTATCTCCCATTTTTAGGATGGGAAAACACCATGTCCCAGCAGCCATTCCTCTAATTGTGTCATCTCTTTAGGGATAAGTTACTCAGGTCTTCCTTGAGAATAAGGCCACATGAGGCTGTTCTGCTGAAATAATATGCTTGCATCCTCAGGTTTTCCAGCAGCAGAAGACACAGGAGGATGTGTGCCAGCTAAGCATTGGGATCATGCAGGTAACTGGAGCACTTTGAAGTACGAAATAGTGAACACAAGTGACCATCAAAATGTGTGCTCTGTACCTTGCCTACCTCCCAAAAGCTAGCTTGAGTTGATGACTGTGTTATTCCTCTGGTACGCTCTGGGATACTGAGAAATATTTGACTTCAAAAGTATGTAGAGCTTACTGGCTAAATCTGATGATGTCAAATCTTCAGAGGATAAGTGGCATATTCAAGTATTTTGCTGATTGTGATTGTTCAAGATTTTACTGATGATTGAGACTTA
>JAWWLV010000088.1:67777717-67819676 GCA_035041135.1 Platyrinchus mystaceus | reverse complement strand
GGTTGTTGTGGCCAAAGTGCAGGCCCCGGCACTTGGCGTTGGTGAACCTCATCCTGTTGGAATCAGCCCCCCCCCCAAAAAAAAAAAAAATTTAGAGTCTGGCAACAGAAGACATTTAATACCTTTGTTTTCTTTTGTACTGCAGTAACATCTCTAAAAGCTGCTGTTACCTGATTCCAACTCACTGTGTATTTAAACAGATAAATTCAATTTCATGTTTAATTTTATTTATGGCATTTTTTTCCATTAATTTATGGTATGCTCTTGATATGCTGATCTACATGCATTTGACTGCAGTTTTAAATACATACATTGGTAGAAATAAGGTCTGTCTGAAAATCAAAATGATGACTGCCTCTTCAAGGTGATTCCAAGTTGCCAAGTCTGTAGAAGAAATATAAACAATAACTAGATTTTACTGTATAATTCAAATTTGAGAATTTGGTGAAATGAAGCAGAGCACAACCTCCTACGTCTTCCAAAGAATCCACTGGATCTGTAACCATGGTCCCTTTCTTTGGTCAGCTTTTTCCCATGACTCAATAGTTCCACTGTACCTACAAAATACTGCTACCTGTTAGCGTTTGCTTGTCAGTTAATACTCTGGCTTTGATTTGGTTGCCAGTTTGCTGAATTTAGTTATTAAGGACAAATAAAAATCCCATGTATACACAAATGGTACACAAAGCAATTTGGAAGAGATTATGTACAAATATTAAGAACCAGTTTTGTTGTTTCTTTCAGTGTGGTGACTGCTTGCAATTTTTTGAGTTAAAAACATTCACAGATCTTTTTAGAATCAGGTTCCAAAAGTATTGGGCTTTTTATATTATGCATGTGCTGCGTGCTTGTCATTCTACATTCGTATAAGCCAGTAGAAACTTTAATAGCAACTTTAAAAAAAAAATAATGCTACAAACAAAACTATACTGTAAAAACCATGAAAATTATGTATCTTAATACTGCTCATAATCTTTTTGCTCAAAGCACTACTTTTGAATTTTCTTACTTTAAAAAAAAAAATTTTAAAAGGTCCATAGTCTGCTTCCTCTTGTCATGTTTGCCGTTTACTTACCCAAGTATATGTGTCTTAAGTCACTGTAATAAGTGCATGATGTGTTTCATTGGTGACTGAGATTTTTCCTGTAGCTTGAAGGTTAGAGAGACACAGACCAAAACTGGACACTAAAATTATTAGTGTCTGTATTGTTTTCCAAATACTTTATTTGTGAAATTAGTCTCTTTTGGATTGGTTGACTTCAGTTTTCTCATTTCTTATAATAATAATATTTGAGTGACAACCAAAGTAAATTCATAAACATAGTATATCTCTAAGCCCATTCTTCGTATATGAAATTGCTGTCATTTTGCGTTTGACAGGCTATTATTAAAGTACCAGTGACTTCAGGAATTATGAGAAGAACGTGCAGTTTCCTGAGTGAGTCTGTGTTTTGAAGGGTTTTAATAATTTTAGGTTTTATAAAATTCTGAAAGGACACCTTCAGGGTGCCTTAAAAATGATGTGTTTGAAAGAAATAAATTAATATTCTTGTAGACCATGCTTGGTTTGTGTTAATGAAAGGAAATACTGTTTGAGATTTTTGGATTCAACTGTTCTCAGTTTTGATAGAGATGTTGATTTTTAGTATACCTTACAATTAAAAAAGTGACTTGCTTTTCCCATTGAATTTTTCATCCTGTATCTTTATGGTGCATATAGCTACACTCTCTTATCTGTGAAACACACCTTTTTTAATTGACATTTCTTGCCATTACATAAATCCTCCTGTATGGGGATATCTGGGGAGAGTCTGAAGGTTAGTCTGTGTTGCTGACTTTGATCCCCACTGACATCACGGGATGTGTGACCACACTTCTGTAAAATGAGAGAGATGTCTGGGAGTGGCAAGGACAACCAAATACAATGAGTTATCACACTCAGGCTTTTGGAAGCCTGTGTCAAAGTTGTTAAGGGTTACAACTGGTTTCTTTTTTTTAAGAGGCTCACTTGTGAAAAATTTGGAAAATAAATAACAAACAGATTAGAGTACTGGAAACAAGATGAGTGCCAGGCTTCAGAAGAATGTAGGTACTAGCTTTGTAAGATGATGATGATGCTCTTCAGTTGTCTACCACCCACCAGCTGGTCTGTTGCACAGTTTCTCAATTTTTCTCAAATCTGAAAAAAAAAAAAAAAATGAGAGCTTTTAAGCAGCAGAGCAATTTCTTGGTCAGCATTGTCTCATTTAATGAGAAAACTGTTGATGCGTGTGGCTTTTTGAAAATATGTCCAATATATATCAAACATTTATATAAACTAAGTATATTACACTGAGTAGTCTGTTCCCTCTTACCTGCAATATTGTGTCTTGCCTCAGTGTTTCTCTTGCTCGAAGACTTTGGGAACTTAAGAATGTTCTGTCCCCAGAAAAGAGCTGTGAAGTTCCCACTCTGCCACATTTCCTGGATACATACCAAAGGATCACAGTATTGTATTACAAACTGTTAAAATTGGTGAGAACCTGGTCATACCAGGGACGTGAGTCCTGTTTTCATCACCTTACATGTTGACTTTTAACAGTTTCTGCTTTTTCAAAAGAAAATACTGCAGCATTAAAATTATTCTTATAGTGGAAATCTAATGATAATAGAACTTACATACATAATGCTGTGACTATTATGTGCTGAAAATTAAGGAGGCAGAGGGATGGAATTTGTTAAAAGTTTTTCTTGTGAAAAATGAAGCAGCATCCTACAGCTAATGGATTGCTAGTAGAAAAAGTTTGGGTAATACTGAGTCATCCTTAGATGTATTAATTTTCATGTCAGGAAGGAGGTTTGTTGCATCAAAGAGTCTCACGCATAAATTTCCTTCTTCAAAACCTATTTTTTTCCACTCAGGAAGAAAAATGGGTTTGGTTTGGATGTTATGTTGGGTTAAATGGCTTTTCTTGTGCAATTTCTTTTTTTCGTCTATCTCAAACCACCTACTTTAATATCTGATAGTTGTAATTAATTTATATGCTTGGGTTTCCCCTTAAGTCAAACTTACAGCCACTTTAATTCAACAACAACAAGAACAAAAAAAGAAAGACTCAATAGCCCTAACACTGTTAATGCTGAAGTAGAAATGGTAGGATACTTTTAAGTGATAATAAATCTATAGGGCAATACACTGTTGGCTGGGAAGTGTTTGTATTCTTATTCTGTCACAAGGCTGAGTTTATGAGTTACAGCCACACATCGGTGGGCCAACTGCATGTAGAATACTGTGTAATGACTGTAACTCTGCCAGACAATGTTGTTAGTACTTAAATGGCAACAACAAAAAGACAAGTTTCTGTGGGTCATGTATCTCAAATATTGGGCTCAGTTAAGGGTCATTGATGCATTTGCTTACAAGAGGTGATTTGAGTGAGCTGATAACTGTGCGTGCTTAGATTAAGCGTCTGTAAGCTCTGAAGTATGTATTTTTTTATGTTAGTGTATTGGGAATTTGGGGTTAAATGGTTTTGAGGTTCTTCTATTTGTTTTTCTTTCATCATTTACCTTTCTTGTTACCAAATTAACGGATTGAAATTTGGCTGATTCTGCAATAATCTGAGTAATTTGAGAGTCTTTATGGTTCAGTTCTAAGGATGGTGTGCAGCATCCTTAGCTCATGACCTTCCGGTCTGGATTGGTAAAATGCCCTTTATGCTTTGTTACTGTGTTTGATGGAAGAAATTAAAGTAAATCAATCTCTTAACAACGCCCCCAACTAAGAACATGTGTACATATCAGACTGGCCTTCAGCTACCTGTACCTCTTCTAAGTATTTGATGCTAGCGAACATCTCTCCTTCTCAAGTGAAGTACTGCTGGGCTGCACGTTTCCTGTTGTAGTCTTTTGCCATTACAGATTTTACTCCTTTTCTTCTTAATAATAAAGCAAATTGTATTCTACCCAGGAAGCAGTTTAATGTGTGTGTTAAGGAACAGAAAGCAGCAGTATTGCATAGACCTCTTCAACTGTCCCTCAGATCATTCTGTGGTTTGAACAGAGTCGCAGAAATTTCAGAACAGCCTCAGCAGCTTCTATTTTAAAGATGTCTTAGTTTGGTCTATGCAAAAAGGCACAGAACCAGTATTATTCTCTTGTTGTATATTGAAGTTCATGCACAGGCAAAGGTATTAATCACAGTATTGGCAGTCTTTAGAGCTGTTCCTTCTCCAAGAACTTTCAGGTTCTTTGAACATCATGACATAATTTCTATTGCTTGAATTAAAATAGCTGAAAAACAACAGGTAACTTAAGTCTTGAAAGCTTTCATTTTTGTTATTTTTAGAAGGTAGTTTTGAGGCTACTTATGTCAGGTTCTTCAAACGACATTCACTGTTAGATTAACATAGTGTCATGGCTGAAAATAAGTGCCAGACAACTAATTCAAAGATGTAGTGCTCTGGCCTTCAGATCTCAAAATATTTAGGAAGGTTTTGATTCTCAACAGTCAGCCTGTGTCCTGCCCACACGGATTGCCAGTAACTTCATTAAATTTCAATTATTGATAGCTATTTTTTAGGTCACTATTAGTTCCTGGGATGACTTCTCAGATTCCTAAGGCACTGTATATTTATAATTACCATGAGCTATGCAGATAAGAATTTCAAGAAAACATTAATCTGATTCACAGTTTAATTAGTATGGAGCTAGTAAGAACAATAGATTTATCAAAACATTTTCAGTTTTACTGAGAAAGACCTGCTAATGAACTATTTATAGCACACTTATATCTATTTTTGTCAGTAGTCTAAGGACTGACTTAGGACAAATGGGTTAAAAAACAGGAAATGTGGTTAAATAAGTGGGTAATCTCTCCAGAGAGTTTCCAGTTTGCCTACACGTTCACATTTTCTTCTTAATGTACTTTCAAAACAACATTAAGTACAGTACCTTGAAATCCATCTCCGTTTAAAGGAGGAATGTTTCCAGCAATAGCAGGAAGTGGCCTAGTGAGAAATTTTACATTCTTGGTTAAATTCAAATGAGGTTCCGGAGTCCCTATTTTTAAGTGGGTTTTTCCACTTTAATAACAATGGAGCAGTTGTATGACATTTAAGCTGGCTCAGGTGTATCATACGGATCCATAAAAATCTGTGAATGCTGTAATTGTGTCTTTTGTTCTAGACTGGTTTTAAATAATTGCATTCCTCCAACTTTCCCTTTTCTTGCACATGGGGCTGTATTTATTTGTTAATATACTATGCACATATTTTTAAAAATATGTAATATAATCATGTATGAATGTTATAAAAATAGTGTTATTAATCAGATTGCATAAATCGTACTGTGAAGAAAGGAATTTGCTCAACATGATAATGGCCATTTAATTTTCTCAGAGGTGGTGTCTGTATTTCCTTGGGTAAAGCAGAATCAATAAGTAAATGAAAGCCATTATTTGCACTTATTTGCTTTTTGACAGCTACTAATTATTAGCTTTTTTTAAATCAATTTCAAAATTATCTCTGAGTCAAAATGAGGAGGGAATATAATAAATAAAGCCACTTAAGTGGTGGCAAAGGTTATGACCTGGTGGAGCTCCTCTATTTTCAGAGCTCCTGCCAGATATAAGGGTTCTACTCTTAGCATCCTACAAACAGTTTTCTAAAAATGTTTTTACCCAAGGCAAACAACAAAGCATGACAGCAAATATATTTTTAGTAATTAGGAAGAAACAAACAGGCTGGTCTAGCTACCTTAGTTTGGAAAACAGTCCACTGGTAGTACCGTTATCTGACGCTGATTTCCTATCAACTGTCTTTGAAGGGAGAAACCTGTGTGTTGTTGTAAAGAGTAGAGGTGAGCTGCTTTGTTATGTCCATGGGGAAATTCCAAATCTCATCTCTACTTTTTTATATATATTTTTTTAACATCTGTGGGATGTCATGTTAGATGTTATCACTGTGTGGGTGGGGACGCTTCAGTAAAATAGCATGACATACCCATGTACCAGTGCTGTAGTTCTTGAAGGGCTCATGTCTGCAAACAAGTTAGGTTTCAGTCTGTTCCACAGTTAGAGGACTATCTTGAAAGGTATAGGTTTCTTGGCAATTAAAAGACTACCTTTCTAAATTAGGTATTGATTTTACTATAGTAATTGCAAATAGTAGCTAGCTTTTAAAATAATTTTCCGGAAACATTAAATAATTTAGGGCATTTTCTAATGAGGCAAATACAGTTTGTTGTTCTGCAAACATACAAAATTAAACAGACTGTCAGTCACATTAAATTTTCCCTGATTATAAATGTTAAATTTCTGAATAGTTTTGGGGCCAACACCTTTATTCAAATGCATTTAACCGAGCCTCAGGTATGCTGTTGGTCCTCATGGTTAGCAGGTGTCACCCTTTTTCATGTAATCCTGGATGCTTAGTTCTAAATCCAAATTGCTTGTATATTTTTTTTCAAATCCATGTTAAGTGCTTTGAAAAAATCAAGTAATAAGTTTATTTCAAATACCTTCACAATATCATCATAATTGAAACTGGTTTTTGCTATACATAGCTCACAGTTCGGTAACCAAGTCTCTGAAATGTTTTATATGTGAGGTACATTATATGTAATGTTTATTTGGAATGCTGCATCCTAAAAATAAAAATCTTATTATGTTCATTTGAATTTTCACTTTTAGTCTGTGCTGCCTCAAGTTCATTTCTTCGGATAAGGTAGTTGGTAGAGCTTGACCATGCATTGGAGGTGTCAGGCAGTCACCCATGAGTACAGGAAGCCTAGAGCTATTCTGTGGATTTCTTAAATTAAAATTTTTGTCAAGACATGTCTGTACAGATAACGTTTTTTTCAGTTCTTCTGGCAGCTTCTGCATGGAGACAGTGCTGACTGCTCTGATGACCTGATGTGACCTCAGACAATGTTTTACTCTTTAGTATCTCTTCCCCCTCCTACCCATTCTGCCTTACCTGTTTATATTTTTAGTTTTCGGAAAGAGATTACTTGATTTTAGGCTGAAGTTATCGTTTAGGTTAGATTGAAAAGTGAAATTCTGTGGTGTGTATTGGGCAGCTTGATTTGTCAGGAGGTGTCCATCTAAGTTTGAAATTCCTGAGTAGACTGCACAGGACAGGACAGTGCTCACTTGGTGTGTTGTAGAGCACAGTCTGCCTTTTCAAGAGCTGCAGACATACAAATAATCATCTGCTATCCCACAAGGTATCCTGCAAGCCTGTGCTACTACTTTGGTAACAGGAGTTGCAAGGAGGAAAAAAAATGTTGTGACCATAGGGAGGAAAAAAAATGTTTTGACCACACTGGAAATTGTGCTAGGATAATTGTAGTTAAATCAGGTGTTAAATACTGTTGTTGCAGCTGCAGTGCAGCCAGAACCTAGAGGAAACTTAACAGTTAAAATCAGACTGTTTAAAGAAGTTACATGGCTTTGTGGATACCATTCATTAGTTTCTTTTTTAATGTGCACTACACAGCACTGATTAACGACTTGCAGTAGTTGTGTGCGGCTTTTTTTTTCCAGCAGTTTCATATAGCAGATTAAAAACTTACAGAAGAACTGCAGGAGCTTAACTGACACAGTTCAAAACACTTTGTGTGTGACTTGCTGTAATGTTTGGTATGATATATCTGAAGCTTGGAGATTAACATTTCCAATATTGATTCAGGTAAATCTTGCAATAGGGTGTAATGTAACTGTAAAGAATTTATATCAAAAAATTTTAAAAAACAGTGCCTTCCATAGAACAGAGCAGATGAAATACTTTTTTTCCCCATTTGCCCTCCTCTAAATTTACTATGAACATAGCAAATGAAATGTCCAGGAGCACGCAAGTATCGGTATTCTGCGGCTAGGTATGAAAAATATTAATATCTTCAGATCACCAGGTTCTGTTTGTTATTATTTTTTCAGGAAAGTTTTTATTAAAAAATAATCAGGAAAAAAAGATGTTTCAGACTGGTTGACTGTTACTGGCATAACTCACCAAACAGAACAATAAATTGTAAAAACTATCTCATGCAATTGGATGCGTTTTAAAATTCAAAATTTCAGACTCCCAGGCATCAGTTTTCCTAGCCTCTACCAAGTCATGTTCAAGCCTCAAGGCCAACAAATTTAGTACTCTCTTTTCAGAAGGACTAAGAAACATTGCTACCACCAGCAGCAGTTGCTTGCCCAGTTAAGCACTGACCTCCTACAGAGGCCAGAATGCTCTCTGTTGTTCCCTAAATTGGTGGCTCTGTGCCTACTCAACATTCATTTCTGTTTCAGTCCCTCAGAGGTTTGGTTTCTAGTAAGTCAGTCTCGAAACAGGGTTGTTAGCTTGGTCAATAGATTAAGAACCATTCAGTCTTCCTTGCTTTATTTAAAAAAAAAAAAAAAATTGAGTGACTGCTGTCAAACTGTAAAACTTCTTGTGGATGGCTTTTCTAGCTTCTCCAGACAAAAGCAGTAGCTATTAATATTCCTGCCTAATATCTATTTGACTGAATTTGCCTCAGAACTTTTTTTCTTTTCTTTTGACCCTTCATAACCTCTCATCCTCATGTCTGGTTTACTACCAGTAAGCAAAGTGCATCAAGCCAGGGCTGCCTGGGTTAAAATTTCCTGTGTGTTGCAGTTGTCCTAGCTGAACTTCAGCTCATTCTTTGAACTCTTGTGTCTGCAGAAGGCTTAAAAATGTTTGAATTTCATATCATCTCTCTATCAAGTTACTGTAGAAGGACTGGGAACATTCAAAGACCTGTGCTAGCTAATAGCACAGAAAAAGCAGCCCGATGAGTTCAGTTTTACTGTGTCTGCAAGCTTTGCTCTATTTGTGCATGCAAGTTTTTGTAGCCTGTCTGTGTTTTAGAATTACACATGTGGGATTGGAGTTCCTGCTCTTGCACTCTTATTCAGTCACTTTGGAAGTTTCATAGTGTAACACTCATATAAGTACTTGGGGGAAACATATCTCTGAGAACTACAAGTGGGGCAACTGGTAGTACTACACTATCTGAAGATCTCCTGAATGACTCCTGTATTGGCAAGCTAAAAGCTTGGTTTCTGTTACTCCTCGGAACCACAAATCTTTTTTCCCTTCTGCTTTTCCCATAGTTCACAACAGTCATCCTTGCTACAGCTTTACAGCGTTGCTAAAATTGCATGTAAATGTAGACTAGCTGACACATTTCAGTTGTAAAAAAAAAAAAGAATAAATAGGTGATGTAAACTGGAGATTAATGGACAATTTAGTTAGATGTTTCTCCAGTAAAAAGTGCAGTGGAGGGTCCAAAATTGGAAGATGCTATTTTAAAGCTTCTGTCAGCCATTGTGATAGCTGATGGCTGAAATTGTCCTTCATTTCTATGTCTTAAGTCTTCCCATCCATTTTTCTTTAGAGCAATACTGGGGATTTGTTAGTGGCAGCTAAAATTCCAGTAAGTCAGTCTTTGGTATGCAGAATAGAGTGGGAGTGGAACGCATTTATGCTGTAACAGAATAAGAACATTTTCCTCAGAGAAATTGCATGGGCTTGTTGAGACTTTCTTTAACACATTTCTGTCAGAAGCTATGGAAAGGCATTGTATTTGTGCTTCAATTTGCTAAATAAGAGGTATTTTAGACTTAAGAATGTTATGTTTCACTTGATTAGCCTAATAGTTGCAACCTACGGTTATATGGTGCATTAGCTTTCAGTGCTACATAATAGGACTGGCAGCATGGTGTCCCAAAAACTGTAATTGCGTGGGCTGCTGAACAGTTGTACAGAAAGCTGCACAAAAATTCTATTCTAGACAGAATTTTTTCATTTTGAAATGAATTTCACAACAAATTCACAGTTGGATGCTGCTGCTTGTATTTCCAGTGAATCATACTCCAGAAAAGTAATACTTTGCTTCAACAAAGCCTGCCACAAACAGTGCAGTGATATAAATCAGAAATTGGATATTTCTTAATTGTAATTTTTCAAAATATAGTACAGTTATTAACTATGCCTGCAGGTCCTGACAGTCAGATATGTTTGGCTTTGTCTCCACGTCCAAAAATTAAAGTCCTTCACAAATAAGACAAAAAGAAGGGCTGGGGTGAAATACCCATTTTACTTATGTTCTATTCACGGTAGGAAACTGACTCCCTGCAGCAATGGTTGTCACAAAACCACATATTTCATAGCGTAGTTAGAACAAACCTGTTACACAGTGACCTACAGTTTCCAGTCTAAATTTACTGGTGGTCAGTTTATCTATACCTTCCATTCTTTCTTGTGCTGTATTGTTCTTCAGCTTAGATAGTGCTCCCTTCTTTCCCTGTATGGTTCCATTAACTGGCCTTTTTTGAAAGCACTTGCATCTTCTTTCCATCTTTGGATTATTTAGCTTACTAAGACAAGGTCTTTCAGGTTAGTAGATGCTGCAACTAAGGCAGCTACAGTTTCATACACATGGACTATTTCTAAGCTGCTTAGCTTTGCAGTTTGTGCTGAATTATCTGCTCTTAAATCACAAAACCTGTTTAAGAAACTGAGGAAATACGTTTGCTGGTGCAGAGCCCCCTGATCCTACAGTCATAGTGGGACTGAACCTGCTATGAAAGGTCAGGATCACCTAATTAGTGCTACTGGTATTGCAAGAAATAATCTCCTTTGAGCTCTCGGTTCACCCATTTGTCCTTGTGTGCAGTACAAGGGTGAAAGATAAAATATGTCCGCTTATGCCCTTTCACTGAGGTTTAAGTTAATTTTATCATATAGCTGGCATAGTCTAGCAATATGCAATACTAACCTACTCCATTTTCACCATAGGTTCCATCTCAATTCCATGTAGTCAATTCATTCTGAGCTCTTCAGTTAGAAGACATAAATAACCATTTCATCTTAGCTGTGCACCACCAGGCAATGATGTTCAACCCCTGGAACTAATGTTGCTGACATTAGTACTTCATGCTTTCAGAAATTGACGGTACTTAGTTACAGCAACTCAGTGACTAACTCTTTAAGAAGTATGTTATGGAAGGTTTCCCCAGACATAGTTGATAGGCAACTTCTATCACAGTCAAAAGTTGTTTCATTTAGGTTCTCACAGCAGCAGACAGAATTAGCAGCTCCTATCCTGAGCCAAGTTGCGTGAATGCATGAGAAGAGGCACGCTACCTTAGGAGTTTAGGTGGGATGGGTGGGAAATGAGCATTCTTCCTTGGAACCACATCACCCTCTTACACAACCCGCCCACTTCGGTCCTTTTCCATTCCAGCTTTTCACTCACCTCCTTGATAACACTTCTTCCCAGCTCAGTCTGCTGGCTGCCTCTCTGCAGGAGACACGTGTGCCCGCTCTGACACAGCAGGCCCCTCTCTGTACTTCCCTTATGGGCTCCCCGGCATAGCAGGGATTGAGTGAGATGCTTTATTGGGAAACAGCTGGGACAAAGAGATGCTGCTTAGTTCACGAATGAAATTTTGGTTGACTAAGGAACATGCCATGGCAGTGCTCAGGGATTCATAGAGAAGGGACACCATCAAAATCTTAATCTTGTGTGGCTTTTGTGCAAAAGTAAAATCACTGTTTCCACATGAAAGATCCTACTGTCACAACATGAGGCTGGTAGGCAGCCAAAAGCTGAATACCGCATGGGTTTGCCGACCAAAAGCAACACTTTGCACCCTGAGGTTAACTGAAAACCAGCTCCCAAATTCACCCTCTGCCTCTTGATGTGATTTGCATACCACCGTTCAGTATCTGGTCGAGTTATATTTGCTTCTGGAATGTGATACAAATTTTGCCCTCTGTGACATGAAGCCTGCAGAGGATTTAAACTGGGTCCAAGTGAAGTAAAATAAGGATAACAGTAGAAGAGGAAAAAGGAAGGGAATGTTGCATTTCCACATATACCTGTGATCTTTTGGTGTAGTTCAAGTATTGGTGTGTAACATTCTTGCTTTGTTTTGCAAGGTTACAGGGCAGGAGCAAAAAAGTCCATTTCATAAAAATTCTGGCATTGCTCTATTCCTCCCTCACTTTCTTGCTGTAAAAAAATAAAAAGAAATTTTAAGTTTTCGACCTAGTATACTTGTCACTGGGTTAATTTAAATGGAAAAAAGAAGACTGAGATTTTTCAAGGAAAAGAATAAAGAGAAGAAAAGGCACTATAGATGTTTATGAACATGTGGGGAAAGGCCTATGTTTTTCTTTACCCTTTTTGTTTATTTGCACCTCTTCCAGAGTGAAAGTAGAACATTTATTCTAAAAAGGTCTTAATTCTTTTGTGTGTTCAGAGACCAAACAGCTTCTAGTGAGAGCAGTAAAGTTGTCTTTGACAGTTGCCTCTTCACTATGAACTTTTGAAACAGACACTGCCTTGATACACAGGCCTGGGTGCAGAGCTCAGCTACACCCTGACTGCACGTTGAAACAAGAGCCACTGTTCAACATCTCTCCCTCTACTTTCCCCCAAGCACCCTTGCTTCCAGATCCATAATGCCCTCCAGGAAGCACCATCCAACCTAGCCCCCAGGCTGCATCACATCTCATGTCAGAGACACGAGTGATGAAAGTGTTTGTGCCTCATGCAAGAGGGTCCTGTTGTCCTTGTGCCCTACTCTTATAAAATGTTTGTCCGTAATTGTCTAAGTAAGAAAGAAAAAGCGTCGCCTTTTTAGATCTTGAGGCAAGTTATGGGACCAATGGTTAAAAAAATGAGCATGGCTGAGATGGCAGTTGTGAGACAATACTCTGTTCTCCCACAGAATAACTCATTTTGATGATCTCTGGTAACTCCTTTTAAGCTGTTTTTCATAGCAGGATTAAGTTGCTGCATCGTGTTATCTGAGGAAAGGTGGAGCAAGTAAGATGAACTGATTAAAGGTTCACTTTGTAATTTTTATAGCAGCAGACTTAATCACACAGTGATCTCTGAGCTGTGTGGTCTCAACAGTCTTTGTCCGTGATTCTGATATTTTACTGCCGATTGAATATATTGAAGGGAGTGATGGGGTCATTGCACTTTCTCTGATTCCTGCTAGAGTATTCAAAATCAGAAGTTGAGGTCATGTGGATCGCTGTCCCCTTCTCGTTGCTTTGTTTGCACCTCCAGCATTTATATGTACTTTAATGAGTTTAATGCTTTCTAATTTTCCTTTACCTACAAAGTGAAGTAGGCAGAAAAACAAATGAGGCAACTTCACACTTTTACCTGCTCTAGATCTTAGACAACTAGAGTACATGTCTGGAAAGTTATTCCAGAACTACAGCAGCACAGGGGGACTAAGAGCCTGTCCTAACTAAAGCACACCCTGCTAGATGTTGTTCTGTTCGGAATTTACTTTTTAGTATAAATTGACAAGCATTTCATATGCTTGGCAAATAAAATGCTTATTTGACTTCTCCACCCTCCCCAAAAGGAAATTTCTACTAAGGCATGACATCTCCTGTAAACTGCCATGAGTAATATCTTCTGAACCACTTTCAGAGAAACAAGAGTCCTTGCTATTTCTGTCTATAATCATAATTTACAGATAGAGAAGCTGATAAAGTAGTGAGATACTCTTCTTGAAGACTGTTTTACAAACAAAATCTCGTCTTCTCTGTTCATTAGAATTTACTAATCTGTGCCATGGTATGTGTATTCTAGCAACACATCCAGAACATATTTTTTAATAATGCTAGGTTTTTACTAAATTGCAATTTTGGTGAACTTAGGTTGCCAGAGAAGAATACTGAAACAGGAACCTACTGGGGTTTTAAACCTTTTGCTGTACGGAAATGTGCCTTTCTCCATTTGATTTGAAAAAGGAAATAGACTGCTGGTGTGGCTATGGAACTTTCTCTTTCTGCTTCTGATTGCAAAAGTGGTAGTAAAAAAAATGAAAATAAAAAGTGCAGTATTGAACAGTAGAATGTTATGGTGTTGTTGAGACAACAGAATGAAAGTAATCAATTCTTTGTTTTGTTTCAGGTGTCAGAAACTATTTGAAAGAAGCATTAGTGAATATCATTGCTGTGCATGCAGAGGTGAGGAAAAACTTCAGATTGCTTCATGCTTACATTCATTTGATTTCAGCATACTTTTCATGGTAAATCCTGGCTTTAAAACCAGGGTTTAAAAAACAGAGCTTTTCACCCTTCTATTAGAGTGTCTTCATTTATAGGTATAAGTGTTTTGGATTAGGTTTAGCCAAACAGTTATGCAATTGCTAATTTCTTTTACGAGCAGGAGGAGATGAGCAGTTCCTGTTTATCCTCATTAACACTCCATTACACCTTTTTGTTTCCATTATCTGATAAAGAGGAAAGCCAAATTCTAGAGCTAATTCTTCCCTTTTCCTGCAGATAATATATAGATATGGATATGTAGATAGTTATGATGCTCACTTTCTCTGATAAACTTTATTTTCCACAACATATGTGAATTAAATTACATTTCACCTTGAAAGAAACATTCAGCACATGCCACTCAAAGTGAAAAGCCAATATATGTCAGTCTTGCACATATGATGAAAATAGGAAACTAAAACCAGAAAGTTTTATAGTGTCTGTACAGCACAAATAGTGTTTGAAATACTTAAGTAATGGCTTAGGACAGGGAGTGCATATTAAAATATTATTTTTAACATAATAAGCTTGGAGGAGCTGCAGTTACTTAGCCTTTTGTGATAATATGCAGGTATTTTCTATGGTCCTTTAAATTAGAGCCTGTGTTTTACATGCTCCTTCCTTCTAATCATCAAGAGTGTTACCAGATTACTGTTGCTCCTGGTAAAAGCATTGGTAGTAATATCACCATTGCCTTTTAAAAGGTATAGCTGCTCTACGTTTTCTGTGTGATTAAAATCTGATGAGATTCACTTGAGGCTTTTGCTTATTTTATTTCTTCTTAAATTACAAGGATTCAAATAAATTAAAATATTTTCAGGAACTTCAAATATGATTTGTGGTATTTTTGATACAATTTCAGTGTTAAAATATAGCAGAAGCACTTTCACAGCAGTATCTCTGATTTTAAAAATGCTTTCAAATGAAGGACTAAGCAACACCAAAAACATATCCTAACATGATATTCATTTTTTATGTTGTTTTTCAGTGTAGTGGAAATTAATTAAAATGAAAATTAGAGGTTTTGTTTTAAAATATTCAAAGGCATTAGTGATTTATTCAGCTAATCTTGTAAACATGCTTACTTGTTAAAATGCTGCAGCAGAAAGGTGCACTGCCTTGCTCTCTTCGTTGAGACTGATACTGATTCTGGCCCAAATAGAATTGCTTTATAAATTTCTAGATGTGAAATATTACAAAAATATGAAAACATGTGTCAAGATGAAACTCCCATTTCCACTGGTGAAAATCTGTAAGATGGGTCAGGTTTACGTTTAGTTAGCAAGGCTACAAGTTTCTGTAGTTTGAAACAGCAAAAATTAACCATCAGATGAACAGTGCGCATGGACTGAAGTGGAAAAAAAATTGTTTCTCTACTTTTGAATTTAAATTTAGCTGAAATCAAAATAAGGGCTTCTTATTGCAAATTTGTGGTGATTCACTTTTGCTGAGAATTATTTTTCCTGGATTTTGTAAAGTAACTTCAAGAGTGCTCGTTGCAGGCACAAATATTCTCTTCTCAGTAGAAGATCTTTGGGCACATTCCTGGTAGGTTTGTGTTGAATTGCTCAGCAATGTTTGGTGCTGAATAAGATTACACCCTTCCAGATCGTTACTGGTTGTTTTTTTTTCTTACTGTACAGCTAAGTATGTCACTTATGTAACTGTTTTGATCCAAAAAGGGAAAACAGTCTTGTGTGTTGGAATTAGCACTGGTAACAGCTGATAGGTGACGTATATTTGGTCTTTGTACTTGGCCTATGGTACAGACCTGCCTTTTGGAATAGATAGCCTTATGGGGTCCCTGATACATTATTTAATCTGTGAAAACTGCATAGGAATCTTGCTTTCTTTTTTCCCCCCCCCTTAATTTATTTTTACACACCTGTATTAATATCTTCTGTCAATTACATTTCCTTGTCAGACATGAGATCTAAACTTTGCATAAAGCAAAGGTATTCTAGTAAAAAAAATCATTCCACTACTTAATTCTTTAGGCTATTTTAAAGCAAAAATCAGGAAAGTGTTTCAAAACTTCATGCAGTTTGTTTTCCTTCTCGCACTCATCTTCAGCTTCTTGTGTCATCTCCTCTCCCAGCCGTGTGAAGTTGTAGTGCAGCTTTATCATCACCTTTTAGTTTTGACACAAGTTTGGTGTGTCTGACCTATAATCTCGCTTCCTCCTATATTCCAGCCTCTTGGCCTGCATTTTCCCCAATTCTGTTCAAAAAAATCATACCTTTTTTTTTTTCATTCACCAACAATTTCTCGCTTCCTTAAAGCTCCCTTAAAGAAAGAATATTTTTTTCATGCTTTCCATCACGCCTAGATTTAATATTTACTTCTGTGTTGGAGTTGCTACTCTGAACCTCAAATGGAGGCTCCAAGTACCACTTTGAAAAGTTGTACAAATAAGCAGTTAAAAAGATAGTCTTGATCTATGGGAAAAGCAGTAAGGTATAATATTTTTGCCAGGGATCCAATAAATGGTGGCAGTGGCAGAATCTAAACAAAAATCCATTGACACCATCATACTCTCAAAGCCTTTCAAATGCTTTTGTCTTCCACAGAGCATGAAGACATTTGAGAGTTGTCAAAAATAACAGAGTCTAGAAGAAAGAGCAAAATATGTGGGTAAAAGTGGCTGAATGTGTAATTGTATCAGCCAGTCACACAGCCCTGAATTAAGGATGCTATTTACAAGACAGCAGTCTGTGTACAACCACCCTGACTACCTGCATCCATCAGCCAGAAGCACATATTTTGAAGTCTAGCTGCTTTTTGGCATTGCAAGAAGGTTGTTGTTACCACATATCACAGAGCTAACTTTGCTATTAACAGAGGGAATTAGTCAAAGTGCAGGGCAAGCACCAGACAACATCCTTCATATTCTAGTTGCTTTTGAATTTTTTTTGTCCATTGATAAAAATAAAGGGGTCCTTTCAGTCAAAGTGTTTAATGTTTATTATAGAAATGTTACTATAGAAAATATTTCTGTTAATGTAGCAATTGTGCTCACAATTCTTCTTTCTTAAAAATTAGGTGTTTACCATTTCCAAAGACTTAGTTCCTCGAGTAATGTCAAGGGTTGTAGAAGCAGTCTCTGAAGAACTGAGTCGACTGATGCAGTGTGTTTCATCCTTCAGCAAAAATGGAGCTTTACAGGTACCTGAATACTTTGTACTGTCAAACATCTGAATCTAGAAAACTGAGAATAAAAGACAGAGTTATAATCTGTGTATTTGTTAGATTTATTGTAGCAGTGAAAGCAAGGAGATAAAAAGGATTAGTACACGACCTTTTAGATTTATGGATAAATACCCTTTGGGATACTGGTTCTTGGATTTGATTATATTTCAGTTGTCTTTGTGTCAGACAGCACAAAAGGCTTACCTGTATCCTATGAGATAAAAAGCATCATAATGGTATTTGTTTGAAGCGTTATTAAATAGTGGTTTTGGCCTGACATAAAAAAATTACTTTAAAAGAAAAAATAATTTTGTGATATTTGGAGGTTTAAAAATCTTGAAAATATGTAGTAGGATCTTGTGAGTCTTTGCAAAACTAGTCACTTGTCTGTTACATTATTTCTACAGTTGTAGTGCGTGGGTAGAGCAGATTCTCTTACACTGCTTTCTTCATTTACAACTGGATGGGTAGATGTACTTGCTATTGGATAAGTTTTAAAGGACCCTAAGAAAAAAACTCTTTTTAAAAAGTCTCTTTGAGTTAATGATTGCTATGAATTTAACAGAAGAAGAGCAAACTCCCTGTTTTCATTGCACATGGCAGCATTCTTGCATTATGACGGGAAAATAATTATCCAGTTGCAAGCCTTATTTTTCAATTACCGGTAGTAATGGCATTGGACAGAGAATTAATGTAGTAAGATCACATCCAAATAAGATTGACTCCCTGTTTAAAACCAAATCAGTGAATAGCAACAAAGATACCCATATATGCCTTTTGTTTGACTAAACAATCCACTGTATGGACTTGCTGCCTAAACCCATAATTGAAAGGATTTTCTCTCCTTACTGTAAATTTGTCGCTCATGGTCATTTTCTGTTCCTCTAAATGTAGAAAATCCCATCTGACAGGCAGCAGCAGCGTGAGAGTGAGCTGAGCCTCATCAGGCTGATGAAAAAATACTTATTCAAGTCTCACTCTGTATTCCCACATCCCTTGGCAAACAGTTTTGCAGGGTTCACCCTTCCACCAGGTTTATTTAGGCTGTGGTACTTGAGAATGTGGCACTTCCCTGTGGTACTGCTGTCTCCTAAAATGGAGAAAAGACTCCAGAATCTTATATGTAGGACTTCAGAAAGCTCAAAAATCTTGAGCTTGGAGCATTATACAAAAAGAGATTAAATATTCTGTAGTGAGAAAAGCACTTCTTATGAGTATAAAATTGGTGGATGGCTATGTCATATTTTGTTCTGGCTCTAAAAAAGCATAAATCTTAGCTGCCTTCCTACTTAGGGGAGAAATGAGGGAAATACCTAAAAGCCAAAGCCTTTCATTAGAACTGGAATTAGATGTCTCTGTTGCATTTTTGAAAGTTTTGTTTTGGCAGAATAATGTCATATTAGTTGTGTCTAAGTGTAGATCAGTTACTGTAATGTCTAACTGGATTAAACTTTCTGATGAACAAGAATCAGAATGTGAATTTTGATGAAGTTCTCTTCTTATTTTTAATGAAATTGCTAAATGATCATTTGCAAAATGTTTCTATTTCATTTGAAAGTTGTGATGATAATGATTGCTTTTCAAAGACTAAAGGATGATGTATGAAATTTGTTTAATATTGGAGTTCATTCTCCACCATAGTTTGCCTATGCGAAAATCAATACGAGGACACAGTAACGGTGCAGGGGTAAAATCCTCAAGTTTTTGTGCCCACCAGGTGACAGACGAGAAACAGAGTACAATCATTCTACTTCCTCATATGATGGAAAAAAATTCAACAGAAGAACCAAGAATAAAGTGTGTATTGACAGGTTTTTGAACTCTTGTGTTTCCTTCCTCCCTGGCCAAGCAGGGCTGTGAGAAGTTAAGCTCACTATATTTAATTACCACCAAAAAAAAAAAAAAATTAAGGTTGCATCCTTCTGTCTTTCTGTCACAATACAGAAAAGATGGAACAGAACTGAAGATTTATGACTGTTACTGGGAAACAAACCAGTGTTTTTAGACTGCTACGTAGTGATCGTGCAGTTTGACTTGGATCAAAAGGTTGACATTGTTCCTTTTAGCAGCCTCCTGACATAGCAGCGTGGCAACGAAAAATACAGGAAATAAACTGTTAAAAGCCAAGGCTGCTTACAACTCCACTGTGCAATAGTATTTGCCTCTCAAAAAGGTGGGATACTGGCATACACTTGGTGAAAGGACCTTGTGGCATCATTTCAATATTTGTATTTCTGTCTTTAGGCGAAACTTGAAATCTGTGCACTGAGAGATACCGTGGCCATATACCTAACACCTGAAAGCAAGTAAGATGTGCTGTAATGTCTTGTTTTTCAACATAATTGAATCCTTGGTAAACATGCGAAAACACATAATGTAAATTAAGAATTCTGCTTCAAATAGAATATGTGACCTAGGTAAATATATGAAAAACAGATGACTAGCAAGATTTTATCAGTTCAAAGAAAATATTAGATTTTTGTTGTTTTTCACTTTTTTAGGCAGTATTTGCCACTCAAAAAAAAGAAAAAGTAAAACTTCTTAACAGCAGTACAGCTGCTGAGGATACTTATGCTAAAGCAAGGCAGAAGCAAATGTCGCTGAGTTTTGTCCATTTTTTCACAGCAATCTCATAAAGCATACAACAAATAACCTACTAGATACATCAGAGAGGTTACAGAATCAGACACTGGCAGGGTCCCCTTATAGGGATATGGAGAATTAGGGCTCTCCACAGGCTTATAGAATACCCTACTCCTTCTCCGCACACCTAATCAGGGAAAGGAAATTCAACTTCACATTCTCTTAGAATCAAAGCCTTCAAAAGGCTTTTGACCAATTTATCTTATCTCATTGAGCTGCAAGACCAAAGATGAATAGTGTGAGACACACATGTTAATATAAAGGGAGGAGGAAAAGCACGAGCAGCATCAGTGACTGATGCAGTCAAGGCATGTAAAAACAGGCTATGATAGCTGTCAGCAGTTTTGATTGATTGAAATTTCTAGGTGGTTCTGTTGGGGATTGGATATGGATAAGTTCATTCATTATTTACCGACACTTCTTTTAAGATTAGCATTATATGTCCCTGCAGATGGAAATTTAGTCATCTTACCTATTCAACAGTTTTTACAAGACATTGAAGGGCATGAGGGCCTAATGTGTCTTCATAGTGTCATAGATAGTGTCCTATGGTGTCACTGCATTCCATTTCAAAATACTTCCCTTTCCTGAGTGTCTGGTAGTGATGAAGGCCTTTAGAAGAAAACTACTTGGCACTGGCTCGGACTGGATAAAATGGAAATTATGTTGTCTCTAATCATCATGGGGCAAAGTACAGTGAACCACGAAAGCTGGAGCTGTGTAGAGAACTTTATGTTCCTGGACTTGTCACTAGCAGTAGTTGCCACAAGTCACCAAACTAATCTTTGCTGATAAGATTGTACCTATATGTAGGTCCTGCATCATTTCCTGCACTTCTGTTCCACATCTGTTTCCCAGAGGGGGGTGGGAACCCCATCTTTGGAGTTACCAAAACTTGACTGGAAAATGCCCCACAGAAACCTACCCTAACCTTGAAATTGGCCCTACTTTAAGAGCAGGGTTGGACTTGAAGGTCTCCAGATGTACCTTCCAACCTAAATTATTCTATAATCTACATTATCTCAATGCAAACCTACTGTAATTCTCTTTGTGGGCACCCTTCTGTAAGGGAGAATGCCATGACCTCTCTACTGAGCACAGAAAGCCAAAATCAATGTTTTATCTGTTCTTCATGCACTGATGGCCACGTAGTTTGAGGCAGAAGGCAGACTGGCAAATATCTGTTAATTCTTTAAGAGCCCAGGATGTGAAGCACAGTCTTAAACCAACTACTGATTCAACATTTCCTGTTGATGTATGGTGTACGTCACAGTAGGAATTTGAAGAGACCTGCTTGAATGCATGCTACTTTATGTTCAATTTGCACATGAATATCAGGTCTTAGGTAAATATTTTGTCAATTTATTGGAAAAAAAAAAAGAATGGATGAAATACAGTATCTCTCCATAGGATTTACAGAGAGAAACTGTGAAGGCTGAGACTTGTACGGATGGAATCTGAGTAATTTTGTTTTCCTTGCAGATCAAGCTTTAAGCAAGCTTTAGAAGCCTTGCCTCAGCTCTCAAGTGGGACTGACAGAAAGTGAGTACAATCACACCTTCTTGTCTCCTTTTTGGTCTCTGGGGCCATTGCTTTTTACTCTTATAAGAGAACTTTTTTATAAAAGGGTTAACTTTCACTGGTTTTGACCCTTCCAAATTACAGAGGAGAAGCCTCTTTGGACAGAGTTAAGAATCAGCTAAGTCCTTGTTTATGGCCTGTTAAATTACACAGAAGAGCCAACAGCTTTGTGGCATATCCTGCTTGCCCATTCTAGTCTTATCAGTTCAATATAGTTTTGTATTTATCTTGTAATTTCAGTCTATTTTAGCCTTTCTTGTTAATCTTATAGTTTATGTGAGTTCTATTGTATTGTCTTACTGAATTTGGCAGCCATAAAAAAAATGGCCAAGAACAAAGTCCAGGCCTTTGCCAGCTGATACATGGGGAACTCAAAACTGACCTGTTTCATTTTAAAAACAAATAAGGGTCTGTTGTTCTTTCTTAAAATCAGGAGGAGGAGTTTTAGGTTCTTCTTTCTCCACCATAATCACCTCTGATTATTATCACCAAGCTGCTTTGCTTCATCCAACCTAGTCTTTGGTAGTCTGTTTTACAAGCATAGCTTAATAAAAAGTAGTATGGTAAAACTAGGACATATATGTAATAAGTATAGTAGTTAAGTATAGATGGTTTGAATTTGAGGTTGGTTTTGTTGTATCTTCCTGCATCAAATCAATTTGCACTTAAGAGTCAGAATTTAGAATATTTTGTAGACATATAAAGAGATGGTTTGTGCAGCCCATAGTCTGTGGGCTGTGCCTTCTTCCAAATGTCCTGTCTGTTTATTCAAACCTACTCTTTGCTAGCCACAACAAGTCTCAACATACCTCTGTCTTACTTAGCTCTTGTGCTCTGTTGAAGTTAGAAATCAGTTTTGAATAAGGAGAGTTCTTTCAACTCAGACTTTCCAAAACACCTGTAGAACTATTTTTTTCACTTAGTCACAAGCATCTGAGCTTCATGAGACAAATAAGAATCAAGAACTGTATCATTTCTACATCTTCCTCAGAGTTCTGAGCCCTAAACAGTGCAAAACTTCTTCTGTTTCCCAGGTCATTACGTGACGATTGTTAATTGTTCTGGGCAGCTCATTGTAATCTACATGTATTTGTGTAAAATGATACATTTGTGCACTGATTGAGAGCTGTTTATGTCTGCTCACTCACAATCATTATTGTGATGCTAAATGATGAATGTGGACATTGTCATCTTCCAGAGGACCTGCTGAGGAAGGAGATACTGATTTTGTGGTTTAAGTTGTTGTTCCTGGGCTAGCATGGGCTTTTTTAACACACAGTGTAATTTTTTTCTGTTACTGGCTGTTCAATAATAACAACTTGCCAAAAAGTTCAGGTGATACATGTTTGCCTATATAGCTTGTTTTAGAAATAGGGCAGAAAGTTCAGAGATCCTATTGTTCCGTAAAATATAGAGAAAACAAAACACACAGCCAGGACTGCAATACGTCTTAATGCATCTCCTTTGTTACAGTAAATATTTTCTACAACAGTCCCAAAAATACCATTGCTCCTACACCTCTAGTTTGTGGATTATAATGAATATTATCCACTGCATCATGTACCCTCTTGATAGCTCTGTAGATATAAATGAACCATTTTTATGCTCCAAAATGAACTTGTACATAGTTTATCAGTAAGGGACAAAAACAAATGGTTGCCGGTGAATTAATGTTTCTCCTAGAACATCCATCTTACCATCTGTGATCTTTCAGCCATGATTCTTGAGAGAAATCTACGAAATACCTTCTAAAGAAAAGGTTTAGAACTGAAATTCACAATTCATCTACACAAGAAAAGCCAGAGCCTTGATAAGGGATATTGGATGGTATATAGCCTGGCAGTTTCTGGATTTTCCTTACAAAAGTATCTTATGACACTCTCTACTAGGCCTTTTGCCAGTGTGTTTTACAAATAAGTTTCTCCGAAGATGATGGTCTTTATCTGGAAGGAAAGCCATATTAAAGGCAATTTTATCATCTTGATAAAATCTGTCTAAATCCTCCTCTGGCCACAGATGACCCTGACACACTTGGAATATTTCTAAATAACTATACTCTTCAGATATTTTAACAGATCCAATTTTAGGCCTTTTATTTAAGCAGACAGTGTACTTGAAATCACAGAGAGAATAGCCAAAACTTTTGGTAATTGTTCCCTTTACAGAATCTCCCAAAGCTGTAATTATTTTCCTTTTATAGATTACTAGAAGAGTTACTGAACAAGTTCAAAAGCAGCATGCACTTGCAGCTGACCTGTTTTCAAGCATCGTCATCAGCCATGATGAAAACATAGACAACAACACAATGCAGAGAAATGTGCTTAACGTCACTCATTTTTTTCTGCACTACTTCAATTCCTTTGAAGACTCTGAAGAAAACAAAACCAGTTTCACTGAAAAAACAATTGAGATACTACTCTTTCAGTAATGGTATGGGCTGTTCTGCTGAGTGAGACTTTTGTTCATTTGTACTTCAATTAAATGGTTTTCTATCTTCTGTATTTCATTCTGTGGAGGGAATTAAGTCAGTTTTGTTTACATATATTTGTTCGTGAAGAAATATTCATTGGTGTTCTGCAGTCTTAGTTTCATTTGTTAAAAATACCTTGAAGTGTATTTTTAGCAAATGCCGCCTTAAATTTGAGTATTACTCATGTTGTTCAGTGTATCAGTCTGTTAATTTCTAGATGTAGAGTGATACTAAAGTGACTGGAATGCTCAACTTCTATAAAGTGTTGAGAAGTATGTAATAAGTGTTGCCCCGTAGAGCTGACTAATAGCTGTCCGGACACCATATTAAGTACACTGCTTCTTTTGCATTTAAAAGGGTTCACTTTTTTTTTTTTTTTCTGTTATCATCTATGGTTTTAGTGTTTGTGAGTCTGATTTCTTGGGGGGGTTATTTTCTTGTTTCTTTTTTACTTAAACATGTCACTGCCTCTCATGTTTCT
Source organism: Platyrinchus mystaceus (assembly GCA_035041135.1). Classification (NCBI taxonomy): domain Eukaryota; kingdom Metazoa; phylum Chordata; class Aves; order Passeriformes; family Tyrannidae; genus Platyrinchus; species Platyrinchus mystaceus. The sequence goes on along the minus strand of JAWWLV010000088.1, from coordinate 67,795,237 downwards.
CCCTTCTATTGGAATATTGATGATAACATTTCACATTTAAAGTGAGCTCTGCTTTCATTGGCAATTAACAGAAAAACACTCTGAGTCTCTAAGATTAGTAGAAAAAATGTTCAGGTAAAATACTCTTTGGTATTATGGAGTAGATTAGTTAATAGCCTTTCATGTAGTCAGGAGGATCACAAGATGTCATTTGTTTTCCTTCTTATTCTTCTTGTTTTTTCTTGTTCTTACAGGCTTACTACCACTGTCTTCCTCCTGTTAGTCATTCCTCTTTTCTTCTTTTACCACCAATTATCAAATTTGTATGGAGGAAAATAGGGATTCAGGAGAAAATAATTTTTTTGCCTTTGTTTTGGGGGATAACAAGTGAGTTTAATTTTATAACTGAAATCATGGCTTGGAAGTAAATAATGCAGTAATAATATATTCTTTCAGTATTTACAGTTGTCTTGAGTAAGATGTTTCAGAAGCAGTGCATAGTTTTCAAACAGTTTTTTAATGCCAGCTGTTTTCTTTTGCCAGTTCAATTTTTGCCACTTCAATTACGTGCTTTGGAAATACAGCGTACAGTTCCTGCAATATGAGATATTGGAAATAATATGCGATATTGGAGAAAGTTTGATGTACATGTAGTTGCTCATTAAAAAACCTGTGTAAGAGCATGTTGAATGGGAGTTTGAAGCTTCAATATATGTCATTATCATTTAACACCTGGAGCAATGTTATTTTGTTAAATGTTGTCCATTCTAAGCTGGTTAGTCTCAGTTGCTGGTATTAACTGAAATAGTCATCGAGTTAGCTCATTCTGTAAAAGACTTCACTTCAGAATAATAAAATATTAAGAAATACAGTCATAAGCTCTTCTTGAATTCCTCACTTTCCAAGACATGTGATGTCTTTGAATTTTGCCAGTCTACAATTTCTACATTCATATTAGACATGTTCTTAGTATTGAAAACATATTCTGTCATTTGTACTGAACTAACATATATTCAGGCATCTCTTTGTTGTAATATCATTCTCGTATTCATCTTTTATGGCAACAGCTTGTTCTTGTCTTTAAAACCTGAAGTCAAACTTTTGTTCCGTTCCCTCTCTGAAGTAACTTATGCTTCAGAACATCTCATTGACAGCAAACAAGAATAATGTGTAAGTGATCAAAATATTCCTTGAATTCCACCTGATATGAAATAAATGTTCACAGTCAAGTCAAAGCACCGTGTTTCAATAAATTCGCTTGGTAGATTAAGGAAGTCAGTGAGCATCATGCTGCAACAGGATGTATTGGAATCCCTTTGCGTGGAAGGAGAGTTGGGACTGCTGAAACTTCATAACCAGCAGGCTGCAGTTCCTCTGAAAAGATGATTACAAAAATCAAGAAGTGGTCAGTGTGGGTTTTGCAAAGAAAAAAAAAGCCTGTTAAAAGGTACAATTAGGTTTAAAAAATGTTATCGAAAGTGGAAAAAGATGGGGAGACCACATGAAAATACACAGTCAGTTACAGCTTGTAGAGAAGAGAGGCAGCAAGGAAATCAAAGTAACAGAAGTGAAAGGCTATGACATTTAAAGCAAGGTAAATGCTGAAAACGGTACAAGAGAAAATTAATTATTACATGACCTTTGAACCTCTAGAAAAATCTAAAATCAATGCAAACTGGCAAAAATATTGTCATTGAAATAAAAACCTAGAGAGCTTTATTTCTCATATAAGAGAAGCATTAAGGAAGTAGTAAGACTGTGAAACATATCTTACTAAAAGCAGGTAAAGACTTACAGGGAAACTCAACAAGAATATCCTGTGTTCAGATGTTCAGCCACTGGAAATGTTGAGGCATTCTCCTGTTACTGTATTTTGACATTTATTTTGAAGTCATGAGTAGTTCAAGAGGTAGGCAAAGAGGAAATAAAAAACAAATGCTGCATCAATATAATTGGGGAACAACACTGAAAAGATATTTAAATCCCCCAGGAAAGTGATGGGAAAAAATGGGGAAAAATCATTACTTATCTGTGTGTTAATGAAATATATCAAGTAAGTAGCATGAAACAATGAAGCATGAAGAAATCCTGCTCCTTCTCACTCACAAAATGTTTTTTCAATTGATATTCTTTAGAAAATGTGTATGAAATGTTCTTAGTGTGTCATTGTCAAAGTTAAACATCTTCCTATAGCTTTTTAAAAGCCGCTTAGTTTAATAATATAAAAAGAACCACAGTCCTGCTACGTTTCATGCCTGTGCTGAACTTCAAGGATAAGAACAGACATGAGATGACTTGAGGATCGAGCAAGTTGCATTCTGTGTGCTAATCCCCTTTTATCTTCCTCTGGTTGCATGAAAAGAACCAGGACTCTGACGAGTTTAGTTTCACTGTATGGCGACAGAGAGGGAAATAAGAAATCCAGGCTGCAGGGTTTTGCTCTGCAGGGGCTGCACAATAACGTGTGACTGGTGCCATAGATCCAGTCTCTTGACATTTGCCAAAGCTACTGCATCTCCCTGAAGAGAGTATTTTATGGTAGAGGTGAGATTTTTGTTTGTTTGTTCGCTTTTTACCCAGGGAGATTTTTGACAAACAGAACTAAGGAAACGTGGCCAGTCTTCGCAAATGAAGATCTGGGAAAGGTCTTTTTACCTTTCAAGCCTGCGCAATGGATTTTTTTGTTTGTTTGTTTGTTTGTTTTTTTTTAGGTGACCTTTCCCAGATCTTCGTTCGTGAAGACTGGCCACTAAGGAAACACTTCTGAAGTAATAGCATGTTTCCCCGCTCTATTGGTAAGCAGTGAGATGCAGATAGAATAGGCCCCTAAAAACTAGCTGTAATATTGTACAGAGCATGAGGCTGGAAAAAAAAGGTAAACATAATTATAGCTTATTCTGATTCTATTTTAGTTAAAAATATTCTTATATATGCTCAGAAAAACAAAGAAACCAAGAGTAAGAATTGATTGTTGATATAAAGGAAAGTGTAATGGCAAATAATGTTTTAAAAAATCACAAAAGAAGAATTTCATGGAGCTCTTTGACTGCTGAGCCTACTAAAACACATGCAGAAAAGTCCCTTACTTGCGAAAGCCTAACACTCAGCTGTGCAAAGCCATAGGAAATGTATCATAAAAATTATTCACATATTCAGCTCTTTTTTAAAATTGAATGTACCGTAATTCAACTCCTTCTTAACATTGAATGGACTGATAAGACATTTTCTGTTTCTAATCGAAGAGGAGATAGAAGATAGCAGTTTCCTAGGTACAATTTTGGCCTTGTGAAGAAGGAAACATCAAGAATCTTTTGCCATGGTTACACATAATCTTCAGAGACAGTGCTACATGGGATTTATACTTTCAAACCTGCTGCCAGATCATATTTAAGTCAACTCCAGCCAACATTGTTGGACATGTCCAGCTAAAATACTCTTGAAACACTGTGGTTTTTTCCTGAGGATATTAAATAGTACGATATTGATTTTACCAGTGGATGCAGATACTGATCTTTATGTCCATGCAGGTGTCTGGACTCACTAGCAATGAGGGGGTTTACATGTTTTACACACTATAAACATAACAGCTATTTTGCTTTTTTCATTCAATAATATCTATAAAAATTAGAAGGAAAATATCCTTAACCCTTATCAGAACACATTGAAACTGAAAATTGAATGCAGTGCTACTGCTGAAGCCAGAGATTCAGAATTCACATCTGAATCTTTAACACTGTCAAGCTTTGACTCTCTGGATCAGATTGATCAGGTGCATCTTATCCAGGGACAGAAAGAAGGACCCCTGGGGGTATAGAGCATCTGCAATCTGTTTCTGGTTGTTAGAACTTGCCTGGCACTTAAAATTTTAGCATCAGTCAGGAGTTACTAATAGAGTCTAAGTACTGTGAAAACAGGCAACAGCACATGCATTATTTAACTAGTAAGACACAAATATGATTTGAATTAGTTAGATTCCAGTAGGTTGAAATATTTGGGAATTTGTTAAATTCAATTATAGACTTCAAACAGAATTTTGGCCTTTTGGCATTTCTGGTCTAGCCTTCTAACTGTAGGAGTTCTGGGTGACTACCCTCATCTGAAAATAAAAATAATTGTAACTTCTAAATTCATTTAAAAGGTTTTTTAGGAGAAAATCTGGTGTGTTTAGACTTTAAGGATAAAAAAATAAATAACAAAAAATCCTGCTTGAACTTTATCACTATATAGACAGGCTGGAATGTAACTAAGGATAAAGAGATGGTTCAGTTTACTTGCTGTGTCCTCATTAGCAGTTCTTCTATTCTTCTGTGTCAAATGTTAGTATGAAACGTGCACACATTAGGTTGGTTGTAGTTAGGGCTGCTTCTGCAGTATTTACACAGGTCACCGTTTCTTTCAACATTCTCAAAGCCATGAAAAAAACTAGATGGTTAATTACAGGCAAAATTAATTTTGCACAAGCTGTGTTATGTGTTAAGAGTATTTTGGGTTCATGTGGTTGACAGCCTGTTTTCTGACTTTGTATCACTTATTAGAGTTTTTTGGCATGAAATGAAAGGGAAAACTGGGGTAACAGGGAACACAGTTTCATAAGGGAACATGATTGCCATTTCTGTCTTCAGCTTTTTAAAGTTCTGTTAAAAACAGAATAATGTAATGCTGCCAAGGGTTAAAAAGGAGATTTGGGCAGTACAGCTCCATTTCTCTTGTGCTGTTTGAGCTACAGAGCTCTAAAAGCTTGTCTTTAATGAAGGTATTAAGAGAACATGTCGAAAATGGTTTATTTATTTCAGGACAAGGTGTTTATCATGTAAATTATATACTCCTTTCTGTATTACTGGACAACCTAAGGGGGCTTTCCTTCGGAGAGTCATCAAAGTAATGTGTCTTGACAAGTAACTTAAATAATAGAGTTTGCAACATTTATTATTGCACCCAACAGCAAAGGAAATGCTGCTTTTAGAGTAGCAGCACTAGCAGATCTGCTGCGGGAATTTGGGGGGATCAAATGGCAGGACTGGGGGGGCTTCAGTATTGCACCTAATTGCTTCTAGTCTGAACATCCAAAAAGACATCTGCGTTCCTTTTCTCTCATACCCTCACTATTTAGAAGTTTGTAATAGGTTTTGTAGAACTCCTACAAGCAACCCTCCTTGAGACCGAGACCAAGTAAAGGAAGTTTTCAGCCAAATTCCTTTTGAATTGGAACGTTTAAACAACTTGAGGGAAAAGGAGTAAGACAATGGAAAGTTGAATCCAGCCTTATTTGTAACAGATGCTATTAACACATGCTTAGTTTTATAAGCCTATTCTGGCACCCTTTCACCTCTTTCTTCTGAAATAACTTTAATAGTAAAAGTTCGTTTCCAGTCCCAAGCAAAAGCACGCAAATAAAATGGGCTGATAGTCTCAATAAAGCTCATGAAAAATGCATTAAATACAAAGTAAGGATTCGGAATATATTTTCCTTCATTCCTGAAATGGGCTTGGGGCTGCAGGTAGAGAAAAGCAGAACATTGCTTTATGCTTCTGGGCCTTGATGACACCTGTGTGGTGAAATTACTGCAGTTCTGGTGTGACTGCAGATAACCAAGAGGTTCAGTGTAGACTAAACCTGAAGCCCTGTATACCCAGTTATTTCTAAATATACGGTGATATAGAAACAACCACAAGAGTCTTCCTTTTGGTGGCAGGGGGTTTCGTGCCGCAGTATTAATGCAGCAAAATTTTTGTGGCCACAGATTCTGCTTCAACCAAGTGGAGCACATGCCTCGCTTTTCTTGGTTCATAAGCAGATTTTTTTAGCACAGAATGTCAAATCAGATAATTTATAAAGTAAAATTAGCAAAATGAGACAGTCTTTCTCACTGCTCATTACTCATTTTTTCTGATAAATTTCACTCATTTAACTAGATTGTACTGCTGCTCACAGAGGGGCTTCCCATTCCAGTTTATCTTTTTAGATATTCAGTTGATAATTAAAATTCAAAATGTTAACGGTGCTGCTTATTTTTAGAACCTGACATAAATATGGGTAGACATAGGTTTGAAAATAAATGAAGAGAGACTAGAGAGCTCTGAACCATTGGGGTAGAAAATGTTGGCAGACACCTGTTGTAACTCTCTTTAGTACAGCGTGTGCAGGAAAGGGAATCTCCGTCACCATCTCCTCGGACACCTCCATCCACCCATGCTGGGGAGCAGAAGGTGATACCTTGGTGCAGAAGGTGAGATGATTCTTTGTAATAATTAAAAATGCTACAAAGCTGAATAAAACAAACCCCATCAAAGTTTTCTGTCTCACAAGGATAAAATCTATTCTACATTTTGAAATTTCTAAAATCAGCAGCACAACTGGCCTAGTTCTGGTACCATCTCTGAGGAAGACATCTCTTGCAGGCACATCTTACCCTTGTGCTGGAGCATTGCCCAGGTTGACCTTTTTGGACTATTATTTAAGTGTTGAGTCAAATGGGAAAACTGATTTCTAGCTCATGTAGTCAGTGACAGCTTTACAAACCCAGGTGGTTCATGGATTAGCTCATGAGCAAAATATACAGTTTTTCTTATGGTCCCTTACATGTGAATGTTGAATCACTTTATAAACCTTGATAAACTGTGCTCCCTTGGAACCCTGTGTGCCAGCACAATACGTTCTCTGTGTATGTGGTTTTCTCCTCCTGAAAGTACTCATTACACAGACCCATATGAATTGTGTTAATCCATTCTTTGGTCCAGCCTCCTGAATGTAATTGGGGACCCATTTCACAGCACATCAGAACTTGTGTATTTACTTTTCCAGTATGAATCCCATCATTTTATACACCCAGCTTCTCAAGCAGATTTTTACATTTAAGATGGGATGTAGGCAAAAAGCAGCGGTTGAAGAGCAGCTGTGCCACATGGCATCCTCTTGCCTGTGCCTGCAGTTCCTCAGTGTGGTGGGCACGTGCCTGGTTCCTGTAGTGTTGGCATGGGGAGATGGGCCTGTGCCTGCCTGATGCTACCCACAGTTGAGTGCTGCTGATGAGCTACAGGCTCCCACCTGAAACATAACTGCAGCCCTAGAGCTGAGCAAATCCAGTGCCCTCCGACAAGCCAGGGTCTCTACATAGATGCCACAGCGTGGGTCTTCAAGACAAAGCTCTGGGTAGAGTATACATGCAGGAAGAAGACCTCTAGTTTTGTGTCCTCTCTTGCCTTTTGCAGCCATGTCGTAGCTTCTTTGCTGTAGGTTGTGCTAGGGTAGGGAGTCCCGATTCCCATGGTTTAAGTTGTGCAGGAAGGAATTGGTGGGCAAGAAGCTCCAGCAATGTGCACTTGCAGAACAGAAAGCCAACTGCGTCTTGGGCTGCATCGAAAGCAGCATGGCCAGCAGGTCAAGGGAGGTGATTCTACCCCTCTGCTTTGCTCTCATATGTCTCCACCTGGAGTACTGTGTCCAGCTCGGGTCTGCAACATAAGAAAGACATGGACCTGTTGGAGCAAATTCAGAGGAGGGCCACAAAGATGATCAGAGGGCTCCTCTGAGAGCACCGCTCCTTTGAAGACAGGCTGAGAGAGTTGGGGTTGTTCAGCCTGGAGAAGAAAAGACTCCAGGGAGATCCTGTGGCACCTTCCAGTACCTAAAGGGGGCCTGCAAGAGAGCTGGAGAGGGACTTTTTACTAAGGGCGTGTATTGACAGAACAAGGAGAAATGGCTTTAAACTAAAAGAAGGTAGATTTAGATGAGATACTAGGAAGAAATTCTTTACTGTGAGGGTGGTGAGACACTGAAACAGGTTGCCCTGAGAGGTTTTAGATGTTTCATTCCTGGAAGTGTTCAAGGCCAGGTTGGATGGGGCTTTGACCAACTTGGTCTATTGGAAGGTGTCCCTGCTCATGGCATGGGGTTTGGAACTCTATAGTCTTTAAGGTCCCTTCCATCCCAAACCATTCTATGATTTTATGACTGAGTCTATGAATTCAATATTTTTTTGATCAGAATAAAGGAGCATAGTGGTGTTTCATTGCCTAAAGTGAGAACTGAGGACAGGTAAAGATTGACATTTCAGTTTTGAAGACTGATGAAGTATTGTGGCTAAGGACTGTTTAAAGATGAGCTTCTGACTTCTAACAACTCATGTAGGTGCCTCTTTGTGCAGCTTATATGCTTTTGAGACACCTTGCTAAGGTGCTTTTCTTACGATGTTCAGAATGGATTCTGCTGCAGGTTTGAGGCATGCAAAGCTGGAAACAACACTTCAGCTCATGGCTCTGAGTAGTGTGAGACTGCTGCATCACCACCCTGGCCCAGCTTTCCACCTTTGCCTCAAATTCATCATCAGTTGCATCAGATCACTGAGCAGATGGTTCTGAAACACAAGAGCTGGCACAAGGAAGAGGGTGGGGGCAAGAAACGTGGTCTAGAGCTGGTTCGGCCAAGAGGAGCCCTGCTTGATGTGGGACAAAGTGCCCAAGGTCCCCTCCTGACATGAGATCAGCCTTGGTGCCTCCCTTATGATCACATGCATTGGTGAGAGAGCAGAGACATGGACCTGAAAGTCCTTCTTGGAGCAAAGTCATGGTATGTCTGGTTGGCTCATAGGTGGCAAGCCATGCTTCATGTTACAGTGAAGGCAGCATTGCTCTCACTCAACTGCCACCCTCATATGCAATCCATGAGCATACTGAAAGCTCAATTTACAAATCAAGCATAGCTTCTAGTAGCACTCTTGAGCCTTTGATCTCTAGTTCCTAATGCATGTTGCAGGGACGAGCACCAGAACTTGTGAAAACCAACAGACACTGCCCATCAGCTTTGACAATCCCAAAATCACATGCTTGGCCTGTCTTTAATAGCAGAGTTGTCCCATCAGGTATGCCATTGTATCCCCAGGAGATGCAGAGCAAGGAGGTGGCTCACCACCAGCAGCCAGTGAGTCAGTGCCTGTGGCAGGGTTGGAAGTGAGATATTCAAAGCCCTGGGCCTCTGCTCTACCCAGCAGACCGCACCCTCCAAGGTTTCCTGCCTGTGGTGAATTGTGTCAAGTTTTATCTGCAAGACAGGTTTAAAAGGAAAAAAAGAAAAAAAAAAAAGCCCCCAAAAACAAGCAAACAAACAAATAAAAAAAACAACCCAGTTCTCATGAATGAAAAACTACCCAGCCTGCAAGAGCTTTCTCAGCCTTTTGGGGAGGGACATGTCACTTAAATAACTGAAGAAATACTGTGGGTTTCCTCTATTTCTTATGACCTTAAGTCTGACTAGCTAGCTTTTACCAATGATAGCGAGTGATAAACCCTCACTGACAAAAAGGGTTCCGCCTTTCTGGTGAGCCTTTTTGTCAGGTTGACCACTTTGGGTTGAACAACTCTCAGATTTTGGTCTAAGCTTGACAGCTCCATTGTGCTACAGAAATGAGGGGCTAGTCAAACACACACACTCTCCCCCCCATATATGCCTATATTTAAGAAAAGCAAAACTAATACAACACCAGGGCTGTAATAATCAGATTTGTACATGGTATGGTCACCGTGACTGACCACATGGTGGTAAACACTCATCTAGAAATAGATGTTTGAGGCTTGCTGGGAGGTGTTATCACTATTTATAATGTCACATTCTCTATAACAGAGTGGTTTTCCCATCAGACAGGTCCAAGATGAAGTGTATTTGCAAGATCAGTCTGGTTGCTTTACCAATGTTGTTCTTTTTTTTTTTTTTTTTTGTTTCAACTTATACAAATATGAGTGAATCTCACTAAATGACTCCCCTTTGAAAGTGGCTGATGGCCAATTTGCCACTGAGCATCCTTCCTGTGCTTTTATCATGCTGCAGAGAACAGGGAGGAGAACAAAGACACACTGGGTTGGTGGAGCATCACCTGCAGTGACTTGCCACACCACAAAATATTGGGCTTTTTGGAATAATGCCCCGAGTTCATTTCTTTCTGTTCTTCATCTTGTTTAGTTTTGTTTTTTTTTTCTTACTTCCCATATCTGCATTTTGTTTGGGTTTTTATCTACTCAGTTTACCATGTTCCACTGAAACCCAGTTGCTGTCATTATGTCAGACTTTTGGGGCTGGTTGGTCCTTTTGGGTTTTGTGCTTTCATGTGTTTTACTCGGTCTTTTATTAGAAAGGGTTTTTTTATGTATTTGATTTATTGGAGGGGGGCATTACTTGAGGGGGATTTTGCAGTGGCAATGTTTTTTCTTTAAAAATTTGCACTTCTCACCGATACATTATTTCAATTTTAGTTTCAGTGTAAGAAAGGTTTTCTATCTGGAAAAAATGGACTCTGTTTTACACAATCTGTTATATGACATTTGAAATTGTGCCATTTTGACCCTAGGAAACAAGAGGATGTGTGGTGAGTCCAACACCAGCAGGAGATAGATAGGGGTGAACAAATGCTCAGTGTCCTCAGACCTGTCCCTTAGTTGATTTACCCCTGCTCACAGACACAAACACGGATCCTTTTGCTTTTATGTTTGTCCCACTGGACGAAAACTCAAGCTAGGACTGCTCTAAAAAAGCATGATGCCTTCCTGAGCATGAGGAGGAGTAAGTACTCCAGCTTTATGGGACATTGTCTTTCCTTTCTGCCTACCTGGTGGAGGATTCCACTTCAGCCTCCCTGCAGCTCCTACAACCTGCCCAAAATTGCATCAAGATAGTTTTTCCTCAGCTGTGCTGCTGTGCTCTTCCCATCAGCTGTATAGACGAGGGGTAAGGGGTTAACTTACCAGGCTTTTAATTTTTCTGAGCTATTGCCTCAGCAATGTTTTATGGCAGTGAGTCCTCAGGTTAACATTAGAGACAGTGAAGAGCTAAAAGTGTTTCCTCCTGTGCTTGTGTGCCATTTAGACTATTATCCTAACCTATGCAAAGGACTGCATGCAACAGTTTATCATATACAGTTGCATTGCTTTTTCCTCAGGAGGGAGAGTTGGTGCTCACTGTGTTACTGAGAAGCTCTAAGCACACTGAGGTGCTGCCATTCCCATGTTGGAACCTCCCCTCACGACTATCGGCTGTTCCTAGGTATGGTCACAGTGGCCTTGGCCCACACTGTCCAGTACATGCTCAATGTCTCCTCATGCTGTCACTTGCCCGTGGGGGCCGTGCTGCTCAGGCTGCATTTCTGGAGACACTTGTGCTTTCTCATTCCAGGGAATGGGACTGTTTCTCACCCTTCCCGGTGGCAGTCCAGGCAGCAGAAATTAAGGGGGAAAGAGGGACTAGTGCACAATGGTAGGTCATCAAAGAGAAAGAGAGAGTGAGAGTGTAAAGACCTGGAGGAAAGTCATGAAGATGAGTCAGAAAGCATAAGAAAGAATGAGTTAGCCAGCTGCCCTCAGGGCTAGTGCAGGTCATACCTGGTTAGCAGTCCAGGGACACTTTTTCCCCACCAATTTGGGGAAACAGGACACTTTGGTGCCCAAGTGGGGTGGGTGATGCTGTCCAGACATCCAAGTCTTTCCCCAGGATGTCATCAAAAGGGTGCACTGGCTGGGATTGTATCCCCATGGTATGACACGGAAGCGACTCTCCTGCAGCCTCTGCCTCCCCAAGTGTCCCACAGGCCTCAAGGAGAAGCAAAGGCACATGGGGTTTAATTCTGAATGTGAAGGCAGGCAACAGAGTGACAAGTGTTTTTGTGGTGCTACCCAGAATCTCCTCAGCTCCCCCACTGGACTCTGCATGGCCAAGATGACCAGGACGGTATGGTCGCTTGTCACCCCACAGCAAGTTCAGAAGTAAGGATGAAAGGCTCACAAATACATTTCATAGAAGCCAACTCAGAATAAAAGGCAGCCCTTAATTTCAGGAAACTTAATTTTTCATTTGTAAAACACTTTCATTCAGAAAAAAAGGAGGTGGGGGGAGAAGAAAAGCAGAGTGCTGCTTCTACCCAACCATAGCAATTACACCTGCACAGCAGCTTTCAGTCTTTCAAAACTGTAAAAATGGGGCACAAGAAAATCTAGCGGTTGCCTTGTGTTTCATAATTATGGTTGCTTGTAATGTTAGGCTAAAATATCTCAGGTTGGAGTCTACTGCAGTATGTTTTCTCTGCCTGGAAATTTTAAGTGGTTGCTGATCACTTAGCTGGAAGAAAATATGCTCTTTCCCCCTACTTCAATGCTCGAGGAAGCTTGGTGACCTTTTCCTCATGTCCCCAGGCTTTGGAAAAACGACTTGAAATGTGGCAGGATTTTGGCTTGTGTGTCAGGAACATGCCACTTCCCTGCAAAAAACCTCCATCCAAATTTTGCCAAGTTATAAGCTCTGAAGAGATAAATCATCTTGCTCACAAGCACTCACCAAAGCTGGACAGCTAAAAAAAATCCTCCCTAGCTTTTATTCTAGATTCAGGGCTCCTTGTGAGTCCCCTGAGGTCTGCACATGAGCTCCCCTGCACGAAACTTAGTGTTGCTGCTCTGGAGCAGATGGGTCTTGTTGGGTTCTCATCCAGGAGGAAGGTCCCACCACTGCAAGCCTGGACAGTGCTGGTGGCAGCAGCCTGATCTCCGGAGCTGCTGCTGGCAGAGCAGAAGTTGCTGGAGGACAGAGCAGACAGGGCTTGGGGTGAGATGAGGGATGAAGGATGGAAGGAGAAATTTTGCCTTAGAGCTGGTTGTGATGGCAAAGGGAAGCAGTGAAGGAGCAAGGGCCTGGAGCATGTCAGGACTGGATGAGGACTCATCAGAAGTATGGCAACTTGGAGTACCTCTAGGAGGAGTAGCAGCAGGCTGCAGCCAAAAAGAGTCCAATAAAATGGAACCCTATCTTGTTGCATGTTTGCTCTCCCTTCCATTTCTGTCTCCTTAAGCTAAGGGAACTACATACTCAGGCACACAAGCACTGCACAGACAAGTCAAATGCCGATATTCCTTAACTTTTGCCCATATTGCCTTCATAATTTTCTCCTCTATGTCAATAGTACTGTAAGTGAAGTGCAAAATAAGAATAAAAGAAGAACCAACCCAAAGCAAATAAGCAATCTGAAACTTCAGTGATAAAGAGTCTTCCTATGAGAGTTCAAGGCAAGGCATTTTCAACAACAGGCTTTGTAAATAACTGAGCTTCTAAATGATGAGTGGGTTTGTAAATAAAGGGTTGACTTCCTGACAAGATGAACACCCACCACTTTAGACAGAACCACAGTTGGGACCAGCACCTCTGAATCACAAGCCAAGAGACCTTTCTAAATTCTGAGACCTGTGCCAAAACCATCCCTTATCTCTACTCTTTTTTCCAAGCCTGCCAGAGAAACACTTTCATTCTTCAACTCCTTTAGCCTCCTTTTGCACCCACAGAGGTACTTGCCTCAGTGAGATGAGATGGTGAGTAATCACTCCTGTCCAGAATTCTGGTATTTTTCGTCTTAATTAGGATAATGGATGCAATTGCTCAGGAAAATCAGTAGTTGGAGTTTGGGGTTGGTTGGTTTTACTTTTGATACATCTGTTTTCATCACCTGGTCTTCTCTTTGGGCTCACCTCTCCAAGGCATGATGGAGAAACCTGCCTCTTAAGGTGCTGAAGGGATGCAAAGGAGCTTACATCAATTCCCAGCTTAGCTGCCGGTTTTCCCTCATAATCGTTAGCAAGTCCACTCAAAAGCAGCTTTTGAGGTAACCATCAGCCTACACCTGCCTCTCACTGCTGCCACAAAACCACGAGGCACCATCCCACCATTGTTCCAGCCAGCACCTTGGAGTCCATGGGAAAGTCATAGGTAAATTGATGCCAAAAGCTCCCCACCACAGATCTCTGTGTTGAGACCTCAGCTGTCAATGCAGAGCTGGAAAAGCATCCTGCCAGACCTGCCTGCAGCTATTTGTGTGCCTCATCCTTCATTTTTCAGATGCCTCTGAGTGTGGACAGGCAAGGAGCAGCATTAAGGCCAGCTCCTGGAAATGTTCCCTTCACCACCAGCTAGGACAGCACCACCCCGGCAAGGACAATATCTGAGGCTGTGAATTCACAATGGGGAGTTATGGGGCCTTCCTGGGGCTGGGCACCTGGAGGGCTGATTACAGCAGCCCTAAGTACCCTGGGAAGATGCAGGTCTGGTGCTTAAGACTGCAAAGGGGTCCATGGTGTGGTTTCCAGGTCTCCTAGGCATATGACTCCATTCAAAAAATGCTATTCATGTGCTAAGTTTTTTAATTTTTTTACTTATCAAAACCTTATTATTTTTATTATCAACCCTTTCATTATATAATTTTTTTCAAAGGTTGCAGTAGAGAAGGGATCTAGTAAGTAATGCTTCCATTTTCCTGCCACTTGTCCCATTGATTCAGACAGGAAGCTTCTGAGGACAAGTAATGTCCCTTATTAGATGCTGCTGCAGCTGACAACCTCATTTTGGTTTGGTATCTAGACAGTAAAGCAGAGGAGAGCATTAGTAAAAATTGAGCACCCAAATGCCTGAAAGTTCTTATTTGATGGTCTCAAGATCACTTTCACAGAAGCTGCAATCAAACTTCAAAGTTTTTCAAGGGTTTGTGTGGGATTTGGTTTTTTTAGGGCCTGTTTTGATTCTGATTCCTACACGAAGATGACCTGATTTGTGTGTGTCTGTCTGCATACAGACATTCTGTATGTCTGTCTGTCTGTGTGCCCTGCTTCTATAAATCAAAGTAAGAAACTTCAGACAGGACATGCTGCTTTTTGAGAAGTTACTCTATTACTGCTGGAAAAAAAGAAAAATTAGGTCTGTTCTTTAAAGTGACCAGTCACTTGCTTTTAAATTCCCTGAGTAGGGCAGCCTCAGTGTGTAAAAAGAGACATTTCTGTTTATCTCTGCTTATAATCATGTGGGCCAAAGACTCATGTCTATGTGAATCTTTTCTAGTAAAATACCTCAGACTGCTCCAGTGATCTCTTTTCTGCTGTTATGAATCTCTGTTTATGTTGCCATAGCTTTGTAAAAACGCCAAGAGATAAAGAAACTGGCCCCCCATTTATGTGTGTTCTGAATTGCTGTCATAAACAGAGGCTTTGATTCATCAGTTTGGGAATCCTTGAAGTAAAAGCAGCATCAACTTACATCATCATGGCAAGTGCTGGGAAAGGGCAACAGGAATGCTGCAGCTCCTCAAGACATTTGGTTGATAGGTCTGGGGATCCTCTGAGTTTCAACAAACTGAAAGCAACCTATTGCCTCCTCCAGCATCAAGGTGCCTGAAGGTCAGGTCAAACCACTGTTGCTCTCTTTCCTTCCCTTTGAGCATATGTTTTGAGCTAACAAGCTACTTGGAGGTGGCATTGGGCACTTCCCTTCAAAAGACTGGAGGAATAGTACAAGTGTTCTGCACCATCCTGCATTGCAGGGAAACAAACCCCTTCATTTTGCAGCTTGTCTATGTTTCTTAAAAAAAATGGGGAAAAAAATAAAAAAAAAAGAAGAAAAACAGCAACAGGAAGGAAGACACTAATGAAAATGCTCCTGGTCTATCCCTGGGGAAAAAGAAGAGCCCCACTTTCATTTAAGGTGACATTAGCCCCACACATTCCCTAACAGCTGTCTGGTGGATGAAGTCTGCTCTCCAACACAACCCCTGCAGAGGGAATTCCCACATCCAACAACAAACCAGCAGCTCCAGCTTGGCCAGCAGCACTCAGTTGTCCCTGCACTCCCACACACACACACACTTCTGAGCTGCAATTCATACAGTAACTGCTGAAGTAAAATCAGGAGAAATGGGTACTATATATAAAAGAGCTGGAGTAAAGGCAAGTGGCACCTCAGTTCTGCTTCTGAGTAAGGCTTCTGTTTTTAGAAGCCAAGCATCGCACACACAGCCCCTGAGCCGACTCAGCCCCACTGTGCAGACCAACCCATCTGCTGCAGGGCTGCTAGAGGCCCCAGCTTGCAAGGCACAAGTTTTCCTCCAGCCCCTGCCTCTCCACCCAGAAACACACTGCAGCTGAATCACGCAGGACCAGCCCTTGCTCCTGGGGAGGCATCCCCTCTGCTGGGCTTCCCTCTGGGCACCTACGAGGCACAGCCCTGGAGAACAGGGCAGCAGGGATACTGCCAGTGGACCAAGAGCCAAGCCTCAAAAGCTCTGCTCTTGGCAGGGGTAAAGGGGTGTCCTCTGCTCCAGCAAGCTTCTTCTCCATCAAGTTAAAGCCTGCCTTGCTCAGCCCCAGCTGCCACCTCGGGGGAGAGAGGTGTCTGGGCATCACAATGTCTCTGCTGACTCAACTGCACCCATGCATGGCACAGGTGTCCACACCAGAGCACACAGGTGACTGGGGAGGCTGGACTGGGCCAGGACCTCCCTCTCCTGATTTCAAATTTCCTTACAGGTGTGAAGTACTTTTGAATGCCATATTTTTGATTTGATTTTATTTTGTTTCATTTCATTTCATTTTTTCTTTTTTGTTGGAGGCTATTTTCCCCAAGAAAAATCTTGATGAAATTTTGCTTTCCTCCCATCCCTCGCTGAATTAAAAAAAAAAAAAAGCCCAAACAAACAAAAGCTCAAACCCCAAATGTCACAAAACTCACTGCTTCTTCTGCAAAACAGAATGTTTATTGTCCAGCAGCCGCAACTTATTGACAGGCGGAGGCAAAGCAGACAGACCTGTGACGGCAGTAGGGAAAGAAAAAAGCAAACAAGAACAAAAAACCACAAACATTCCCACTTGGGATGCAGCTCAATTCCCAAGGTGCTGATGCTATGAGCATGGCTCAGGCTGCAGAGCCGTGGAGGTGGGGGTGAGTGTGTGGCCAGGGACTTTTGCATCACTCAGGACAAGGGTTTTCCACATTCCTTTGGGCCAGAGAGTGGTGTAGCATGGGGCAGGGCCATGCAAACGCCAGGGAGTTTGTTTTGCTGTTTGTCAAAGCCAACTAGCACAGGCAGTGACAATGTAGATGCTGAAAAAAAATGAACACTAGGAAGCCACCTTGCCTGCCTCCTCAGCCAGTGCTGCTAAATTAGAAGGAGGCAGAAGCAGTGAGAATAAAAGAGCGGCGGGGCTGGAGGGAAAGGAGAGCAGGAGGTAAACCCATTCAAAATGGGTAAGAGAAAACAACAAATTAAAAAAAAAAAATCACTGGTGTGAAGTTCCTGATGCCGACCACAGAACAAAAGGAACTGCCCTTTTATGTAAGTAAATGTGGTCAAGTAGATGCTGTCTCTGTATGGCTGGCTAACAACAGCTGTAAGGGTTTTATCTAGAGGTGAAGCATCCTGGTCCCTCCCAGCAGTGCCCAGCTCATGCAATCCCTGTTACTGAGCAGCAGGAGCTGACCTTCCCAGGCTCAGCTGGAAATGGAAACTATTTCAGACAACCAAAACATCGAATACCATCAGCTGTGGGCATGGTTTGAGAACATGGGACTTCAGAGCCCTGGAACAGCTGGAGCTATGCAGTACAGCCATGTTGATATGGTTTGGAGCTGGCTCCCTGCCAAATCCCCAAACCCTACCACCAGAAGTC
This sequence comes from Platyrinchus mystaceus, assembly GCA_035041135.1. Taxonomy (NCBI): domain Eukaryota; kingdom Metazoa; phylum Chordata; class Aves; order Passeriformes; family Tyrannidae; genus Platyrinchus; species Platyrinchus mystaceus. The sequence continues at coordinate 67,777,807 of JAWWLV010000088.1, read as the reverse complement.
CCCCCCCACCCCGAACCAAGGGAGAAGAGGGGAAAAGTAAAAAAAAACCAAGAGAACCGAAACGAGAGACAGCCAAAGCAATATATATAT